>CM076570.1:1097888645-1098530164 GCA_034641835.2 Pinus albicaulis | reverse complement strand
ATCATGTGAGGAGTGTGATGTGTCCAAAATATAAAAAGACCATCAGACCATATCAATAAACCAGCAACATAGACCAGCATCGCTAGTTTTGAAGGCAGAGTGATAAACATTAATCATTTTTTTTTCACAAGAGAAAAAACGTTGTTTTGAATATATTATATGAAGTAAAACAGTCCATGAAATCATTACATTTTCACATCTCAAGATTGGAACCCAAATATACATCCAGAAAAGTGGAAGTCCCACCCCAGACAGTGATAGAAAAATACCCCATGTCACATACAGGGACTTGATATAAAACCCAGTAACGGTCCACATGGAGATTATCGACAATCTGAGAAAGCATCCAAATATGCCCGAGGCATCTATATGAAAGTGAAATAGCAGTATGTAGAATAGTAAAGCAACAGATAGAGTACCGACGTCCATTGTTCCAAATACAAACTAAAGTACCCAAAATCCCGCAACAGAGAAAAACGCTAATCATGTGAGGAGTGTGATATGTCCAAAATATAAAAAGACCATCAGACCATATCAATAAACCAGCAACATAGACCAGCATCGCTAGTTTTGAAGGCAAAGTGATAAACATTAATCATTTTTTTTCACAAGAGAAAAAACGTTGTTTTGAATATATTATATGAAGTAAAACAGACCATGAAGTCATTACATTTTCACATCTGAAGATTGGAACCCAAATATCCATCCAGAAAAGTGGAAGTCCCACCCCAGACAATGATAGAAAAATACCCCATGTCACATACAATGACTTGATATAAAACCCAGTAACGGTCCACATGGAGATTATCGACAAATCTGAGAAAGCATCCAAATATGCTCGAGGCATCTATAATAAAGTGAAATAGCAGTATGTAGAATAGTAAAACAACAGATAGAGTACCGACGTCCATTGTTCCAAATACAAATTAAAGTACCCAAAATCCTTGAACAGTGAAAAACGCTAATCATGTGAGGAGTGTGATATGTCCAAAATATAAAAAGACCATCAGACCATATCAATAAACCAGCAACATAGACCAGCATCGCTAGTTTTGAAGGCAGAATGATAAACATTAATCATTTTTTTTTAGAAGAGAAAAAATGCTATTTTGAATATATTATATGAAGTAAAACAGTCCATGAAGTCATTACATTTTCACATCTGAAGATTGGAACCCAAATATCCATCCAGAAAAGTGGAAGTCCCACCTCAGACAGTGATAGAAAAATACCCCATGTCACATACAGGGACTTGATATAAAACCCAGTAACGGTCCACATGGAGATTATCGACAATCTGAGAAAGCATCCAAATATGCCCGAGGCATCGATAAGAAAGTGAAATAGCAGTATGTAGAATAGTAAAGCAACAGATAGAGTACCGACGTCCATTGTTCCAAATACAAATTAAAGTACCCAAAATCCTGCAACAGAGAAAAACGCTAATCATGTACATTCAAAGCAGTTAATCTATATACATTGCGAATAAAATTACAACCAAGTCAAAACATTTCGGCCATACCATGGCAAATTTGTCATCAAAAAATAAAAATAAGAAGATCGCTTCATAATGGAAACCAGTTTCTGAATGCTTAATTTACAGTAATTCAAAAATATTACGAAAGGTCCAAGAGACAAGAAAATAACTAAAAGTGTACCTCAATTAATCGTCCGTTAAGCAAGAAAACAAATTAACCAAACTAATCCTCCAATGGGTTCCGCCGTTATTGATCCCCCACAGTAGCGAGATTCTTTCCCAAGGTCCAGGATCGCTAGGTGCTACCTCCACATGCATGCCACGGCTCCCCTCCTGAAGGCCCGAATGCTGGCCGACTTTTTCCGAGCTCAGACCCGCCGGACGGGTGCATTCTTCCTCCGTTTGGGCCTCCTCGCGGAAGACCACAGTGACTACAGCTGTGATTCGCGGGCGGTTGAGAGTGAAATCAAAGGAAAATTGCGCAGTGCGCGTCGTGGGAGAAGGTGAACTAGCGATGGGGAAGCCAAGAGCAGGGGAATCCATACGGTGGCCAGATGCTACAAGCCGACCCCGCCCACTCCTAGTATTTGGATATCGACCCAAGTAATAATCACTGGACTGGCCGGAAGTCATCTATGTTGAGGTGCTAGAGGGAGCGCGCCGGGATTGACCTCTAGTGCTCCCCCTGCGGCAACGCATCCTATGACGCACGCGAGGCATGGGTGCAATCTCAGGCGTAGTGGGCACAAGAGACGAAGAAGCAGAATTCCAATTAACAGAGGAAGATAGACAGAGACAGAACCGAGAGAAATGGAAATATGTAGCAAAGTCTAGGCAGAAGTTCCGCTGGCCACTTCTCCTTATCGTCACAGTTACCAGGCAGTGTAATCCAGCAACCGGCTTGTCTGAAAAACCATGGCTAAACGCCATTTTGTATGTCGACCCGTCTGCAATGCAATCAAAGGACGCCTGTCATAATGAATCTCTGATCATTAATAATGAGAGCCGAAGGCCGGATCAAATTGGAGCGTGCGGAATCGCTCAGAGGAGTGGAGGTCCGATCTTGAATAGTGTTAAAAATTAATTAATGTAGATTTGATGTGAAAACTTAATTGAACAGCGTTAAATGTTAATGCGAATGATATGAAATCGCCATATCCATGTCCCATCACCTTAAACGCCATCGAATGAACCCGCAGCCGGGAGCAGGGCAAGTTTTTATTGAGGACACGTGGCAAAAATTGATTGGAGCGGATCTTTGTTTGGGCCGCTCGCGCAGTGGAAATCCGGACCCGTAAAATATTAGGGCGAATTTGATAAGAAATTCGCGTCACAAAATTGGCCGACGTCAGCAGGATATTTTGGAACGCGAATTTGGTTTGAATTATGGTTTATCGCCGTTTGAAGTCCGGCGGGCTCGACTTTTGAACAATTTTCTTATAAAATTTGTGTTGGTTTTCTTTGATAATACACATATTAAAATCCCGCTTAATAAAGAGACAAAATTGTTTTTCTTTCGGAACCTAACCCGAGGATTGGACATGAGTTAACAAACAAAAGGATAGCGGAACCAGACATGCACCCGTGGTCAAGCCCTCTACCAAAACCACGAGCGGAATCACAAAAGCGGGTTGCCCATATCGCACCGCTTTTGCGGAGTAGGCGGTATTTTCTATTCGCGAGCGATTCCATAGGGAATGCGACACGTGGCGAAGTGACCCCGGAAAACAACCGTTTAACCCACGTCATCGCACGTTAAAGCCCGACGTTGGAAGCCGAGCGAAATTGCCAAGAGTCGTTGATTTGGAGAAGGGCCATCGGACGGTGGTCGCACGTTGAACTTGCCCGGAGGTTAACTAAGGTGTGCGGAGGATAGCCAAGTACGATACGAGTGTTTGATTGGTTATTGATATATATAGGTGGGGCCGGAGTATAATGAAATTGTTTAATTAAACGATTGGCGGATAATTAGCATAAGTCTCGAGCGTGATTGTTGTAAGGCTGGGTGGTGAAATATAGAGCCGAAAGTTCATTACAAGTTATTTATTTAAAAAGAAACGTGGAGTATAAATACAAAGTGTTGAAAGTTAAACATTGGTTATAAGGCTTTGAGATAATATAAAGTCGGGAATATAAATTAAAGTCCAACCATTGTGGATGGTATTTATTTATCAAATTCTACGAATTTGATAAATAAACCCGAAGAAAGAAGAAGTCAATTAAGACTCAAGCTGGAGGAAAAGAACGGGGTAAACCAAGGGAAAATGCTGACAGAGCGATTGTAGACACACCAGCTCTCCTTGGGGGTCCAATTTCAGTTTTGTTGCGTCACACGATGATCTCTCTTCTCTGGCATTTACTTGTATTGAAGATCACTATTCTAGGAATAAGGAGTTATTTTCTCCAAAAATAACCCAGCCAAACATTGACAATGCATCAAGGATATCTTTCTATGCTTCATAAGCACATTTGTTCTACTTCTAAATCATGTCTTGGAAGTGGTTGTTGTGCTGGAAATTATTCACCAGTTGGTTTCATACCAAAGTCTTTTTCACATTTTCAGCATCCAATACATGAAAAAGATAATGGTTTAAAACAACATAAATATTTGAAATTTGCAAGAATTGTCTGGCACACTTTGAATATGAATTTTGAAGTCAAGTGCATGATGCTGTATAGGATCAAGTGTCATTTTGAATACCAAATGTTTCACAAAAAACTTTTCAACATGCTACCCTGCAGTAAGGATTAAATGACAATATTGCATCAACTATTTCCATAATAAAAGTGCACCTCGGCCATAAGACTAAACAACTACAAATGTTGTAGATCTAACAAGACCACACAATCAAATGTATTCCACAAGGCCAATACCGTATGAAAAATGAAAAGGAGTTTGCAACCAAAAATACCTTAGGCAACTAATTCAATTAGATACACCAAACCATCAGCAAAAAGGAAAACCAACCTACTCAAAAGGCAAGCGTTTACCTCCTTCGACAAAATTTTGAGTTCCGAAACAAGGGCCTTTATTGTCTTGTCAATGCCCCTAGTAATTTGAACGGGGTTTGCACCTGCTGCAACAACCTAAACAAAAAGGTTTCATTTCAAATTATTTTCCACAAATTTAAGATACAACCATTGTCATTTTTGTATTTCCTAACAAGCTCATAAATTTTGACAAAAGAACCAAAATTTTTTAATACCCGATAGCAATTTTTTCACTCAAAAACTATCTTAGACTCAATAAGCCCAACCCAAAACTAAAAAACCAAACACCATAAGACCCTACAAAAATGAATAGATGATCTTAATCCAATACTATCGACAAAAAGTTACCTTTACACCCTCACTTATTAAACCCTGTGTTGTTGAATTTTAACTTCAACTGCTGCAACAGAAGGACGGATGCAGCAGCAACATTTTTTTTTGGAGGTTGCTTGCACGCCATCCAGAAATTTAATTCAGCATTTAAAATTCCTGCAAGTTTTTTTTGTAGACGGCCGCAGCCATATTTCTGTACAGGATTGTATTTAAACACAACAACCAGCATTAACGCAATTCACCAACCATAAATTAAACAAACAGAAATTTACCCGACAGTTTTGTAAATTCAAAAGGAGGACACGTGGAGCATTAATATTGGATCGCGTGAAATTGAAGGGAATATGAAAACCTGAAAACCAGACCCGAATTTTTTATAGGGCACATTGGATTGAGAATTCGAGTTAAAATTAGGCAGACGTCAGCATCCCATTTTGGAACGCGAATTTGGTTTGAAATTCAATCTATTCAGACTTTTGAAGTCCGACGTAAAGGGTTCTTTAATGTTTTGATAGTTTAATATATACATATGTTTTAAACATATGTTATATATATATCATATGCGAAATGAAAGGTGGGCCATAGAATTTAGTTTTAATTTTATTTTTTTTAAAAGAGGGTTTATTATAATATGTTTTATATGTTCCGGCATATAAAAATAAAAAGGTCGAAAAAGCTTGGTAGTTTTTTTATAGACAGTACGTAAATTTTTTATTACATAGCAGTGTGTAAAAAGTGAAAAACTGAGTGTAACTTTTTAAGTGTGTATGAACAGCAGTGCGAAAGGGAAAAACACAGCAGAGTGTCTTAGAGACAGAGTATGTTTGTTTTGAACAGACAGTGAGTTGGTTTTATGCACTGCGTTTTGTAGCAGTCATAATTTTGTAATCCCTCTCAGTGAGGAAGTAGTGTAATAGTTTTTTTTTGAGTTATTGAAGGGAATAGAATTTTGTTTTCAAAGTATTGAAACTCTGTCTCCTGTCAAAGAAATTTTTATTTTCTCTGTGTTAGAGGAAGGGAGATTTATGGGTGGTTCTTATGAATCAACCAACCATTCAGAACATGCTCATCAATCCAAACCATAAGTATTATGTGACAATATTCAAGCAGGCACTGAATCGGATTTCTGAAGCTATGTTAGAGAAACCCTAAACTCTCACCGAAAATAGGTGAAATGTGGCACCACTCAGAGATTGACATGTGCCAATTGGTACAAGTGGTAGAAAATTGGCATGCTCAAACAACGAGGTGATGCAGGAATGACATGAGGGAGAAAATATCAGAAAAGCCCCAAATCTGGAGAACCAAAGCTCATCACCAACCTGAGATTGACAACTTTACATGATGTAACCTATGAAATCGTAAATGGAGAAATCATAGTAACAATAAAGTAACCTATGTAACAATAAAATCGGATTCATCCTGGGAGTGGTAATGGGAGAAATCATAGTGAACAACAGGAAACATGCAAAGTTGCTTACAATCAAATAGATGAAAAAACACATACAAAAAACCTAGATAATAATCATGAACAAGCTTAATATTGAATTATGAACCGTAAAGGAACTTACAAAATGTGACATTACGAACCTGGTCAAGTGCACAAGCAAAAATATCCTGGACATGACCCTGGTTGATAAGTTGTATTGCTCATGATGCAAGAGGATTTGTACCTGCACTGCCAAGTCAATCAAAATCCATCATTATCTATACAATAAATACAAGTAATTGATGTAGTATTTTTTTACTCTAAGATGCATTCTTATGATAATGTTAGAACATATGTTGAAAATGTCAAAACATACCTGAATAAGCTCCTCTTCGTTTCAAGAACAATTTATTGAAGTCGCATGAACTTGGAACAAGCCTCCCACGATCTGAAAGAGTAGCAACTAAGTCAACAGTGACTTTTTTGTTGCTACGCTGGATCAAGGGAGGTTTACTCCAAGATTAAATCGCTCCAATAAATTATTCTCTACTAAACAGGGCCAACCACGTGAAGGTGGAAGCTCTTATGGCCCCTCCCCCCCCCTCACATCACTCTCAATTCCCCAATACCCAATCTATATTTCATTTTTTACTTTCATGAGCATAAAAAAAATATTCAATAACTAGTAAAAAAGCAATTCAACAAAAAGTACGCAAGGAAATATTGCAATTAATGCTTGACATAAAAATAGTATGATAAATGAGTTTTTTATATAACGCAAAAAAACGTTCCAAGTATGGTAACGTTTGTCTTATAATAATACAATAATTTACATTGTCAAATTTTCTTTTTCTTCTTCCTATTTTTAAAGCTCCTAATTACATCATCAATATCATCGTGCTCTGCTCCTGTTTCGTGCCTTTCAACCCGTACTGCTGACCTAGTTGCGTATTCACGATGTCTGGGCTCATCCAGTGACGGGGCATCGCCTACAAAAACAGATAATATTAAATTTTAATTGTCAGTTTTTAAATATCATTGAACTAGTTCGGTAATATTAATAAAAAAAATTGTAATGAGATTATTTACCTGGTGCACCAGTTGTCGCCGCTGACCTAGTTGCGTTGTCACGATGTCTGGTCTCATCCAGTGACGGGGCATCGCCTACAAAAACAGATAATATTAAATTTTAATTGTCAGTTTTTAAATATCATTGAACTAGTTCGGTAATATTAATAATAAAAATTGCAATGAGATTATTTACCTGGTGCACCAGTTGTCGTCGTTGGGACTGTTGCCCTGTCTTCCTCTCTGTTGGTAAGATCCTCAAGGGAAACATTCTCTGTCATTTAAACAAAAAACGTTATAAGGACAACCATCAAGGTATAATTAGAAAAAATTATAAGTGGAAATTAATTACCGTCACGGCCCTCACCGATAGTAGCATTGTCGGCCTGGTCCCCACTACAATGATCAGGTTGCACGTGAGGATCATCTACATCTGGCTCTAAAACTGGGTTATTTTCCTCGTCGGTAGTGTTGCTCCCCTGATTTAAACAAAGTTGTTAGACATTAAATTTATGGATGAAAACAAACATATTGAAATGTTAATGTTTTACCTTATCAGGCATTCTGGATCTTGGGACCTGCCCCAAGCTTATGCGACGTTCAACTACGGCTTGATAGCCGAAATGGAAAGCGATATTTTTATCTTCCTCTGTTGTTTCTGTTCTAAAGTCATCACCCTACATTACATATGTCTGTGTATTTTTAATCATATTTGATAGGATTACAAAAACGTTGGAAGGCGATACAATTAATTATAAGATGTTTAGCTACTTAATTACAATTCTTGCAGCTAATTTCAAGTAGCCACCCTGGCCTAGCTTGTGATGGTCCTTTTTCTCAATCCTAGCTTTGGTTTCCTTTGAGGTGTCAGGCAACCTAGCATCAAAATATTGAAGTCATATATGACGTAGCACACTTTTATTTTAGACATAAAGAAAATTAAAGCTATTGAATTAAAGTTGTAATTTACCTTGCGGGTCCAGTTGGCATTTTTCCTTCTTTCTTTGCCCTTTTATCTTTTCCGTCATGGATGAGTGCTCTCCACTCACTCTCTGAAACTGCGAGAGGACGCTCATATCTAGGGTTAAATTGCAATTGCGTCCTATAGGTGTCCCTGGTATATTTCAAATATTTGCCGGCTACCTGAGCCACCGCTTTTCTGTCAAATGTGCCGACCCCAAAAGGGCTTCTAGATAATCTAAAAGTTCTTTTTTCAGGTTGGAATTCTGGGAATTCCACCCTGTACGTATGGTTGGGCCAAAAATTACCAACGCATGGCTCTCCAGAATCCTGTAGAACTCATTGTTTCCTACACAGAATAAAACCAAAAGAAAAAGAAGATATTATCATTAATTTTAAAATAAAAATCATGATAAATATGTTTTAGATAAAGTACATGAAATAGTTAAAATATTAAAATTTACCTGGGAGTTGTACATGCTTTATAGGGACACCTTCATCGTTCACCAACAATGTGCCATTAATGGTCCCTGTGGAGCTGACATGTGTAGCTCTAGGAAACGCAATAATGTAGTTGGCCATATCAGCATCATCATTGCCAACACATTCAGCGGTTGGCTGGGTGTTTGCTTGGGCAGGGCGTGTTTGTTGGCTGGCACCTAAAGGAGTAGAAGGTGTACGAGAGGGTTGTTGGGCAATCTCTTGCCCTTGTGTCCCACTACCACCAACACCGGATTCAGAAAGTGCCAGAAAACACTACATACAAAAGAACTTTTGTTAGTTTAGTCAATGTAAAAATTAAAAATTAAACTATCACAATTCATCTCATGCAGAACAAAAAAAATATCCTTTTGACTTTTTATTATTACCTGATATGTTTCTAGCTAGCTCATAATTTTTTTTGTCCTCTCTTATGTTTCAGGTGTTTGAGGCGCGTCTATCAAAGTATTAAATTCTGACCTTGCATCTCGTGCCTTATTTCGCAACAAGAACACTGGAGATAGGGATGAAGAAAGCTCTTCCTCAAAGAGGGAATCATCAGGCGTACCATGGCTAGGTGTCTGCATATTTGAACAAAATTAATATTATTTCAATTATGTAAATAACTAAAATACCTAAAGATAGAGCAATGTTGGCACTTTACATGTTCTTCTGCTGGCCTCTTTCCGCGATCATCCTGTCTCGGGGTTGTTCCTGCACTGCTCTGATCAGTCTGCCACATTGCAATAAAATTATAAATGTAAAAACTTGAAAACAATATCTAAATTGAAAACACAAAATGAACACTGAAATAATTTCTAATAAGACACCAGAAGACAGAGTTAGAGTTTCAAATATGCCTTGCATTGAATTCAGTCCTGGAAACATGTCATTGCACATTAAGGCACCCAAACATTCAATCCACAAATGATATATTTAAGTAGGCTTCTCCTATTCCAGGAAAACACCATACCTATAATGCATTCACTTGCATGTATAAAGGGAAAGGAAAACATGTTTTCATACAACGGTGACAAAGGCATCTTGGGGAAAGGTATTTTCACTTTTTATTTATGTTGTTCACCCACACCACTCTCGTGTTTTCACTAATCCTGTTTTGTCATTTTTGGATTCAAATTAAGTTAAGGCCTTAAGTATTTTTTGACCTTTCGGTGTAGTTTTTATAAGTGGCATGTATGGATTTTCCATTAATTCTGCACTTTTTCTCTTCATGCGCATGTTTCCCCGGAAATCAAATGCATGATTTAGTCCCATACATTTAACAAGTTGTTGGATCAACTCCATAGGAAATATCATGTTTCCTATTCAATCAAAATTTATCTCAGTTAGGGTAGGTAGGAAGGTTTTCCCTTTGTATTAATAGGGCACTTCTAGCTTGCATATTTATTATATCTTTCAAATTTAGTGTCGTTTCAATTAGGGCATGATTTTTTGCAACTTTCAAGGTGAGAATGAACAAAGACAAATTTTTGTGATGGATGATTGTATATGACTCCATGGCTAGAGGAAAAGGCACTAATCTACTTCTTCAAATATCTATAGTTCTCATTCACCTCATACGAAGATGGTCCCTGATTTTGAGCCAAATGTTGCAGCAAAAAGTTCCCCCCTCCATAATTTGATAGTCAATGGAAATTTCTTAAATTGATGATGGGGCAAGATTATGGAACATTGGTACATACATATGTAATGGAATTCCAAGATCATGATATATGTTTGCATATGTTTATGGCAATGTTCCACCAAGTCCCCTGGAGGTGGGAGCGAGGGGACGAGGAAGCGCGGGAGCGGCCTATGCAAAAGCTCCCTACCAATTTTCAGGAAACGTGGGGGGACGTCGGGGTCATAAAAATTATAAAATTTAATATTTAAAATGTAACTATATTTTTGCAAGGAATGTATATACAGTCATCATAAACTTGCATCATGAAAGATAAATCATAAATGATAAAATTACAAATCGATGAATGATGAATCATATAATTGAAACAAATTTAAAAGTTAAAAGTTAAAACATACATCATACAATCATGCATGTAAGTTTGTAAATTTGTAACTATATAATCATTAATGTAACTACTAACAATGTACAATGAAAATAAAGTTTAAGATATCATATGACATATTATATCAAGATTCAAAATAGAGTTTAAACTGAAGTTTACAACTCAAGTCCGAAACATAAAACTTAAACGCAAATAAGTTATGTCTGAAACATAAAACATAAAACATAACATATGAATATCAAATGATATCATCATACTGATAAATGAGCATAAATGCTCAAGTTAATGCCCCACTAGTCTCTGCATCCAACTTCCGCACGAATATATCAAGATCAACCATGTCACCATCTGAATCAGAATCACTTGGATTCTCAAATATGCTAAGTGGCACATCAAATTTTAACACGAAACCATAAACTAAAAGGGGCGGTGAGGGGACGTGAGGGGGCGTGAGGGAAACATCCCCTAGAAGTCCCCAAGACCCTAGAGCGCGAGGGGGCGAGGAATCTAGACCCCTAGGTGGGGGGGCGAGACCCCGTGTAACACTGGTTTATGGAGGTGGTGGAGCAAAAAAGAGCTCAAATAGAGCTGAAATTTTTCACATAAAAAGGACTGTGGGCTTTACTAATGGTTCCATTTAAAAAATGATATCTAGACAGAGAATAAGTGTAGCATGCAAACATGCATTGAAAATCCATCTGAGTTTGCATTGTATTACTTATGATGGATTCTAATTTGGGTTTCAAAATGCCAGGTTATGGCATGATTTTGTCGAGAAACCCTTAGTTGGATTCTCATGTTGGTTTAATTTATATTTTAAGTTTGTTTTGCAATCTTTGGGTGATAGTAACTCATGAACTAGTTTACCAATGTGTAACAATCATATTTCAAGAATAAAGTTGTGATTTTTTTATATTATTATTATTATCTATTAGCTACGAGTATTGACACCTAATGCCTGGAATTTTGACATCTTTATAGCATGGATAATTTCGAAAATGTTTCTAGTAATGTTAACATAATAACTATCATTACATGTCTTCACTTTTTTCACCATAATAGACCTGTGATATGGACTCATCACACAACTTCATATGCTATGTCCCAACAAGTTCAAACTGGCTGAACCTACCTCATAGTGTGGTTATTAAGGACAAGTTGCTTGATATATAACTCGATAGCATAGACCACGTTGCAGTTCTAAAAAGAATCCTCAAGTGTCAAAAAAACTTCACAATATGTTCTACTATAAAGCCTTTTGGGATACCCGAAATAATATATGTATCATTAATGACTTTTAAAGTATGACAAGATCCAGAGGGAAAGGAAATCAATGGAAGAGTGATCCACCAATGAGAACCTAGAATTTAGCATCAGATGAGTTAGAGTCTAGGAAATTGAAACCCTATAATTTTAATTAGTGATGAAGGACATCACATAGGTACTTATATTTTCATGTAGAATAATCTGTTAATTCAAATTTAAACTACATAATATGAAAGGCATACCATAAATTTTTCCACGTAAGTCCAAACAACCTATAAAAAGGGAAAACCTTCTTTTTCCATGGGAAATAATTTACCTTTCCTTTTTCAAGATAATCTAAATCACAAAAAAATATGAACTATACTGCACACATTCTTGGATAATGTGAAAGTGGAAAAGGAATACCCTACACAAGTGATGCACACATGTACATTTGAACACTAATAGATTTTTGTAGTTGAAATGCAATGCGTGTTTTCATTTAAATGTAGGGTTTTTAAAGCAGGGAGAAATAATGGCTGCCAAATTAATAAGCGTTTCTTTGGAAAAAATTTAAATCTTGTATTGGGTGATGAAGATAATAGAGGGTATTGAATCTTGATTCTTGACATCTAGAGAGAACCATACAACCTAACACAATCCAATAGAATTGACCAAAAAAACCCAAATAGAGTCAACCCTACTATAGGAGGAAGGGCCTGCAGTAAGAACTTACCATTTTGCAAGAGCTGAGGGCGAATGTTGTTCTGCAAGAGCTGAGGGCGAACGCTGAGGGCGAATGTTGTTCTGCAAGAGCTGAGGGCGAACGCCGAGGGCGAATGCTGAGGGCAAAGGCTGTTCTGCAAGAGCTGAGGGACACGTGTGGCGAATGCCGTTCGAAAGAGCCAGGCGAATCTGTGGCGAACGTCGTTCTACAAGAGCTCGAAAAGGCACGTCGAGGCGAATGCGTGCCTCGCGTTGTTTTCCCATGCACGTCGAAGGCGAATGTCGTTCGGCAGCGAGTCAGGCGACGTCGAGGTGCGAGCCGCGTTTTGGAAGAGCGAGGCGTAAGGCCGCGCGCGGATATCGTGCGTACGTTAAAACATGTATTCGAATACCTGTCAGAGCTTGCAAAGAAATGCAATGCCGAGCTATGTGTTAAACATGTTTTTTAAAGCAGGAGAAACAATGGTCGCCTAATCAATAAGCGTTTTTGGAAAAATTTAAATCTTGTATTGGGTGATGAAGATAATAGAGGGTATTGAATCTTGATTCTTGACATCTAGAGAGAACCCTACAGCCTAACACAATCCAATGGAATTGACCAAAAAAACCCAAATAGAGTCAACCCTACTATAGAGGAAGGGCCTGCAGTAAGAACTTACCATTTTGCAAGAGCTGAGGGCGAATGCCGTTCGCAAGAGCTGAGGGCGAACGCTGAGGGCGAATGCTGAGGGCAAATGCTGTTTTGCAAGAGCTGAGCTCGAATGCTGACCGCAAATGCTGTTCTGCAAGAGCAGAGAGCGAATGCGCGTGTGATATCAAACGTAGCTATTGCGACAAATACCAAACATTTTTATGTAGCGCGCATATAAGTTTCGAATTTTTATGTAGCGCCCATATAAGTTTGGTATTTTTATGTAGCGCGAAAATAACTGTCGCTATACCGACGGCGGAAAAGGCGTCGCTATTAGGAAGGTGCCTCCAAACGTCGCAATGGCGACACCTAGACATTGTGTCGCCGTTGCGACGTTTAGAGTCGTCTCAATAGCGACGCTTTGGGCCATGGTGTCGCAATTGCGACGTCTTCCTTTAAACGTCGTAATTGCGACACTAGTTTAAGTGTCGGTATTACGACACTTTTCTATAGATGTCGGTATAGCGACGGTTTCGGGCGGGATGGAAAAAATTTGGGAAAATTTCCGACATTTGGTCAAAAGCGTCGGAAACAGGTGTCGGAATTTCCGCGAAATGTGGTAGTGATCCACGTGTAAGGCCACCTACAACCCCGCAAGTTTATTCTCGGTCGATACCAACCCATATGGTATAGTGATCAAAGCCAATAATCATACAACTTCGACTCACCCTAAATCAAGCTCGATACCAATTGTCATGGCCCTATACTTGTGGTACTCTTTCAACCACTTATAGCGGGTGTGGCACTACCTTACTTTTTCTTTTTATCAATACTCAAGCAAGCAGACTATGCCTATCTTCAACACTTAGTTAATTAATATTCAAGTGTTCTTCAATTATGCAGCGGAAATAAATACAACATTAAACATCAATATTCAATCCACATGTACGCCATACATACAAGGGAGGGGCAACTCCCGAATAAGAGTCTGCCTGATATTATGTTTCAATTAAAATGTACAATTTTAAAATAATTATACACTGCCAAGCATGTGTAAACCACTTACACTTCTTTCAAATACGTGATTCAACACTATTTCTTTGGCCCGAGATACAATTCTCTCCAACAACTCAACAATCCATGAGAAATCCAAATTTCCCCTCAAAATATGTTTTCAGCCTTCTGTCCAAAAACACATTCAGCCCGAGTCACCTGGGTCACTGACGCCCTCAGGTTCTGCATGCATTCAGAAACGCGTTCAGGAAAAATCCAACTTGACCCTGCTGCACATGTCGATGCCCTTGTCTCTGCACGCGTTTAGAAACGTGTTCAGGAAAAACCTGACTCCACCCTTCTGCATGCGTGCCCTCGCAGTCCGCTCGAAAACCCAACTCTACTTTTTCTGCACTCGCCTTCACACTGTTCCGCCCACGTTCATGCATGAGATGACCCGCCCGGGTCATGACGCACTGCACACGTTCAGAAAAGACAGGACTCTACCCATGACAAGTTCTATCTTCGTCTTCGCTCATCCACTTGTCCTGCGGGCACATGCACTTGCTCGAATACTTCAAAGCTCTCCAAATTCCTATGAGATCAAATGTATGGATGATTTGAACCTTCTCAACTCATCCATATTTATATGCCACATTGTGATCCCTTTTTTCATAATTCATGACCCTTCGCCCACGCCCATGGGTCGGATTGGTCATATTTTTGCACGTCGGCCCAGCAAGTTTATATTGCTCATCTGCACGTTATAAACTCTCATCATCGGCATAGTCATTTCTCCCTCTCGTGTGACTCATCACAAATCCAACGTCGCATGACCACCACCGAAACGTCACATGACCACCGTGGAATTTTCGTCTGTAATACCATTAAGTGTCAGGTCGAGCGCGCGCATTGCGCTTGCTACATAGTTCGCCCGAGCGCGCCCACCGTTGCACTTCGTCCAAGCACATCCTCTGTTCACCCTAACTTTTGTCGCACTCTAACCAACATTTTTTCGCACATCCACTGAGTATGTAGCTCATTGCGCCAAGGCACACCTCTTGCACTCAGTCATCGTAATCGAGACTTCGGGACCTAACATTAATGGAGATGAGGAAGAGGAGCCACAACCTTCGAAAGAATATTCTTGTGGAAATTGAGCTTAGCGCTTTGTGGGAAAACATGATAATTTCTCATTAGTTCCTTCTCAAGATATATTCAATATTTTTCATGCTAGTATTAGTAAGTTGGTCTTATGGGAGGTACACAACACAAAAAATGTGTACATTGGAAAAATTTCTTTCAACTTGGAATATTGTTTGAACTTCAATTTATGGGGATAATGCATTGTTCACTACCAAAGAGTCTGAATTTGCATGACTTAAAAGCGTAGCTTGGATGATTCTACATGCACCTGTTTATAGAAGAAAACTAGTCTATGTTTTACTTCTCTTTAAAACACGGATGTTAGATCTGATTTAAATGTCACCTTTCATAATTTGACATATGAATTGTCTGCATGGTCTGTCAGCATATATCCCTTGCAAGAATGTGGCATTCAATACTTCAAAGGTGAGTTTGTTTTCCTTGGTTGCATGAAGGTTTATTGAATTGGCATTGAATTGTTACCCATCTAGTAGTGTTCTTAATCATCAGTTTGTGTATTGCATAATCATCTTGCATTTCCGAAAAGTTCTACTTTTGTATGGGATAATTTTGTTGGGCTATGAAGGTGGTTATTATTAGGGGTCTGAGTGGCCAAGTGTGAATATTTAGAAAGTGTGTGGTTGTCTATTGGTAGATAAGATTAGGACACTGAGCATAAGTTATCAAGAAACCAAAAATATGGTGTTAATACTTAGATATCATGTGCTTATCACACTAAGAAACACTGTGTGCTTTTCTTAACTGTTTACAACCAAGTGATAAGAAATTTGAGGTAAAATATATCGTTGATTCATCATTGCATCGCATTTTATTGAGTACTTTCCACACTCCCTTTTCTAGTTTTCTTTCCATTTGTATAGTATATGTTGGTTGATTATTGTTTTGCTATAACTGTTGTCAATCTAGGAGTGTAAATGCAACGAGTTTGTGTATTTCCATATTTTTTCTGATTGTCATAACATGAATTACAGAGGAAACATGAAATATTGTGATACTATTGAGTAAGAAATGAATAGGAACCAGTCATGTAGTCTGATGTATTAATTTTTAGATTCATTGTGTATACACTATATAGTCAGCTAATTTAATGTATATATGAAGTATTGTTGCATTAACTTATATGATTATTTGTGAAGGGCAGTTGTTGCTCTATTCATGTAAATATCAACAGTTGCCAAGTCTGAGGTGACTCCACTGTGAAATTATTTCAGCGATTTCCTTCAGTACAACATGGCATCCCATATTTAAGGAATTTTAATTTTAATGACTCGTTGAACATATTAAACCGTAGAACCAAATTTGATGATAATGGCAATGTTTTGCTAGTGGTTTCATGAAAGCTATATTAAATATGAATGTATAGTCTTTGATAAATGGAGTGCATAATGTATCTGGGCGGTCTTGTATCTCTGTTCAAGGTGGTACTTAGAGGTGGAAGAGTTTAGTTTTCATATGAGATTGAAGTCCCTGATAGGCCATAACTATAAAGTCATACACAAAGCCAACAATGGTTCCAACATGGATATAATGGAGTCTAAATTATCTTCTGGCTTCATACCCCCTTTTTTGGTAACATTTTTACAACATCGCTATCTAGTTGGTTATGTTTTTCCTCAGAGTAATCATGTTGACCCGGGATACTCTCTAAATTATCATCCTCATAAGGATCCGAAAAAGTCACTCTATGAAGGGTTGAATGGTAAAATTACATAGCCCACCTCCATATGCCTTGAAGATAGGGCATGCCCTCCTCATTCAAGCTTTATAGTACCATAGATGAAAGGGTACAATGTTCTATACTATAGCGTTTAGCTACTAATTCAGTACTTAGTTTTTATCGTCGTGAGATGAAAGAGCATTCGCAAAAGAACAATGTGTGGGACGTACCTCTCAGTCTCACACAGATCATCTAATACTCGGTTGATGTCTTTGATTCATTGTTTTCCATAGATGTGGTATATAACATGAGATAAAATCATGAAGAAAGTGGCATTGGGTCTCACTTTTAATGTCCAATATATGGGAAAGTGGCATTGGATCTCACTTTTAATGTCCAATATATGGTACACTGATTAGTTATACATGTATGACAAATGTGGCGAGATTTGGCTGCCAAGGGCAAGGAAGGAAGAATTGATGTGATTGGAAGTTATGTATTCTGGAATGGGCATGAACCAAAAGAAGGCACTTTATGTTTCATTTCATAATGATCGTACTAGTAATAAATATAAATTCTCAAATCTCATCTTCAAAATAAAATTTATGGTCGTTTTTTTCTTTTTAAGTTTCATGTTATGTAGCTTGTGCATTTTTTGATTGGCTAATAACATAATGAAGGATTTTTATTCATGTCATTGTGCTAAGGATTGCTTCAATTTATTCAACCTTGTTGATATCATTCAACGAGAAGGGATCTATGTCATTATAACGATTGGTTTAGTTAGTGTGGATGAATGGATTTTTGGGTTTCTATATCTATATATATATATATATATATATATATATATATATATATATATTTTAATGTTGCAAGGGTATTCCCCCCTCTCTTCCGGAAAACAAATACTCGTGTAACTTGTGTCTTGGCATTCTAGGGATTTTTGGACCCTTGGGAAACATACTCAAGCTGTTGGGACTTCATTGAGGACTTGCTGGCAGTCCATTTGTACATTCTTCACCCTTGTGAGACACAAGTTGTATGCTTGAATTCACATATACAAGATCTCAAATTTTGTACGATCCTAACTTTTTTGTGCTTCACAGACTGAATGAAACTATATGTGCTCCAATTTTGTTCGACTGATGAAGAGCTTGCAACTTGTGATAGCATGCGAGTTAAAAGACATTGGAAATAACCACCATTATCCCCATGACAAGTCCTCCATTTAACTAGGTTCATTGTCCTCATCCAAAACTGACATGTCTACAAAATCATCTAATCTAGCAGCAAAACCATAAAATTCCTCCCTTGCATAAATTTGTAAATAAGTTAGAAACAACCTTTGAAAATATTTCTTCACTCCATGGGCGACTTGGTTCCTCTTCCCATTTCTTTGAGCAATGAAATTTTTATCATAAAATTTGGAAGTTGAAAGATGTCTGTGTGCATGAAGTGTTAAAAGCCGTCTACTTTAAACATGGACCCTCAAATGCTCCACAAAATTAAAATCAACAAAAGAAGATGAAAGTCCTCGTAGAGCACATTCCACGCATTATCCACCATGGTACTAATGACATCATAAACCTCTCCTACAAGTGTGGTCGTGTCACGCCAGACTGGGAGAAGATTAAATACATGTAATGTGAACTTGATCAAGAAATCAATCTTGCTCCACCAATCTTGATCAATCAACACCCTTTGCACCATATTTCCCCTCTTTTAATATGCCTCTCTCAACTGAGCCCAAGTTACACCCATCTCATACTCATTAATGCAAGTTTGACTTCAACAATGTGGCGCCACATAATGAATTTTGAGGCATACTTTGTTTCAGTAACTTTGAGAAACTATAATTTGGAGTATTCATGATATGTTTATCGAGATTAGTGGTAGTTGGAGATGAATTTTATAATCTCCATACCCTCCCTCATGACTTCCTTAATCCATTTTGTTTTACCTCAATCTCTTCTAAAATCATATTTAGATTATGGACAATGCAATGACTTCCTTAATCCATTTTTTTTTCCTCAATCTATTCTAAAATCATATTTAGGTTATGGAAAATGAAATGAGTTCAATATATATGATTGTGTCACTCTCAAAAATCAAACTTACAACTCCAAAAACTCATGGCAAGAAGAGAAAAATGTTCAAGCAATCAATTACCCCCCTGGTTGTATCAATATTCATTACATGAATTTTCTAACTTTGTGCATACAAGCAATCCCAATATAACAGATGGAAAACATGAGACATATCGTAACTCATCTCTTTTACCAAGTACTGAGAAACATTTCAATGCCAACATTTTGAATTGGGTCACTAGTGGTTCACTTGTTGGATGTTTAATGCCTCCAAGCAATATTGCTTCATCAATCAACGCCCTCTACACCATAATTTCCCTCTTTGAATTTGCCTGTCTCAACATAGTGCAAGTAGTACTAACCACCATACTTATTGATGCATGTTTTATTTCAACAAGGTGGGGCAACATGAAGTTTGAGACATGTATTTTCTCTACAACTTTGAAGAATTCGAATTTGGAGTATTCTCAATATATTGCCTGTGATTGGTGATGAATTTTATAATTTACCTAGCCTGCACTATGACTTATTAATCCATTTTTTTTTAGCCTTAATCTCTTCTAAAATCATATTTAGATTTGGGACAATCCAAGGAATCCAAAATATATTGATGTATCTACTCTTAACAAGTAAGTTGGTAGGTCTAACAACTCCTTCCAAGAAGAAAACAATGTTTAAGCCATAAATTTCCGCTTTAGTTGTATCAATCTTCATTACATGAATTGTCTAACTTTAAGCATAAAAATATCCCAATATATTAGATGGACATGATGAGCCATAACTCACATCTTTTACCAAGTATTGAGAAACATTTAAATGCCAACATTTTGAATTGGATCACTAATTGTTCACTTTTTGGATGTTTGATGCCCCCAAATCCAAGTTAATGTTTCATGTTGAAGACATTATATCTTAGGATAGTATTATGATTAATAAATCTTGAAATGTAAGGCATTTTCAAGGCACACAACCAAAATCAATTTATGTTAAAAACAAAGTCCTATTCTAATATTGAAGAGACGTAATTTTTCATCAAATAAAACTATGAGGAAATGACATCAACAATACCAACATGATTCTTCGACAATTGTGCACACACCCTAACTAAAATGGAAAAATAAATAATACCAACATGTCTCCATGAGCTTGATGAGTTATGAGCTTGTAGAACAGCATCACACATAGGCTAGTCGTTAGTTTCATTTCCATTGTGAAGACTTTGTAGAAATTGACAATGAATAAAAGGTCTTATCACTGAATAATAATTAAACAAGTAAACAAAGATATGACCATGTAGGAGAATCTAAAAATACAATTAGAATATTTGAATGAGCTTCTCTTGGTTTCAAGAATAATTTATGTTCTCGTGAACATTGCTTACCATGTGAAGGTGGAAGCTTATTTGACCCTTCACCTCTTCTCATTACTCTCAATTCCTTATACCCAATCTATCTACTGGAAAATAATTGAAAGTGAGAAAGTATGCTTCATGTATGGAAATAATGTATATGAAAATATGTGGTCTTGTACATATAAAACATATAAGATTCATGTGTAAGAATGTAGCAAAATAAAAATTAAGTAGCAAGTTTATATTAATAATTTTATTCATCATATTCATGAACATTGCTACGACATTAATACTCAATGATACCTTATTTAGATTTGAAGGTTGTCTTCCAAACCATTTTTTTGGTTTTCACCCTATACACTTAATTGATGCAAATATATTCTTATTGAAAAAAAAATATGAAATGGCACACATACGTTAACACATAAATATTGTTGTGGAAACCCAAAATCGGGAAAAACTAGAAATAATTTTCAATCTTTAATCGTCAATACATTAACCCTATATTAGAATACAATTGTAGCTCCTTAACCAAAATTACAAAACCATGGGTTGAACCACCATGCACCACAAAATTGCCAAAAATGAAAAATGTGTTGAAAATTGCCAAAAACAAACATAAAATTGCCCATTTATTTTGGGCTTTGCGACCCCACCCTGCACCCAACGTAATGAATCACAGATTTAGGTAATTATGCAAATAATATAATACATATACAACATTCTCTCATTTATTGTTTTTTTTTTCATACAGGGGATGCAAGAGCACATGATCAACAATCCAGAACAATAATGTCCATTATTTATCTACGCGAAGAAAATTTCTTAGTGCTCCCATATTTTGTTACTAATCATTTGATTTTTCAAAGCAGTTCACCACTACCATGAAACTTTGACTTAAATGGTATATCCTGCTGAAGTAGGCATATGATGGCGTGCTACTTGAATTATAAATTGTCCTGGCTATGGTCAACAAAGCCTACTATAAATCCCCAGCTCTTAAAGCATCAACATCCCCATCACCATAGCCAACCATGGGAGCACTATCCCATCACAAATATAAAGTTGGGGGGAGGAAATGGTTTTCTCCAATGGAACCAATGTGAACATTCCGTAACGCTCTTGAACTCACTCTCAGTTTGTAGACCCACCTCAACTCAAACTCCTGTCCCATAATAATCTCAAAGTGACCCCTCGTGCTCTTGAAAATCCATCCACTCCCGTAATCATCCATCACAACCCCAAATAAGGACAACTCCATAGCGTTGAATATTTTCCTATGAGGGTATCCCATCAAATCCATCATCTACCAATCCTTGTCTATTCCTTGGTCGAAACAATTGCAGGGATGGCCCTCCTCAGCCCATAGTGATAATCCTAACAATCCCCAACCTGTCCTCCCAAGGAAGATGCCATCCTGTCACTGTCATCTTATTGATCCTCCTGGAGAAGATGCCATATTGTCACTATCATCTCAATGATCCTCCTAGAGAAAGGCAGTCTATTGCCCCAATGGATCCCTAGAACCCAAAGCCATTTTGAAATCCCATCACTTCCCATTCCCGTTATCTACCATGGTGTAGTATTTATTTCCAATGGGAACCCCATGTTCCATACAAATAATTCATGAATGCGACCAATAGATTGGTATATAATACCCACAATAGACTCAGTGTATGTGGATTTATCCTACTTCATGTAATCATCACTACTAAGTCTGCCATCTGCATCCTCGGTAATGTGCCAATACAGTGTATGAAGCCTAATTTCCCACTGGGAAACTACCTCAAATATACACAGTATCCATTTCTCATGCAAGATACTGACAAGCCCTACTGAAGTAGAGGCACATTTCTTCCCCATGGTCAACTCCCCAAGTGTTGGCTTGGAGATGAGCGATATACCACCACCGCAGAAGATCAACTCATCTCCTAGCCTTTGGCTGCTAACTCATGTGTCAACCCTACTCCTCCACTGGGGAATCTCTATCGTGCCCATGATGCCATGAATCTCATAGATTCGTATTAGGAAAATATCCTAAGTCTTGTTATCCAAAATGTGGGCTTCGATTAGACACAAAAAGGCATCCCTAAATTTCTTGTGATGCCAAAGAGTGAGAGATGCTTGAGATCTGACCTATATGGTTGAGAAATCATGTGGACACTCTTAACCAGCCTTTTGATCGAATCATCTCTCCAAACCTGGATACATATGCCTCCATGGATTGCCTGACACTCTCTTTAAGCAGTCTCCCTGCTAGTAGCACTCCCGATTTGCAGTGTAGCCCCACATGCCTCTGCATATAACCATGTTTCCTCATGCCCTCTGTCATACGATTTCACATAACTGTGCATATTTGTGCACCGCTAAACTCCACCATATGATTTCGCATCGCCCCAGATCGGTGGACATCCCTCCTTCATCGATGTGTCTGACACACTATAAGGAAATTCATTGTGATGTGAACCACTCCTACCCCCTAGTGCCACCCTGCACACCACTACATGCCACCATACACCCTCGTGCTCATATCATTGTGCAACATTGCATGTCTTTATACCTACCTAGATTCCATGGCCTAATATAAGCTTGCATGTTGTTAGTTTCACCGTATCCACTCTCTTATTTCAGTACCCTTAGATGATTGGACCTCCCCTCCTGATCCTCCCTAAGAGATATGATAGGTTAATCTCCCTATGTGCCTGTGGTAGTGTCACTCGAGTAATGATCCTCGGTGATCCATGTGCCCCATATATCCATGGGGAATCCTCCTTTCCATACAAGGAACTATCTAGTGGCCTATCAATGCCACCTCCAGTGACAACTTCCTGCCAAGGTACATTAATCATCCAATGACCCCACGCACGACCAATTCAATGCCAATAAAACTCATGGAGTCTTCCTTCTCCCCTATCAACTAGACCTATTACTAGTTTTGTCCAGAACTCTGATGCAAATTTGAAAATGGGGGTAAGTCCAATAAACAGATCCAACATCATGTTAATACCATGATTGACCCAATCCATGAAGTAATGGGAGGTCCCACCTAGAGAACTCGTGTCACCTCTTCCCACTTTCATGGTCCACATGTGAGATCTGACTAGGAAACTCCACCTCTCTCTCTCCAACGTGAAAAGGTAACCCAATAGTGTTCAAGCCCCATCTATGTATACTTGAAGAGAGCTACTTTCTGAACATAATGCAAATTTGTTGGCTTCTTGTGCATCTATATGCCTTCCATCAATTGATGGCCCCAAGGATGGTTGCTCATCCTCCATCACGGGCTCAAACGTACATGGGCCACTATCTAACCCTCCGAAAATGGCCCATCATGCACATTGTGCTCCACTATGTTCTGTTCATGTTGAATCATCACTAGTAGCTCACCTTGAAAATTTCCTCCTCGGTCTTATTCAATCATTTAATCCATTTGTTTCCCACCACACTCTTCCATCAAACATGGATGCATATATGGGTTGTTGTCAACATCTCCATTTGACAACTCACGCTCCTTAGAGGCATCCTCGTGAGAACCCATGGAACAAACTATAAAAGAATAATCCTCATCAAAAGGGTTAGAAGGAATCTCCTCCTGATCATGCAAGTTTGAGTATTCCTCATGTGAATCATGTTCAGCCATGGACCCCTCAACCTTCTCCTTAATTTTATGACTTCAATCCCTTGCCTTTTCTTGTTTTTCTACAATTTTTGCAGCAGCATCTGCTTCTTTATCCTCTTTAACTTTACATTTGTGGTATGGTGTCCATTCTTCCTGACATGTGAAACATATATGCTCTCTTATCATTTGGTTTCTACTCTTTCTTTGGAGTTTTGGAGATTGATTTCGCTTTGGCTCCTCATCATTCCTTGATATGAGCCCTTCAAAAATTCTCCTCATCAGATTTCTTCTGATGATAGGTTCAACACAAAGGTTTGCAAACTACCTCAATGACTTCTCCATGAGCTAATAAATTTGGCACCAACAAAAAAAATATTGCAACATGCTAAATCCATTGTTTACGAACTCAAGTTCCCATCGATTTATAGATCTACAAGCCTGGTCTTTGATCCTCCACATGCTACAGAGGTCACACTACAAGTCTTCTACAAGTTGCAAGTCTGTTAACTTAGTTATGATTTTTCAAGCTTGTTTATTTTTTTCACTGTGAGATATAGTAGGATATTTGGTGTATGGTTGTCACAACGATGCTACTCCAGTACAATTGGACTAGAGTTTTAGTCTCTGAAATTTTGGCCCAACAATTGCATCTTTGACATTACCATGATTTAGACCCACAACTAGCCAAAATCATTGCTTTGATACCACTGTAATACTCCTAATAGGAAATAAACAATGAATAACAAAGAAACATGCTCATGACAACACCCAAAATATTGCACCCACACATATATCAAATACACATATATTGGCATCAAAATTGGGTCTTCTATTAAATATTGAGTTGAATGAGTATAATAAAATCAAAGGAAGAGGAAACTGGGCTTGTTACAATAAGCAAAACCAAACCTTGGTTGTGAAAACTATGCCCATGAGTTAGAGAATCTGCCCACTAATTCACTATGCTCACCTAGATATTTTCGTTGGTGGTGGTGCTAGAAAATGAGGGATCTCTTACAATGCTTATAAATTTTAGTAAATGCAGTTGGCTCTCCTTCTCAAGCAGCTTCACAAAACACAGAAGGGAATTTTCCTAAGTTGAACCCCTCAGAAAACCCAAAAAGTGAGGTGTACAACCCAGTTTATCTGCCTGTATGCACTGCCCAGATTTTCTGTAGAATGGCCTCAAAATTGAGCTTTAACCTCTCACGAATTTCCCTATAAATTTCACCCCCAAATTTCTTGTGCCTCCAATCCTCAAACCCCCAACTCCTGCTACTCCCTAGCCTCTACGTGATTCTGCCAGTGAGGGACTGCGCAGGCCCCAAAAGACAAAATTTTTGTTTGCCTTAATCCCTGGTTTTCTCCTCTACAAACCACACCAAAATTTCATCAAATGCTTGAACCAACCGCATCCTAATTCCCTAGAATTTTCCCTACACCACAACTTCTCTCTCCCACTTGTGAAAATTTCCCCAGCGCCCTAGCCACACATAAGTCTAGAAATGAAGCTCTTGTGACAACTTCAGAATGGCTTCCAAATTTCCTAAAGGATCCCCTTGGGTGGCACTCGTGGTCCACCTGAGAAGGAGTTGAGATCTCCGCCCATAAATTTCATGGTGTTAAACAACATCGTGTTAGCTTGGTTGAGCAGTTCAAGCAAACAAAATTTTTTGTTTTAAAATTTTCAAAAGGCCCCAAACATTGGCCATCCTCTCATTTTATACTCGCTTCCTCTTTTACCCTCCTTTTGGGACCCTTTTCCCAGTAATTCAATCTCCCTCCTCTTCTCCTCTCTCCACTAGTGTGAACTTCCTAAGGGAGTGTGAATCCCTTCTTTATTCCCCCCCACAACCCACTAAGGAATCAATTTTCTCCCTTTTCCCAAGTCCCATATGCCAAAATTGTCTCCAACGTCCAAAATTGAAGAAATGCGATATGCCTTAGAAATTTGTGAAATTTGGGACATCAAATAGAATCTTCAATGCACAAGGCCAATTCACAACAAGGTTTAAAGCCATTATAACAATATGATTGTTATGATATCAACATGCCACTTGCGGGAATTGAACTTAGATATTGAAGCTTGAGAAAAAAACCCCAAATGCTTTCCTAATTTTTAGGATGTTACCCAAGGTAAATACTAGAGTCTTCAAGGCACAAGGCCAATCAACAACAAGGTTCAAATCCATCACAACAATATACTTGTTAAGAACTCAACATGTCACTTGTGGGAATTGAACTCGGGTATTAAAGCTCAAGGAAAACCACCAAGTAATTCCCTTATTTTGAGGATGGTACCGAAGGTAAAGCCCATAATCTTCAAGGCACAAGACCAATCAACAAAAAGGTTCAAACCCATCACAACTAGATACTTGTTATGAGCTCAACATGTGACTTTTGAGAAAAAACCCCAATTACTTTTGTCATTTTGAGGATGATATTGAAGGTAAAGCCCATAATATTCAAGGCACAAGGCCAATCAACAACAAGGTTAAAGCCATTACAACAATATACTTGTTATGGGTTCAACATATCACTTGCAGTAATTGAAATTAGATGGAGAGGAAAATAATCCTTCCTCCCAATCACCCAACATAAACCCAACTGATTCCCCTTACATTGTATATATTATTAGCTACACAATATTTTTCATGTTAACCCTAATATAAAATATTTTTCCATGGTTAGATGGTTGTGAGAATAGAATATTAGATATTTGGTTTGGTTTGAATAATAATAAATTTTGACTATTGAATTCAATAGTATTAAGCATAAAAGCTTGTGTACATAAGATTAATCTAGTGTGATAGTTTGAATTTTATAATTCATCATCATCATATATATATATATAACTGTAACTAGAGGATATTTGTATTAAGAAAAACTTTGTAGCAAAGCTCACCACAATAATACCATAAAGGTATTTTTTTAGCAATCTTAAACTAAATTTAAAAATGAGCTATTTGTTATCCTATATCTACAACCATAAAGGGCCAAAATAGCTATTTATAGTAGATCTTGTAGGTATAGCTTCTATAGAATTGACATGGATAAGAATCTACTTTACAAAACATACAAAACTAGAAAAAAGCATGTCAATTGGCTGCCTCATTCTAAGTTGCAACAACTAAGTCTGAATCCACATTGACAATTTATTCTTTTTTATAGAGTTTATGAACAATTTCGTCTCACTTTAGACCCCCAGAATGAGATTTGATAGATTTCACTTGATTGGATTGCCCTAACTAATCCCCTTTGGATAAATTTATAACCATATTGCAAAGCATAATATAGTCCTCTTCCAAAACATATATTTGGTGTTTGAATTGGACCAAGATTTACATCAGTTAAGAAATTTGAGAGATTATCAAATTATCTTGTTCCTGAATACTTCTTATAGTTGCAACAATAGCACATTTATTTCTTTGAATGGTTTCCTCATGATTCTTCACAACCCTTTGAATCACTTGCAATTATCTATAATGATCCATTATGTATCCAAAATTGTGCAATGCTAGACTAAAATTAAAGCTCTTGTAGCCTGACATGCTTTCCACAATGATAAATTGGAGAAAATGTACATACTAGAATAAATCTTAGAACAAAAACCATGACATAAAAAAGAGATGGTTTTGGTGAACAAAGGAGAATGAAACCATGCTCCCTAAAGAACTAAAAATGACACAATTTCTAGAGGGAGGGAGAGAGGCGGAAGATGTGGGGGATGTGGAAGGTCTATTTATAACCCCAAAGGAATACTTGACTATGTGTGGGGATTAGGAATGAAAATTAACAATTGAGTATAGTTTTTTTCTCTTTATCAAGGTCTATCCATGCCGCTATAAGGAAAATACCCTCTAGCGGATGTTTTTGACGAACCCTTTCTAAAAATAGCCCAAATATCCATTTGTAGAGGAGGTCTCTAGAGGAGGTTGGAGGGTGGAGGGTTTTTTTTCTCTGGTCCATTTCTCATCATAAACTGCACAAGTGCGTTTTACTCACAACACATAGGTGCATACTAAAAATTGGCACACCGAGACACCATGCTCTCTGTACAAACCCGCCTAGTGCGTCAAATTACTATAGTGCACCAGTGCATCTAATTACTATAGTGCGCCAGTGTTCTATGCATAAACAGGCCTGAAGCGTCTCAGTAATCCAGTGCACCATAACGATGTGAGGTGCGCCATCGCTAATACTGCCCGGTGCATCTAAAAAACTAGCTCACTGAAACAAGCTTAAATAATAAAAAAATTACTGGTCATAAAAACATCAATTTTACTTCTTTAGTGCTCTAGACCTCTCAAGCACCTGTGTGAATTTATCTTGGATGAGGTGCCTTGTCATCGGTGCTCCCATTGCACACACTGTTGTCATCCATTTCCCACCTTGTGGAGTTTGAATTTTTTAAAACGACGGGCAAATTTAGTTTCTCCAATTCCTAAGAAAATATGCCTCCTCGACGCACAAATGTAAAGGTATTTTACTTGTTTCTCAATAACTAAACGTTTTAATGGATTAGATTTCTAAAAAACCTTAAAATTTACTGTTTAAAAAAAAAAAAAATGTGCGGTGCGCTCTAGCCATTCGGCTCGCACCGTTTACGATGCTGCTTGTAAATTTACAGGTCACACCGTGAACGTTGCTAAAGGAAACCACATCGTGTTCTCGTGTAGTACCAAAAAAATGTGCATCGTACTTATTTTTAAAACTTATAGGGTGGTGCTATCGTTTAAATGACTGCACCGTTAACTATGTACCAATGTTAGGAGGGCAGTGCGTGGACCGAACTATCTGTCCTGGGGCGAAAAGTTAGGTCAGCACACCACCCGCCTGACATCATTACATAGTCAACGATGCGGTCATTTACAGGACCACACTGTTGACCATGTAATGTTGTTCGGTAGTGTGTTGACCAAAAGATCCACTTACGTCAACGCAATGCCCAACAATAATGCATGGTCAGCGGTGTGGTCATTTGTAGGGCCGCACCATTGACTATGTAATGTTATTGGGCGGGCAGTGCGTTGACCAAAAGATCCACCCCGAGGCCGATCTTTTGGTCAACGCACTGCCCGCCCAATAACATTACATAGTCAATGGTGCGACCCTACAAATGACCACACCGTTGACCATGCATTATTGTTGGGCATTGCGTTGACGTAACTATCCGCCCTTGGGCAGATATTTTCGTCAACGCACTGCATAAAAAGAACATTTTATGTTTTGTGGTGCGCAAACAATTTCAATGCGCACCGAGAGTGGTGTGCGATAAAAACGTATGCACCAGCACCGGTGTGTGACTATTTTTTGGGTGCACCGACTGTTTTTTTTGTTTCAAAAAAAAATTATAGATATATATTTTTAAATACATGTCTCATTTAATAAAAAAAATGAATTTAATATGTGAATCATTCAGCAACATCAATGGAGAGAATAAAGGGAACAAAAACTACATATGTAAGACCAATATAACGTGATTCACCTATGGGAGGCACGAGAGAGGGAGAGACTTATGTACCTTTGCCCTATTATGGAAGCCACCCAGTTTCTCCTAAGGGAGGTAGGCCTCCTCAAGTTCTATGAGGAGGCTACATCCCTGAAGGGCCGTAATGCGTTATTGGGACATCTCATCTTCAGGTGGGATGCCCACCAACAGACTTTCCGAGTTGGTCTTGGCCAGTGGTACGTGCCCACTGAGGAGGACATATATTTTATTACTGGCCTATCTAGGAGAGGGCATGATTTTCCCTAGTTCCCAGATGTCCCCACCGGTTATGCAGGAAGGAGTTAGTTGGCGTACTCCCAAAGATACATTAGGGATGATATAGTTTCTCCTGCATATTTTCAGGTGTCTGGTGGTTAGTTACATATTGCTTCGTTTGGTGAAGAGGAGGTGAGGTGCCTCTCACTACTGTTGACGACCATTACACACCAAACTAGTGACGGGAAACGTATTATTTTCCCGCTTTTATTTTATGTTGATTCTTTATTCTAGGCACCACGAATTGTGAGATGGTATACAATTTTTTTGCAGCAGTTTTTTACACCATTAGATAGATCTCGTTCTCAGGCACGTGGGAGGTTGAACTTCCCTTTTTCTTCAGAGTTATTTTGTTTATTTTTTGAGAGGTTTCTAGAGACGATGCCTACTGTTATTCAGTAGCCTCTTTGGTCGATGCTGCATATACGGATGCAGATGTGGGGCCATATGATTCCCAAGAGGGGCCAGTCTGACTTTCCTGCCAAGATATCTCCTGATGCACTGGATTTGCTATCCAGTGTTGATGATCACTCCTTCGTTCTGGTGCCATGTTTGTATGCCAGTTTGGATTGGTGAGGGTGTAACAACATCCTCTTCACACAGGATGAGCCGCTGGATGCGAGAGGTAATATTAGTATTTTCTTTAAATTAATATAGTTTCATTTTATTGTCTTAATTAATTAATTAGAATTATCAAATTTATTCTAACACGTTCTTTAACTCAGTTTATTAAATTGTTTAATGAAAATGTATAATTATTATCATGTACTATATATTTATTAGATATTGGGACATTCGTTGGGGATGAGATTCCACCCCCACCAAATGATATAGGTGTAGATGTTGATGAGGAGATGGCAGAGGCGGAGGAATAGGGTGATAGATCTGATCCAGATCAGGTGCAGATACCCGTAGGGGTGAGGCGTAGGCTAGACACCCAATTTAGGATGGAGTTTGGCGACCAAATCTGTTAATTGTTAGTTGATGAGGGAGTTTGTCTAGCTATGATCAAATATATTCAGGCTAATTGTAGGCTCACACAACTTTGGAGAGGCATACCCCGTGATAAGTTGACCCCCATGCGTCATATCGTTGGAACTTCCAGAGCACTAGCGCGGGCTAGGCGGGGTAGGCGTCGTGGAGATGCACGACAGAGCAGTGCCTCATCTGATGATCATGATCATGAGGGTAGTGATCATCCTTCTAGTAATCCACCTCCTCCTCACCTCACGGCGAAGATCATGATGAGCAGTGAGCATCTAGTCCTGATCAACAGGCATCATCTGAGCATTCTGCACCATCTTAGCAGACACCTGATCCTAAGTAGGCGGGTCCATCTGAGGAGGCAGGTCCATCATCACAAGCCGCACCATCCACTGAGCAGGCTGCTCCATCGACGAGTCATCAGAAGGCAATTCCTGAGCAGACTGCACCATCGACTGGTCAACAAGCACCTCTAAAGTAGGCATGTCGTTTATCTGAGCATGAGGTTGCACCATCAATTGAGCAGGCCTCGACTAGTACCAGTATTGATGTACCACTAGATATTTGACATTTATATGCAGTTATATTAGAGTTGTATATCTTTGACATTATATATATATATATATGGCCCATGTATTTTATGCTCATATTGATGTACTTAATTTACATGTTGGTGTTCATCATGATGTGTATATTGTTAGGTCATGTTAGATATGTTCATTTAATGTGCTTGCAGATAGATCTGGCTGTGATAACAGTTATTTGACCTGAGATGTATATTTGATGTTTGTGTTGTGATGATGTTATACAATGCTTGTGTTTTGTTAGATGATCATGATCACGATGATTAGATGATGTTAGCGAATTTGAATGTGTATTTTAGTCGAATATGATGTTTGTATGATGGTTATCATGACCGTGATGTTTATTTTTAATATTAAATCATGATATTTATTAAATACTATGTCATGATTGTAACTGAAATTTTAATTTTAATTGTATGTAAAATTGTAATTGTATGTAAAATATTTGTAAAATTTTAATCATGATATTTATTAAATATTATGTCATGATTGTAACTGAAATTTTAATTTTAATTGTATGTAAAATTGTAAAATTGTAATTGTAATTGTATGTAAAATATTTGTAAATTGTAATTGTAATTGTACGTAAATGTATTGTGAAATTGTAAAATTGCATTGTAATTGTATGTATTCGTGTCATGATTCAAATTTATTAAAATTGTAAAATTTGTAAAATTCTAAAAATGTAATTTTAATTATATGCATCATGATTATAATTGTAATTTTAATTTTAATTGTATGTAAAATTGTAAAATTGTAATTGTAATTGTATGTAAAATTGTAATTGTAATTGTATGTAAATTGTAAAATTGTAATTGTAATTGTATGTAAAATATTTGTAAAATTGTAATTGTAATTGTAATTGTATTGTGAAATTGCAAAATTGTAATTGTAATTGTATGTATTGTCATCTTTCAATTTTATTAAAAAATTTAAAAATTGTAAAATTGTAAACTAATTGTCAATTTTGAACCATAATTACTACCGTAAATATTGTTAAATTACCATAATTGTAAAATTGTAAAATTATAAATTTGTATGAATATAAATAATTGTAAAATAATAAATCTAGAATAATATAAATTTTTGTAACATAATAAAGTTTATAAAATAATGCAAATAAATTCATGCTTAGAATTATCATTATTTTATTATGATCTTACATACCAAAAATAAAAGAATACATTTTGAAGATATCATTCACACGCATTTAAAGCAATCAAGTAGTTGTATTATTTTAGGAATTGACATTATAAAAAAAAAATAACTTTATACAGTATGCCATAGTTTTCGAGATCAACATAATTGCAAATTATGAAGTGAAATGATTTTAAGATTAACACAATGCAAACCAATTAATTCAAAATAAATATTCTAATGTTTAAAAAAAAGAGTCTTAGTTATAAGGTATTAAGTCCTCTTCTTTATAAAAACACATCTTAAAAAGTATAAATGATGAAATACCAGATGTACCATATCACTCTCGGTTCTCATGATCACCCTCATTATCTTCCAGCTCGCTTGGCATGATAACACTATTGTTCTCAAAAATATGTTTTGATCTAGGGTCATGTCTTAATATGAACCACCAATCCCTATCCAACACATCTGGGTAAAAAAACACCTGGTTGCGGTGTTTGGGGAAAACATAGGGCTCCTTACCTTCATCCCACATCTTTCTAGAGTTAATACATATCATCCTACTATCATGATATTCCTTTACATTATTCCGATCAAATGTGTCCCACCACTTACACCTAAAAATAACACATTGGAGAGAAGAGAAATCCACTGAAATGATCTCTTGTATCTTTCCGACGTAACCTAACATCCCTCGTACTAGGTTTTGATCACGATGGCTAGCTCAACTAGATTGATCAAACTCGACTTCCACTCCACAGTCTTGTGTCATGTGTCCATCATCGGCACTTCCTCTATTAAAATGGTGTCCATATACCCACATAGATGGGAACAAATTGACCTATAAAAAAGTTAAAAAATCATAGTGTCATGTGTCTTACAATAACCCAACTGTTAAAATATGAAATATAGATGTAATTACATATAAAAGGTGCATTATTAAGTTTAAAATTTACATAAATAGATTATTATTGAGTGGGTGCACCCAATCCCTACGTTTAGCGCATCCTCTTCAGCACGTGAGCAATGACTGGTTGCATTGTATTTCTCTCTGACTTGGTCAGCAACCCAACTGTTGGGGCATATAATTGGCATATTTTATTTTAAATGATCGAGATAAGGCACACTTCTACCATTCAACCATCTGAATTCTTTCTTGTCACTATCCCATTTCATCCTCTTTTTTTGTACAATACGACCCACGATTGTGTCACTTTGGAATTGTAAAGAATGAATTTATTTATTGCTTCAATTTTTGCATTTGTTGATGAAATAAAACCGACATATAGTACATATGAGATCAAAATATACATCATATTGAAGTTCAACATGAATATTTACTTTGTGTAAATTTGAAAAATTATAATTCGCTTACTCGTTATCAAGCACATTTTTCCATTTGTTTGGAGCATCTCCCCTTCTCTTTTGTCTTCATCGCTTTCATAGACCCAAATCACCGCACCTGGTCTATTTTCCATCTTCTTGATGTACTCATTGGCATAATAGAAATACTCATACAGTATGTACCCCTTTGCCATAGACCCCTCGGGTTTTGCCCTTTGTCAAATGAAACCTTTCAATTTCTTCATGTACCTCTCTAAGAAGAACATCCAACAGCAAGAAACCACCCCAACTAATTCAACCTCATCTACTAGGTGGATTAGAATATGAACCTGCAAGTCCATGAAACTCTTCAGTTGTTCCTTCTCAAACATACAAACAATCTCAACTATCTCTTGACGCCACCATGGAATGTTAGCCACATGAATCTTCTTTGACGTAATCCAACGTACAAATGTTGATAATTTAGATATGGCACGTCCTAGGTCTTGGGGGAATTCATGTTTCACATGCCCACGTATGAACAAATGATAATGACATCGTAAAGTTATAAACACATGAAATAATATACAAAATTAGTTATTTTTTATGATCCCTGCATGAGATAAAATTTATTAATATAGTAAATAATAAAATCATGATTTTGAAATTATACATACTCTTAAAAGATTCAAATGGTCATGCAATTTCAACCCCGAAAAATGGTCATCCACAGTGAAGCAGCGCCGTAGGGAAGACCCGTATGAAGATGGCCCCCTCACACCCATTATAACTTCCCTTTCCAAAGAAAGATCATTTTTTTTAAAATCAATGGGACGTCACCTTCTTTGAAATACCAATTAGAGGGACCAGTTGTTACATAGTATTTTGTCACCGTCCCTGTATTCCCTATTCCGAATCCTGGAGGACCATCATAGTGACCCATGTGTACTATCACACATCATAATGAATGTCATTGCATCCTTTAACATGTCAGGAACAAAATCTATGTAGACCATTCCTGAAGTAGACCCTTAAAAACATGAAATTTTGGGTCGGCGTTATGGTGTAGTTATGTCCTTGCGCCGATGGACAAGTTTTCACTAGGCCTCGCACCATGGTCGCTCTGTCTCTGAAGAGCCCTCGTGTTGAGCTACTTTTGGAAGGTTTTTTAATATATAAACGAAGCTTCTAATATCTAACAGCTTCTTGAGAAGAATCATGGATGTTTGTTCGACTGGATGTGGTCGAGTTTCTCCCTTTGGCCTTCTAGTTCCTACAAAATTTCAACTTGCCAAAGGGATAGACTTTTCCTCCACCATAAGCGGATCCAAAACCTCTCCCTCCACTCCTATAAATTCCTCTTCATCCCATTGATTCTGCTAGCTAGAATAAACCAAGAGCTGGTGTGCATAAGATATAAGCAGAGAATAGTCCATAGTTGTGAGAGAGAGTTTGAGCCTTTTGCCTCTTTGAGCTAATCGACAAATGAATGCTTTGGAGATGTGCTCAACTGAACCCGTCAAAGGATGTCTACAGTTTCAAGGCGTAGGTTGTAAACTCCCTTTTATACATTAATATGACATGAATGATTTATAGTTCCATCCTTGTCTATGTTAAATATTAAAATTTTCTCACTCTCCTTAACTAGTTAGATAGTCGTAAATGAATATGTATGCTTGTATGATTTTAGTGTTTGCTTGATTTTTGTGTAGGTGCGTAAACATCACTACCAACGGAGCACAAGGCTTGAAGGAAAAATATCGAGGGATCACTACAACATACTACTTCAAGAGCGTTGGATTGAGGTTATACATCTATTCCAATCTGAATTTTGTTTATGAACTAGGAATTTAGAAAGCAGCATGTTCCGTTGTTACTAGAACCACCATAGGGCTAGAGGGATCGCCTATATCCATAGAGGGGATTTTCCTGCACAACAATTTGGTGAATCCACTAGGGAGGTCAACACATGTTGTCTCTTATTGTTCATTTTGAATTTTTTATTGTCTGTCCAACTTTGGCTGATTGTCGTTTCTCTGTTGTTTTTGGCAAGTTTGAATGCTTCTAGCCATCTAGCCTTTTTCTAGGGTGATAATCCTGGTTTTTCTCAGCAAGACCTTTTCTTTTTCCTTTCTTTCCTTACTTGGCACTGCTGATTTTCTGACAGTCATTCCCATCAGCGTGAGTTGTCTTTAATACAGGTGTGATTTTTCCTGCTTGGTGCTGAATACAGCTTAACAGCTGCATCGATTCCTGTAAGATTGGATTTTGGCCTTTTTCACTGAGTTTTCAGTGTGCCTTATCCTTTAGGTTGGTTTTCCTGCTTTTATTGGTCCATATAGCTCTTTTTCCCTGACTCGGTTGTCTCATTCATTCCAGTTTTGTTATCTCTCATTCAAAAAGTGTGGCTTATCCATCCTAGGGTTTCTAGGTGTTTCGAACCATTCACTTGGTCGCATGTTCATTGGGTGTCTGATCTGTTTATGAGTCAGTGTGGTCATTCATTTTCAGCCTTTTGTGTGGTTTCTTGGCAGTTTCAGTTGATTGTACGTGAAGTAGGGTTGTCAAGCTTTCATTCCATGTCTGTTTGATTCTCCCTCCATCGCCTCTAGCATAGATCACATTGCTCATTGAGTCGACTTAATAGCCCTTTATTTTGCGTAAAGAAATGCATGCCTAGTTTTGAGTGTGTGTTTACGTTTGCTTGGAGTTGATATCTTCATGTTTTGACAATCTCGTTCGCAGCTAATCGAAGCTAGTATTTGTTTTTTTTAGTGTGGCATTGCATTGTTGCCTATCACTTATACAAAAGAACAAAAAAATTGGATTCTTCCTTCTCATTTGGAAAGTGAAAGGCAAAAGAAATTTTTTCGTTTTCTGCTCTAGCTATGTTAGTAGAATAGAGGAAAGTGTCATTCTTGCATTTTCTTGACTACTACTTTGTTTTGAACCTCTATCCTTCACTTAGTTATCTTTTCATCGAAATGAAACAGTATTATTTCTCTCATATAGTTGCATATTATAGATTTGAGGTGACATTCGGTAGGGCCTTGAAACTGAAACTTAATTTCAAGATAAACCATAAAATTGACTCGATAAACCTAAGGAAGCATTGAAACTTAACGCTAACACTTATAGGTCTAGGCTAGTGACGTGTTTTGGCGTCATTAAACCTAGCAGTTGCCGCTCGCAATCCTGCATTAGACAACGCTAGTATGAACTTGTGATCCCCGTACCGTTGCGTATATAAAGGGAGACCCTTTTAGGTTGCAATCCTTTATCCATAGGACGCTGAGTTTGCTGCCTTGTAACCGTGATACACCAAACATAGCATTCGGGGAGACTTCTTGCACGTACGTTAAGTCCTTTGCAAATTCATTTTCCAAGGTGTATATTGTAGTTCACGGGAGCTTGGTACACCCTTTTGCCTAGAGTTCCTGAGTAGTCATTTTGATCTTTTCATGACTTTAAATTTGAAAATATCATCGAGCACTTGTCTTTTCGAGTTCGTTCAAACTGGAAGTGAATAGAGTCACCTTTTGTCCTTTTCTTGACTCTTAAAATATGAAAAGGCAGAGTCTTGTCTCAATGTTATAAAATTAATTTCCCATGATTACATTACATGCCCATTAAGTTATTTCTTGGCCAGATCATGAGCAATTCCTTAATGATTGTTGTTAAAGCCTCTAATTAAGCATCTCTTTTCTCTTCTTCTCCTGAGATAAAGTCACCATGGTGGAACCACCTGTTTCGTCTTCCTCTTCATTACCTCATGGTGAAGAGTCTCCCCCAGAGTCTGTTTTGAGACACCCCCGTCTGTTGGAACCCAAGGTCTCGAACGTGCCATCGTCCCGAGCGTTCAACCTCTTACCACTCAGTTTACCCCTGAGAATCCATTTTATATCAAATTCCAGCATTCATATCCTTTTTTCTTTCTAAGAGAAGATCCCCCTCAACGCTCAGACTTGCCTGTGACACTGTTGTCACGTGCTTTTCCCTCCACCGCTCGACAGCTTTTCTCTGACAGGATGTGTTCATCTAACATGGATGCCTCAAGTCCTATTAGTAGTGAATAAACTCTCATATCTACTGGGGAATATCAATTCCCTCTTGAAAATTTTCTCTATGAGACATCTCAGCCTTCCTCTCAACCACTCCCGGCTAGCTACTGTAATTTGGGATAGTTGATTTCTGGTGCTTCATCTCTGTACCAGAACCTGCTATGGTCAAGTACTGTGGATACTTCTTTAGGGTCGTTTGTGTCAGGTCCATCCTCTTCGATTCCCATTTTTCTGACAGTTGTCACTGCTGTCCCAACCCAACACACTGTTTGTGTGGCTTCCTCCACACCATCCGTCAATGTGGTTACATCATTCTCGTCAGTTACCATTGTTCGAGGAACGCATATCAATGCTTTCTGATATCTACTGGGCCCATTGTGAGCGGATCACAACCTAACATATCGGGATTCAATCAACCTATTGGTAGTACGTCTATCATTAGGGGAATTTTGAGGTCTAAAATGGGCCTCATAAGAAAAATGTACAACAAAAATAAACTTTATAACAACCAATAGGATTCAAGATGATGATGTCAACCATGGGGGATGATTCACCATTTTTTAAATAAAAGGGCAAAAATATTAAAAAATAATAAAATAATAAAACTACTTTTTCAACTCGTATTTTCAACTTATCTCCCAAAATTTTTACTCAAATTTCGAGCGGGAGTACTCGTTGGATGCGAAATTTAATTCCTAATCCAAGGAGTACCCATGTTGCATACTTTCGATGAACTCTACTACACGAAAAATGAGAAATACATAAAAAACATGATTGTAATCACGTTTTTTTATGTATTTCTCATTTTTCGTGTAGTAGGACCCATCGAAAGTATGCAACATGGGTACTCCTTGGATGGGGAATTAAATTTCGCATCCAATGAGTACTCCCGCTCGAAATTTGAGTAAAAACTTTGGGAGATAAGTTGAAAATATGAGTTGAAAAAGTAGTTTTTCTATTTTTCCCTCTAAAATTTGATGATGTCATCAAATCTTATTTGATTTTTTCCACTATTATTTTATAATTTCCTTAGGAGGCCCATTTTAGACCTCAAAATTCCCCTAATGCTCCTCTAATCCTATTCTGGGAGGTTTGACGTACGACCAATATATGATGGTTGTTCAACATCATAACTACCTCCCTCAGGGTTCTCAGCAGGTTTAGGCTTCGATCAATCCACCACATCTCTACGATGAGTTCAGGAACCATGTATATTACCATGGGCCTGTCCAGCAAGGTCTGTTGAATTTTCAAACAAATTAACCTCTGGTTCTCCAGAATCAATTCACGTACCAACATGGACAACCCTATGGCCCGCAAGGACAACCCTACCATCTACAGGGACAACCTTCGGCCCAACCAGGACAACCCTATGGTCATCCAGGTCAACCCCACGTTTAGAAAGGAGTGCCTTATGTTCCTCAAGGACAACCTTTTGTGTAAAATAACTAGCCTTACATTCAACAAGGTCCACCTCTTGTACAACAAGGTCAACCCTCTATCAGCCAACAAGGTCAACCTGGTGTTCAAGGGCAGCCTGGCTCATCTCAACCATCAGGCCAACCTATTTTTTAGGGACAGCCTGGTCAGCCTCAGCATTTGGGCCAACCTGGACCCCAGGGACAACCTGGTCAGCCTTAGGGCCAACCTTTAATTCCCCAAGGCCAACCATTGGTTTCCAAGGTCAATCTTTGATGGCATAAGGTCCACCCCAAGGCATTGCCTTTATCCCACAACATAATCCATACGTTGCTCAAACTGGACCTCAGTGGTTTATTGAGAACCAATACTCTGGTCCCCATCCAGGATATGGGCATAATTTCCAAAATTATACCCCCTATGGAAAAAATCCTCCGAGACAGAACATATGGGCACAAAATTTCTCCTGACCTGGTTGGAACCCTAACATAGGTCTTTATCAAAGGCCTGCAATTCCTTTTAACCCACAATTTACATTCCTTGCTACACTAGAACTGCCTGATGTGTCAAATTTAACCAATGATCCCATTCTTCATAATCGATATTGGCCCCCAGTTCCCACCAAGGTTCCTAGTGATTGTCCCAAGTTCGAAGGCAAGTCTGGAGAAGACCCCTAGGCGCATGTTATGACATATCACTTATGGTGCTCCTCTAACTCCTAGATTGATGATTCTACTTGTTTACGTCTTTTCCAAAGGACTCTCATTGGTGCTGCTACAAAGTGGTACATTGAACTATCTCATGGAATATTCCAAGGTTTCAATTCTCTTGCAATGGTGTTTCTCACAAACTTTCAATTACCAGTTCGCTATGAAATGGGAACGTACCTCCTTGTGTCATTAAAAAAATATAGGGACACACATATCTCCAATCACATTCATGAATGGAGACAGAGTCGTCGTTTGATCAAGTTTGAAATCCCTTATCAGCTTCTGACTGACTGGTTCACTACCTCTTTTTTCGCTCTGATAGCTAAGGACATTGCTATGGGGTCATGTGTTGCCGAAGAGCAGGCCATTGCTCATGCCCAGTACCTAGATCTAGTTTACTCCCAGTCTGGCACGCTTTATGATCTCTTGACCGATGCTCCACGACCTGGAACTTCCAAAGCACCGATGACACCATTTGTCGACAGTATAATTGGTCCTGTTTATTAGACTTCTCGTAAGTCTTCTCCTCCTCCTGCAAAGAAATAGTCCACCCGTTATAACAATACTGCTTCTTAGCCACCTTCCAATCCTGGTAAAACCATGGAAGTGAATGTCATACAGTCTACCTCAGTAGACAAAGTTTCCAAAGGTAAGAAGAAGGGTAAAGGCAAGTCCAAAGCCGATACCCCGAAACAGGATTCTCCTAAAACCAATGTTGATGATGGCTCAAAACGTTAAACGAAGTATCCTTGTCTAATATGTGACGATGAGAATTACACCAAGGACTGTCCACGATGGGCCAAAGTTAGTCGACTACTCAAAGGCACCCAAGGAACTCCTGTTGTTCTTAAGGAACCGTTCCCATCACAACAAACTCAAATGGTGGAGCAACCCAAATCCTCCACCCCTTCTGGCTCTCAAGTTTTCATTATGAATGGTGTTGCACCCATATCTATTGATACCAGATCAAAAGATTATACAAAAACGTGTCAAGAAACAGGGAAAGAAATTTCATATGCTCCTACTCCTTCTCCCCAACCTGATTCTGGCCCTCTTCATATCGAAAGGCCTAGTTCTGAACCCGTTGTATGACCCCCTTCCAGAGGCGTGCTCTGTAAGTTCTCCTATAACCAAAATGCCCATGTCGCTCAACATTATAATATTATTGAGGATTTGGCTTAGGCGTCATCTGCTATGTCTGCGCTGGAGGTACTTCAGAGCTGTCCATCACAATGGAAGGCTTTGTTATCCGCTTTCGGAGGAGTAGACCCTGTCGATTCGAGCCTTATCACTTTTGATCTAGAAAATTTCCTCCCGTGCCTCCCTTGCCAACTTGCTTTGATTATCCAAGTTGGTATTAATGGTAAGAATATCCATTGAGCGGTCGTAGACGAAGGTGCATATACTTGCATCATGTCTCTTGCCTGCTGGAAAGCCATCGGCTCTCCAGCCCTTAACCAGTCTCCAAATTCTTTAGAGGCCTTCGACGGAAGGGAATCTCACCCTCTTGGAATCCTCACGAGCTTACCTATCACGTTGGAAGGAAAAACGATCAATGTCGAGGTTGAAGTCATTGACGCCAAACTCAACTATAATCTCCTCCTCATTCGCAATTGGACTCACGCAATGTTGTGCATACCTTCCACTCTCTTTTATGTTCTTCGTTTCCCGCACGAAGGAAATATTATCACTCTTGATCAGTTATCCTTTTTCACTTCCACTTCTTCAGAGAGAAATATTTCATATGTAGACCACATTCCCATGCCTTATGAAGGTGTGGGGCCAGGAATTTTCAAATATCCTGCCCTTATGGGTCTTTTTTCTCTTTCTTCGCCCAACACTACTCAGATCAATATGATCTCCACTTCTTGTGATCCCTGGATCATCCCTTCGCCTGATATGGTTGATTCGTTTAGTGACATAATTCCACTAAGCTCGATAGAAATTGATTACTGTGAGATCATCTCGGCTTCAACTTCTCCTTCTGATCATACTTCTTCAAGTATGCCTCTCAACACATATTCTCAATCCCCTTGGCTTGGTGCTTCAAATTCTCCAAATCCCTTGAATGAGACGTTTCTAACTAATGAAGCCATCATAGAAACCATGTCTCTCGAGGATCCTCCTTGGGACGATAATCATCATTGTTCCTCCTTTTTACCTAGTCTTGGGGCCATTCTTGCCTGTCTTGAGAATTTTGCTTCCCAAGCTCCTTCCCAATTGCTTAAAATGCCTATTTTGACACATGAAGTTTTTGTGAAAGGCAACATGGGAAATATCACTCAGACGATGCATATCGACATCTTTGTTAAACCAAGGGTTTTCAAGAACATCCATATTGGGGTGACATGTTCTCTTAATGAGATAGAGGTCTATACTAGTCTCTTCCACGAATTTCGAAACGTTTTCGCTTGGTCCTATGATGAAATGCCTAACATCGATCCAAGTATAGTCGTGCACAAGATACCCACTTACCCTGATACGAAACCAATTTGACAATGCCTTCATCCCGTGCACCCTAGAAAGGCAGCTGCCATAAAGGGAGAAATTGAAAAACTTCTCAAAGAAAGCTTCATTTATCTGATCCTATTGACAGATTAGGTCTCTAACATTGTCCCTATGGACAAAAAAGAGGGCACCATTCAAGTTTGTGTGGATTAGCACGATATTAATCGTGCTTGTCCCAAGGAGAACTATCCCACTCCTTTCATCGACCATATTATTGACGACTGTGTTGGGAGTGAGATTTTCTCCCTTATAGATGGGTTCTCTGGTTATAACCATATTAATATAATGCCAACTGATCAACATAAAACTGCATTCATCTATCCATGGGGCACTTTTGCGTATAAAAATCTCCCGTTTGGCCTGAAAAATGTTGGTGCCATGTTCCAACGAGCAATTTCGTATGCTTTTCACAATATTAAGTAAATTATTCAGCCTTACATGGATGACCTTCTGGCTCATTCCGCTAAGCGTCGGGACCACCTAGAACACCTCCGTCAAAATTTTATTCATTGTAGATGCTACAACATTTGGCTTAATCTGCACAAATGTGTTTTCTGCATTGACTCCAACAGACTCCTTGGGTTTGTTGTTTCCAAAGAGGGTATTTGTCTTGATCCTCTTAAGGTCTAAGCTATCATTAATCTCCCCCCCCCCTCCTCTTTACACCAATTGTAGAGTTTGCAAGGGAAAGCTAATTTCCTGCTTCGTTTCATACCGAACTATGCTGAGGTAGCCAAAGGTTTTACGTGATTTCTTAAGAAAGGCATCCTGTTCCTATGGGATGAGATTGCCCAAAAATATTTCGATTCACTGAAGACCATTCTTTTCAATCCTCCTCTTTTGCATCCCCCAAATTATCATCATGATTATTCACTCAATATGGCTGTCGCTTTTAGCATTATCGCCATGGTTCTGGTATAGGACGATGACGATGGTAATGAGCATGTCATCTATTATCTCAGCCACAATCTTCTTGACACTGAAACGTGTTATGCTCATGTCTAGAAATTGGCGTTGGAAACTATTCAAGCCGTCCAACGTTTCCGCCATTATATTTTACTCTGCACTACTATCGTGATTTCTAATTACAACCCCATGAACTATATTTTAACTCGAAAATTGCTGGGGGGCAAGTAATATAAGAGTATAGTTATCCTCCAAGAGTTAGATTTGGACTTCACTGCCGCCAAACCAAATAAATCGTTGGTTTTTTTCTGAATTAATCTGCTCCTTACCCTCTGCCTCTTCTCCTTCCAATTCTAAGGAACACATTCTAGACGATACTCTTTTTCTGATTAGCACCATCGATCCATGGTTTGTTTATATCATCGTTTATCTCTATACTTATACTTTCCGGTCTAAGTTGAAGAAAGATGCTCGTCGACGTATCCTTCATGATTCACAACCCTATTGCATAGTCAGAGATACTTTATACCGCATCGAAGTGAATTCCATCCTCTGTCAGTGTTTAACCTTCGAGGAAGCTGAAAAGTCCTTAATGAATGCCATTCTGGCACATGTGGTGGTCACATGTGTTGTGGACAATTTTGTCACCTCCTAGAGACAGTCTAGAGTTGCCATAGACCAGTGCCTAGGACATCTTAATATAGCAAGGGGCTCTTCATATAGTTTGGATTTTCAGTTCAAGAGCTCACTTAATATTTCTTGTTTGAACAAGGAAATTAGTTTTGAATGGGACCAAACTCTCTCAGAAGCTGACACAAAGATAAGAATAGTGTAGGGACATCATGTAAAACTCCAATACAAAGGCATCAGACAGTTAAGAGACAGCTTACTGTAAAGAGGGCCAGTTCAAATAATATATCACAGAAATCAAATATCAGGAAGTGAGTGCAGTGAGGAAACATAGAGAAGATATTAGTTAACATGAGACTGATACCCAGATACACAACAGAACCACATAAGGGCATATTAAGTTATGAATCCTTATATGAAAATGGCGTTTTAAAAGCACCCTCCTCAAGTAACTAATATAGCAGAAAATATGGAAGAGATGAACATGGAACAGTATATCATGACTAGGCCTATTTAAAGCGCTTGACTAATTCCAGAAAGGGCATCAACAAGAATGAATCCTTACTACAAACTAGTGAGCCACTCGCATTCTAGAACATGATACAAGAAGAGAAATAGCATGAAATGAGATATTGTATTAACACATAAGAGAAATTACATACTGTGAGATACCAAAGACCAGAATCCTCATTACAGTTATAACTCCTCCTCACTAAGACCCTACGGGCTCTGAACCTTCATACAGAAATATTACAGAATGTATACAAGAGCCTTTTCACTGCACAGTTTGCTGAAAGAAATCTGGAACCCTTACAATGTCTTTCTTTCTAGCCTTTATAGAGGAGATAGAGAATTCTAGAGGAGGAGGTGGATGGAAAACATTTAATGATTTATTTTGAATCTGATGGCGGAAAACATTCGCGCCCACACTATGAATGACTGGACATAAATGACTGTACTTTACAACTTATTTCCGGAAATGAGTGCTGAGAACGAAAATCTCCTTATAAACAGGACATAAATAATAAAATATGCAAATATTCTGCTCTTTGCTGGAGGAGGAAGATCTGCGGCAATAAAACCTTGAGGCGCCTGTTTCTGTACATGGCACTTTCGGCCTTCTAATTTTTAATTTAAATTTGAAACTTTTCATGCCGGACACTGAATTCATTACTCCTTCATTAATAATTTGCTACTGCATTAATGTTTTCATCCACCCAGATTCGTCCTTTTTTATTTTCTCTGGAGAGTTCTATAGATCGAAGTATCTTTCTTTAATGGTGGTCACATCATAGTGACTCCCGGATCCTTTCCGCCAATTTCGTTCCCACAACAAGTTCCTGAAAAAAAAAAATCCTGTTGAATAAAACTAATCACAAAGATAGTGGACATAGTGAGGTTAACGGAAGCGGTGGCATCGATTTGAGGGGAAGATGAGATGATGCGGGGTGGCGAAAAACACAGGGGAACAGCAAAGGAATGGGAAGTGAAAATGGGGTAATACAAAGGGACGATGATAAGTGCACGAAGCAAAAACATCAAACAAAAACGCCGAACGCAGCACATAAACGAAATATGTGAATGGTGGAGGGAAGAGCGAATGACACGTGGATGGATGACGAAAAATGGCGAAACAATGCTAACGGCACCAAAATTCGAAGATTAACTTTCATGGGAGTTACGAAGAAAAACGTGACAAAACAATGGAGCAAAGGCTTTGGAAGTAGGACCCAGAGCGCACATCGCAAATTCGCAAGTGGAGAAAATGCGATGGAGGGAACGATGGAATAACAAGAATCTGCGCTATGCGCTATGCGATGGGCGTAATCGGTCGAGCGCAGATCACAAAAACGAAAAGTGCGATGGCGCAGAATGGCATGAACGGAAAACTGCGCTTTTGCGATGGGGCGGATCTGCGATGGGTGCGCAAATCGCAAAAATGGAAAGTGCGATGGCGCGATCGATCGTGTTGCAAACAATTGCGATGGGTCAAATGGGCCTAACCAATGAAAATGCGATCTGCGATAAGCGCCTTTAGGTGCAGCGTTCGATTACATGGATGAAAGGAGGCGCGGAGCTAGTGGAGAAAGGGGCTAGGCCTTATATGATTTTCAAAAGTGGATTTTTGGCCTTTTTCAAAGTATTTCCAGCTTGGGGAAGGGCAACGATAGAGAGGAAAAAGGGGACTTTGGCCGAAATGTGAATGGAGGGGATGATTTGTACAACAACATGTATGGGTATGCTACTGCTCAAAAAATTCTTCGTGCCATGTATTTCTAGCCTACCATTTTCAAATATTGTATCCTCGTTGTTTGTAAATTTCATGAGTGCTAGATCTACCAGTGCAAGATGTGCGCGCCACCCGATCACCTTCATCCTGTCATTACCGTTGGTCCTTTTGCGAAGTGGGGTATCGATTTTATGACATGTAACCCTCGCTCAGCTGGGGGGCATGCTTATATTGTTGTAGCTGTAGACTACTTCACCAAATGAGCCGAAGAAATGCATACATTAACAACTGATGGTAAGACGACTGCTCAATTTCTCTTCAATCACGTGATTTCCAGGTTTGGAGTCCTTCAACACATTGTCACGGACCATGGCTCCCATTTTTTCCATTATATGATGGTTGAGTTGACTAATCAGTTGGGTCTATGTCACGGCAGCTCAACGCTATACTACCCCTAGGTCAATGGCCAGGTTGAAGCCATGAACAAATTTTTAGTCACTATGCTTCAACGTACTATTGGGATGCACAAGTCCAATTGGCATATCATTTTTTTCTCAGCTCTCTGGGCTTACCGAACCTCGGTGAAGGACGCAACCAGATTCACACCATTTCAACTTGTTTATGGTCTGGAAGCTACCCTTCCAATTGAATGTGAAATTCCTTCACTCAAGCTAGTTGTTGAATTACTGCCGAATACTTCGCCAGAGGAAGAATGCCTTCTATATTTGGAGAGGTTTGATGAAACTCGCAGCTTCGCTGCTATAGTCATAGAAGCACATAAAAAGCATGTCAAAGCCCACTTTGACCAGACAATTTCCCCTCATACCTTTGTAGAATGATACTTTTTCCTCTTGTATGACCAAGCCCATGATAAGTTGGGGGAAGTTAAATTCGAACCCATGTGGCATGGGCCCTACATCGTTAAACATGTTTTGCAAAAAGGGGTCTATGAGCTTATTGATTATGAAGGTTATCCCTCTGATCAGCCCCGAAACGAGATGTATCTAAAACAATATTATGCATGAGTTTTCTCATGCATTTCTTTTGTACATAAGTGTGTTTCTCATTTTTGTACATTTTTGGCGTGGTATTCTTTGCGAGCAATTTTTCCTGCTTATTATGTCTTTGCTTACTGTGCAGACATCTCTCACTCCTTATGTCGGTTTTGCTGACAGTGCCTCCCGCAGTACCCAGAACCTATCTTCTGCAGCTTGGGTAATTTATGATCCTAATGGTGAGTTAGTAGACCTTCAAGGCATTTTTCTAGGACATACAACTAACAATATCGCTGCATACAGTGCAACTATCGAACTTCTAACTGAAGCTATTTCCCTCGAAATTCGTGAATTAATTGTAAACCTAGACTCTCAGCCTTTTTTTCTCCAGCTTAATGGGAGTTATTATGTCAAAAACCCTCAAATTTTAATGATGTATTTACAAGTTCATTTGTTAGAAAGGAATTTCGATTATATTACATATCAGCATATTCAAAGAAGAATGAATACGTTAACTGATGCAGTAGCTAATATTGTATTAGATAGACATTTGCGGAATTTGTAAAAATAAATCATCATCACATAGTAAGATTTAGACAGGAAAACCAAAATATATATATATATATATATATATATATATATATATATATATATATATATATATATATATATATATATATATATATATATATATATATATTGATTGTTTGCATCGGCTTGTACATCATAGTTCAAAATATATATGTGTTTCAGTTACATCGTGAGACGCCATGTCTCTCAAAAAATGCAGAAATGAAACCTAGGAGTTTAATTAGCATGGTGCTAATGATAGCACGTCACTTCCCATATGACATGTCTTAGCAGTCGATGAATGCAGTTGGAAACCCCCCCAGTGTGTCGCTGGTAAGCACGAGGAATGTCCTAAAATCTCACGTACTCTGGGATCCTGCTCGTGAGTCCCTCTAGGTTATGTGAAATTTCTTCCTCGTCATCACCTCCCTCACTATGAGGGGCCACTTCAAACTCTCTTGGGACCCTCCTAAATATCAGAGACATCCCTGAAGGTCTCTCTAGTCCAACATCTGCAATGTATGAGAAAATATTATAACACATATATTTAAAAACAAAAACAAAAATTGTAATACTCATAAAAATCCAAAAAATGAGTTTTTACCTCTGTCCTCATCCCATTTGTCCCCTTCTAGAAGTGTAAGATCTGGATCACCCTTGAAATCAATACTAATGTATGGCCAGTCCTCCACCACGATGATTTGTCAGCTCAATGAGTCAAAGAACTCTGGTCTCCACAACATATGTTTCCCACCTCCTGATCGAGGCATCAACTCAGCCCAATGGATCATTCGTGGCTCTCATGCTGGTGGCATAGGTACAATTACTTCTTGACATTGGAATATTGGTAACCATTCCAGGATCAATGGTATCAAAATGGACCCATACCCAAACTGCTTTAACTTACCATTTTTGCACTTGGTCAGCTGACGTTTCATTTTGATCGTCATCGCTTCTTCCCATTTGAAGATTGTCAGAGACATGAAATCTCTGGCTAATAGGAGTTGAGTCTTTGTGGCTTCATGGGGAGCCTGAGATCCAGAAACTTGAGTAATGGTATGCAACACTACCCTCAGAGGTAATTTGAGCACTATCTCGATGTCTAGTTTACCGCTCTTGTGTGCTTTCCTTGCTCCATGACAAGCTCTCTCTATCAACATGCCCATGCTCTCTCCAACGATACGAGTACCCGTCATTCGTGCTCGCTCTCCCCTCTGTGACAATCCTATCAAGAAGTAGATATCAGAGACTTATATCTCTAATTCCTGGTCATGGATGATGAATTTCTCTTAGTCAGTGTCCCATACATTGATCAAGTATTGCAGCAACTCTAATTGAGCTCTAAGACATGGGGTCATAAAAAACTTCAGGAGCCCACAGTTCATCAAGGTGTCTAAGCATGCATCACTCTCCATGGCTTGTGCATCTTCTACCCCATGATCCCGCTCTTTCCATTCTATTTCCATTGCAAACTGATGATTCTTCCTGCAAAACAACATACAAGATTCTATAAGCCATGTGGTTAAAAATTGAATCAATTTTGGCAAGAATTTTTAGAGAAAATTGTGAAATACTTATGCGCGACACTCCGCATAGCTGTTTTTCAAACAGTGGCGCTTTCCCTATATAAAAATTGTAGAGGTCGACACGGCTCCATGCCGGGAATCGATGTCGACCGCCATGGGTATGATTTTTAAAACTCTTCCAAAAACTGTCTCAAAAAATGAAACATATAACACAATGGATGAAATTGCAGGGGAAGTTCATGGCTCTTACCTAGAAGAAGCAGATTCATCAATGGCCTCCTAGATTTCCTGTTGTCAGCTCCCCAAATTCACAGTGAAAACTGGTGAAAGTGCTCACAAGAAGCTGAAAAGGTAAAAGTAATTTTTTTTTACTAATTGAGTTATTTTATAACATTTTCTAACCCTAATTAGGTTTTTGGACACATTTTAAATTATTTTTTATTATTTTTTCTTGAAATGGGTTTTACGTTTATTTCTTGTGCAGCGACAAGTCCTAAAATTGGCAACGATGAGGAAACGAGTTGTATTTTATTACTGTTTAGGACTTGGTAAAAACACAAAAAGTCACCCCCTGGAGTCGTCTTTTAGCTCTTTTCTGACTCTCAAAATATGAAAATATTTTCGAGCTCTCGTCATTTTGAACTCGTTAAAGGTTGCGAAACGTCATCTGCCCAGTATATGTTTACCCCTTTTTTAAGCTGGGACAAATTATTTACAAAAAAGGAATACCTTAGTTGAACATGGCTAAGAGGTTTTCTCAGATATTGTTTTCTACCTTTTCGGATCTAAGAGACAACCTACGAAAAGGGACCTTCTAGAGTTTTCTTTTCTACCTATTTTTCAAACTCTCTAAACATGAAAAGGCACCGAGTTTTCCCTTTGCCAAACTCGTTAAATTAAATCACATTGGAGTTGTCGCCATGACATTACCGAGTTCCTCCTTCCTAGGGCTTGTAAAATGTACTAGGATGGATTTTTCCGAGGGACAAACTTACATAACAAGCATATGTTATCCCCTTCAATCTTGTTTGAAAAAATAATTAGGGTACTCACCAGCAATGGTAGGGGAAAATGGAACTAGTTTTCAGTTGTGTCGACAGTATGTCACTCTTGAACATGACACTTATCTACAGTTCGTGTCGGGTTGGGGACATCCCACATTTTCAATCCTGCTTCCATGGGTTTGGGTTATCTGTTTTGACCTTGTAGAAATTTTAATACAATTATGTATTCCCTGGATTCTCCTGATCTTACAATTATATGCCACTGTTAAATACAGAATCCATCTACTAAAAACTTTGCAGAAATTTAATCGCCAATTTCAAACACATGAAGAAAGATCAATCACACATAACACATATGTTTTTGTCGAGAAAGCATAAAGCTAAAAACCCCACTATTATATATTATGTATATATGATGGATCATGAAACAATCTCATACAAAACTCTAATCCAAGAGCTCTCAGTACAATATACAATCGTCTCACACTGTCATACAAAAATTGGAATATTCATGCACCAATTTACTGCCTCCTGACAGCCTGCCTCCACTGCGCAATCCCTATTGATCACAAATCCATGAATGAATGATATCCTGCCTTTCCTTGATTGCACAATCCTCATTGGCATCTCCAATATGTGTGTGGTTGCAAGAGTGCACCCACTAATGTCACAACTGATAGTCAAACTGTCCCTTTCACCTATCTCTCAGTTGGGTCTCCACCGAATCTGACATGCATGTAGTTAACAATAGTAAATCTTCAATTGCATGTGAGATCACTCCATGTGAAATAATTTAATATTTAATTCACTGATCTCTCACTAGTGTATCTTTAGTTACAACTAGCACAACTGATTTTAACTCTCTTAACTAAGTTAAACGCTTTACAACTCACATAACTACACATCAAACTCTGTTACAACTTCGAATCACTCAATTAAAACTAAGTCCACTTGCATGTCACACCAACCAACCTTAGAACTCGAAATTCCTTCAGCTAGCTGGTTTGCCACATCAGTTAACTGAAATCAAGTGCTTCAAGAGAATAGATTATTATTTATTGTCTAACTATTATTAAGAGATAATAATAATCGACATGCATTCTAATTTTAGACATGTGATCTATAAATAGACTTCGCCCATGCGTCTAAAAATAGAACCTCATTTATAAATATAATTTTCTCAACCATCTATAAATAGACTCCCACTTTAAATAGAATTTTCTCACCATTCTAAAAATAGACATACACCTAAAAATATCATGCAGGCCCCACCTAGTGTAGGTGCTTAATTTTCACTAAGATCATCATGTTGTTGAATCACAACAGACCTCTCATCTGCTCTTTGCCTCGTCACCATGACCTCATATCCTTTGATGTCAAATACTGCAAATTCCGGAGTTGTGTCACCAATATGTTCAAGATAAGTCCCTTCTGCAGTTTTCAATATTTGATCCTCTGTTCACTCCTGATTCACTATCATCTTATTCCTCTGTCTCGTGTCGATGATGTGGGAAACATTATGGCCCTCCCTTGACCGATCACTTCCTGTCAACTTCAACTCATTATTCAAGAAGTTGATCCAGAGACTCCCTTCTCGTACCTTATAAATTGCATGCCTTAATGGCAAGTTCTTTGCATTCGATGATAGGTTCTCATCATTGGCCTTTGATCGGGTGATTTCGCGGATGTTCGACTCCAGTTCATTTTCCACATTTTGTGGATTGTACTAGCAGTACCTTGAGAAACATTATCACTATTGGTGGTTTATCTCACGCTTGTTAACAACCTCCATCATTGGTTGGTAATCAGGTGACTTTCTTGCATGTTCGACTTCAGCTCATTCATTCACATGCTTGAATTTGTACTTGTTCGGATTAGGATGGAGCACAAGAACTTGGGTTTTGTCTGATGAAATCTAGGCTGTGGGACAATTTGGTTTGTCATGACTCTTCTTATTGAATGGTTGCTACCATACTTGAGTCTATTTTATGATCCTTCTCATTGGATGGTTGTGTCCATACCTTGGATCTTTTTACATGTTCTCCATTATGGATGGTTGCGCCCATACCTTGTATTCATGTATCAGAGATATCAGTCATACTTGATCTTACAGGTCCTTCGACGGAAACGTTTTGGTTTGGGCATGTTCTTGTAAAGCATTTCACCCCTCCCTCTCTCTCGAACTTCACGCTTTAAGGGGCATCTATTACACAACATTTTTTCATCGTCCCTGCATTCCCTATTCCAAATATTAGAGGACCATCATAATGACCCCTGTGTACTATCACACATCATAATGAATGTCATTGCATCCGTTAACCTTTCAAGTACAAAATCTATGTAGACCATTCCTGAAGTAGACCCTTAAAAACATGAAATTTTGGGTTGGCACTGTGGTGTAGTTATGTCCTCACGCCGATGGCCAGATTTGCACTAGGCCTCATGCCATGGTCGCTTTGTCTCTAAAGAGCCCCTGCGCCAAGCTAATTTTGGAAGGTTTTTTAATATGGAAACGCAGCTTCTAAGATCTAACAGCTTCGTGAGCGGAATCATGGATGTTTTTTCAACTGGATGTGGCCGAGTTTCTCCCTTTGGCCTTATAGTTCCTACAAAAATGCAACTTCCCAAAGGGATAGACCTTTCCTCCACCATAAGTGGATCCCAAACCTCTCCCTCCACTCCTATAAATTCCTCTTCATCCCATTGATTCTGCTAGCTAGAATAAACCAAGAGCTGGTGTGTAGAAGATAGCAGAGAATAGTCCATAGTTGTGAGAGAGAGTTTGAGCCTTTCGTCTCTTTGAGACTATCGACGAACGAATGCTTTGAAGACGTGCTCGAATGAACCCATGAAAGGAGGTGTAAAACGTCAAGGCACAAGTTGTAAACTCCCTTTAATACATTAATATGACATGACGGATTTCTAGTTCCATCCTTGTCTATGTTAAATATTCAAAGTTTATAACTCTCCTTGACTAGTTATATAGTAGTAAATTAATATATATGCTTGTATGATTTTAGTGTTTTCTTGATCTTTTTGCAAGTATGTAAACATCGCTACCAATGTAGCACAAGGCTTGACGGAAAAATATCGAGGGATCAATGCAACATACTACATCAAGAGCGTTGGATTGAGGAAGGACATCTATTCCAATCTGCATTTCATTTATGAACTAGGAATTTAGAAACTAACATGTTCCCTTGTTGCTAGACCCACCCTAGGGTTAGAGGGATCGCCTCTATCCGCAGAGGGGATTTGCCTACACAACACCAATGCCTGCCTCTGATCCTATACTTTCTAATCGTCTTGGCCAATGTTTCTTTTTAGTTTTTGAAGTAATAATATCTTTCCTAACAACCAATGTGTCACTTTATTTTGATGATATGTTCCTCCATAAAGAAGATGAAACATTTTTAAATATATTCATGGGATCTAATAAGTGGGTAATCTTAAGATGCTCCCAATATGGGAGGTTATAAAAGATATATTTCCTTTTCATACCAATGGGAAATTTCTCAACATAGGTGTCTAAGAATTATGGATCATCGAACATAGGCTCCCCATTTGAATCAAACATTTCTATGAACTCCTTCTCCTTCTCTGTCTCATATGCTCTAAGCCATTCAGTTGGTGTCGTTATTGGACGCTTTTGGGTTCTCTCTCGTTTACCATTGAAAGCAGATGTTGCTCTTCTGTAAGGGTGTTTTTCTGGGAGGAATACCCTGGAGAAATCATACAATGGCTTTCATAGGTCGTTGGACCATCTAGCTTTCAGAGAAGTTCCACAACATTTACATCCAAAATACCCTTTTGTTACAAGACCTACGAAAATATTGTATACAATATATATTCATGGGACATTAAAGAATATCATGAAGATCAGAACAATTGCAACGAATTAAATAACTAATATACAAAAGAATATTTTTACATATATAAACAAATCAATAAACATGTAATTTACCAGAGCAAACTCCTAAGCCTAGATAATCATGTTTCGTGTAAGCACATATGTCATACAACGTAAAACTCCTCTCTGTTGTGATGGGTCTTGATACATCGTATACATTTATCCCATCCCATAATTCCTTCAATTCATCTACTAGTGGTTGTAAGTAGGCATCGATATTCTTCACTTGTCTTCATTCGTCATGGAAAACCATGGGGGGATATTGTTATTGATCACTACTACATGCCAAACAGAATAGTTGGTGTTCTGGAGGGAATATGGGTTGACGACATTCATTTATATTCTAATTCGTAGACTTCATACTTCATCCTTGAATTTTTCGGGCCATGTATCCTCTATATGCTTCATGGGTATTGAATCTGTTGGGATTCGCATAACTCCCAACTCACTTTTTTGTGAGGCATGCCATCCCTGCAACATAGCCTATTATTTGCAACAAAAGAGCCTTTGAATCCTTGGGATTATAGGCATGTGCCTTAATATATTAAAAGGAGGACCACATGATTTCCCTTCTTTTTTAATTTATCATGCCTTTCATGCCCACATTTCAGACATATCTCTTTGTTTGCATATTCTCCTATATATAGAATACAATCATTTGTACATGCATGATAGATATGTACTCAACACCCAACATTTTCAACAATTTCTTTGCCTCTTCACAGCTATTGGGCAAGACATTATCACTCAAAAGAACCTTATCTTTGAATAACCTGTAGTTGGCATGGAAAATATTAAATGTAAATTAATGCCTATATAATTATTAATGTTCATAAAATTGACCATTTGTAATGTTCATTATGTGATTATATTTCTCTAAATATAAGGGAGGACTTGATGGTCAATTACCTCAAAATTTCCGAGAAACATGCATTCGAAAAGCCAAACTTTGCTTTCAAGTTGTACAATAACATCGTTGTCCCCAACTGGGTAGACATTGACTGACCACCATGTCCAGAGGGGTGGTGGAAGAAAATTTAAGGCTTTCTAAAAAGGTATCAACGATATGAGAGGCATCCCCTAGTTGATCATAATTCTGGAATGCATCTAACAACATTGTCTCCATGGCAATCGTATCCCTTAATTAATCATACATACCAACCTCTATTTGATTGCCTCCATTGCCAGCTTGTGAAGAACTACTGTTGTTATAGTCATTCCTAATTGCTTAATCTGGACATAGTGGGAATTGAATAGGTGGTTGATTCAACCATTCTTGGTATCATTCCTCTCCGAGTTTTTCTCTTAACTCAGCCTTCTCTTGGTTTGACATTGTAGTGGGGTGCAAAGGAAGATGGTAGGTAGGTCGCTCATCATCACTAGAATCCTAATAATTTCAAAATATATATTTTAACATGATTCCTACAAAATCGATGATATCAATTAGTAAGCACATCGACAATGCATGATTAATTGGTTTTACGTTGAAATAATTACATTAATATACCAAACATTCATTATTACCATCATTGTCCCAGGATTGTGGCTAGAAGATGCAATGTTACAATTGGCAGGGTGAAGCGGCTGTCCATTTTCATCTACCAAATGCGCCTTTCGGAACGCTGCTCCTGATAAGAGCTTCCGACGTTTTGGAGCTGTTTGAATATTTTGTGCATCTAAACTCGATTCTGAGTCTGCATGAACCTACAAATTTGTATACATTAATTTTATTCAGCTGATTGACATGGATAAAAAAATAAAATAAAAAATAAAAAATGAAAAATGAAAAAAAAATAAATAAATAAAAATCAATCAATTAAATAATGAAAATATAAATAAAATCTGAAGTAAATATTACGTCTGGAGATGGATAGGGAGAACTTCGCAATGGACTTTGAGAAATATTATGGAACGAGCTAGATTTTAAAGAATTGTCCATTTGATATAATTAGGAAATTTTGTCCCTGCATTTGAGCAAAATCAATAATAAATTTTGGTGCACATACCTAAAAGTAATTTTGGTGCCTTAAAAATTGACTTATTGTTATCGGTGCTAATGTACGTTAATCGCACCAGTGTGTTTTAGTTACTGCTCACCGGTGTTGTGCTATTAACTGACGCACCAGTACAGTTATTGAATAAACACACCGAAAATCTGGAAATAGAAAAAGCGCAACTTTATTTTTTTAAAGTGAAAAAAAATGGTAAATTGAAAAATGGGTGGAAAATTATTTTCAGAAAACTCATTTCATAAAAATGTTTTTTAAATAGTAAAAGATATTCATTATTTCATTATTTTTGCTAAAAAAATCAAGGATGGATTTGCATGAGAGACATACCTGGAGCAAGAGAGCATGAGAGCACCGTGGAGCAACAAAATACTTTCGAACAACAACACTATTTAGAGAATCAGAATTTGAAACATCTGGTGATTCGCACAAAAACCTTGTAGTATAGTAAAAATGTTAAATTTTACTGTAATAATTGTTTTTTACAACTTCTATTCGATTCAATACATGCATAGTAAAGATTTTAAATTTTATTGTTCATTTTCAGAGAAAAAAAAAAAAAAAAAAACAAAACAAAACAAAAAACAAAAAAAAATCCATTCTTATGTTAAACCCTTGCTTCTTCTTGTTTCTGCTCTTGCTTCTTCTTCTTTATGTGACTTCACAATTAGGGCTTTTAATTTTGGATTTATAGGGTTTGTATTATTATATATATAGGCGTATGACATCTAACCCGCAGGATGACTTGGAGAGTCGGATCCCAATCCATGTCGGCCCTTGCATGATTTTTTAAAAAATAGATTTTTTTTAATCGGTGCGCCCTGTGTAAAATAACACACTGGTGCGTTATTTTATTATAGCGCACTGGGCGCATACTGCTTGATAAAAACAATTTTTTATTAGTTTATGTATGTGTTAATCAGTGCACAGGTTAAGATATAACACACCGGGTCACCTTCTTAACAAAGAGCACCGTACGGTGTTTCTACTGTTTTGGCGGTACGTTTATAAGAACATGCCACACCGCCTTCGGTGTGTACTGTTTGAAAGGCACACTGTTTTCATGATATTTTTTTTATGTGAATTTTTTTTTATTTATTTATAAATATATATTAATGAATGGTATGGTACAAGTTTCATATTGATAAGGAAATGGCTGACAAGAGATCAAGTAACAAAATACTGATAGAACATCGAGAAAAGCAGACAAGGCAAGTTCTTTGTAAATTAGTTACAAAAATTATTATTTTTGAACTATATGTAAGTTTAACCAATATGTACTATTTACTCTAAATCATGCAGAGCCACAAAATAACGAAGCTCGATAATATTATTTCTGATCTAAGACCAAAAGAACGCAAAATCTTGATGGAAAAATTGCAGAAGGATGAATCATATGAATGAAAAAATACTATCTATCCAATATGAGTTTCTTTTTTTAATTTTCGTTAATGATATACTTAAAAATATTAGATAACATGTTTTAAACAATCTAGTCATTCACATATGTTTAATGTTCTACATGGACCAACAACGAAGAAAATGAATGTTGTTCTAAAAAAAAAAAATAGAACATGAAAATGAAAATGAACTGCTCCTTAGCTCATCTGGAGTAGTGTTGGAGGTTAACAAAAGGGGGGGGAACATTTACAAAACTTTGAGGGATCTAGTGGAACGAATGTATGGACGTTATTTCCACTTACATACAAAAATCAATTCAAAGATTCCAAGAACCAAATTTTATTTAAACTACAGGATGAGTTTCCATAGAATTTGTCAATGAGACATGTCAGACTTTTAATAGCAAAAACGTACAAAAAAAAAAAGAAGGAATGAAAAAGTAATATTCTTTTAAATGTTTTTTCTAGAATTATATGTATATATTACTAGAAAACAATCATTTATAAATATCACTTTTGTTATATTTACTTTTCATATATATCAATATAAAAATTAAATAGTTTATTGTCATGTTACATTTTTAGGAAGATTATGAAAATCTCAAAGGATGAACGAGCTGATATCAGAAATATGCCAGTAGGAATATCCAAAAAGGTGTACAAGGAGATGGTCAAATAAATGGACATAATGCATCGCACAAGGAGCCATCTCAACAAAAACGTGCTTCAAATTTAATATGTAATCATTGAATTTTTTGATTAGATACAATAAATAAACAATTTAGCATTAAATATTAATTTTCAAGTTTTTTCTTGTAGAAAATAAAAGAGAATGGAACCCATTCAACACATAAAACAGGACTACAAAGAAGAAAAGGGTTGATATCTATGTTTGTGAGTAATTGTTACTTCCTTATAACAACTTAACTAGATTTCATTTTTGTATATTTTAAGTTGTTTTACAACAATCATCATTGAATGTCTTCAAACTGGTGCTAACATACAAAGAAGAACCATCAAACGAATTGATTGACATTGGGTTAAATATGGGTTGTCAGTATATGTTGGCATATCATAAATTAATTGTGGAATTTGTAAGCATCTATCTTGTTTTACTTAGCTTTGTCTATAATTAATACAACAAAAAAATCTTTTATATTAAAAATATGATTTGTTATGGGGTATAAAACTTGTAGGAAACAAAGTATGGAACTGTGCCAACAAATGAATTGTTGAAAGATGGCACGAAATTTGATATTGAAAGAATGTGTATAGTTCATGATTCAATTCTTGCTATGGTACATTTCTTTTCGATTTACATTGATGTATATTATTTAATATTGCAATTTTCATCATTCTCACCAATGTATATACACTCATCACAGTTTATTTTTATGTTTGTAGATGGAACTTGAAGAAGAAGAAAACAATCAACACAGTGAACAAAACATTCCTCAAAATAACCCAAGTAATGGAAGTAGCTCGAGTAGTGACAGCAGTTCCAGTGAAGAATCATGATCAATATTTTTGGATATCAAATCAAGGCGTTGTATTTTTCGAAATATTTTCCTATGAAATTAAAAAAATTGTTTAATGTAATGGACATAGTGTCCCAATTAAAAGAAAGAGGGATAATAATGATTGTCACATTTTGTATGACAAAGAGTGTTATATATATATATATATATATATATATATATATACGTTTTAATTTATTCTATTGTGTTCTCCATTGTCGCTGTGAAATGTTACACCACTGATTAAATATATGGATGATTAAATATTATAATGAATAGATGTGAAATATGATGATATGATATAAAAAATTAATCCAAACATCACATTCAAATGCACTAATAAAAATTTAATTGATATGAATATTGTTATAAGATATGTGTCGACTTTTGATGAATAATGAATTTTAAAAAATCACAATAATTGCACTATCATGCGTCGATGTTTCTAAAAAATACAAAATGAACATCGGTGCGTGTTAGTCACCACGCACTAATGCGTTTGTATGATACTGCACACTGATGTGTTTGTATGATACTGCGCACCAGTGTGTTTCTACGACCTATGGACACCGAACAAACACCAATACCAATTAGAACGCCTTGTGTGCTTTATCGATGACCACCACCTGAGCGGTCCGATAGGCATTGCATGCACCCGTGCGGTTTTCCTTTAATGCACCAGTGTGTTTTTATAGCTTAAAAACGCGGTGTGTTTTACCACTTACAAGGCCCGATGCGGTTTTACACCTTGACGACCCGATGCAACTAGCTGGCTGACATGCACCGGGTCGTTGCTAAACGCACCGGGGCATTCGAAATTTTTTTTCCATCCCGGTGCTTCGTAGGTTTACAATATCGGTGCGTTCATGGTACAACGCACTGGTGCGTTGACACCTGATGTGTGCATCAATGAGAAAAACATCCATAACAACCTTCGGAAACCCAGTTTTTTTAGTTGTGTTTAAATTCCATTAGAAGCTCCACCAAAACCTCTGTTACCGAAAACGGATGTTGTAGAAAATGTTTTTTTGAAATTTTTGGCCATTTTATAACATTAAAAACCTCCTTCAAAACCGTCTCTAGAGGGTCTTTTCCTTGTAGTGTGTTATGGCCCATGGAGATCAAGGAAGCAATATTTTTTGGGATTCATTGCTAGTCATTGGTCAATTTCAGAAAACAAACATAAGACATGACTCCACACTCTTAAAAATCATAGAAAGAATCAAAGGGATCATCTTATACTTAAATTCCATTGGATTTTTTCACATCCTTCAGTCTTACAACCCACGAGTATATGAAATGGGAAATAAAGAAGTCACTTGGACAAAAAAACATGTCAAAAAATGTGGATGAACCCATCATTAATTTTAATTCCATCCCTGGTGTTAGTGTCAGTTTTTTCATCTTGCCGCCAGTGATCAAATATACTCTTATCATGTTCTAATAGGATCCTTAAGTCAAATTTTTGTCATTCCATTAGGTAATCATGTAAAAATTTGGTCACTGGATGTAGATCTAGGTCTAATTTTACTCCCAAAATTTTACTAGTTGTTGGCTCATTTCACCTCTCAGCTGAGAGTACCATCATTCATAAGTTTTCATCATCATTACATTAATTTCGTCATGGTTTCGTTCAGTCCAGGGCCTCCATTAGGTCTTTAGGGTTCCAAGGTCATCAAATCATCATTTCATGCATAAAGTCCAACAAGTGAAGGAGTGACAATAAAGTAATTCATCAATAAATTTGATTTCAAAGAAAAATGTAATTTTATGTTCCTAATTTGTAATAAGTACTTCAGAGTTCCAAGTAGCTGAAAATGCTCACGTTCCACCAACAAAATGTTCAAGGTTCCAAGAATAAATTCATTATTCCAAAGCCACCAAAGGTTCAAATTTCAACGATCAAGTTCAAGGTTAAAAGTAAAAAGCAAATGAAATGTTGATTTTGAAAAAGGGAAACATGGGTCCATGTTCATTTAATGATTTTTCTCCAAGTTTAAAAGGCCCTAAAAGACCAAAAGTCATTCATTCTCACTCTTCAACATCAATCTCTCAACTTTCCCAAGTCAAATAAGCAAATTTTGCTTCAAGAAATCAAGTTTATGGTCCATTGTTGTGCTTTTCCTCAAGGCACTGCACTTTTTAGGTGAGCATGCTACGCTTTTTCCAAAGGCGTTGTGCTTTTTACAGAGTTCATTGCACTTTTCTCAGTGAATCAGCTACAACCATAAAAAAAAATTTCAAGGGTTATGAGGGGAAACTAAAGGTTTCTTCAGTTATTCTCAATTAAGTTGCATCTTGCAAACCCCTCCTTGCAGCTCATTTTCATATTTTTGGTGTGAAAACCCCCCATTGACCTCCATGCTATGTTCTAGTGACTAAACCCTAGTTTTAAAGTTTGCAAGGTTAATTTTTTTTCTCATAGACTCTTTTACCTCCCTCACACTCTTAAATATCTCCCACAACCCTCATATCCCTTCATTCCCCTCCTAAATCATATTCCGTAAAACCCTACCCCTACGCTGCACTTTTCTAGGTAGCTAGACTACATCCTTGTAATTAAATTCCCTACCCCATTCCCCTTGTCATTTTAATTCCCCATCACTTCCCTAAGGTTCCTAGCTCCCTTACACCCTTCCTTAAATTTTCCCACACCTATCCCAACTTTATAACTCCATCATCCCACTCCCTTTTCCTTCCCCTTCTCCCCTAGGGTTTCTAAGAAAATAGAAATATCATGGAGGAAGAGAGAAACACCATGGAAGAAGAGAAAAAGACCTACAACAAAAGAGGGAGAATCTTAAGGCTTGAGCCATCAGACACCAGGGAATTGATGGCATCACCCCTAACAGTCAAATTATTCCATCATGTAAGTTGTTTTGAGTTTTGTGAAATGGTCCAAAAAGTGCAAAGCCATCCTAATTCGACCACAATCTTCATCACAAACCTAAAAAAATTCCAAATCACGATTGCAGGGGTGACATTCATCATTTCTACAAACAATATTGTAGTAGCAATAGGGATACCTAATGTAGGTGAAAAGTGGTTCAAAACTCAGGATTTGGATACCCAGTTGTATAAACCCTACCTCGAAGCACCCTTCAAAGACAGCATCAAGAAAATATTCCCTTTTGGTCAGCTTCTTAACAGGTTCGCTCCCATGATGAAAATAATCATGAAATATTTCACTTGTGAGGGCATATTCTCCAGGATGTACAACTACCACATCAGGTTACTCATGCATTTTACTGAGGTGAAATTGCTCAACATTCCCTATTATTTTTACATGATCATTGAAAAAATGGCCTACAAGGTACATTACAGAGAGTATGAGCTTCAAATGAACAGTCTTTTCCATCATTCACTCATTAAAATAATTGTCCTTCATCACCTCAAATAGCTGAACATTGCATGGGAGACTTTCATTGAGGCAGAGGTCTTCACATCACCACCCAATCAACTTGCTAGACCTATTCCACCATCAACATCAATTACTCAAAAACAAACTAGGTCATCTAGCAGGGCTACAATTAAGAAGAGTAAAAAGGACAAAGAGGTCAAAACTTATCAAAGAGGACATAGGCAAGTGTTTTCTCCACAAATTGTGGAAGGGGCCTTGCCTTCTACATCAACAAAGCAGGGATATCATAAGCAGCAAAAGAGAGTTTTCCAAGAGAAGGAAATCCTTCACCATGACATTGAGATGGTGGACTTGGAGGCCCAAGATGAACAGGGAACCCTAAACCTGGGCATCAAAGAAAAATATGCCAAAATCAAAGAGCTATAAGACAATTTTGAAAGGGCCAAATTTGTTATCTCTTTCCTTGAGAAAGAAAACAAACAGTTGATGGAAAAGCAAGTACTTGTGGAAATGGACTTGTTGAAAGCTAAGAGGAAAGATGTCAAAGGAAAAGCAGTGATTGGACATGATGAGTCTAATGAGGATGAGGCCCAAACCACTCAGAAAAGACAAAAAACAAGGGGCCTAAAAATAGCATTGGAGCAGGAAAAGCAACAGGAGGTACTTCTTGTATATGAACTCACCTTTGAGGAGAGAATTGCAATGGAAATTAATGAAAATAGACAAGTTTGGCTTGACAGAGTAAACATACACCTAGAGAAGCTCCTTCACAAGGCCAACAAGGAGAATCAGATGTTGAGGCACATGGATGACCACTACCGTACCAAAAACAAGATTTGCAATGTCAAGGTTAAACAATTGTAGGATAAGCTCAAGGAAACCCTAATCAGCCAAAAGGAGAAGGGTAAACTTGAATTGCTTTTTGATGCCTCCTTGGTAGCATGACACACTTCATAACACCTCATTCAGCAATTTTAAGAGTTTTTGGGCAAGTTTTTGGCATTTTGGTCAAAATTTGTCAGTTTTTTGCACAAGTAGCCTGTAAAAATAACAACGTGGGCCTGTAAAAAGCGCAGCGTGGCCCATGTTGCGCTTTTTCTGGGAGCCTCTAAATAATGAAAACTCAGCGGGGTTGGATAGAGAATGGCCTCTACAGCACATTTTGACTACTGACACTCCAAAATATGCACTTTTGACAGGTGGAAAAGCCCAAAAACCACCTAAAAATACCTTTCTGCCAGTGTTTTCAGCCTCACGCTGTGATTTTTTTACCATTCTTTGGAGATTTCACTTTTGAGGAGCTTAACTCCATAATTTTCAGTTCTTGGGGACATTTTTAACAACTAAACAGGAAAAGATTTCAAATGAGCTATCTTGAGCTCAATTTGGACTTCAAAAAGGCAATCAAAAGTCAACTGGAAGCTGATGTTGCGCTTTTCTAGGGGCACACTGCGCTTTTTACACACACACTACACTTTTCCAGCTTCTTATTTTCTTCAGAAATTTGACATTTTCTCAGGTAATTGATGGATTCCATGGATTTTTATTGATTTAAATTTAAAAATAAAATGCAATTATGTCTTTTATAGTTACTAGAGGTAGATACATCAAGTAAAACTGTAATTTTGGGTCAAGTGAATCAATTTCATCAAAGATAGGGATGAGTTTGTTAACTTCCCTAGTCATTAGGATTCTAGTTGAGGACTTTGGGGAATAGCTCCACAAGTCATGGATTCGACCCCTAAGAGTGGGAGATGTTTGTTTTGATCTATATCTTTCATTTTCTTTTCCATTCCAATGGTTGGATGTTGTGTACTTGAGTTTTGGAACACTAGTGTATTTAGTCATTTTGGCAGGAACTAATAGACAGAGTTGCAACTATTGTGGTGGGATTCATGTGGTATGTGTTTTAGCTGTGTTTCCTCTTATGTTTTCATGTGTTTGAATGTATTATGCCTTCCATATTCATGTACGTCTCTTAATGAGATTTATTTCTAAGTTAGATAAGCAGAATTCATTATTTTGATGCTATGTTTTGGAGAAATTATCACAGTTGTGTTTCACTTTCCTCTGATATAAAATAATTCATGATTTCGATGCTCTTTTTGAAACCCTAGCAGTCTCTCAAACTCACCAAGATACTTAAAAGTGCTAAAGTGTGTGCCTACCTTTCCCCATCACATCTCTTCAAGTCTGATTTTCTGTGTCGTGACCTAGTCTTTCCTAGACCTAATTCACCATCCAGCACCATTTCCAAATCAATCAAACCCTAGATCCTACTATATATAGCTTAAAATATTCATTATCTAGTCAATTTGGTTGTGATCTTTCAGAGAGAGCCCTCTCTTGCCTAGTAGGTCTAGCTACTAGGTCAAAGAAGTTTGTGGTTACCTTTGTTGGTCTCCTTCTTAGCCTTTGGAGATACTGTGGAGTGCTAACACCTGGAATTAATCCAAGGCATGTTTCACATGTACTTATAATGGAATTTTAGTATTTGGAAAAGATTAAGGTTAGACTCTCCCTTAGTTCATCTCTCCCCCTTGTACTTCTCACACATTTCAAACATGATTGAGGTGGAAGTTTAATTAACATTGATATGATGGGGAGTAATAATATAGGTGTGTTCATGAATGATCACAATCACCCTGGAAGGTGTGTGCATTATGTTATTTTGGATTTTTAGAGATATTTGAGGTCTCTTTTCAATTAAATGGAAACCCTCCAATAGGAAATTTATACTTTGAATAATATCATGAGCATGCAGATGGAGGCACATTTGGAAAGAAGTGCAACATTAGAAATGTGAAATTGAAGTTAAAATAGAATATTAGACAAACTCATTGAGGAAATGGAATTGTATTATAATTTCATACTAGGTTTTGTTTGTAGTTCGCAATCGCTTGTGGATCATCCCCCATACCCCATTAGTTCAGTCAAGGAAGAGTATATTGAAAATCCCATTGTTCAACAAGCTCCAAAAGGACAAATGGAAGAAGCACTAGTTCAATTTTCCAACAGGACTTATCAAGATGAAGTAGTAATGAAAGAAGCACATAGTGGAAATGGAGCTACCTATTTAGCCTAGGGTTTTAATGTATTATTTGACCATATTTTTGTGTTGATATTTTATTAGATATATAGTTGCAAGTATCATAGGAAACATGTCGACAATAAGTGTAGCTTCCATCCTTATATATTCTCCCTAATTGGAATTTTAGTTTTCTTTGATACAACCTTTTATAAATAGTGTATCCATATACTAATTGGATCAATTGCAACTTTTATATCAATACATTGTTATCCATTTATTTTTTTTAATTATTATTAATATTATTATTTTAGTTTATTTCTACAGAGTAAGAGTCTTATGGAAGTTTCTCATGAAAATTGAATATGTTACAAGTGACATTTGAAACCAAGTTGGGAAGATATCTTGCTTCTATGTACCATTGAGGAGGGATCCAATTAACAATTGAGTTATACATTTTTTTCTCAAAGTGGGGAAAAAAATTCTAGTACTTAGGGCTATTGACTTAGTAGCATCCTTGGATCTACCTTGACATGTCATTGCATCATTATGTAGAAAAAAAACTTGGCCACATGTAATAACTCATTAGCGTTCCATAAGGGGGTAGAATTCGGCTCTTTTGAAATGCCTCTGTGTTTTGGGCCATTAACTTGTTTCCTTATGTCTAAGAAAGACAATATCTTTAATATCTAAGAAAAATTAATTTAAGGTCTTACTCTAGGACCAAAGATAGTTTTAACCAATCACTAATATCTACTAGATACCCAATATCCCATCTAATCATTTTTGAATTGATCAAATAGAGGTCATGTTGTATTTAAAGACGAAGGGCCTTTGAGGAATTAAAGACAAAGATCAATCAAGCACCAATTTTGGCATTAACGAGCTTACAAAAATTCTTTGAAGTGGAGACATATGTGAGTGGGTATGTTATGGGAGCGGTCTTGATACAGAGAGGAAGATATATATGTTATCATTCTAAATTATCTCATCAGACAATTCTTAACTAGCCTACCTATGACAAACAAATTTATGCCCTGGTGTAAGTTGTGAAGAAGTGGAAACACTATCTGATGGGAAATGATATAATAATTGACATAGATCACCAACAATTACAATATATGTAGGCCTAGAGTAAGCTACAACAATCCATGTATTGTGAATCGATGGGGTTTCTACGATAGTTACATTTAGTGATCAAGTATAAGAAGAGAAACATAAACAAGTTTGATGACATGCTTTCAAGGCCACTACATGAAAAAGCACAACTTTGGGAACTTTGATGCAGATGGAGCCATTCACCCATGATGCTTATAAAGAGGCATATTCAGATGATGAGAACTTTAAGGAGGCGTATCAATAGTTGCAGAGCGAGATTCATGTGCATAATGGTGACAACACAATTTATTACCATCTCCATGATGAGTTACTCTATAGGATAGATAAGTTATGTGTTCTTAAAGTTGAGCAACTACAGTTGATTAGAGAGGCTCATACCTCCAAATTTGGAGGGAATTTTGGTATAGGGAAGACACTGGCGAATTTGTAGAGGTATGTGTATTGGGCCAAGATTTAAAAACATGTAGCTAGGTTCATAAGAGGATGCATGCTTCGTTGTAATAGCAAGTCTAGTAACAGGAAATAGGGTTTATATCATCCCTTTTTTGTACCCACTCATCCTTGAGAAATAATTTCCATAGAAAAATTTGTGGGAGGATTACCAACAACCAAGAAGATATATGACTACATGTTCATGGTCGTTGACAATTTTAGCAAGATGCGTGTTTTGTTTCCCTATAAAGAGACCATCAACAAGAGAGAAGCAACGAACTTATTCTTTGGACAAGTCTAGGTGCACTTTGGGATTCCATTGAGCATTGTTTCAGATAGGGACATAAGATTTATTAGTACATTTTGGACTACATTGCAAGAGAAGATGGACACAAAGTTAAAATTTCTACAACATTCCATCCACATACAAATGGGTAGACATAAGTAGTCAATAAGACTTTGGTGAAACTTTTCAGGGGTTACAATAAGAAGCATTTGAAGACTTGGGACAAAAATATAGTATATATATAATATTCTTATAACATAGCAGTCCGCACTTCTTCTGGTAAGTCCCCATTTGAAAATTTTACTGATAATTTCCACCTTCACCATTGGATATTGCATGTGGAAAACGAGTGAGGGAGGATCTTATAGGGAATTCCATAAGGGTAGAAAAAAATGTTGAGACATTAGAAAAATCCATATACAAGTATAGGAGACACTCTGGAATTCATGGGAAAAATATAAGGCTAGACATGATAATCATAGGATAGAGAATTCCTTCAAGGTGGGAGACATAATATGGTTACAATTGAACAAGGAACAAATATAGGGTCTTGGTAAGAAAATCAAGGCTTTAAAATATGGTCCCTTTGAGGTACGAGAAAATTTTGGATACAAGACCTATTGACTTATTCAATCCCCTTACATGCACATTTACTCGGTAGTGAATATAGAGAATTTGAAACTTTATGAGCCTTCCATGTTAGATCAGGAAAAGGAGCTAGTCCAACCTTTTATAATGGATTTGGCACTAGATAATTAAGCATAGTTGAAAAAGAACATAGTTTTGCAGAATATGTTTATGAATACAAGACAATGGAAACATGACCTTTCTCAAATTGTGTTGAAAGGATATCTTCCAGGCAAGGCTAAATGGTACAATCGAGAAAAGTTGGACAACAATTTTCCTCACCTCATTCAGTAGGATATTTTGGGGTCTAAAGACTCCAAAACTGGGGAGGTGTGATATGGATTGGATCATTATATTTTTTTTTATCCACATCAATGCTTTCAAAGTGGAAAAATGGAGGAATGAGCTCACTGGACCAATTTTACCAGTGGGACTAAATTTGGAAAATTGGGGTTTGAAACCTTATGAGAGAAATTTGAGGCATGAAATGGCAATTTGGAGGTTAAAATTTGTTTCTTAAGTGAAACATATTTTAGTTCTATTCTATAGACATAGACCCTTTCAACGACTCAATAATCGCCTCAATCGGAATTCATATGCAAAAGTTATGCTAATAAAACGTTGACATTCTTGTTTTGACCACCATAAATCGAGAGGACGTCATGCTTTTGCTTCTTTGTATCTAAAAGATCTTTATATTACATAAGTGGTACAAAAATTGCAAAATTAGAAGCTTTAGAGCTCAACAGAAACATGGCATGGACATGGGCCTGAAGCTGAGAGAGAAAATAACTTAGGGAAGCATGAGGAGGTCTATACTCACATAGGAGAAACCAGAGAACCTCTTGATAGTTACATAGAAACAAAATAAGAATAACCGTTATGAGAGCCAATAATGGAGATATATTTAAGTCATAGAAGAGGCTACCTTGGGGAACGAGTGATGCCCAACTAGCACTCTGGAGAGTCTTCTTGAACCATAAGGCATGACATATAGTAATCCATGTCATTTGGAAAAGGGAGCCTCATGGAAGCTTGCTCGATGGAGGAGGATAGAAACTAAAATTTCCACTGAAAAGGAGTGCCACCTTGACTACTAATGTAGCTACCTTTGTTGTTGGAGGGGCTTGAGTCAGCTGAAGTAGGATTCAACTTGCTGCAAGATTGTCGTCGCTTAGGTGAAGGGATGTGAGGTTCGTTGTAGTGAGCTTCGATGTGCGCTGGAGAGAGCGAGTGGGAGTCATCCACAATGTCAGTAGAGGGAGATGCAAAGCCCTAGATTTGCATTCCCAAAAGGCTGGAAATGTGGCAATAGGCTTCTTTTGAATGATGTAGATGGAATTCCATGTCGAGGACATTTCCCTCCAACAAAACATTTACACACATACCATACGTGGTTTCCTGTAATCTAGAGATCTTAAGCTTTCACATCAGCCACCATTATACAATATAAATGAGGTATGTTGCAATCAAAATTATCATCCCCTTTCCCATGCCAGGGAGGGAGGGGAGGTCTACCTATTCCTTAGCCACCTTTCTGGTATACATCTCATTCGTATGCCATGTTTGCAGTGAAAACAGTTGAAATTGCATGGATCTGAACACCGTCTCCACCTTTGAGCAGTCGAGGAAATTGGTGGCCATTGCCATAGGAACCAATCATTTTAACGTTGTAATCGTCTCACCAGACGATAGGGTTACTGAACCTATTATAAATGCACTTTAAATGTAGGAGGAGGTTGGGCTTGCCACCACCTCCTTGCTTGAGACCCGATACACCGTAAAAGGCATGCCAATGGCACTGCCAAAATTCCACGCCAGTTGAGCTGTGAGTTATATTCATGAAGTTGTGAAAATTCCTAGATATGACAATCTAAGGAATCCTACTGCAACAACTGGGTGTACTTCTCCTATTAGGTAAATTTCATTTACATAATTAATTTAGATATGAATTATTTAAGTAACTACTGAAGCATCATACACTGAATAAATATGATTATGAAACAAGGAAACTAAGCAAGAAATCAATCACACATAGGATACAATTATTTTTGGACACAAATCCCCGGAAAAAACCAATGCGAGAAAACCAGCACAACAGATTTGAGGGTTTGTATTATTAAGCAGTATAAAATCCTAAATACATCTATGAATACATCAAGGGTTATTCAGTTACAGAGAGAAATACTAGCAAAAAGAAACTGTGATTTTTACCTCACACAATCACTGGAAAATCCGGACACTGGAAATACTCTCTTTGGAGGTCTCTGCGTAGGAACTGCATCACCCTAGCAAAAAATCGATCTGACTCTCGGAATCACAGATTTGAGCCTACCAGTCTCACGCCCCCGCTTCCAGCTTCTGGATCTGATCCAATAGCTGAATCTCAGAAACCCTCTAAACCTTTGCACTGGCTCTGGTTGACGTCTTCCCACCTCTCTTTGCTGATGATTCTCCGGATGAGAAAATATTTCTCTCCAGAAGAAACTATGCCCCTCACTACACTGAATCACTTAGATCTGATCTTCGTTTGAGCACTACTCTGTCACAATAACTTGACCTCAATATTCACTCCATGTGTCTTTCAAAATGACCCTGAAGCCTTCCTTTATAGTCTTCTCGTTGAGAAATCAACGAATGATATTATATCTATAATCAATGGCTAAGATTATAACATGACTTGATATTCGCCTTTTCTAGATTATTCTCACTTTGTTTTATTAATTTCCTTTAATTATTTATTTCCCTAAGTTTAAACTTAGTGTCTCCAATAATTATTTTAATAAAACATCAACCGGGTAGAATTTTCACAAATGGTTTATGGGTTCTTTGGAATACCCGTCTCTAAGCCTCTCCACCAAATTTTGGGCATAGAGCACTTTCCAATGCTACAAAAATCAACACTCCCTATTAGCAAGGAAGATGTTCTAAAAATATGCCTGTTGCACACTGCTCTGTCTCTGAGGCATCCCCCGCACTACAGAAGTCCATCAACCACTGCGTTGCTGCTAAAACTATACTACAACCCATGACACTGCCACTGCCACTGCTACATCCATACTACAACTCCCTATCAAGTGATGCATATGCTATGCAACTAGCCTTGCCATTTTTAACACTACATCTGCACTGCAACTCATTTGTTGAGAGAAACAACTGAACTCACCCAAAACTGAACAAGTGTTCAGTGGATGCACCTTGGTGCTGAAGATTCAGACTGTTAGTAACTACTGCGATGTCCCTCTGATGCACTATGTTGTTGCTGCTCTACACTGCACAACATTGATCTGCACTGCACTGCACTCATGTGCATTGCATTGTTGCTACTAATTTGCTTTGCGTTGTTGTTGCTGCTACCCACTACACTGTTGTCTCCATCACTCCTTGACTCTCACTGAAACTCCTCCATCCCGCTACTTCTGATTATGGGCTCCCGTAGCAAGCTAATGATCCATGAGGTGGGCTCCTCAAGGATCCTTCCAAACCGAAGTTCAAAGTGAACTATAGCTCAATATCACCCCACTTCTTACCAAGAGAATGTGAAAATTCCTAGATCCAAACAAATCTAATGAATCACACTGCAACAACTGAGTGTAATTCTCCTATTAAGTAAATTACATTACATAATTAATTCAGATATGAATTATTGAAGCAACTACTAAATCATCCTAGATTAAAATTGATTCAGAAATAAGGAAACTAGACAAGGACATCATTCACACATATGACACCTTTATTTTGGACTAAGTCCCTGGAAAAACCCAATGCGGGAAAACCAGTGCAGAAAGTTTGAGGGTTTTATTATTATGCAGTACCAATGTCTAAATACCCTCAAGGGATATTTATTTATAGAGAGAAATATTGGCAGAAGAATTTGTGACAAATACCTCACTCAATCATTGAGTCTCTAGCTGATCCAAATGAAGGAAAAACTGCCCTGGATAGGCTTTGCGCAGCCTCTACACAAATCCAGCACTGGAAATTATAGCCACTACATCACCCCCTTCCAGGCTCAAATTTATTCCTTCTCCAAGTCATTTTTCCTCTATGGATGTTGAGGAACAGCCTCTCGGTGCCACTTTTCGGATCCCGGCCTCTGAAACTGATCCACAACCACCAAAATTATAAAAACTTTGCCTCTACCTCTACATTTCTTCTGCGTGAGCTTACGCAATCACTGGGTTAGCCCCTTCCTTCAATGTTGTCTAGGCTAGATTACATCTAAATCTCTCTCACTGATGCTCCACCGGACATAGAAAATATCTTCCTCTCCAGATGCTATCTCTACCCCTCACTGCTCAGATCTCTAGTTCGAAATTCTCAACAAAACACACCCCAGAAATTTCTATCTTAGATCAATTCAATGTCTCAATGTGTTTTCCAAATGACCCTCAAGCCTTCCTTTATAGTATTCTCATTAACATATCAAATACCTAGATTAGATGTCTAATCAACAGCTAAGATCATAACATGACTTGATCCATGTCCTCTAGAAGATTCACACTCTGTTTTATTTAATACCCTTTAATTATTTAATTTCCCTAAGTTTAGACTTAGGGTCCCCATTAAAATAAATAATTTTTCAAATAAATCAAAATTTGAGTGGAATTTCCATAAATTCTTTCTAGGTTTTTTGGAATATAAGTGTCCAAGCATTTACACCTCCAAGCATTTACACCAAATTTGAGACTTAGAGCACTTTCTGATGCTACAAAAATCAACAGAGAAGCATGGGAACTCATAGCAAACTCATCCTGCTCGATATTTGCGGTTGCAATAGTCAGATCATGCTTCTCATCCTTGTAAATTTTCTTCAAAGGAGACTTTGATACAAAGTGGTCCATTTCACCACATCTGAAGCATTTCACCTTCGAGACATCTATAGTTTGTCTCGGTTTCCCTTGCTTCCATTTTGATGCAAGGGTTGCATTCTCATCCTCCTCCAAAGTCTTCGATCCGCTACCATTACTACCGTCAAACATGAACTTGACTAGATATCTCCTCAACGCTTCCTCCTGAAGTGTTTCCCACATCTACTCCCAACTAGGAAGCATAGCACTACCAAGAATGTTATGGAAAAAACCCTGTCACTCCTACGTGACTGTGTTAAGGGCCAATACCATAGTTTCTACAGTTGGGGTGGATCCCACGGTTGCAAACTAGTTTCAAATTTTTTGAACCCTTGTAAGGAATGAAACAATGCGCTCCCCCTTCTGCATCTAGATCATGCAGAGCTTCTGCTTCAAGTACATCTTCTGTTACTTGAAAGATCTCTTGTACAACAAAGTCAAAGCTTCCCACATCTCCTGGTGGTGTTCTTTCCAACTAAATGTGAATCTATGTGATCCTTGACACCATCAAGGATTAGCCTCTTGCACTTTTCCATATTATACTTGTACTTCTTAAGTTGATTCAGATCTGTAGGTACAACAACCACATTATCCATGAACATATTGAGATCAAATTCATCTATAAGGAACTAAATCCTTTCCTTCCATATTACATAGTTGGAGGAACCCTTCAACCATTCCCGATCTCGAAGACCATGAGCTGACATCTCAGCCAAAAACTGTCGAACTGCTTCCTCTTTCTCCCCCTATGTGCAGCCTAGGCAGGCTTATGCACTCCTTCTGGAGCTCGTAGATCTACTGCCCTAATCTGCTGCTCAGATCTTGGAAAAATGTTGAATTCCTCGACTAAGAACTCATTGAGGAAGAATTCCTTACTATGTGATTTTTCTTTCTTCTGACACTTCTCTGCCGAGAAATCACCTGTAGAAAAGTTGCTTCCCTCTGGATTTGTGTGAAGGCTCTGTGAAAATCCCTCTACCTCAGCAAATTCTTGAACCGGAAGTCCTACCTCTTTGTTGACTCACTTAGTGAGAGACAACCTCAAAACTTCAGCCCTCCTGGCTAGATCTGCGTAATCCCTCTGGGGATTTGATCTACTACTACTGCAACAATTCATCCTTCACTTCAGATTTAGACCTTCTCTTCCTGTTTCACATCAAACTCTTTGATACCATGTGAAAATTTACAGATTTGAAAATCTAAGGAATCTTACTACAACAATTGAGTGTACTTCTCCTTTTAAGTAAATTGCATTTACATAATTAATTTAGATCTGAATTATTGAAGTAACTATTGAAGCAACCTACTTTGAATAAATATGATTCTAAAACAAGGAAATTGAGCAAGAAATCAATCACAAATAGGACACAATTATTTTTTGACACAAGTCCCCTAAAAACCCAATGCAGGAAAATCAGTGCAACAGATCTGAGGGTTTGTATTTTTAAGCAGTAGAAAATCTTGAATACATCTCTTAATAACTCAAGGGTTATTCAGCTATAGAGAGAAATATTGGTAGAAAGAAACTATGATTTTTACCTTACACAATCACTAGAAAATTCGGCTGATCTGGACACTGGAAACATTGCCTCTCGAGGTCTCTACACATCCTCTGCATCACCTCCTCTAAGTATTGTGTCACCCCAACAACATATCGATCTGACTCCTAGAATCACAGATCTGAGCCTCTCGGTCTCACACCCCGGATTCTGGATTTTAGATATGATCCGACAGCCGAATCTCAGAAACCCTCAGAACCTTTGCACAACCCTGACTGGATCTAAGCAAGCTCTATTTCACCCTGATTGGATCTGCGTTGGCTCTATTGGACGTCTTCCTGCCTCTCTCTGCTGATTTTTCTCTGGGTGAGAAAGTCTTTCTCTCTGAAAGCTACTCTGCCCCTCACTGCACTGAATCACTTAGATATGATCTTCGTCTGAGCACTGCTCTGTCAGAAGAATTTGATCTCAAGATTCACTCCATATGTCTTTCCAAATGACCCTCAAACCTTCCTTTATAGTCTCCTCATTGAGAAATAAACAACTGAGATTAGATCTCTAATCAATGACTAAGATTATAAAATGACTTGATCTTTTCCTTTTTTAAATTATTCTCGCTCTGTTTTATTAATGTCCTTTAATTATTTAATTTCCCTAAGTTTTAACTTAGGGTCTCCATTAATTATTTTAATAAAAAATTATCCAAGTGGAATTTTCACAAACTATTTCCGGTTTCTTTGGAATATCTGTTTCTAAGCCTCTCCACCAAATTTGGGGCTTAGAGCACTTTTCGACTACAAAACAACATAAGTTAGTTAATGCCTTGGGTTTGATATCCAGGGGAGATGATGCCATGTTAGCCCCCATTATTCATGGGAAATGGGCTAGACACATGATCATGATGAAGAATACTCTAGAAGAGTCCATATTGTAACTCTAGTTAACAGTTGAAAGAGTCAAATTTAACGACTAGCAAACTATCAAGATGTGTTATAACTAGACCACTAGGAGGAAAAGGGGCTCCACTCTATGGGAGTGTGTTTTGTTCCATAGATGAGTAGAGTAGCCGAGAGTGGATATGGATAGGGAAAATAGAAAGGATTCATGCACTGTAGTAGCCCATGGGCAACAAGCCTCACTTATTTATACTTGCATCTCGTTTCCATTTAGATAAAGAGAGTATAGGAACATCACCTTCTAGTTGGGTTTTATCTTGAAAGGGTTTCCCATGGTATATCTCATGTTATTATGATTGTTATTGATTTTATTTTATTTTGTTCTCTATTTTCCGCAATTAACATATTGCATGCATGATATTGTAACTTAATAACTCCAAAAGTCTTAAGGAAAAATAATTCACATAGTATAGATTTCTAATTTTTAAGTATATTTTTATTACATATGTCATGTCAAACTGTTCAATAGAATATCCATAGCATTTTACGAATCACAGTGGCATGGAACTTGGGTTCTTGAGGAGGATGGAAGCATCAATTCAGGTAGATTTTAGAGACTTGGTGTTAGGTTTTTGTTGATGACTTGGTGGATTGAGTTGTTGGCTGGACAATGATCGATGATGATAATGAACTTGAAGTGAGGAAGGACGTTAGACCCTAAAAGGTGCAGTAAGGGCATGTGATATCTAAAGTAGAAATCGAATTGCATGGTTGCACGGACACATCATAAGATGAATTTATATAGCTGGGCAAGTTGACTCCTTGAGTGTGAAGTAAGATTAATGTAGTTAACATGCCATATCAGTGTGCCGTTGCAAAATGAGTAGTCACATGGCATGGGCACACCCATTTTCAGGGCCTTGAGTTGGCACCAAGGCCAACAAGCGCCCATGATGGGTCGTGCTCACTTGGAGAGTTGAAAAATTGAAGTTGGGACGATTTTGGGGCAATGCGTGCCCAAGTCGCACAAGGGCGATGAGCGTGGGGCATGGGCGCTCTATAATGGAGGGCTCTCACACAACTCGGGTAGACTGCATGTGCACGGTATAGCGGCTTGTGCCCATGGATGTAATAGGGTAACAACCTTTAAGGGATTTAACATGGATGTAATGACAATAGTAGCATAATCCTAATTATAGTCTTTGATCTATGTAATATCCATTAATCTCCCCCGGATGCGGGTGATTAATAAGTTAGATTTTTTTGGCCACTTAGCCTCTCCACACGAAGGCATATGGCCTCACCATGGGGTCGCACCTGCCTCCCGAGTGAAGGCTTTAAACTTGCATCTTTGGGAAGGACGCCAACACCTACGACATTTAATCATATAGCCTATACCTTGGCTCCTGCAATTTTCACTTTGGCCATTTATGGCCGATGGATCCAGTTCTCATTCCCATTCACATGTTTGTCTCTCATTCTCTGTAGACCTTTGTTGTGCCTCTGCCTTCTGCTCTACAAGCCTCTTTATTGCCTCCACCCAGTGTGCTTCTCCTCAGCCCCCCTCTTATCTTTCCTTTCCTGCCCTGCAAGCCCATCAACCCGTCGACTAAATGCCGCGTAGACACCAAATGCGGTGTCGCCGCAGAGGAGGCATAGACTCTCCCTCTCGCCCTTCAGCTCCAGCTATGGTTGCATGCTCCTTGGCCTTCTCTATGGTTGTGGAATAACCATAGGTCCTCGACCCCCAACTGCTCTCAGTTCATATATCAATTCACCTCCCCTAGGCACAACATTGCCACTCCGGCTCCTGTAGAAGGAAACGCCCTCGCAAGTCGACTCTTTTGTGCTCCTCCTCCCCTCAGCCAAGAAAAATCGTTGGTCTCCCAGTCAAACGCACAGAGGAATATTCGGACAGTGGAGGAAGTAGCTCTGTGGAAGGCGCCCAATAAAAGGTCACAGAAGCAGACAAGGTTGCTTGCTCCACTTCAACTCCAGAGCTGGCTCCCCAACTCTCCAAGAAGGATGACACCTTGTCTGACTACGGATGCTTCATAGTTGAAGAAACTCCTCAAATGGAGAATCATGACATATAGGACCAATAGCTACAGAGCCTGGGCTCTCCTCGTTCTTAGTTTTTATATGCTATTCTATTTTTTTTGTCTATCTTTCTATTTTCCAGAAAACTTAGTCGCTCAGGTCTATGTTAATAGTTGGTTTCCCCAAGAAGGGTAGCTCTTTTTTTGAAATGCTGAACTCGCTAAGGGTTGGTTTCCCCCTAAAGGGTAGCCCACATTTTGAGTTTTTGAACTATCTTCACCCAACAAAGGTTGGCTAATTTAGCAACCCTGAAGCTTGATTGTATTTTTTGAACAATATAATAGAATTTAGCATTTCTTAGAAAAAAATATATCCTTTGATCTATTATTCGCTAAGCAGAGAAACAAGGTATTTTCATCAATATGTATTATTGAACCTTATTTTCATTAATACAAACAATGAGTTGATGTTCCAAGTTATCTTGTGCACATTAAATTGGTGGTAATGTGGTCATTTAGGCAAGGTGAAGCCAGTTGGGAGGGTCCCTCAACTTGGTCATCATTACTCTTTTTGTCTTCATTCTCTAGCAAAAATAGATAAGTATTTATAATTCTCAATTTTCTCTTTTATTTTAGAAACAAAGTATGCATGGTTGTTAAAATTATTTGTTTTCTTTTAAGTGCTTGTATTCCTACTGGGTCATTCCTCTGCAAATAACAATGAGTTCTTGTTTAAGACTAATGATATAATGTGTTTTCCCATTGTGAAATGTTGAATGATACAATAGATTGATGTTCTATTTTATATTTGCTCATATGGTTTTCATTTAGAATTTGACATCGTAAACCTACAAAAGAATAAGACTCATTGAAGAATTGAAATTGAGACTTGTTTCATTAACCAACACTAAGAATATTTTGAAATATCCAATGAGTGAAAACTATATTGCATGCTTAATAAAGTATCTCTAATTCACCAACCAATAAATGATATCTCTATGGTATTTTTAATTATTTCGAGTTATATTATGTTGTAATAGTTTTCTAACATGTCATAGTATTTTTCCTTGGAGATTACATAGGCATTCATATCCTAAACCTTGCACATATATTGTTAGTATCTCGTAGTTTATGCCCTTGAATCGGAAATTTAATGTCCAAAATTTAAGTTAATTATATTGATTGACATTTTCAATGCCATTTTCTAGGGAGATGTTAAAAGGGATTATCACATTCGAGGTAAATTTTCTTGGATATTTTAAATTGTACAATTTTTTTTGTATGAATTATTTCATTTTATATACTAGCATTCTAGACCCAATGAGATAGTGAATGGTAAGATGCAAATATGGCCTCACTCCAAATTTTTCCGAAGTGTAATAACTTGATGCATTCATTTTAGTGAGTCTGTTGTCCCCTTAGTTCTAAATATGTGCTAGTGTTGTATGAATAGGGCTAGAGATATTAAAGGTATATTTAAAGGAAAAGGTATAGAAATTAATCTACATAATAATACCCCTTCAAATACTAACTTGTTGGCAAGGAAATATACCTGAGGAGGACCAACATGCAAGACTCTAGTGAAAAATCTAATGCTTGTAGTAGGAAATTCAAGAAACCAAATATCTATAGCAAGTGGAAGTGTAGAATTGATAGTATTTTCAATTGATCCTACATTGGAAACAACATTGACAGATGAACCAAATCAGTAATAAAAATCATAAGTGTATTACAATCTAGTTAGGGACTTAAAATATCCACACCAAGAGATTGAGTACAGCCTCTTCAAAGGAAAAAATGTGGCGGAAGGAGAAGGTGAAGTGTATGTAAATGGATAAGGTGAGGCACATAAAAATGAAGAAGATGAATCAACTTTTGGTTTCCTAATTGTGGACCATACCACAATAGTACACATGAAGAATATTCCTCCATTAGTCCTACCCAATTTTCATGGTATGATTAGTGAAGATAGTGATTCTTTTCTTTTTGGGTTTGACATATTATGACATAGTTATGATTACTGAAGTGATGCACAAAATTCAAACTATTTCCTTCCACCTCAAAGGTTCAACCTTGCGTTGATTTATGGGTCCTGGAGGAAATACAATTCAAACGTGGGATTAGATTCATATGAATTTTCTTTAAAAATATCAAGAATATTGTAAGGCCAGAGATTTGAGAGAAGATATTTTTAAGATGGCATGAAAAGAAGAAGAGAGTTTGGAAGACTATCTTGAAAGGTTTATGTACAACCTCCAAATATGTAAACAAAACAAACTTGATCAGGACACTATTATGACTATATTTTTGAGAGGTATTTTGGATAAATTTGTTAACTTGCTTAATTTAATGGAAACTAGAGATGTTTCATAATTAACATTTATTCAGATTAGTGACCTTTGCAAGAAGTATTCTTGAAGTCAAGCTAGATCTGGTAAGGGAATTAGAGAAACTTTTTCTAAAGCTTCCAAGTATGTAATAAGTGGTGTAATTAAGGTTGAATTAAAACATTTTATAGAAGATTTAAAGACTGATCTTCTTGGAACTCTCGTTTACATTTATATAATTCACAATTTAAAAAGAAGCAGGAAGATGAAAAAGTTGCTATTTCTATCTTTTGTCCTAAATGTAGAAAGGAACGCCCATTAAGAGAATGTCTTCTAGATAGTATTGAAGTTTGTGTCATTTGCACAAGAGAGCATTCCACAGAGCAGTGTCCCTCCTTACATGGTCTATGAGCATTTTATCAAAGGGAGAACCAAGCAACTATGTGCGCTTGCCCCAAAAATACCTTGAAAATCGAGAATGACATGTATGCCTTCAAACCATGCATCTTAATTTTCTCCATATTATTCCAATCAACAATATTCACCAGAATTTTTGAATTCTACTATGCCTTGGAAATCATATCCTCCAAAAAAATTTCAAATTTGGAAATATGCCTACATATTCCTATCCTATGCAATCACAACAATTTTACCTCACACAATCACCACAACATTCATATCCCCCTCAATTTCAACAACCGTATTCCACACAATCACAACCTCAACAACTATAGCCTCCACCCACTCAGCATCCAAGGCCCACACAATCACAACCTCAAAAACTATAGCTTCCACCCACTCAGCATCCAAGGCCCACACAATTACCTACCTAACCAATTCCTAACCCAAACAATAAGTTAGTTCAACATGACTTTAAAATTGAGTTACAACCATTTCCCACATACTTGATCACTTCAATATATCTACATGATATTTAACTAAGATCAGGAAAAGTGCTAAAAAAAATAAAAAGATCTCTAATAATCATTGAAGAAGAACCAAATTAGGCGACTCTTTTTCAAATAAACAATGATGTTATAATAAAAAAACTCCTCCAAATTGAGAGCTCCACTATTAATCTAGTTTACCTCCCTATCTAGAGAGGTTTTGCTTCAAAAAACTAATAACCTCCTTTAAATTTGGTTTGATTACATAATTAAAGAATGTTTACATCATATTTCCCTTACTATAGGCCGTAAAGGACACCCCAATTTATTCCAATACTATTAGGGTATTTTCCTAAAAAAACTTAAATGGAGGAGGATGGAACCAAAGACTATTCAATTCATTAGGAAATCGATGGATCTAAAGTCAAGATATACTTTTATAGAATCGTATGTGGATCTTGGAAACCCAATTTTTTCAGTCCATGTTGATGGTACTCTTGTTCCAAATGTATTAATCAAATTAAGGGCTACAATCAATATGACAACCAAACAAACCAAGGAACATTTACAGCTGATCAACCTTCACCCTACACCTATTGTTTTAGAACTAGCAGACCAGACCAAGATTAAACCTAAATGTGTAGTGGATAATATAATTGTTTCCTTAGACTCCTATAAATACCTTGTATAATTTATGGTCTTGCAACCTAAAAATTATTTAGGAGGGCATCCCGTGATTCTAGGAAGGCCATTGTTAGCCACCACATGTGCATTTATTGTTTTATGGTCTAGAAACATGCTTATTTCACATAGTGATTTTGTGAAAAATGTAAATTTATATCCTCCTAATAAATCCTCTCATGATGACACTTTATGGCTTGATAACATTGACATCGATGAAGAAAATTTTCAACACATTTCTACCATTAATAAAATTATGAAAGTTACAGAACATACTAAAGAAAGTCAGGTTCACAATTTGTTTGTTAATTGAAATTCTTTGCAAAATCCTAACCCACTTGACCATATTTTAGTCTATATTTTGAAGAAAATTGTGATCTAAATGCGTCATGAACATTGCATATTTATCCTTGATCAGGGTGCGAGCCAACTATATTGGACAACGAAGAATGAGTAATGTGATAGGTAGTAATGATGGAGAGTGGCGATACTCCATCCCTCCCAAATTTTATCTGATGTTAAAGGTGGCAGCGCACATGTATCTTATTAATGACGAGGGGTAAGGTGGCAAGCCCGCTTGTGTTCTAGATATTTATGAAGGTTTCCTTCCATCGACATTCCATAACCTTTAGGTTACGAGAGTGGTTTCTGTATCATGCGGGTTAGACAATAGTGGTTGACAAGCGACAAAGTTCCAAGCGGCCCACCACCTGTGAGTAGTTGGCTTCCTCCCCTCACCAGTCTTCTTCTACAGGTATGTACTTATTGCAGGTTTCTCTGTTACAATTCCCTCTGTTGGCTTAATTTATTTTATTTTTCTCCGGTTAAGTGTTTTCATAATGATATTTGGAGCTATTTGAAAGCTACCCCATGAGCATTGGAAGGAAATAGTGGTTTTCTATGAAAAAATGTCTGCTTCTAACTTTGTGGTTTCTATTTATTTCGACATCTTACTTTCACGCATGGGGTTGTATGCGAGGATTTTGGTTTGGGATTTGATTATTTTAGTATGCTGGTTTTCCTGTGTTAATGACCATGAAATTATTCTGGTTCTAATGCTTCATATGTCCTGGGTATTTGTGAGTATGGTTTTCCCTTGTCTTTCTGATTATCTTGGTTTCTCTCAACTTGGGGGTCAAAATTAAACCTCCTAAGCCAAACCTGTTGCACTTTGTCTAAAAATTGGTCGGTATTTAGTTTCATTACTCACCACAATATTTATGTACGCCAATACATTATTACAGGTCCTTCAATGTCGAGAGGGTTATGGGGTCCTAAACTTGTCACCTACTGTGCAACTTCAATTATAATGCCTTGGTTTAGGGTTAGCCATTATCATGGTCCTCTGTTCTTCAATCTTATGGCACACCCTTCCTCTTTCACTAGCTCTTCGACTAGTAGGGGCATGGACGTGATAGATAGAAAGGGTCGAATTGTGGTGCCAATCAACCCCAACCTCACCCAACAAGAAGTCAAGGCCAAAAAATTACCTCCTGCCTCATTCATGAAGCAACCCATGTATTTCAAACTTATCTCAGGTTGGGAAGTTGAGTTGAACCATCATGCAGCAGAAACATATGTGGATTTGGGTGATTGGCAGGATTTGGTGCCCGACTCGGGCCACTCCAAAGGAACATCCTCCAAATATAAGAAAAAAATCTATATTTATTGGTTAATGAAGAACATTGTAGCCAAATCTTTGGCTATTCGTCCAGCTAACTCCTCCAAGACAGATTATGGATTCACTGATATACAAAATGTATTCCGGTTGATTCAGTTTCAACTTCAAAAACAAAATGGATGCCTCAGTCACATTAAGCGACATATTCCGTGCATCCCTCAGCCCGAACTTCTTAGATCAAGTACAAAGGATCCAACCCCAGTGAAATATTATGATAATTAGCAGTGTGGTTGGCTCAATGTTGGCTTTTGTTTTGTCATATGTTAGTATATAAAAGGCTACATGATATTCATACATACATAGTTATGCTTGACAATCTTAAATTCTTTTGTTTTTGGATGGCATATAATGCAGTTAGGTGGCCAACATACCTAGTTTCCCCCTGGGCAGGTTGAGGCCACCTAATGATTTGAATTATGTTTGTAACTTGACTTTTTGATGAAAACTAATGAAACAGGTCTCGCCAAGCTTACAAAAAAAACATTGCATATTTCGACATCAACCATAGAAACATCAAAATCATGCACTATACCTTTTGAAATTAGTCTTGGAAAATTTTTACATATAGCTTTTCAATTTAACAAAATTTGGCAAGGAGAAGTAGTCAAAATGTTGCAAAAACACACATGCATTCGAATGGAACTATCATACATGAAGGGAATCCAAACAAACACATGCACACATCATATCTACATTCAAATAGGTGCCCATACCATTAGACAAACTTATAGGCATATGAAATTAGCTTTGAAAGAAATTGTTAAAGAAAAGTTGCAAAAAATACTTGATGCCAATTTTATTTACCCAATTTCAAATAGCTAGTGGGTTTCACCCCTAGTAATAGTGCATAAGGAAAATGGTAAGTGGTGGATTTTTGTCAATTATAGAGAATTTAACAAGGTCACTTTAAATTATCACTTCCCTCCTCCATTTATTGATCAAGTTTTGGACACACTAGCTGGTAAAAAGTACTTCTCTTTTCTTGATGGTTTTAGTGGCTACAAATAGATATAAATTGCACCTAGGAATCATGATAATACCACTTTTATGTGAACACAGGGAAAATTTTCTTTTAGACTGTTTCCCTTTGGACTATTGAATAGACCTGCTACTTTCCAAAGAGCGATATTAGCCATATATTCTAATATGATCCATAATTGTGTATAAATCTAGATAAATGATTTGTCTATGGCTGGTGATTTTTTCCAATATGCATTAGAAAATTTACAGAAGGTTTCGATAGGATTTCAAGATACTAACATTGCATAAAGTAATGTTAAATGTCATATGTTGCAAACTAGAAGGATTTTTCTTCATCATTTCATATCATATGCAAAAATTTAGGTTGATTCGACAAATATTGAGATTCTAGTTCCAAGACCTCCAAAATATGTAAGAAGTTTTCTAGGTCATGTTGGGTATTATAGATTATCCATATAGAATCTCACATGAATAGTTGTTTCCTTTGTTTAAATTGCTTGTTAAGGATATTGATTTTTCTTGGTATGATCATTGTCAAAATGCTTTTGAAGAAATATAGGAGAAAATTACCAAGGCACATATTTTGAAGGGACTAGACTGATCTTTTCCATTCCACATTTCAGATACAACTCTTAGAGTAGTATTAATACAACAAGAAAATCATTCATCTTATGTTATTTATTTTATTAGAAAAACATTAACACTTACTAAATTACATTATACATTAATAACAAAATACTTCTTAGTCGTTGTGCATGTAATTAACAAATTCAAACATTACAACATTGGGTACAAGGTTTTTATCCATACTGATCATTCTACCATAAGATATCTAATGAATAAATCTATGACCAATGGTAGGATAACTAGGTGGATTTTGTTATTACAAAAGTTTAATATTACTATTATAGTTAGAACGGAAAGAAAAAATTTCAATAATGAGTCCAAAAGTACAATACATCACCATACAACACATCAACACAGGGATTTGATGAAGGAGTTCACCCCTCCCGGGCTACATCTCCTTGGTCCAGCTTCCATGGCTTGGGCCTCTATATTATGCTCAAATTTTCAAATTGATATGTTCACAATGATTTTCTACTCTTGAAACCTGCACCAATGAGTTAGAATGCCCGAAAATGGTCATCTAGCCTCTTTCTACTCCTGATTTGGTCGAAAACTCCAAAAGTTATGATCTTTTCCAGTTTTTCCACAATTTCTGGCCTAAATTTAGCTAACTGGAGCTAAATTCGATTAGCTGGCGCTAAAATCTTCCGAATTTGGCAGACCGCCAAACTAATCTGCAGTAAAATAATTAAGCGTAGTTAATGCTAATTAAGTGTGATTAGCATTTAAACTTGCGCTTAGTGCTAATTCTGGCTTAGTGTTAATAATGATGGATTAAGTTGATTAAACCTCAGATTAACACATAACACTCACACTTAAGGTTTAGCTCTGCTGGTTCTACGCTAGGGTTTTGGAGTTGTGGTCGTATGCTGGGGGTTGGCCCCCATTTTCCCCACCGTCAAAACAGTTCAAACATAAATATATGCGACATGGTGTGTATGTTAAGAACTATGGTATGGTGTATTGGTAGTTGACGTGCGTGTTGCGTGGGAGGTTGCAGGGTTGAACCCCGACGCCTCTGCCCAGACTTATAACAAAATTTTGCTCCATCATTTGGGGGGGGGGGGGGGGGGCACGTGGCGGCCCTAGGCTGCACCATGTGTGCTCTCCCCATTAGCCTGGCTTTCAACAACTAAGAACCTGCCACATACCCAAACATTCGTACCAATAAGATACTGCCACTTGGCAGGCCCTCATTCTACGAAGAAAATTGACCATCTTTGACCATGCCCAGTCAACATGCCACATCATTAGTACGGACTGCTGACTGGGCTACCTTTCTGCCTTTTTTTCCAAATTTTTCCTATTTAGCAAAGCGAACAAAACTCATTTCTGGGAGCATACAGAGTCCATTTCGTGTAGTACGCCGAATTCAGAAAGATGAGCACTACATGGTCGTTCAGGTTTTGAGCCATTCCGAGAACTTTGATTTTTTAGCATAAAACTAAGCACCTGATCAAGTAATTACTGGATCTTTATATTAGTTGCAAGGTGACCTGTAACCAATCTATTTGAATCAATTTTGAAAATTTGGGATTGCCAATTCCATAATAAGGGCCTTGAGTTATCCATGATTAGCTCCAACTCCTCCTTTCTATCACTTCACAACTCTTCATCAACAACATCATTATTTTGTTTTAATTATTAGTCTCAACATCAACAATAAATAATTCTCAACATCAGCACTTAGATGGTTCAACTCAATGCACAAAAAATTTAGGTTTAGTTCCCTTCACAACCTTTTCCATTGATTCATTAGGAAACACTTCATCAAGGTTCCAATAAGGCAAAATTGGTGTAAATAAATCAATTTTGGAGTTCTTCTATTTCATTAAAGACATGAAAAAGTATTCAACAATAATTTTTTTGGGCTTATTTTAACATGTAAATAACCTTACTTCTACAACCTTATTACTACACTCTTACACTCATACTCTATGATTTCCATCTTCTCCACTCATTGTCATAATTACTACTCTCCTATTCCTTTGCCACCCCAAATGATTACTAATTAGATGGCTTGCTAATTCATCATAATTCCTTATGATTGTGTACATGCATAGATTACTACATCTTACCACCAAAATTCTTATCATTTTGAATCATCTCTTGGATTCAAAATGAACGTGTGACCTATACAATGCTCAAATGACCATTCCCAAAATCCTTACCATGCTCTTCGTAGTGAAAATTGCTCGAAACACAATGTTGTTTGCATAGTCTCCCATGTAGAGAAATTGCAGTGTTATGGGGAAGCTTGATGTGGTTTGAAAAGAGCCATGAAAATTGAAGGTTATGGAAGCCTATCTCAAGTATAAAAAAAATAAACCAATACTCAAAGTTGTATGTTGGTTCCCATTTCTCAAAATTTTCATAGAAAAAATGACTTTGTCACAATGGAATTTGTAGAGGGTTTCGATGACCAAGTGGCTCACATAGGTGACTTGCTAATGATTGTGTCAGAAGAATCAATGGCTCATGCCACTGGCCTACCTAAAATAAGAGAGAGATGGTTTATTAACAAGCAGGTTTAATAAGGGATATGGACACAATTTTTGTGTTCAATAAAGCATAATCTGAATTAGAGTTGAGGAATACCCAAGGATTAGATTATAGAGAAATGGATGAATTTTCTATTTGTGTTGCAAATGTTTGTTACATGTGAAGGAGAGTATGCAGTTACCTTCCTCTACCATATTCGTCTTTTATTGCACCTTGGAGCCAACAATCACTTGAATTTTCCTTTGTTTTATACAAAAACCCAGGTCAAATGGAAAAACATATACAATAGAACCCAAAAAAACATCAGTAGAAGCTTGCAACATCATGATTTAATAAAGATTTTAATTGTGGAAGAGTTACATAAGAGAGGTGACAATTGGGACTCATTCCTAGCATGTAATAAATTATGGATGGAGTCATTGCACATGAGGAAATGCCATAGGAAGTGAATGTTGTTTCTAAGCACAATAATAAAATTGATAGTAAGGAACTTGGTCTTCATGAAGTTGAGGTATTCACCATTTTTGGAGAGAATTCTAAAAAAAGTATATGAAGGGGAAATAGGGTCAACCTGCTCCAATTACACCAGCCATTTATAGAAGGGTCACTAAAAGAATGACTAAGAAGAAACCCCAAAAATATAGTGTTGAGCTTCCAAGTACTCCATGTCCCTCTAAATATGATTTTTATTTCCATACTAAGCTAATCCCAATTGGGCATAGTCATGTCTGACATATAGAGTCTTCAACTTCTTAATTCAAAAAGTTTAGAGCTTGACTTTTTGAGCCCAAGGATCTTGTATATCAATGTTTTGACTCTGGTAGGCCTTCAATTCCCATGCTAATTTATTTTGAATACATTACATATTACTGAGCTTGTAAAATGTAATTTGACAAAATAAGACTGAGAAATTGAAAGCAGAGATTGAAGAGTTCAAAATTTGGAATATATATGTAAAAAGTGATAATACTATGTTAAAAACATAAATCTCCTAGTTGCGCCAATATATTGAAAATATGGAATCTAAGAATAAAAAGTTGTTTAAGCTCACCAAGGAGTGGCACAAAAAGAATTAGTATTTGGCATCACATAATAGAACTCTGGAGAAGAAACTCAGAGTAGAGTGAAAGAGAAAAGTAGCCAAATTGAACATATCCATTAGTAGTCATTGACAGATTAGTCAAAGTTTTGCTCAAATTTTGGATATATTTTAACACCAAGACATTAGCTTGATCTCTTATTTGCATGAGGACACACAAAATTTACGACATGGGGAGATGTTAAACCTATGATTTTATGCCATTTTCATTGCTAATTGTCTAGTTTTTACTCATATTAATCCTCCCTTTTTACCATATTATCCCTCATTTTACCCTATTTTTGATGTAAAGGCCATTCAAGGGCTACAAGGTAAATAAATTGTTATTTAATAGTTTTTTCATCATTTTTTGGTGAATTAAGGGAGTTAAGATGTTGATTAATTACTAGTGTCAATTTACTAGTTTAGGTCTTGTAACTCTCATAAGGATCATGCAACCAAACTTGTTTTTCAACATGGTTATGCGCCTCTAGAAGGAAAAAAAACATGTGTTCTCCTCTTGGAAACCTTCAAATTCTTCCATGTCCTCAAACCAATTCCAACATGGACATAATGAGCGCCAACCTATGGTCAAACGTGTGGTCCATTATGCCAAGAAAAATGTGTAGTCAACAAAATTAGTTGAAGGCAACGATAAGGGATTCTCTTATTTCATCTAAAGTGATTTGGGTATATATTGGCCAAGATAATTACTAGATTATAATTCCTTGCTCATCGTGATATGCATTTGATGAAAACAACACATGGAATAAGGGATTTGATTCGAGTTCACCTGTACTTGTTTGTGTGGTTGTTACACTTGTTTGTTTTCTTTCTAGTGCTTATATCCCTAATGTGTTATTCCTCTGTAAAGAAGAATGATTTCTTGTTGAAGATTAACAATATATTCAGTTTTCTCATTCTATTGCAAAACCACTACACTGAAAAGTTTTCCATTCTGTGTTACTAAGGAAACTTTATATTGTTAAATCCAATGATGAATAATTTCTTTGTGGAGTATTGAATGATACCTTAGATTGATATTATTTTTTATATTTTCTCACATGCTTTTCATTTGGAATATGATATCGTAAACCTACATAAGAATAGGATTTATTGAAGAAGGTAAAACGAGATTTGCTTGATAAACTAACTCATGAATGTTTAGGAATATCGCATAAGTGAAAGACTGTATTACATGCTAGATAAAGTGTTTCTCTGATTGACCAACCAACGAGTGAGATATCTGTGGTGTTTTAACTCTTTTGAGTTCTCTTATGTTGAAACAATTTATTATATTTTTTGTCTTTTTCCTTATAGATTAGACAATCTGTTTCATGTCCCAAACCATGCACATATAATGTTAGTATCTCACAAGTTTACACACCTGGATTGACAATTTAATGTTTAGGACTTAAGCTAATTAAATTGTCTAAGATTTTTGGTGTTGTTTCCAAGGAGATGCTAAAAGGGATTAGCACATTCATGGCTCATTTTTCCTACATATTTTAAATTTCAGAGGTCATGTGTGATTGTTTTTTTTTTTTTTTAATATACTAGCATTCTAGACCCAATGAGATAGTGAATGGTAAGACACAAAGACACCCTCACTCCAGAATTTTATGAAGTGTAATAGCCTCACACATTCACTTCAATGAGTTCTCTTTCTCCTTGATTCTAAATCTGTGCTAGTGGTGTATGAATAGGGCTATAAATAAAATATGTATATTTAAAGGAAAAAATGGAGTAGTTACTTCAAATAATAATACCCCTTTAAATACCAACTTGTTGGTAGGAAAATTACATGAAGATGACCAAAAGTTAGGAATATGGTGCCAAATTTAAAACATGTATTAGGAAACTCAAGAAACAAAAGATCTACAACAAGTTGAAACACAGAATTGATAGTATTTTTAGTTGATCCTACAATGGAAGAAATATTGACAAGTGAACCAAATCAACAATCAAAACCAAAATTGGATTACAATCTAGATAAAGACCCAACATTTCCACACATAAAGACTGAATATAGTCTTTTCAAAGGAAAACATATGACAAAAGGTGAAGGTGAAGTGTATGTAAATGGAGAAGGCACATACAAATGAAGAGGAGTAAGAAACTTTTGGTTTCTTAATTTTGGACCCTACCACAACAATACACATGGGGAATATTCCTTCATCAACCTTGCATCATTTTCACGGTGTGATTAGTGAAGCTCCTGTTGTTTTTTTTATTAATGATTTTGACATATTATGTCATAGCTATGACTACTCAAATGATGCATAAAACTTAAATTGTTTCTCGCCACCCTCAAATATTCAACCTTGTGTTGGTTTATGGGCATGGGAGGAAATACAATTCAGACATGGGATGGGATGCATATAACTTTTCTAAAAAATTATAGAGATTATTATAAGGCAATGGATTTGAGAGAGGAGATTTTTAATATGATAAAAAAAGAAGAGAGTTTGGAAGACTATCTTGAAAGGTTTGTGTACAACCTCCAAAGGTCAAAGCAAAACAAACTTGATCAATACACTGTGAGGACTATCTTTTTGAGAGACATTTTTTTATGAATTTATGAATTTTCTTAATTTGATGCGAGCTGGATATGTATCACAACTAACCTTTATAGAGATCAATGACCTTTGCAAGAGGTATACTCGAAGTCAAACCAAATTTGGTAAGGGAATTAGAGATACTTTTTCAAAAGCTTCCAAATATGCAACGAGTGGTGTGACTAAGGTTGAATTTGGACATTTTCTAGAAAAATTTAAGACTAGTAAGCTAAAGAGTAAACTCAACTAAAGAGAACAAGCTTAAAATTGAAAACCATCCAGTGCTACAAGAGTACATAATTGTATTTCTTAAGGAAATACCGAGACTCGCTTCCAAAGGAGACATCAATTTTCCGACATAACTTACACCATGAGCAATACCTATGTCTAGGGAACCTTTTAGAATGAGCACACCTGAGCTGGTGGAATTGAAGATACAGTTAAAGGAAATGTGGGACAAGGGGTACATCAAGCCCACTATGTCTCCATGGAGAAAACTAACTTTATTTGTTAAAAAAAAAATATGACACCCTCAAATTATGCATTGATTCTAGATAATTAAGCAAGATGACTATCAAGAACATGTATCAATTTACTAGAATTGTTGACCTCTTTGATCAACTAAGAAGAGCCATGATATTTTTAGAAGTAGACTTATGGTATGAATATCACCAATTTAGGATCAAGGATGAGGATATTTAAAAAAAATTGCATTTAGGACTAGGAATGGGCACTATAAGTTTGTGGTGGTGCCATTTGGACTTACAAATTCACTAGCTACCTTTATGTTCTTGATGAATAGTATCATCAGTGAGTATTTAGATAAGTTTGTATTGTATTTATTAATAACATCTTAGTGTATTCAAGGACCAAGAAGTAGATTTAAGAGTACCTCAAGATGGTATTACAGGTGTTATGGGAGCACCTCATTTATACTAAGTTTAGTAAATTTGATTTCTTTCAATCATGAGTGTACTATTTGGGTCATTTCATTTCAAAAGAAGGAGTGGAAAAAAAACTTGAGAAGATCAAGGCAATCGTGCATATCCCTCAAAATGCATCAAAAGTAGGATCCTTTATGATATTGGTAGGATACCATAAGAGGTTTATCCAAGGGTTTTCAAGGAATTGACATCCTTGCAATTTTTTATTTTATTTTTAAGATTTATATTGTGTTTTTTTTTCTTTCTTATATTATGGTCCTTTTGAGGAGATTCTCTTTGTTGGTATTATGGGGAAGTCACTTTTGAGGATGAGATTTAGAATCACTATTCATGGATACCCATTGTGAGGTTGGGAGTGATCAACAAAGATGCTACAATCTTTGTTGTAAGGGTTAAGAATATTTTCTCTTATGTCATCTCATATGATTAATTTGGATTCATTATTGGTAGAGGGATCTGTGAAGCTACAGGGTTGGCCCAAGTGGGTCTTCATTCAATAAAATAAAAAAATCTTCCATCTATGGTTTTGAAGTTATATCTCACCAAGGCTCATGATAGAGTGAGTTGGACTTAACTTAAGTTAATGCTTTTGCATGTGAGGTTTAGTTCTTCAATAATAAAATGTATTATGAGTTGCATTTCATATATATTCTTTGTAGTTCTCATAAATGGATTTGCTTCAAATTTCTTTAGACTTATTAGAGATCTAAGATAAGGATGTCCCATATTCCTTTAATTCTTTTTTTTTTCCATTAATTGTAGAAGGTTTGAGTAGGTCTATTAAAGAATAAAAATCGGGGTAGGGTCCATAAAAGGGGTCATAATTGGTGGTACTTAACTCATCTACTTTTTGTGGATGATGTTCAACTTTTTACAAAAGGGAGTATGAGGGAAGTTAGGAAGTTGTAGGAAACCTTGGATTTGTATTGCATGGCTACTAGTATCATGAGTTGAACTTTCAAAAATGATCAAGTTATTTTAATGGTTGGGTGTTAAGGATGTTCAAAGGTAGATCATGATTTTTCCCTTTAAGATTATTAAATTTATAGAGTTTTTAAAATTATTTGGGTTATCTTTTGAAGCCAAATGAATATCAAAAGAGAAATTGAGCTTCAATGCAAGGGAAAATGAAAGTTAGGATAAATCATTGGTGTTAAAGGTGGTTTTCTATTGGAGGTTAGCTAACTATAATAAAGTTGGTTTTTGAAGCAATTATTGTCTTCTAGCAATATTTGGTTGATATTTCAAAATGGATTTTATAAAGAGTTAGGAGTCTATGTATTATATTTATGTGGTTTGGGTGTAAGGAGGAAGGAAAAATTCCATTACTCAAATTGTAGTATATAGCCAAGTCAAAAGAGGAAGGGGGTTGGGTGCTCAAGAACATCCATTCTATTTGGTACATGCTTTGAACTAATAATGTATTGTAGGGTCTTTTCAAGGGATAGTTTGCGAAGGATATTCATTGATTAAAAATACATAAAGTTAAGGACTATCATAGATTAAATCAAGAGTCAATGGAAAAACACTAAAAAAGTTTCCAATCAATGGAAGGCCCTTGTTTTGGATTTTCCTCTTATATGCTAACATTTGGCTTGGAAAGTTGGTAATGGGGAACATGTCAAACTAGGTATTGATACTATCATCAGTTGTGGTGTAAATATGGAGGTACTAGAAGATAATATTATTGATCTACATGAAATAAATTTCTTTTCTCTTCATAATGTATGTGATCTTATTTCCATGACTGTTGGTCTCAAAGATGGTTATAGGCATGGTTCTTGGGATTGGGAAGGCTCAGTGTATATTTATAGATGGATCATGCTAGTCTTCTAAGGGGTCATGTTCATTTAAGGGAGGAAAATGACTCTTTAACATGGGATTATAATAAAGTTTGGAGTGAATATTTAATGTGATTGGGTTATAAATCAATTTTCATTTATGATCCATAAGAGCTTGTTTGGTGGTGGGACTAACTATGGAAATTATAGGAACGAAACAAGAACAAAGTTTCAAGTGGTTGGCCCCAAAAGATAAGTTCCTGACTTGGGTTGTTTTCAAGAGAATGCATAAATAAGGTCAAGTTATTAATATGTTGTATACATCAACGAAAGAAGATATTATCCAATTATTAGTTAATTGTCCGTAGTCTCAAAAACTATTAAAGGATGTTGAATCATTCACATGTCTTCAAAATATATTAAATGGAGACATTGTTGAAAAATGTTTGATGAAATGGTTTGGGAAAAAAATTAAAAGAACTTAGGCATTTATCTTGCTTCATGTATTAGGGGATTGGATTAGTAGGAAACTATATTTGAAGAAAAATTAATTCCTTCTTTTCAATTTTTTTATAGGGTAAGCACTATGGTTTCTTCGATCAAAGTGGCTTATGATCTGAAGCCAATTTATCAAATGAGAGGATTTTATACAATTATGGTAAGTAAATTTTAGTTATTAATTGGATGAGTGGTACTAGCTCGATGTAATATATCTAGCTTAGATTGCTTGGAGATATTTTATAGGATGTGGCCACACTATTTGATTATATATCCTTCATTCATGTGTTCCAAGAATTGAATCAAGAAGTTGTTAGGTCATAAAGAAAGGATCAAAATATTGCTATGGGATCTTTGGCCCTAGAGGATTTACATGATGGAGTCACCTCCATATCCATGTCTTTATTTTCAAGATTTTAGACTTAAAGTCCTATAATTTGTTGTTTGTGTGGTGGTGCTTTATGGATTTTGTAGTGTTTTCTTTATGATAGGTTCAAGGCCTTACAATGGTGTTTTTATGCCATGTATCTTTTTGGGTTTTTCTATATGCATATATATATTTTTAATAGTGTGGTTCATTGTACTAAGGATCGATACTAGTTATTTCCATGGAAAACCCATCTGTGTCTAGGTGAGTCAGTTATCTTTTATGTAGAAATTACTCCTAAGGAGCTTGTATGCCAATCTCAGTGGGATTGGAACCAAGGCAGGGAGGATAAGAGCAACTCCTCCCTACCACCTGAGCTACACCCACTTGACTTTTCTATATGTATATTTAGAAATGTTAATATACCTTTATGGGTATTACTCTGAAACACAAATGTAGGGTTTTTAATTTTTCTTGTTACTTTTAGGTCTTGGTTAGTAAACTTTATGTGTATTCTAATACCTATAAAATGGAATTTCCATTCTTCCGTTGAATATAAATTATGAATTTTTCTTTAAATAAAATGGGTTTTTGTTACATGTATTTGACTTTGTATTCTTAATGAGTAACATTATCAATATTCTAATCACTAGATTTAGGTTGATTTAAGAAGGGCTAATCACTATGAAGTTATGCTCACAAAGGTTAAGATGCCATTTCCTAATGTGATGGTAAGCAATGTAGGTAAAATGAATGTATAAACACTCATGGCTATTTAATTGAGCTTGAGACCATGTCACAATCATGTGATGCTTCAAGTTCAATGTTAATTGGCATATAAAATTAGCTTCATTTTGCTAGTTGGCATAGGAAAATATTTATATGAAGGTCTACCGACTTTTTTTGGTATTCATTCATTGCCATCTATGAATATATATATTTAGATTCAACTCACTATTATTAGCTTTTTTTCTCTACGATGTTACTCGCATTCTCTTTCAATGAGATGGACTAGAAAATCATTTTAAAATTAGTTGTCTTAAGTTATTCACCTACATAATGTTATCTAACGTTATTAGGTGTTGGATTATTAATATTAGTGTTATTGTTGATTTATTTGAAGTCCTTAAGATGTTTCAAGCGACTAACATGGCACCATATTTGTAGGTGAACAATTTTATTTTGGCCAGGAATATATGTGGTCACAACAATGCTTTCTAAAGCATATGCCTTGGAAAAAGACATACTAAGCAAAGACAATAAGTCATCATTGTTGGCAAATTGTTTATGTGATGAGCTTCTTGTGCACTATGGGTTATTGATCCCATCTAAATCAGTGGCTACCAATGTCTATTTAAACTATATCACTGACTCACAAATATCTTGGGACATAACTATGGACCTCAATTTCTTCCTAATCTAATGGTCATTAGGAGATTCTTTTTATATATCACCATTACATCTCATTTGAGTGAGCCATTAAGCCTTTCATTGTAAAATTGCAAGAGCTCAATTAAAAACCTCAAATATTGGTTTCTATGCATTGTTTTGACTATACATGTATTTATCTCATCTCCATTAAATTCTCCCATCATATGTCATTTAATACTTCATAAAATGTAAATCCCACTAAACTTATAACAAACTTCAAATTTCCCTTAAATTGACATAAATTAATTATATAAAATCAAACTTTGATTTAAAACTTTATTCAATTTCTTCAATACTTTGAATAAAATTCTCTTATGCATAGCTTTCAAATTGAGCATTCTACATACATAAATCTTAAATGGTAAAACACTACTCATTTTTAATTTTTTATCAAATTTATAATAATGAAGAAAGTCTTTTTAATACCTAACTAATTTTCTCTCAATAAAAACTCTTTTTAATTAAATATCATAAAATTAACTAAACCTCTTCATTAATTATTTCCAAACTATCCTAAATCAATTTTTAGGTGCTTTTTCTATTTCAAAAAATTGGACATTAAATATTTAATCCGTGTTTTCCACCCTTTTTCTTCACGGGATTGAGAAAATCGTAGAGATTGAATATCTTATGGGTTGTTTCCAACTTTATTTTAAAAAAGTAATGAGTGGTGCTTTTCAAAATATTTTTTAATTTATACGATTCTATATATAGTTTATAAAAATAAATTAACTTAAATCCCATACGTCGTTATGCTTTTTGGACATATAAAAGTCCAATACCACCGCCACAGAAGGAAGACTGCAATTTAAGAGGTTTCGGGCCTATCAGATGAAAGTGTTCAAATAGAACGATGGAAATGGACCTCTCGATGATCTCCCAGATGCGGAATTTCAGGTAAGATTTTTACAAACCCTGTAAACCTGATCTTTCTTTCCATTCCCATGTTTGTCACATCAGATCAGTGGCCTTTTCTGAAACTGAATGAATGATTAATAGCAGTTACAAAATGTTTTTAGCGTGATCTATAAGCGAAGCTTTTCACAGTGCTGTGAAGTGTAAGTCTTTCCCTTTTTTTTTAACTGAATATTTAATTGTGTTTTGGCAGTGGATGGTCATTTGAGGCAACCAAGTTTGTCGATCCACTGTCCAGCGTATAGAATGGATGACGGGGATACCCAATCCTGGGTCGGTTCCAGGAGAGAATAGGCCAGATCCATCCATGCCATCTATCTTTTTTAGCATATTTGTTTTAGGAAGGGTGTTTGGCAGCTGCTATGCTTGTTATTTTTACCTTTACCTTTCATGGGCATCATCAGGATGGGTTGGGTTGGCAATAATGGCACCAGCTGATGTTGACAGGTTGGTATAAACTGGGAAGAGGCCAGATACGTCCACATTCTCTGTATTTGTATTTTTTTTCAGCCAGGGTGAGGGGACTAGAGAGCTTTGCAACTGTTGTGCAACCTTTGTGATTGTAGGTTCTCTGATTAAATATGCTCAAGCCCAGGTGAAGACACGGCTTACAGACGCTGATGGTGGCAAGGGGCAAACATATTTGTGAAAAATGGTCTCTAACAACTAAGGGCAGTAATGTTCTCTGTGATGCTATTTGGGTTACGGTTTTTCAAGATTGTAAAAATCTTTGATTGTTGCTGTAGGGAACAAGAAATTCGTTGTGGTATTGGACGAGGTGTGGAATCAAGGTCGTATTTCCTACCCGAACGAAGGATCTGATACAGAGAAGTCTATTGAAATACATCCCCTCTCTGGATACGAAGCGTGGATGTTTGCAAGAATAGCTTTCAAAGAGGGCCATGCTCCTATGGAGTTGGAAGACTCTGTTGCGGACGAGTATAAATGTTTTCCTTTGGCATTGAATGCAGTATCCACAGCAATGAAGGGCAAAAGTTGTGTAGATGAATGGGAGATTTCTTTACCTTTGATGAAACCCTCAGATCCATCTTTTCCACACACTCATGCTCCCGTTGATCGATTAAAATGGAGTTATGATTCCTTGCCCCATTCAAAAGTCGATATTTGCTTCTTCTCTTCTGCTATGGTTATGGGAGACGCAGATTTGATGTGGACAAATTAGTACAAATATAGATTGCCCAAGGGCTTGCTATGAGAAAAAAGGGAACCTATTTAATGGGTATGGCCATTGGGCACAATAATCGAAAACTTCAGGTAGATCGTAGTTTGTTTCAGAGTTTTAAATGTAAGGGGACTTAGGAAGTCCATAGGGCATGCCATCGAAGAGCTCATGATAATGTTCTTCGTGACATGGCAATTTACGTTTGAGTTCCTCATATGATGATGTCTCTGAATCAAGGGTTTGCCTGAAGACATATGCAATCTTTCTAGACTTCAGTTAGAGATATGCCATCTCTCTAGACTTCAATTATTTAACATTTTCATTTTTCGGACATCTAGAATCATTCCATCTCCGATTGGAGAGCTTAAAAATCTGAAGTATCTTAATTTAAAGGGAAGCATTCTGTATTCAATAGTCAACTCCTGGATTAAGTGTGAAAACTGAAGCGCCTGTTTGGAGTTTGAAGGGTCTCAAAAATCTGACACATCTGTTTGTCAAATATTAAACCAGGATAAAGTCAGGAATTAAAGAAAGCATAATGGGAATTGTCTGGAGATGAGGCACTTATGGTTGAAGTACAAGGAAAATGTATATGGGGTAATGAAGGGTCTTCCCCAGTATATGGAGGACATGAAGAAGCCATCCAGTTTCATTATGGCTTGTTACCATGGGTATCAAACAATGGACTGTGGAATGATACTGCCCAAACTGTGGAATGATACTTCCCAAACTCTGTCCGTATCTTGAACATATATCATTGACCTTCGAAAAGATTTCCGACAGCCTTGGAGAAGCTACCCAATTTGAGTCACGGGAAACAATATTTTGCAAAGAGAATAACATGAAACTGCGCCATCAACAGTTATTCAGAAAACTGGGAAACTGTAAGTAACTGTAATTCTTATCTTTAAACTGTCATCATTTTCCGTTATAAATGTGATGGTGATTAAATGAATGTATAAGATTTTTAATATGTATGACCTTTTCTTATATATTTTGGTTAGCAATTGTTGTACAGGAAACCATGGTGGCGCTAATGGAGATGAGGAAGAGGAACCACAGCCTTCGAAAGAAGATCCTTGTGGCAATTGAGCGTAGCAGCAATGCCCTGCCTTGCGGGAAAATCTGAGAATTTCTTATTAGGTCCTTCTCAAGAGGTATTCAATATTTGTCATGCTAGTATGCTAGTATTAGTAAGTTGGCCTTATGGGAGGTGCATAACACAAAAAATGTGTACATTAGGAAAACTTCTTTCAACTTGGAATATTATTTGAACTTCATTTTATGGGGATGATGCATTGTTCTGCCAAAGAGTCTGAATTTGCAAGATTGAAAAGCGTAGCTTGGATGATGCTACATGCACATGTTTACAGAAGAAAACTAGGTCTATGTGTTGCTTGTTTGTCAAACACGGATGTTATATCTGATATAACTGCCACCATTCAAAATTTGAAATATGACTTGCCTGCATGGTCTGTCAGCATATATCCCATTGCAAGAATGTGGCATTCATTACTGCAAAGGTGAGTTGGTTTTCCTTGGTTGCATGAAGGTTGATTGAATTGGCATTGAATTGTTACCCATCTAGCAGTGTTCCTAATCATCATTTTGTGTATTGCATAATATTCTTACATTTCTGAAAAATTCTACTTTTGTCTGGGATAATTTTGTTGGGCTATGAAGGTGGCTATTATTAGGGGTCTGAGCGGTCAGGTGTTAAGATTTAGAAAGCGCGTGGCTGTCTATTGGTAGAGAAAATTAGGACACCAAGCAAAAGTGATCAAGCAACCACAAATATGGTGTTAATATTTAGAAAGCGCGTGGTTATCACACGAAGCAACATTGTGTGCTTTTCATAAATATTTGCAACCAAGTGAATGAGAAAGTTGAGGTAAACTCTCCTGCTGATTCATCATTGCATCACCTTTTATTGAGTACTAGTCACACTCCCTTGCTGGTTTCTTTGTTTTGTCCAGTATATGTTAGTTGATTATTGTTCTGCTAATACTGTTGTCAATCTAGGAGTGTACCAGCATTGAATTTGTGTATTTCCCTGTTTTTTTCTGTTGGTCATAACTTGAAATACTGTGAAACTGTTGAGTAAAAAATGATTAGGAATCAGTCCTGTAGTGTGCTATGTTAACTTTCAGATTCATTTTGTATACACTATATAGTAAGCTAATTTAATGTATATATGAAGTACTGTTCCATTAACTTATTAAGTTATTTGTGAAGGGCAGTTGTTATTCTGTTCATGTAAATACCAGCAGTTGTCAGGTCTGAGGTGTCTCCACTGTGAAATTATTTCAGTGATTTGCTTACAACATGACATCGCATATTTAAGGAATTGTAGTTTTAACTACTCACTGAACATATTAAACTGTAGAACCATAATTGATGATAATGGCAATGATGTGCTAGCGGTTTCATGAAAACTATATTAAATATGTATTCATTGTCTTTGATAAAGGGAGTGCATAGTCTGTCTGGGCGGTCTTGTATATCTATTCAATGTGGTACTTAGAGGTGGAGGAGTTTAGTTTGCATACGAGATTGAAGTGCCTGATAGGCCATAACTAAAAACAGTCATACACAAAGCCAGCAATGGTTCCAACATGGCTGTAATGGAGTCTAAATTATCTTGTGGCTTCGTACCCTCATCTGGGTAACATTTTTACAGCATCACTATCTAGTTGGTTACGTTTTTGCTCAGAGTAATCCTGGTGACCCCAGATACTCTCTAAATCACCCTCTTCATAAGGATCCAACAAAGTCACTCTATGAAGGGTTGAATGGTAAGATTCCATAGCCCACCTCTGTATGCCCTGAAGAGAGAGCATGCCCTTATCATTCAAGTTTTATCGTAGCATACATCAAATGGTACACTGTTCTATAGCGTGCAGCTGAGAGAGGGTACATAAAAGAACAGTTTGTGGGAAGTACCCGAGTCTCACACTGATCATCTCATATTGGGTTGTTATTGATTCACTGTTTTCCTTAGATGTGGCATGTAACATGAAATAAAAGCGTGTGGAAAGTGGCATTGGGTCTCCATTTTAATGTCCAACATATGGCTTACTTATCAGCTATACGTGTATGACAAATGTGGCCAGATCTGACTGCCCAGGCCAAGGAGGGAAGCATGGATGTGATTGGAAGTTATGTATTATGATCAATACATCTTAAAATGCAAGGCATTTGCAAGGCACATGACCACAATCAATTGGTGTTAAAAACAATGTCTTATTCTAATATTGAAGATACATAATTTCATCAAATAAAACTACTAGGAAATCGCATCAACAATATCAACATGAATCTTGGACAGTTGTGCATACACACTAACTAAAATGGCAAAATGAATACTACCAACATGTCTCCATGAGCTTGATGAGGTAGGAACTTGTACAACCACATCACACATAGGGTAGTCGTTATTTGCGTTTCTGTTGCAAAGACTCGTAGAATTTGACTGTGAATAGAAGGATTTATAATATTTAAATAAGTAAACAAAGATATTAACATGTAGGAGACTCTAGAAAGACCAACACAATATTTGAATGAGCTTCTCTTGGTTTCTAGAATAATTTATTTTCCAGTGAACATTGCCAACCATGTGAAGGTGGAAGCTCATTTGATCTCCTCTCACATTACTCTCAATTCCCCATACCCTATCTATCTACTAGAAAGAATGTGTATGCAAATATGTGGTCTTGTACATATAAAACATATAGATTCATGTATAAGAATGTAGCAAAATAAAAATTTAGTAGCAAGTTTATGTTAATAATTTTATCCATCATCCTCATGAACATTGCTAGGGCATTAATACTCGAGGAGACCTTATTTAGATTTGAAGGGTGTCTTCCACGTTAATTTTTTGGTTTTAACCCTATACAATTAATTGATGCAAACATATTTTTAGTGAAAATAGAAAAGATGCAATGGCACACAAAGATATTAACACAAATTTTGTTGTGGAAACCCAAAATTGAGAAAATTAGAAATATTTTTTTAGCATATCATCTCTTTACAATATGTATATGTTGTGACATCAATAAACCATCAATCCATTACCCTAGATTAGAATACAATTGCAGTTCCTTAACCAAAATTACTGAACTATGGGTTGAACAACCATGCACCAAGTGTAATGAATCACACATTTAAGTAGTTATGCAAAGAATATAACACATATCCAACATTCTCCCACTTGTTTTCTTTGCATATAGGGGGATGCAAGAGCACATGATCAACAATCCAGAACAATAATTTCCATTGTTTCTCTACTCTAAGACTATTTCTTAGTGCTTACATATTTTGTTAATGAATCTGTGACACCTTCAAAGTGGCCACTTCTACCAATAATACCTTGTTTTCAATCATATCTCTCATAAAGTGATACTAAAAATCAATATGCTGTCTTAGAATTATAAACTTTGTTCCTTGCTAAGAATATTGTATTTTAATTGTCACAATCTCTCCTGACAATTTCTTGTATCAACCCAACACTTGAACACAATCTTTGTACCCATATTGCTTTTTTGCTTGCATGAATGATTGCTATGTATTCAACTTTTGTAGTTGAGGGTGCCACTATGTTCTTTCTCGCTTATCTAATTGATTGGTCCTCCAAATAGGTTAAACACATACCCACTTGTCGATATTCTACGATCCAGATCTTTAGCTTACTTTGCATCAGCAAAGCCATGTATCAACACTTTGTCTAATCATGGTCTTCCTCGGTAGCATAATCCATAACTAGTAATGACATGCAAACAACTGGAAATCCTTTTCATTTATACTCAATGCTCCTCCTTTAGTTTTGACATATACCACCTCAATATTCCCACTACACGCACAATGGTCGGTCTAGTATGGACCATTGCATACATCACGCTGCTAGCCATACTTGCATATGAAACATGAGACATGCGATCTTCCTCTTCCCGTGTCTTACGACACTGACCCAAATATAACTTTACACTTACATAAATAGGGGCATTTATCGATTTACATTCTTGCATATTAAACCTTTGCAATATTGTCTCGACATACTTTATTTAAATATAGTTTCTTGTTTACTCAATCATTTTTTAGTTTTCATGCCCAAAATGAAATTTGTAGCACTAAGATCCTTATTGTCAAATTTAGAGGAATCTTTGATTTTCACAACTTAGATGATTTCCATATAATTTCTAATCAACAACATATCGTCCATGTACAAGACCAAATAAATAACGCCATCATCAACAAATTTGAAATACACAGAGTGATCTGTTTTGCTCCGTGTGAAGCCAAGTCCCAGTATAAACGTATCAATTTTTTGATACCACGACTTAGTGATTGCTTTAACTCGTATGAATTTTTTTAGCCTACATATCAACTCTTTCTTTCCCATCACTTCAAAGCCTTATCGCTACTTCATGAAGATTTCTTCCAAATCCTCGTGTAGGAATGCAAACTTCATGTCAATATTATTCTATTTCAAAATAAAAAGCAATAGCAATAGAGAACAAAAATCTAATAGAAGTCAATTGGCAACAAGAAAAAAAATCTTTTATCCGAGAATAACCTTTTGCTACTAATTGAGCTTTGTATTTCTCCACTTTGTTTTATACATTCAACTTCTTTTTAAATACCCAATTGGTACTCATTTTCTTCTAATGGGCTTCATTTTAGCCAACAACTCCACTAGATCCCAAGCCCCATTTTTGTCCAACACTTCCATTTCTTCAATCATGGCCTTTTCCCATAGTTTGACATCCTTTGAATCCATTACCTCAATAATTATAAGATGATTATAAATAATAAACAAAATAAAATTTGAAAGAAAATTAGGTGGAGTATATTTTTTTGGTTGCCTTATTTCCCAAACCTATCTCCTCAATACTGAAGTATGTGGTTCTCTTGTTGATTCATGTTCTCATCTTTGATCTCATCCTTGAATTCAAATTCAATTTTATCTGGTTCTTTCTCCCTCGGTATGACTTCTTGTTTGACGACATCTTTGGTTTCTCTAAATATCACACATTGACTATACACAAGCTTCTTAATTTTGAGGTTCTTAAGTGTATAACCTTTCAAATAATTTTATAGCCAATAAAGTTATTCTTCTAAGCGTTATCATCCAACATACTCTTATTTTCCATTGGAATGTGTACAAAAACATCACAACCAAATATCTTGACATGTTTAAGAGATGGTTTCTTACCAACCTATACCTCATGGAGTCTTTTTATCAAATGTTGATGAGGGTGATCTTTTTATGAGGTAACATGTATTATCCATTGCCTCTCTATAAAATTTTTGTCCCAATTTGGCACCACTAAGCATGCTCCTTGTTTTTCCCTTCTACCTCATGGTCATCTTTTCTGCAACTCCATTTTTCTAAGGCATGTATGGACTAATCTTATGCCTTGTTGTACCACACTTCATAGAATTCCTTGAATTAATTTCTCACAAAATTCTTGACCATTATTCGTCTTCAACACCTTAATTTTCTTCTATGTATAATTTTTTGGAAGAGTCTTAAAATCTTTAAATTTGTTAAAGGCTTTAGATTTCTTCTTAAGAAAATAAATCCATGTATTCCTCTAGAAGTCATTTATAAATGAGACAAGGTACATAGATTTTCCTAGTGATGGAACCAACACAAGTCCAAACAAATCAATGTGCACCAACTATAATATTCTCTTTGCCATCTTAGCACCAAAGGAATATCTCTATATAAGTAACGTTCATAGAAATCAAAATAATTAAACCCTTCAACCATACCTTTACCATGTAGTATTCCAAGGCCCGTCTCTTTGATGTCCTAATCTTTGATGTCAAAATGGTCTTTTCTCTAGAGATTGGAAGAGTTTTACCTTTTTCAGCTCTACTCTTTCCTATTTTAGGGGGTTGGGTTGCAGGGGGGTGGTTATCTCATGGAAAAAAAATTGGCCAATTTTTTACATCCACTGTTGACACTTTTTTGCACATGGTTTTCACTTTTAATTGTTTTTTGGTGTATTTTGGTTCAACACTTGATTATGCAATTCCAGTAAAGGAATTATGGTCATATTCTAATACAACTAATTGATTGGGGGTTTAGGAATGTTGCATGATATACATATTATATTGCAACATTGTAAATAAATATTATAGTTTTGTTGGTTTGGATTTCCAGAGTAAAATCTATGTTAAATGTGTGTCTACAACATTGCATCTTTTCTATTTTATTAAGAATCTCTTTCCAACAATTAACTATATAGAGTTAAAACCAACGTTTGGTATTAGAGATACTTTGGCTTCAAGGGGACACCTCAGGGTTTTTTTTTCAGTGGGCTTGTTGTAAAACCTTGTTATAGTGGGGCATCTACAATATTGATTCTTTTGGTGAAAGGAAATGGAAAGCAGTTAAGATAGAGATCGAGAAATTCAATTGATAGGGTTTTGAGTTGTGAAAGATAAACATGGAATTTTATTTTTGTGGGATTTTGACAGAAACTTTGACCAAGTTGGATTAGAAGGAAAATAACACAATACAATTTTGTCTCTTAGACATAGTATAATTCAATATTTCAAGGGAAGCTACAATGAAGACATTATGGAACAAGTTAGGGGATTTGTATCAATCTAAGTCCTCAGTGAACAAATTATTCTTGTAGAAGAAATTGAATAACCTAGAATGAAGGATGAAGAGTTGGTGACAGAGCATTTGAATGCTTTCAATATTGTTGCAAGTTATTATCTATTGATATTGAGATTTTAGTTGAAGATAAGTGTATCGGTTTGTTGTCTTGTTTACCAAACTCGTGAGATAGTCTAATCATTGCCATAATTAATAATGCAACTACTTTAAGTTTCGATGAAATAGTCTCATCCTTGTTTCAGAGGAGATGAGACGAGAAAACATGGAAATTTAGAATACATGTATATTTTCTATAAATAGACTCCTAGGATAGAAATAAAAATTAGTCTTCAAATGCAAAATCTAAATCTAAAACAAGATCTAATTAAAAATATTTTTCACACGTGAACAACAAATCTCATCTGGCATTCACACCATACATATTATATTTGATATGTCGTAAATTCATCTGCTGCATTGAAATCATACATTTGGGGTTGTATTGACTCAAATTGACTGCGGTTTTAGTTGAAGCTGCCAAATTTGGGGTCGTTTGGGCGAAATTTGGACACTGTCGTTCATAATTTGGAATAATTTTTTAAATTTTGCATATCCATAATTTTATTAATAATATAATTAATTTGTATAACAATAATTTTTTAAGAATCATAAGTGTATTATAATTTACACCATACATATTTTATTTGATATAGTAAATTCATTTGATGCATTGAAAGCATACATCTGGGGTCGTATTGACTCGAGCTGACTGCGGTTTTAGCCGAAGCCGCCAAATTTGGGGTCCTTTGGCCGAAATTTGGACGCTGTTGTTCATGATTTGGAATAATTTTTTAATTGTATATATCCATACTTTTATTAATAATATAATTCAATTTTATAACAATAATTTTATAAGAATCATAAGTGTATTATAACTTCTTCTTCTTCTTTTTTTATATTATATTATATTATTTATTTATTTATATATATTTTTAATTCACAGAGAGGAAAAAACATTGTTCACATTAAGAAAATAAATACTACATAGTCTCATATATGCAGCTTATGGCATCAGACCAAATTCTCAAAGATGTGTTCTCACCACAGGAGATTTTAGACATTTACATAGATCATCACATAACATTTCATCCTAAAGAAACCAAGACTGAGGGAAAGAAAATAATTATCCATCTAAGTTTAGTCAACATGACGAGTCTATATATGAGCAAAAACAGAGATTCAAGACTCCAACCTGTTCAACAAAATTCATGGCAACCAGAGTAATAAACAACGATATAAGCCACACGAGTCAAGAGACGAGGCAAGGCAAAAGGATAGTAATATATGCAGGCTCGCTTGATAATAGGCCGGCTCACTTGATGGAGGAGAGTCCTACACCTTCTCATTCAAAAGGATAGGACCACACTGCATAAAGATCTGTCTCGCTTGATTGCAAAGACTACACCATGTAGAATCATAAAAAACAACCAAACAAAACCTGCAAGAAAAAAGTCCTTGTAGCATTCAAGGAGACATGACAACATATTCTTGTAACAGTCGGGAACCACGATAATGGAAAATATAGATACTGCCAGGAGGGGTAGAGAGGCCCTTCCTTGATAACTGTTCAATGCGAGTATTGTTTTCTCTGTATATGTGATGCAATGTCGGATCATTGAGCTTTGTGAGGAGGTATTTTATACGAAAAATCCCACCCATGCAAACCTTTTGGTTGATATTGAGACTTTCCAGAAATCCCATCTAGTACAATCTTAGCATCTCCATAGATGTTCATAGATTGCAACTGCAAATTGCAGGCCAACCATAGACCACTCCAAAACGCTAGAGTTTATGCCTTATTATTTGTTCCCCTACCACCATTCCAATAGATCAGGTATCTTTCTAGATTTTTAAGCTTTATCCATGCACCACATACACACAAGCCTCGCTGTTGAGCCCCATCGAAGAAAACTGCCAAAAGAGATATTGAATGGGGCCGAATGCGGTGTGACAAATATTTTATAGCAGATGCTGGAAGCGGTTGAGCAGCAATCCAAGCCATGATGGCCCCATGAACAATATTTACAAGCCTTCCATCAAATGTAAAACGATTGCGTGCTAACCATACCTCCCAAAACAAATAGAAGGGCAGAGCTTTGAATTTACCTTCGTTTTCTCCCCATCTTGCGAGAGTATTAATGAAATTGTCCAGCCGCCACCCTAGATCAATAAGAAAATGAGAGAAAAGGGACCATATCTTGTGAATAACAGGGCAAGGCAGAAATAAGTGGACAATTGATTCTCCATGAGCTTGACAAAAAATGCACCATCCAGGACCATGTATGCCCCTTTTGTTTAAATTATCCCAAGTCAGTATACGGTCCTTCCAAACTAACCATCCAAACAATAATATTTTATGAGGTATTTTCCAATACCAATATACCCTGAAAGGAGAAAGAGCCCTGTCTCCTATCTCATTACAGATAATGTGATTGTAGATGTCCTTCACAACTAGCCCATCCCCTTTCATGAACTCGTCCCATACTATCCGATCACCTTCCAATTGAAAGCTTAAACCACCTGCTTGTAAGCATGCCACATAACACTGTCGATCATCCATCATCCCGATCATGTAACCTCATATGGGCAGCATATTTCCATATCAGACATCCTTATTGTCGTATAGCAATTACCTATGAGAGATAAAATATGCCTCTCCGAGACAGTCTATGAATGAGCCTGTCGTCCATCTGTTGCCCATCACTTAGACCCAAAATTATGTCACTACCCAGAGCAATTTGATGTCCATTTCCAAAACTCCAGACCAGTCGCTTTGCAAATAATCCCATAACTTTCTGGAAAAATTTCCAGATGTAAGAATCATGTTTCTAATTTACAAATGATTTCCTATATATCTGCAATAGAGGGTCTCCCTCTAAGTATTTGATCTGAATGAGATCAGGCCAGATGCCCCGAACTTTTAATGCTCTCCATAGAGATTTTATTAAAAGAGCATTCGAAAAGGAACATACATTCAAACCACAACCCCCAAAATCCTTAGGAACCAAGATATTGTCGAGCTTGCAGAGATGATATTTTTTTTGCCTTAGAAGCCCCTGTCCATAAAAAGTGAGAAATTGCTGCGTTGATTAAGGATATCGTGTGAACAAGGAGATAGAAGAGATGTGCCCAATATACCACTAACTGTTGTAAAACTACTTGAACTAGAATATATCTCCCTCCTAATGACAAGCATTTATGAGACCATTTGTGAATTATGCCCTTAAACTTGTCAACAAGTCAGGTAAACACATGGCTTCAAATTGAAACCCAGGTAAGATAAACCCTACGATATATGCTTGATCTGTACCCCCAAAAACCCAACAATGAAGGAGATCTCATTTACATCTCCTTGCGCGTGAATAAGGAAAGATTTACCTTTGTTGATGTGCAATCCAGAGGCATCACTGAATCGAAGTAGGATGTAATGAAAATAAAGCCAGTGATTCCTTAGGAGCCTGCCAAAGGCAAGTAAGTCATCTACAAACAAAGAATGAGAAATGCTTACAATGGGAGAAAAGGATATGCCTTGGAAAAAACCCGCATGATTTTCCATCTTTAGAAGATTGTTGAAACCATCCATCATGACTAGAGTGAAAATTAAGGGAGAAAGAGCACCTCCCTAGTGAAGTCCGCGACCCGCGACAAAGAACTCTGATGGAATTCTATTAAGGATAACTGCATACATGACAGTGGAAATACAGGCCATAATCCATCTAATGTTTTCCAAAGAGATGCCAATCCTTAAGAGAACCAGTCTAATAAAAGACCAGTTCACACAGTCATAAGCTTTGTATAAATCCACTTTCATTATGAGAGCCTCCATTTTTTGTGAATGGATTGAGTGCAGTACTTCTTGAGTAGATGCAACAACATCATGTATGGAACGACCCTGTAGGAACCCATATTGTTCTGCACATATGCATCTAGATAACACCCCTTTAATTCTTAGAGCAACAATTTTAGAGGAAATTTTGTAGACGATGATGCATAAAGCAATCGGCCTGAAGTCTGTAAATCACTGGAGCATGTTGGTTTAGGAATTAGTGCTAAAAAGGTAGAGTTCATATCCCGAGGAATGAAACCTGATTTCCTAGACTGCTCAATAACTGTTTGTAGTTCGTCCCCCATCAACTCAAAAAAGTGAATGAAGAACTCAGCTGGCCATCTATTCGGACCAGGACTCTTGTCTTGAGCAAATGATTTGAGTACCATCTCAATCTCATCTTTGGAAATGGCTCTCCCCAAATCCTCATTTGCGATGAAATCAAACATAATGGGCGTGTGGTCCAGCACCCACTTCTGACTCATTTGATAAATCTCCGCTTCTGCCTTGTAGAAATCAGAGAAGTAGTCGAAAGCTTCCTTCTGTATGTCCTTGGTGGAGTAAACCTTGTTGCCCCCTGCTGATACAATGTGCCAGATAGAATTCATATTTTTTCGTCCATTTTCCATCTGATGAAAGCATTTGGTATTCAAGTCACCTTCCTTTAGCCATTGAACACGACTCTTTAGCTTCCAAGTCACCTCTTGTATCTTCAATATTTCCAGCTTTCTTTTCTCTATTATAATTTACACCATACATATTATATTTGATATGCAGTGAATTCATTTGCTCCATTGAAAGCATACATTTGGGGTCGTATTAACTCGAATCGCTACATTGAAAGCATACATTTGGGTTCGTATTGACTCGAATTGACTGTGGTTTTAGTTGAAGCCACCAAATTTGGGGTTGTTTGTGCGAAATTTGGACACTGTTGTTCCTAATTTGGAATCATTTTTAAAATTTTGCACATCTATAATTTTATTAATAATATAATTCACTTTTATAACAATAATTTTTTAAGAATCCTAAGTGTATTATAACTTATTTTATGAAGTATAAATTTACATGTAATAAATTATTAGCATATATTTAATGTGAAAAAATGCAATAACAGTGACATTGTCATCATAATCACATGTGCATTGAGTTATTTTATAAGCACACATTAAAGTGGTTTTTTTATTATCAGTGTATTTTTAAGTATACTTCAATATTAATTCATATTAAAATATTTTATTCCCAAGGCATATAAATATTTTATTCTATACAACATTAAAATATTTTTTAACATTTTTTCTTTTATATATAGACATATATGAAGTACATTTAAAATGTTTAAATATCTTTGAAAAGTATAAGATTTAAACATCTTAATCATTAATTTTTTTTTGACTTTTAATTACTTTATATAAAATTATATTAGATGATATAGACAACTAATTAAATATATATGATATATTTTCTTAAGTCAAACATTATTTTTCTATTAAAAAAATATTTTATTTAAAAAAATAATATTCATTTCAGCAACTATTTCATTTCCAAATTTTACCTATATGTACTTGGTATATTCCTTTCCTTTGGTCAACATCTTTATATTTTTTCATTTTCAAAGATCAAGTTCAAATTAGTTGGTATGGCTTGGAATTAAGGTCAAGAAATTACTTAAGTGACAATTTGTGAGGAGATTTGTCACCCTCCTCAAAAAGCAAGAAGGATAAGAAAGTAGAGAGTAAACCAGCTAAGCACCATTAATAATAATATACATGTATAGAGAACGCTGATATAAGACCATTAATAATGAATAATTTTTCCGTTTAAATGCCACTTCTTGATGCGAACCAAAGTTATTTCTTAGAAAACTCTGAGTCGATTTCTTTTGCAATTCACCTCAATTGCCACCCCTAATCTTTTTGTGGTTCATCTTCCTCTTACAATCCTCCTACCCTTTTTTTCAGGGCACCAAAACCATAGTTACCAAGTTAGCCCGGGCCAAAAAAACGAAAATTCGCTCGTTAGATACGAACCTCGTATTATTCGTTAAACTTTGATTCCGTTGATGAATATTTAATTAATAAAATATTATATAAGAATTAAATATTATTAAGAATCAAATATTATTTAAAATTTTAATAAAATTTTAATAGTTTATTATACACGTGGATTATTTTTTTTATAATATTAATAGAAATATTTACACATCAAAAGTAAGATAATACAAAAGAAAATAGAAAATTATAATGGAATAAGAAAATTTATCTTTTTTTAATTTTAATTTTGCTTTAAAAAAACTTAAAAAATGAGAAAAATAAAAATAAAATAAAATAGAAAAGAAAATGAAAATTCATAATTTTATTTTTGCTTTCAAATAATTAAAAGACTTAGAAAATAGGAAAAAGGAAAAAATCTTAGAAAATGGGAAAATGAAAAATCATATTGGAATAAGAAAGTTTACCATTTTCTAATTTCATTTTTCTAAATATGTAATACATTACTAATTTTAAAAGGAGTGATTGTTTTTGAGATTTTATATATATTTTTAAATATGGTTATATTTATTATGAAGAATTTTAAATAGATAAGTTTTTAAATTAGAAGAGTATTTTAATTCAAGTTTTGAAAGGAATATAAGTTTTGAAAAGAAATGATAAGTATAGTAAATGAAAGGTATTGTTTTCACAAAGAAAACAATTTTTTAAGATATATAGATCACCATAAAAGAACAAGGATAGTTATGAAGATGAAATTCTTTTAACACACTATGGATAATCTAGATCATTCTTCTTAAATGATTTGTTACTAAATTGAAAATAACGAAAATAAAAAATAAAATTAGTTAGACTGAATAGTGTTTTTCCAACCTAAAAATAATTAAACAAAAACTATGTGATAATAATATAACTACTTTTACATTTTTTTAACATTAAACTCTTGTTAAATCATTTATTATTTTATTAAATTTATATTTCATAACCTGGATTATAATACACTTATAATTCTTAAAAAATTTATAATTCATAACCTAAATTATAATACACTTATAATTCTTAAAGGGTTATTATCATAAAAATGAAAGTTATTGTTATAAAAATAAATTGAGTTTATATCATTTATTGTTTTATTAAATTTATATTTCATAACCTGAATTATGATGATGATGATGATGGTTAACGTCTACTGAGACCAAACTTTGGTCTATCATCGGACCTATAATTTTCTTATTTCTTAATTGTCTGGCTTCTCATTTTTCTTGGCGAGATCAGTGTTGTAGCTTTCTTTTTCTTCTCTACGGTCTTCCAACTTCCTTTGTCTTGCAACTCCTTCATCTCTTATGATCCTTGGGACACTGGTGTCTTATCTTCGAGATCTGGGAGATCTGCTTTGCTAAATGAAGATTTCTTTTGCACGATATTCGAATCCTCATAATTGTTGATGCGTGAGGAGCTGTCGAGTTCATTTTTTTGTTGTTGGGCGGGGCTTTCCCCCTGCTTGTCTTGAAGGTTGTTTCTTTCTTGCCTAGTTTCTTGCGATTCAGAGTTTTCTAGAGAGTATTCCTCCTTGACAGTATAATGTTCCTTTTGTGCTCCTTCCCACCATGTAGATCTATGGTGATTCTTTCTAGCAGAATTTTTCTGGGAGACTTTTGGGCAATTTTTGGCTAGATGGCTTGTCTCAAAGCAGAATCGACATCTGAAGAGGACACTTTCATAGTCGAGTTTCTGGTTCCATACATAGTCTTTGCTTGTTAGGATTATTTCAGCTGGGAATCCAGCGCTGAAGTCCATTTCTACACTGATGCGTGCATAGGTGGTTCTAACATATTCCTCTGTTTCTGGGCACCTGTAGTAAAATTTCCCAATTTCATTTCCAATGGCTTTTAGCAAGGAGAGATTCCAGAGATTATAATACACTTACAATTCTTAAAAAATTTATATTTCATAACCTAAATTATAATACACTTATAATTCTTAAAAGATTATTATTATAAAAATGAAAGTTATCGTTATAAAAATAAATTATATTATTAATAAAGTTATGGATATGCAAAATTTTAAAAATTATTTCAAAATATGAACAACCATGTCCAAATTTCGCCCAAACAACCTTAAATTTGGCAGCTTCGGCAAAAAACCATAGTCAATTCGAGTCAATACGCCCCCAAATGTATCCTGAATTTATACATATCAAATATAATATGCATGATGAGATTTTGTCATTTACTTATGACTAGCCTAGATCCATATTAACTCCAGATCTATCAAGCGCCGAGAGGGATCAAATCTCTCGAGGTGAAAACCTCTTTTTTAAGTGCAAAATTTGAGGAAAGTTTTGCACCTCGAGATATTTGATCCCTCTTGGCGCTTGATAGATCCATAGTTAAGATGGATCTAGGCTGGTTTCAGTGGTGTGCTGCCAAGGAAAATCTATCGAAGATATGATTAATTTATCAATAATATGTAAATCTATCAAATATTAATATAATCATTAACTTGGTCATTTTAATTTTATGAGATTAACTTGGTCATTTTAATTTTAAATTTAACTTGGTCATTTTAATTTTAAATTTTCTTAGTTACCTCAGTTTGTTGAGATGATAAATATTGTTAATAACTTTAATAATGAAAAATGATGAAATAATTTTTTTGAATGCAAAGTGACAATAATAATGTTGAAAGATAGAAAATGTGAATAATAAGAATGTACTCTATATCTCTATCTTTCCATTCTCTCCCTCTTCCCCACTAATATATCTCTTTCCTCCTGTCCTCTCTCCCTCTCTCTCTCTCTCTCCACCTTTATCTCTCAATGTCTTTCTTCTTACCTCCCTCTCTCCCCTCTCGAAGTCCATCTCTCTTTCCCTCCCTTTCTCTACTCTCTCACATCCTCTCTCTTCCTTCCGCTCTCTCTCTCTCTCTCTCTGCCTTCACCCACCAACTATGTTATTATATCCCTCCTTCTCTCCTTATCTCTCATTCTTCCCCCCCTTATCTCCATCTCTCCTTCTTTGTCTCTTTATCTCACCCCCAAACATACACGCTCTCTCTTTGTCTCTCCCTTGTCACTCCTCTCTCTCCACTTCTCACTCTCTATATTTCTTATTTCCTACCTCTCTCCCCCTCCAACTCCATCTCTCTATCGATCCCTCTCTTCTCCTCTCTCTCGTCCTTCCTCTCTCTCCCTTTCTCTCCTACCTCCATCTCTCTTCCCTGATCTCTCTCTCTCTCTCTCTCTCTCTCTCTCCACTACTCTCTCTTCCCCCATCATTCTCCTCCTCTCTCTCAAGTCCTCTCTCTCTCATCCTTCCCCTCTCTCCCTTTCTCTCCTACCCCCCTCTCTCTTCCCCATCTCTCTCTCTCTCTCTCTCCACCCCTCTCTCCCTCCAACTACATTACTATATCCCTCCCTCTCTCCTTCTCTCCCCCCTTCTCTCCATACATCCTACTTTGTATCTTTTCTCACCCCTAAACATACACACTCTCTCTCCATATCTCCCTTGCCACTCCCTCTCTCTCTATATATATTCTTCTTCCCTCCCTCTCTCCCCCATCCAACTTCTATCTATCCCTCTCTCTCTCAAGTCCTCTCTCTGGTCCTTCCTATCTCTCCCTTTCTCTCTTACCTCCCTCTCTCTTCTACCATCTATCTCTCCCTTTATCTCTCACCCCCCTCTCTCTTCCGCCATCTTTGTCTCCTCTAATCCTATCACTATATCCCTCCCTCTCTCCTCTCTCTCCCTCCTCCATATTTGTGTCTCCCTCTCGCTCTTCATTCCTCCTCTCCCCTTTCCTTTATCTCCATCTCTCCCTTGTCAATCCCCCTATATCTCCACCTATATCACTCTATATCTTTGTTCTTCCCTCCCATATATATCTAGAGTTAATATATCATGATACATTTATATATATTATAATATAATAAATTTAATAGTGTATTAATCCAAAGTAATTAAATTTAATAATATTAATATTATAATATATTAATATGAGAATTAGATTTAATAATAATAATATTAATCTTTTAATATTATATTAGGGTTAATAATGTTATTTTTGCATGGTATCAATAATAATTTAGCCTATGGTATTTGGACCATAGACTTCACTTAAATAAAACCTATTTTTTGAGTGTTTGTAAATATAAAATAGATTATGGAGTAAATATGAAAATATGCTTTATTTACTTACCATACCTCTGGTTTATTTATATTTATATTTATTTACCATACCTATTTTATTTACTATGGTATTTGGCCCATAGGCTTGTTATATAATTAGATTTTTATTTATAATCATATTTGATATATTTTTATTTATTTACCTTACCTATTTATACCTGTTTTATATTTATTTATTACCATACCTCTTTATACCTATTTTATATTTATTTATTTATCATACTTCTTTATATCTTTTTGTATTTATTTATTTACCATACTTCTTTTATAAATATGGTATTGGGCCCATGGTATTTAGCCCATGGTATCAATATTAATTTGTCCCATAGTATTCGTCCCATAGGCTTCATCTAAATAAAACCTCATTTTTTGAGTTTTTTTAAATATTAAAAGGTTTATGGAGTAAATATAAAAAGAAGTTTTTATTTATTTACCATACATCTAGTTTATATATATATTTATTTATTTACCATAGCTCTAGGGTAAGTATAAAAATAGGTTTTATTTATTTACCATACCTTCTATTTATTTAAATTTTTATTTATTTAAATTTTGAAATATTGCAATTTTGATGGGGAAATATTTATATCTTTAAAGATTTTAATTTATCCATACAATATGGGTTTTCTTTTTAAGGATTTGTTTTACAAATATTTAATTAGAATAAATATTAAAATATTTTGGATTTTGATTGTTTGTGTTGAATTAACTCTTTTCCTTTGATTTAGGAAATGGTATTGACTTTAGTAAAGAGTGAAGATGTTTAAAATTTTACTTAATTTGGAAATTCAATGTGGTAATTTTTTTTGTTAAAGATAAATTTATGATCCATTCAAATTGACGTATATAATAAAGCAATTATTAAATGGGTGAGATAATTTACTATCCATTCAAATTATATAAATAATACATAGTTGTATTTTAATAATTAATCTCAGCCCATTAACAAGTTAAAAAAGTTATATATAATCTAAATATTCAATTTATATAAAATTAAAAATTAGGTTAATGATTTGGTCCACATTAGCGAAAATAAAATTTATTATTTTTTTGAGGACGTCACATACTCAAGGTCATATTGGGCTATAGATTGCGCCTTTCTGTGCAATAAATATTTTTATAAAGCCAAGTTTAACTTGAAAGAAATTGTCCAAAGTTTAGTTTAATTTAAAAAGTGGTCGGTTTCAGTATTTTTTTTTGGATGTTAAATGTTGTATAAAATTGTGTAGACATTTTTATGAAGCATAAGTGCAATTTATAAAGATTTTAAATGCATAATATGATATAAGATTTTGTAGACATTTTTAAGAATTATAAATTTAATTTATAAAATTCCAATATATAGTAGTTTATGTGATTTGTGATTTATGATTTAAGTGATATTTTTTTGGAAAAATTACATTAATAATTTAATGTCAAAACCCTAAATGTATAACATTATATAAAATTTTGTAGACATTTTTAATAATCATAAATTTAATTTATAAAATTCCAATACCTTAAATCTGAGATTTATGTGATTAAGGATTCAAACAATATTTTTTTGGAAAAATTGCATTGACAAACCTCTGAGCAAACCACCACCTTGCTCTGTCAAATGAACGAATATATAATACGAGCAGGAGCACCACCAAAACTAACCCGACTTTAAATCCAACTGTGGTTACTAAACCAGGGTGAGTTGAGAACAAATCGGGCGGTGTGTGGTACAAGTGATAGGTGAGTTGAAAACTAACTAGGTGGCATTTGGTAAAAGTGACATAATCAAACCTCATAAATATGATTTTGAGTGGGATAACCATTCGACGAAACGCCCTTTGGGTTTCGTGCCCCTTCGCCGCTGGCGAAGGCCTTCCAGCGAGCTTGTCCCAAACGTTAACAAAACAGATGTTAACGTACGTTAACTCACACGCCGTCCAACTCCCGTGGGCAGTGAATTTCCGTTTCGATGCTCTCCCTCCATTTGCAGACCAGCATACACAATGAGACACGAGAGGGGCACCTAACTCACACAGCCACTCCAGAGCCGAAGTGGCAGGTCGTCGTTCCAATTTGAAACTTGAATGGGACAGAGGGGACTTTGAATTAATGAGATTAAATGTTGCGTAGATCCGTCGAATGGCCTTACCGCGCGTGGTCTGTCAGACAATGGGCAATCTGTCGACTAGTTTTGTCATCGAAACTAGTCTTCTATCCCATTTGAATTTGGAGCTCATTCCGTCAACAAGGGTTTATATTTTTATTCTGTCGCGTGAGGAAAGGAAGTTCGATTTCATTCGGTCGAGTGGTGAAATTAGGATGGTTCGAGGTGTATACAGTGTTCATTCAATCGAGTGAGGAAAGGCTTTCATTCCGTCGAATGGTTAACAACGAGCTTTAAAGCGGAAATAGCTTGAATGGTTAACACCGAGCTTTAAAGGGGAATAGCTCGAATGGTTAACAATGAGCTTTAAAGGGGAAATAGCTAAATAGGAATTGAAACATGAGCTTTACAGAATACGCAAGTCCTAGTAAATACTAGGCGTGGAGTTGTACAAAATACCAGGCTTTCTCCCTTTATTTTGGAGTTTCTTTATAGAATAGTAGCAAAGGTAAATTCACTCACGTTTATTTGGAACCTCGCTTTTATTAGGAAAGTCAATGTTTTTTCATGTATCCATTTGAAAATTCGTTGCTTCCTTGTCCCCTCCATCTCCAAATCCGTTTGCTTTTGCAGTAGCCACAACTCGTTGTTGCAGTAGCAGTAACAATGAATTGCCGCCACTGTAACAGTGAATTGTCGCCACTATAACAGTGAATTGCTGCTACTGTAACTCATCTCAATATTAACATTTTCTTTATATTTTCAAATTTTATATTTTATATTAAAATTTTCTCTAGTTAACCATTAATAAACCTCTTTTTCTACTATAAATTTTTAGTTGTTTACTATGTTTTTCTTTTACATATATACTGCAAATTTAAAGAGGGAGAGAAAGAGAGAGAGAGCGACAACTCGCTGTTGTAGTAGCGGTAACAATGACTTGTCACCACTATAATAGTGAATTTCCGCCACTGTAACACTGAATTTATGCCACTGTAACAATGAATTGTTGCATAAATAATTCATTGTTACAGTGGCAGAGATTCAGTGTTACAATGGAGATAATAATTCATTGTTACAGTCGCAGAAATTTATTGTTACAGTGGCGACAAGTCACTGTTACTGCTACTGCAACAACAAGTTTCCGCTATTGCAACAACGAGTTGTCGCTACTGGATTTTAACAATGTAACAATATTTCATTAAATTATTTTTTTTGTTTTGAAGATGGTTCAAAAATGGGTTTTGGTCATCCAAATATGTTGTCACCCAAACCAAGGGCATGCACGGACAAGGTTCATCCTTCATAATGAAGGATTTAGCCAAGTGTACCAAAATATTAGACAGATACCTGGCATTAGCACAAACAACGAAGCATATTATCATGTTTTGATTGATGAGCTCACAACAGGGCGGAATTATGGTTCAAGTGACATTGTCACTTACACAAATTTTGAATTAATCTCAAATTAGATGAATGGTACCTACCAAGTCTAAAGACATAATTTAAAACCCCTTCACCAACATGCAAAAAATATTGCTGCAAAGTTCCAAAGATTCAACATTATTTACAAATCAAATGTCCAAAGGGTTGCTGACTCCATACTCATTGAAGCAACATCCAATGGGCATGGATGTGCCAGATATGTGGAGCCAGTATGTGTTCCACCAATTATCATTGATAGGCATCGATATACATGGCCTATTAATGAATGAATTGTTCTTGTCATTGGTATTGGGGTTATTATGGTGGGATTCCTATTATGGTGTTCCTATTTCTTGAGATAGATTGGAGCAACATTATGTCCATCATTTTTGATGTATTTATTTATATGAGGTGTTTTTTTTTTAGACAGACTTACTATATTTTTTGGTGTTTTTTTTTTAATATCTCAACCCATGTATGTAGAAAATGTATTTTTCAGTAATACTATTGATGGAATTACATTGTTATTATAATTCAATTGTCTATTTTTTATTACAGTTTAGTTTTTTCATTAGATTTTGTGATGGATGCTTAATATATATATAAAACATACATACTTACTATTTCCTTTTACAAATGACATTTTATCAATTAATATCACTTTAAACAGAACCCAAAAATGAACAACAAATAAATAGTTTTATCGACAAATAGAGGATTCCAAAAGATGTTACAAAATGAGACCTTAGAAGATGGCTAAACTAGGTAAAGTAATAATGATGTTATTTTTATGAAGGATTTTAACTTTGATCTTTAGTTGTCTGTTTTTCATTTGGAGAATCCTATTCTTCCTTAACAATTAAATATACAAAGGAAGATTTTTATGGGTACTTACTTTTACAATGTGCTTCTTTGTCAATTCTGGTAGTTCAGTCGGTTGGTCCTCCTGATCGTCCCCATACAATTATGGTTGTGCAGTTGGTTGGCCTTGCTCATTTTGCCTATGCAATTGTGGTGGTGTAGTTTCCTGGTGCTCCTCATCATCCCCATATAAAATTTGAATTGAGGCAAGGCCTTCTGAGTCGTACCAGTCGGCTACTCCATGTATGTAAGCATAGTCATAATTAGGAGAGGGAAACTTATCAACTTGTTATTTTGTGTCAGCAAGGTGGCCTAATCCTTGTTACATGAATCCTTTTTGCATGCATCCTTGATCCATGACTCCTCAATCAATACATCTTATGGATACTCTTGCTCTTGCTCTTGTTATGCTTCTGTCTCTTATTGGAGTTCTTTTGTAACAATGGGGACGCTTTCAAGAACTGGAGCATGAAGACCTCTCTTTCTCCTGTTCTGCCCGGCTTTTGGCACTACTGTCGGGCATTTCAAGTATCATATCAATTTTCTGGTCGCAGATTTACTCCCTAATATTTCTACTTCATCATCATCATCTTGGCCATCTCCTTTCTGTGCAGATTTAGCAACAAAAACCCTATAAACCATCGTATTTTGAACATTGGGCGGCTCAGTTTCCATATGGAAAGGTTTTTTGGGAATTTCTGCAGGTGGGAGGTCATGGGGCAGAGTTGCAGCTGGGGGGTCATGGGCAAACTTGTACCTGGAAGGTCATGGGGCATATTTGTAGCTAGGAGGTGATGGGACGGAGTTGCAACTGTGAGGTCATGGGGCAGAGTTGCAGCTGTCAAGGCGTCCTCTGGCAGGGTGGAAACTTCAACATGAAATGGCCTTCCAACTAGTTCATCCCAAGTTCTCCCTTCCCTTTGCAGCGCAACAACCACCAAAAGTTTAACAAGGCATTGGTGGGACAGAATTTCGAGCGACCGCTTTGATTTCTGCACACCTCGGGCCATTTGGTCTAGGGTTTTTGGAAGAAAGAAAGGCATGTTAAGCAACCTTCCATGACGCAGGTGGGCTAATAAGCGGAGGTGCTCATAATAAATAACGACATACCTTCCTTCACACATGAAAAATATCTGGACAAGGAATGCAACATCTGACTAGGGTTGTGATAATGACTTCCTCTCATATCTTGTGCCACTCCTGATCAATTGTTCACCTGCCTCAAGGAAATGCCGCAAAACATCAGGTTGGGGTTTTCGAGGTGCAAACCACTGTTCTCCCGTCTGGGGTAGCCCTGTCACTTTTGTAATCTCTTCTTCTATCACATGCACCAGTGTCCCTGCTACCTCTGATCTACTCTCCCTGTAATGCATGGAAAATTCTAGGGCTATGCCATCATCATACCCATGAAACCTGTGAATATAATCTATCTAGCCGACTTTTTCAAATAATTGTTTAACGGGTGGAAATGCTTCTAGCAACTCTTCGGCACTTTCTCTGCTTACTTTTTCACCTCCCATCTTTAGTTAGAGTTCAGAGTGGCTATGGTTGCGTTATTACTTTGCAACAATTCGAATGTGGGACAATGACGCAATGGAAGAGTTGGGGTAATGAGTACAGTAATATAATGACCTGTCGTCTATGGTGATGCCAATATGAAAACATGTGTTTCCACAACGGTTGCCTCTCATTTGACACCAACAGTTCGATGTTGTCGTGGTCAAGAGAGATTTCTGCTACTGCTGTACACAGTCAGAGATTCCTCAAGAGTTGCCGCATAATAATTTAAGGTTTTATTATACCGACTCCTTAAATAAATTTCCTTAAATAGGAATTAGGGTCTATACCACCCCTTACATGTACCACTCATCCTTGGGAAAGAATTTGTTAGCATTGAGGATAGTTTAACTTGGGCTAATGCAGAAAGGTTGGCTAACAAAGCCCCATTAGACACTAACCTTTTAGCATCACCCACAGAGTAGGTGAAATATCACTCGAGGCACCTATGTGGATTGAAAGAACCAGGATGCTGCAATGGTGAAGGGAATAAAAATTTCATCCATAATAACCATTAAACATATCAAAACATTAACCAAATTTAGAAAGGGGTGTTTCACTTTTAGACATTGTGTGGGCTTTCAAATTAATGTATTCGACACATTGAAAAACAACACAATACATTAGCATTGCACACTACAAATAAGCATAATCTAATATATTAAGCGTCCATGACATAAACCATATAAATGGGGAAAAACCAGCCATTAGCCATCTTCTATTAATATCAAAGGGTGTTGAGCACAATTGTGAAAAACAATTCCAAAGATTTTCCCTCAAATATAAAGTTTACCTGTTGTTTTTTTCCGCTCCAAAGAGAAGACCGTGACTTTGATTTTGCTAATGTTTACTTGCATCCCAACCTCTTGACAAAAGAAATCTAAGGCCTTCAACTGTTTTCTCAAACCATGAGTAGATTTTTCAATTAGGATAAGATCATTAGCATACAAAAGTAGCTTCATCATATAACCTGCTAATGGAATACACTCTCCACTAGTGTTGTTTAACCATTCTTCCATTTTATCAATATAAACACGAAATAGTGTGGGGAAAGGGGTACCTCTACTTGACCCCAATGTCACTACCAAAGCATTATTGGTATCAGTCGATTCTAATGTGTAATGCATTGGATGGAATCATATATAATTAATAAATTAGTGTTAAACAACATCATAAAGCCTTTATATTTGGTTCTCGTGTCTTTTGGTTTAAAAGTCTTGGGCTCATCTTGGTGCTCACCCACCCCATCTTGTTTAAGTTTTTAGATTTAATGTGTTTTTTATAAATCACGAAATAAATAAATACAATTCATATAAGTTGAAGTGAAATTATATATGTTTTAATAAAAATTTTATTACATTTAGAAAAATAACTAAAAACATGTGATTTTCTCTATTTTATTGTTGTTAAATTAATTTAATATTTTTAAATTTTAATAATATATTAAATTATTATCTCCCCCACAACAGCTGATAATTCATGCCACTTAGGTTAATCATGTGCATTAATCTAGGATTTGATAGCCATCTGGCTTGTTAGGGTCCTATAATAATAGGGTTCATAATTTTTGAATTGACTTTGATAGTCTTGTAAATATGTACATGCCCTGTTTTCTACAAGTTGTTTTTCCATATTTTGAAAATAATAAAAAATGAAAAGAGGGTAAAAGTCCTAAAAGAAAGATCAAAGGACTTAGAAAAGAAAAGATCAAATAGAATAAAAAATGGACCCCAAAAGAAAAAAGAGATAAGAATAAGACATGAAACTGAGCAAGTCAAAATGCCACTACTATTTACTTTTACTGCAAAAATAATGATTATGTGCAGATTGTACAAAATTCCATAATCCATGATCAGTTAAATAGTTTAACCTTAACTTTTCATGCTTTGAATTTCATGTTTTAGATAGAGAATAAAGATATGTCAAATAGTTTAAACTTGAAAAATCAGTGGATAGTTAGAAAATAAATGAGCAGCTCAATAGTTTAATATGAGCCCTTGGATGAAATAAGGTTAGACTTAGATAGTTTTTATGCTTTAAAAAGAAAAAATGGATTTAGGGTTGCAAGCTTAAATGCACCCATGCAAATGACGTAAAAAATGTTAGAATAATGATGGGTAGGTAGAAAGTAGTTGTGCAAGGCATGTAATAAAGCATCATCTGGAAAATTACTAATTTCCCCTCCTCCACAATGATCCAGTATTCAAAACCTTCAGTTAAAGAGGCTCAGAGAACTTCTCTAACTTCTGTTAGGCTTAATAACTGATTGGTAAAAAATACTGGATTCCCTTCATAAAAGCCCATTTCCTCAGCATATTCACCCTTTTCCAAAAATACAAACCCTTTTCCTAAGTAAAACACCTTTTTTTGCCTAGAAAAAGTAAAATCTCCTCTAAATTAATTTCATTTCATCCAAAAAACACTCAAAAACCCATAAAATACAATTTATCCTAAGTTTAAGTGTAAATGTTTAATGGTACAAATATTTGTGCTTAAAAAGGTTTAATTTTACACTACACTTAGTTTATTTTTTTGTATTTTCATTCATTACATTTCATTTCATATTAATTTTTAACATAAAGTATTAAATCCTTTTAAAAACGCCCCTTCCCATATATATAATTAACTCATTTTATTTAAAACATCCCAAAACCCACTTATTTAATTTTAACCTATGGTTCTATATTACCCATGTGCTAAATAAAACCCCTCCCTTTCCCCATAGGTTAAAACATATCATATTATATAAACCCGCCCCCAATGGTTGTTAAACATATGTAAATATGTCACTTACTATGCAAATATTACACCCCAACAATCAAAATAATACATTAGTTTTATATTAAAAACATAGGTTTTTAATGTTAAAACTAAACCCCGCCATATAACAAGACCCAAGCCCCACACCCATCCGTCGAGCAACTCTTCCAGTAAATTTCAGCCATTCGCATATTTGTCCTTAGATCCAACGACCCAAGCGTGATATCTCAAATCTAAAATCGCGATCAATAACCATTTCAAGATTTGTGAAATGGGTTGTTTTGCGCCCTTATCTCTCCTCCACACAACAACATATCACTGGATCACATTTGATTTAAGAAAACAGCTTACCACCCAAAGCCCGCGCGATAACCACCAATGGTTTTATGCCTCCAATGCCAAAACCTCCCTCCGCTCTGATATGACTGCCATTTAATGCCAATCCTCTTTAAACCTAAAACATTATAAAACTTCCATTATGCGCATTTATACTTTTCCGACTGAGAAACGAAGCCCTGTACACCCTATCACACTCAAAAGAAACCAGAAAAGCCATTTCAGCTACTGTTAAGAACACTGGAAGTTTCAGTTCAACTTCCAAAGACTTCCAAAAGCCATCAGGAACCTGTACGACACCTCGAAACCTAGTTTATAGACCAAAATACCTGCACTAACATGTATTCTTCATAGAAAAACAACATTTTATCATTTGAAAAGGAGTCTTTATGAGAAATTAAGCCTAGTAAATCCCATTTATCCACAGAAAGATCCTTATAGTTGCCTGCAAAGAACAAATTCACTGTAAAAACTCTGATAAACCCCGGTTTCAATACTGCATACGGTTTAAAAAAAAAAAAAAATTGAATATGTTTAGCCTTTGCAAACATTGAAAAAGACTCCTAATCTATCCAAAAACCCTTTGCAAGTAACCCCAATCCTTTTGTGCCCAATTCGAGCCATTTCCAGTCCAGTATTATCTGAAAAAAAGCATTGAAACCCTTGTTTTATCATTCCTTGAACTTGTAAGAATCTGAAGATCAATCTTAAAGCCAAATTGAAGGGTTTAAGACCAAATTTTGTGCCTATTTTTATCCATAGACCTCTGTTAAAGTAAAAAACACTACTGCAAAAAATTTAATCTTACAGAAGAGTTCAAAAAAGCCAAAATACAGAGTTTCAAGCACCCAAAAGGTCTAAAAATGTCAAAATCAAATCCAGTGGTATCCCCCAAAACCACAATTGTTGTAAACCCTCTACAACCTCCTGTTGTAGACATTGAACATACACCCTTAGCAGATGTGGACTACAAAATAGCAGATCCAGTGATAGAATTTAATCTGTTAGACCTCCACTGCTGGAGTATTGAAAAGTCATTAGATCAGGGAGATGAAGTCCAGATTTGGGAGTCAAACCTACCCAAATATGTAGTTCCACTCACTCATCAGTGTCCAAAAGTTATAAGGTTGTGTCAGTCCTATTATGCATCTGAAAAAAGAGCCATGGTAAATGCAAATAAAGAAGTGTTGTTTACAATTACTGCTAAGTCAATAAACCTAATGCTACAACTCAATCCAGATCCAAATGCAGTTCCTTTATCCATAGAAGCACTCACCAAGCTTAACATTGGTATGGAATTTCCTAAAAGGTTTCAAATTTTCCAAAATTTCATGCCTACCTATGTTGAAATTCCAAAACTAAACCCTCCTTATTCTACTTCAAAATTTCCAGAAGGGTTTAAGCATGTCATATCCATGTTGTCCTTCATCTTAGGGTATTTTACAAATGAGCATACAGATGAATCCATCCTAGGTTTTCTATCTACCTTTGTACCAGGACAACCTCCTTCTATCATTTACAATTATGCTAAATACATAGCTGAGAACATCCATGATCAGCTTGTAAAATATTAAAATGAAGGAGTATTTAGATACACTTACTTTCTTTTTCATATGTTCCTATACTTTCAAGCAGAAAAGTTTCCAATAACACTTCAGAAGCTTGATATAGAGGGAAATCCATTTTTAGTCATCTTTTGGACATCTTTGATCAGAAAAGAGTCCACAGAGTTCAGTTATGCAGAGTTTACAGATTCCTTTGTTCATCCATTGGTTAATATGCTTAAAAATAAGGTACAACCAAGAATCAATGATGAGATAAAGAAAGTTTTACAACTTTCAGAACAAAGTAAAACTGGAGATTGGTACTTATATCAGATCCATATAGAAATCAGAGTTTTTGGGTCCAATATTTTACCCTATAAACTACCTAAGTATGTGCCAATTAGATTTTTTGCCTTGGAGTACATCAGGAAAATTCTCAATTCAGATTCAATCAATTTCTTGGCAGCAAAAAAGAAGACCCAATTTAAGTTGAAAAATTAGATAGGACCCTTCACTTTTAATCATAAAGATGCAGCAATAGAAGCAACAAAACAGTTTCTGGAGTACAAATTTGAATTTAGCTTCTTATGGAATTATGACCCTCAGGGAATTCTCAGCAAAATGAGGGTTAAATGCAAACTGACACCTTATATTCATGACAAAAGGCTAGAGATTGAGCAGTATGCTAATCAAATAGAGTGGCTAGAAAATACCTTGATTGAAGCAGTAAGACAGGGTGATACTAGTCACACCTTGGAAACTGTGAATCAAGTAGATAAAGCTACCAAAAGAGTCAGAGAAGAAGGTACTTACACTGCTGAAACAACCACTGATACTAGGTTTAAAATCAGGTATAATAAAAAGCCTAAGCTCAATCCAATTGATAAAGACAAAGAGACCATAGAAGTGGAAGATACAGATGTTCCAGAGACCAATACAGATGCTACTACAGTCATTATAAATGAGCAGGATAAAGATACTTCAAACACACAAATGGTTGAGAAGCAGCAGAATACGGAAGCATCCTCCTCATAGTCAGCAGAGAACACAGAAATTGACATCAGGGAGAAATATAAGCAGATAAAGGCCAAAAATGACGAAATCAAGAATGAGATTTATTCTCAGTATTTAAAACAAACACCAGAGATCCATAATAGACTTCTATCAACTTTTGATTATTCAAACAAGAAGTTGATTATGTCAGTGCTTCAACCAACAGTTAAGACTCCTAAAACAGTGGCACATTACAAAAAAGTTGACCTTGAAGTGCCTACAGAAAGTATCCATGCATTAGATCAAATTGAGTTTCACAGACAAACTTCTTAGATGCTTTATTCTACCATTACTACAAAGGCAATGAGTGCCCAAAAGCTTCAGAATACAATAATAAATATGAGAGATCAAATGAAGATGGATAAGGCTTCCTCATATGCCAAAGATCTTAGGATTAAGTCTTTAGAAGTGTTGGTTATTCAAGTAGGATATGATCCTGCCATTCTGAAGGCTACAAAAGAGTTGGTGAAGAAAAAGAATGCTGACATTGCAGCACTAAGAAAACAACTCAAGCTTCCACCAATAGAACATCCAAAAGCCAAAGAAATTGTACAAGAGGCAAGTCAGAAATATGATATGATGAACTTGATTTTACAATTTATAGCACAGATAAAAGAGATGGAAATCCAAATAGACAAGCTTATCCATGAAAAATAAACTACAAAAACACAGGAAGTTCCTACAGTTATTCCCATGGAAACTAGAATTGTGCCTTCAACTCTGGTAGAAGAGTTAGCACCAAAAGTACCACTGGCCACAACAGTGCCAGTGACATCTTCTACTACCTCAGCTACAGAGTCATCTACATCAACAGTGTAGCCAACAAATGAAGCCAGCAAGCTTGTCAAAGCCATGGAGGAAATGACACTTCAAACCAATGAAATCAATAAATTGAAGAAAATGATTGAAAATCTAGAAGACACAAAGAAGTTGGCCTAAATTAATGCCAAAACTCAGGAATAAAGGGCTAATAGGTTGAATGTGGAATTGAAGAATTTACAAAAGGATTTAACCTTGAAAGAGCCAATGTCCTATTTGAAGAATCAACTATGGAGTAAAATCATTGAATCCATCAATGATGTTTGGCCATCAATACATGTGATATATGAGCAAAGAGATTTACTGAAGGCAACCCAACAAGAAATTCAGAAAATAAGGGAGGAACTAGGTGCCAAACCTGAACAGGCCCTATAATTAATCAAAAATCTCACAACTTAAGAATTATTAGAATGGTAACATACTGGCAACTCCACTGGGGACTAACCAATCCTCAGTATTAGAATAGATCTTAAAGGGAACCATTTTCATCATCCTTTCACCTTAAGACTATTTTGAAAGTTGTGAGTATCATTTTATAAAAAAAAATTTGTAATTCTGGCTTCTAGAAAAATCTACTATACCAGATCAAACCCGGATCCTAAACCTGTTGTTATAGTAAACAATCCGGATAGAATTGGAAAAAATAATAAACAAGTAGAAGATTTAGGTGCTAAAGTTTTCTTAGTTAGAGAAAATTCATTGCCAAAAGAGTTAGTGAGTATACAAGACATAAAGTTTGACTTGAATTTTGAACATTCTTTATTCAGAAGTAAATCAGAAAGTGAATTAAGTAGTGTTGTTATAGATCTTGTTTTTTATTTCATTTCTTGAAACAAAGCAGGAAAATGTTTCAGTAGATTCTGAATCAAAGATATTTAAAGCTCATGATAAACTTAAAGAAATAAATGCTACTATTATTAATGAAATAAATGAAGCTATTGAATTAGCTGAATTATTAGCATATACATCTAAGCCTTCTATTTCTCATTTAAATACCACTACATCATCTATAATTTCCACTACCATCCAATCTACAGATCCATTTGTCCCTAGGCAACCTTTACGACCTAGAATACTACCTCCATCTTCTCCCACATCAACATCATCCACTAGTTTATATTTTTCAATTTCAAACACATCATTCTCATTTCCAAGTAGTTCTTCATATATTCCAGTTTCATTTTCTAGCATCTCGACTTCATCCTTTAGTTCATCCTCTACATTTTCTAGTACATCATCTCATATTCCAGTTTCATCAACCACTTTATTAACCTCATCAGCTAGTACTTCCAATTCTGCCCCAAGCACTTCCAGTCTACCTCCTAGTCAAGCTAAAATTAAAGCTATGGTTGCTAGGTATGCTTCCCTAGTCCTTCCAGCACAGTTACATGATATGCCTCAGGATTACCAAAGTAAAATACCCCAATTTGATGCCACCACTCATTACACTGTTCAACAACATATTAATAAAATGATAGATTATTTTTAGCTTCATGAAATATATGATTCTGATGTACAAATGAGACTCTTTGCTCAAACATTAACATGGGAAGTTAAAAAATGGTTTAAAGATATTAATCTTGGTAGTATCACTGATTTATTAGTCTTTCATAGATTATTTTTGAATAAATGGAAAAAGAAGAAAATTCCACTTGAAATATTATATGGATTTGATGCCATGAAAAGAGCTCCTAATGAAACAGTCCAAGACTACTACACTAGATACAACATTGTTTATAATTCAATCCCAGCTAATCTCAAACCCACTCCTGACTCTGTCCTACTCAAATTCCCTGATGGATTTGACACAGATGTGACCTATCAGCTGAGGGAGAGAAATACTGAAACCTTAGAAAGAATGAAAACAGATGTTGTTAGTGTAGAAGTAAATATTTTGGCTAGAAAAGCTAGATTAAGGAATGAGAGGAGAGTAAACATAAAAGAAGAGACATCTAGTTTAGATGGAGAAATAGATCAGCGAGCTAAAACTGTAGAGAGAATGATGGATATATTAGACAATATAGAAATAAGACCTCAATGGGATAATCAACAACAAATCAAAAATCCTAACTTTAGAAAAAATACAAACTCAGGAAAATCTAAAGAATCAACACATGATCAGACAATAAGACCCCTATTTCAAGAGAACTATGCTGAAATTTCTCAACAGAATAATGATGATGAAGACACCATAAATCTAATGGGTATAAATTATGATAACACTATCTTTCTCACTCAGGAAGACCAAGAGTTATTTGAAATGCAACAACTTCAATTAGATTCAGGTGAATCATTTGACTATAAACAAGGTTATGATTTTGCCATAAATGAGGTATATAAGAAATATAACCTTAGGAGTAAGAAAAACACTAAACCTTCTACTAAGAAAACTGTACAAACATAAAATAAGAAAACAGTAGAAGCTCCCATTACAAAAGTTCTGCAAATTCTCCCTAGGGAAAATAAGAAAAACTCTAATTCATCCCAAAAAGCTTTCAACCACAAAATTTCACCCAGTCCCAAGATTGTTGACATAACAGATGAGGCTGTCCAAACATCAACAGATTTACAAAAATCTGCTGCTGTAAAAACACCTAATTCTACTAAAACATCAAACTTAGATTCCAAAACATCCACTGTTGATCCAAAATTAGCAGATCCAAAAGATGCTACTGCAAAAACAACTTATGGTAATTCAAAATCTGAAAAAACATCTACTGCTTCTCAAACCATTCCTAAAAATAAAACTAGGCGCAGTAAAACATAAGAAACTCAAACAGAAAATGAAAAGATAACTGTAGAAAATCAAGACAAACCTACTCAAACTATCGTTATTAAGGAAGAGTTAATTCAAATTAGTAAATCACAACCTTCATTCAATATACAAACTGAAATTGAAAAATTAAAATACCAATTCCTTTGACATAATTGGTAAAACATGATTTTTATAAAACAACTATCACTAAAACCTTAAACACGAATGATGGAGAAGACTCAGTAAACTTAAGTGATGATCAACCTGAGTTGATTTTTGGTCAGTTAATGGAAAACACCAAGATGGAGCAATTTCACCGTTTTACATTAGCTTAACTGTTCATGACCAAATATTACACAATGCAATGTTATATTTAGGAGCTTCACACAATCTAATGCCAAAAGCAATAATGGAAACCCTGAACTTAGATATCACTAGGCCTTATAAAGATCTCTTTTCATTTGATTCAAGCAAAGTGAAATGTTTAGGATTGATTAAAGATTTGTGTCACATTAGTTCAATATCTGGTAAAATTATATTAATGGACACTGTAGTAACTGATATCCCACTTAAATATGGAATTCTTTTATCTCGCTCATGGGGAGCCAAATTACAAGGATCTCTACAATTGGACATGTCATATGCTACCATATCAATTTTTGGTCAACCAAAGAAACTCTATAGGGAAACATTGATGAAATACATGGTGAGTAGTGCAGGAAGATCAATAAATTACCCAATTTACACTACACCTACTGACCTAGATTCATTCATATTATGTAACTCTGAAACTGATAATGAAATCAAAATTGAACTAAAGGACAAAAATAAAACACTAGACAATGAAAATATCTTTCATGAATCTTTATGGCACCTAGATTTTGATGGATCAGTCAATAAACTAGGAGTAGGAGCAGGAGTTTGGATAACTAATATGGAAAATAATCATGCAGAAGGCCATGCTTTCAGAGTGAATTTTAAATGTACCAACAATATGGCTGAGTATGAAGCCCTCATTTTAGGACTCCAGATTATCAGAAACTTAGGAGGTAAAAGAATACCAATAATGGGAGATTTAGAGTTGATTGTAAAACAAATAAATGGAGAATATTCTGTTTATAATCCTAGATTATGCCAATATAGAAAAATTGTATTAAATTTGATAAATGGACTTTTGGAATGTAATTTTTCTGCAATACCAAGAAAACAAAACATACAGGCACACACCTTAGCAACGTTTGCTAGTGCCTATAATTTTCCCTTTCAACCCAATCATAAGTATACTGCAGAAGTAAAATACAGACCAATAATTTCAGATAACCTCAAATATTGGTAAATTTTCTCACAAGATCAACAGATTTACCATTTTATGACTAATGAAGGTGAATTTCAAAACTGTAAAATAGACACAGACTGTACATTAGATCAGGATTTAGATAATGAAATTGATTTGAATAATATAGATGTAAATAAAGTAAAGTTTGCTAGACCCACTAAATTTAGTCAATCATATATAGATAACTTAGAGAAAGTAGAAATTGATGAGATAATTGATGATGAATCTGATATATTAAATCTCAAAGATAATTTCTTACCAAAAGGATTAACCACTTTAGAGGATTTATTTGAATCAAATGATGTTGCTAAAAAACCCAAAATGGAGCCACTTAGATATGATATTGAGGAATGTAACATAGACACAGAGTTAAAACCTAAGATGATCAAACTTTCCAAAGCTTTACCTCAACAAGAAAAAGAAAAATATATTGCTATTTTTAAGGAATTTCAAGATGTTTTTGCTTGGAGTTATGAAGACCTAAAATCCTATGACACCAATATAATACAACATAAAATCTCTATAAAAGAAGACCAAAAGCCTTTTAAACAAAATTTAAGAAGGATCAACCCTGTTTTGATGCCTTTGGTTGAAAAAGAGGTAAAAAGAATGTACGATGCACAGATAATTACACCAATCAGATATTCTGATTGGGTTTCTAATCTAATTCCAACTAGAAAAAAGACAGGAGAAATTAGATTGTGTTGATTTTAGGAATCTAAACAAAGTATCCTTAAAACATAATTATCCTTTACCAAAAATGGATCACATTTTACAAAGGGTAGTTGGTTCTTCTAGGATTTCACTTTTAGATGGATTTTCAGGATACAACCAAATTTAAGTCCAACCAGAGGATCAAGCCAAAACTGCTTTTACTACTCCTTGGGGCACTTTTATTTATGTAAAAATGCCTTTTGTTTTAATGAATACAAGGGCTACTTTTCAAAGAGCTATGGATATATCATTTGCAAATGAAATTCATGAATTATTAGTGATTTACTTAGATGACATTAATGTATTTTCTAAGACTGATTATGAACACTTGGATCATCTTAGACAAGTCTTTATTAAATGCAGAAAGTTTGGTATCTCATTAAACCCTAAGAAAACCTTATTTGGATTAGAAAAAGGTAAGTTACTAAGACACATAATATCTAAAGAAGGAATTAGAATAGACCCTGCCAAGATAGAAGCAATTCTCAACATTATTCCTCCTAGGAACATAAAAGAGTTACAAGCTTTTCTAGGTAAAATTAAATTTTTAAGAAGATTCATCTCCAATTTAGCTGAAATAATCAGAGAGCTTAACAACATGCTTAAAAAATACTCAGTACTTAAATGGACTATTGAAGCTAAGCAATATTTTGAGTCAATTAAACAAGCTTTAACCAAAACTCCAGTCTTTATAAGTCCCGACTTTAAAAAAGATTTCATCATTTTTACATTTGCTTCAGAACACACCATTGCTGTAGTTTTACTGCAGAAAAATGACCAGGGTTATGAGAAGCCCATAGATTTATTTAGAAAAACACTTAGAGATGCCACTTTGAAGTACAATATCATGGAGAAACAAGCCCTATCTTTGGTAAAGGCCATTACAGATTTCAGAGTATACATTTTTTATTCTCACATCATTGCCTATGTTCCAAATGCAGTAATAAAAGAACTTCTAACTCAAGATGGTCCTGATGGTAGAAGAGGTAAGTGGATTGCCACAATTTTGGAATACGACATAGAGATAAAACCCACTAAACTTATAAAAGGTCAAGGTTTAGCCAAACTCATGGTTGAATCAAATTGTCATGCCCTAGAAATAAATTTTATTGCCCAAATAGATGATCAGGAAGAGATGGCGACTCCAGAGATCAATGAAGCCTTTTCAGATTCACCATGGTATGCAGATATCATATTTGTATTACTAAACTTACAAGCTCCTCTTGGATTATCAAGAACAAAAGCTAGATTCTTAAAACTAAAGGCAGTAAGATTTTGTATATTAGAAAATGTACTTTTTTGGAAAGACCATAGTGGAATTTTATTGAATTTTTTGCTAAAAGAAGAAGCTGACAAAGTATTAGAAGAATTTCATGCAAGTGACTATGGAGGACACCTCTACTGGAAGACTACTACAGAAAAAATATCGAGAGCTGGCTTTTACTGGCCTACTTTGTTTGCAGATGTGAAAAGTATGTGACCTCCTGTCACAAGTGTCAAATATTTGAGGGAAAGAAAAAGCTCTTACCATTTCCCTTAAAACCTATTTCAACAGAAATGCCATTTCAACAATGGGGTCTTGATTTCATTGGTGAAATTCACCCTCCATCATCATCCCAACACAAGTGGATTCTGACAACCACTGATTATTTTACTGAGTGGATTGAAGCCATACCCTCTAGGCAAGCCACTGACATTGTCATTATGTCCTTTTAGAAAGCAGCATACTTTCAAGATTTGGATGTCCTCAAAAGATTATTACTGATAATGCAGTTGCATTCAAATCCAAAAAGATGATTGACTTTTTCTGTAAAAATCACACTACCCTAGGCTATTCTACTGCATATTACCCTCAAGGTAATGGCCTTGTTGAATATTTAAATAAGAGCCTTGTAAACATCATCAAGAAGTTGCTAGAAGATAACAAAAAGACTTGGAACAAGAAGTTAGTCAATGCCTTATGGGCAGATAGACTTACCACCAAAAAATCTATTGGTACATCTCCTTACCAAATTTTTATGGAATGGATGTTGTTTTTCCATCCTCCTTAGGAGTACCAGTAATGAAGATTATCCAAGAATTACAGGTTAATACAAATGACATTCAAAGAAGGATTAACCAAACCATTCACTTGCAGCAAACAAGAGAAGAGGTTTATATTAAGTCTCAAGTTATCGAGGATAAGATAAAGAATTTTTTTGACAAAAAGAGTAAAGAAGATGATTTCTACATTGGAGACAAAGTGTTAAAATGGGATTCAAGAAGATAAGAGAAAGGTAAACATGGAAAATTCGATTTCCTATGGAAATGACCTTATGCTATTTATGGCTATAGAGGTAACAATGATTTCTTTCTGAAAGAAATGGATGGATCAGATCTGCTAGGTGGACTAGTCAATGGCAGAATGCTGAAGCACTACTACTCCTCAGAGATAACGAATAGTTAATTTTGTTTACTTTGTCCATTGTACATAATCATTGAATATTTTAGATTGGATTGGATGTTTTCCTGACAGAGTTGAAGCCTAGAGAGAAGGCCCTAAGATTTGAAAGGCAAAATATCATAAGTATGAAAAATTGCAGAGATCAAATAACATTAACAAGGTCAGCTCAGTCAAAATTCAAAGGCTACTAGCCTCAAATTCTTGACATTTCACCAGGAAATTCCATCCCCATGTGGAGCCACTGTTAGGGTCCTATAATAATAGGGTTCATAATTTTTGAATTGACTTTGATAATCTTGCAAATATGTACATACCTTGCTTTCTGCAAGTTGTTTTCCCATATTTTGAAAATAATAAAAAATGAAAAAAGGGTAAAAGTCCTAAAAGAAAGATCAAAGGACTTAGAAAAGGAAAGATAAAAAAGAATAAAAAATGGACTCCAAAAGAAAAAAGAGATAAGAATAAGACATGAAAGTGAGCAAGTCAAAATGCCACTACTATTTACTTTTACTGCAAAAATAATGATTATGTGTAGATTGTACAAAATTCCGTAATCCATGATCAGTTAAATAGTTTAATCTTAACTTTTCATGCTTTGAATTTCATGTTTTAGATAGAGAATAAAGATATGTCAAAAAGTTTAAACTTGACAAATCAATAGATAGTTAGAGAATAAATGAGGAGCTCAACAGTTTAATCTAAGCCCTCGGATGAAATAATGTTAGACTTAGGTAGTTTTTATGATTTAAAAAGAAAAATGGATTTAGGGTTGCAAGCTTAAATGCACCCATGCAAATGAAGTAAAAAATGTTAGAATAATGATGGGTAGGTAGAAAGTAGTTGTGCAAGGCATGTAATAAAGTATCTTCTGGAAAATTACTAATTTCCCCTCCCCCACAATGATCCAGTATTCAAAACCTTCAGTTAAAGAGGCTCAGAGCATTTCTCTAACTTTTGTTGGGACCAGACCCAAGGCTTGATAATTGATTGGTAAAAAATACTGGATTCCCTTCATAAAAGCCCATTTCCTCAACATATTCACCGTTTTCCAAAAATACAATCCCTTTTCCTAAGTAAAACACCTTTTTTTTGCTTAGAAAAAGTAAAATACCCTCTAAATTAATTTCATTTCATCCAAAAAAACACTCAAAAACCCATAAAATGAAATTTATCCTAAGTTCAATTGTAAATGTTTAATGGTACAAATATTTGTGTTTAAAAAAGTTTAATTTTACACTTTACTTAGTTTATTTTTTTGTATTTTCATTCATTACATTTCATTTCATATTAATTTTTAACATAAAGTATTAAATCCCTTTAAAAATGCCCCTCCTTGTATATATAATTAACTCATTTTATTTAAAATATCCCAAAACCCACTTATTTAATTTTAACCTATGGTTTTATATGACCCATGTGCTAAATAAAACCCCGCCCTTTCCCCATAGGTTAAAACATATCATATTATATAAACCCGCCGCCAATGGTTGTTAAACATATGTAAATATGTCATTTAATATGCAAATATTACACCCCGCCAATCAAAATAATACATTATTTTTATATTAAAAACATAGGTTTTTAATGTTAAAACTAAACTCCGCCATATAACAAGACCCAAGCCCCCACGCCATCACGTCGAGAAACTCTTCCAAAGAAATCTCAATTGTTCACATATATGTCCTCGACATCCAACGTACCCAAGCATGATATCATAAATCTAGAAAGCGACGAATCAACAACCATTTCAATATTTACGAAATGGGTTGTTTTGCGTCCTTATCTCTCCTCCACATGACAACATATCATTGAATCGCATTCGATTTAAGAAAACAACTTACCGCCCAAAGCTCGCGCGATAACCACCAATGGTTTTCTGCCTCCAACGCCAAAACAACCCTCTGCTCTGATATGACCGTCATTTAATGCCAATCCTCTTTAAACCTAAAACATTATAAAACTTTCATTCTGTGCATTTATACATTTTCGACTGAGAAACGAATTCCTGTACAACCTATCACGCTCAAAAGAAACCAGAAAATCCATTGCAATTGCTGTTAAGATCACTGGAAGCTTGAGTTCGACTTCCAAAGACTTCCAAAAGCCATCAGAAACCTGTCTGACACCTCGAAACCCAGTTTAAAGAACAAAATACCTTCACTAACAGGTATTCTTCATAGAAAAATAACTTTTTATCATTTGAAAAGGAGTATTTCTAAGAAATGAAGCCTAGTAAAGCCCATTTATCCATAGAAATATCCTTGTAGTTTCCTGCAAAGAACAAATTCACTATAAAAACTCCAATAAACCCCAGTTTCAATACTACATATGGTTTTTAAAAAAGAAAATTTGAATATGTTTAGCTTTTGCAGACATTGAAAATGACTCCTAATATATCCATAAACCCTTTGCAAGTAACCCCAATCCTTCTATGCCCAATTCGAGCCATTTCCAGTCTAATATTATCCAAAAAAAGCATTGAAACCCTTGTTTTATCATTTCTTGAACCTGTAAGAGTCTGAAGATCAATTTTAAAGCCAAATTGAAGGGTTTAAGACCAAAATTTTGTGCCTATTTTTATTCATAGACCTCTGTTAAAGTAAAAAACACTTTTGCAAACAATTTAATCTTACAGAAGAGTTCAAAAAAGCCAAAATACAGAGTTTCAAGCACCCATAAGGTCTAAAAATATCAAAATCAAATCCAGCAGTGTCCTCCAAAACCACAATTGTTGTAAACCCTCTACAACTTCCTGTTGTAGACATTGAACATACACCCTTAGCAGATGTAGATTAAAAAATAGTAGATCCAGTGATAAAATTTAATCTGTTAGACCTCCACTACTGGAGTCTTGAAAAGTCATTAGATCAGGGAGATGAAGTCCAGATTTGGAAGTCAAACCTACCCAAATATGTAGTTCCACTCACTCGTCAGTGTCCAGAAGTTATAAGGTTGTGTTAATCCTATTATGCACTTGAAAAAAGAGCCATGGTAAATGCAAATAAAGAAGTGTTGTTTACAATTACTGCTGAGTTAATAAACCTAATGCTACAGCTCAAACCAGATCCAAATGCAGTTCCTTTATCCATAGAAGCACTCACCAAGCTTTACATTGGTCTGGAATTTCCTAAAAGGTTTCAAATTTTCCAAAATTTCATGCCTGCCTATGTTTAAATTCCAAAACTAAACCGTCCTTATTCTACTTCAAAATTTCCAGAAGGCTCTAGGCATGTCATATACATGTTGTCCTTCATCCTAGGGTATTTTACAGATGAGTCCATCCTAGGTTTTCTATCTACCTTTGTACCAGGATAGCCTCCTCCTATCATTTACAATTATGTTGAATACATAGCTGAGAACATCCTTGATCAGCTTGTAAAATTTCCAACTGAAGGAGTATTTAGATACACTTCCTTTATTTTTCATATGTTCCTATACTTTCAAGCAAACAAGTTTCCAATAAAACTTCAGAAGCTTGATATAGAGGGAAATCCATTGTCAGTCATCTTTTGGACACCTTTGATCATAAAAGAGTCCACATAGTTTAGTTATGTAGAGTTTACAGATTCCTGTGTTCATCCATTGGTTAATATGCTTACAAATAAGGTACAACCAAGAATCAATGATGAGATAAAGAAAGATTTACAACTTTCAGAAAAAAGTAAAACTGGAGATTGGTACTTATATTAGAACCATACATAAATTAGAGTTTTTGGGTCCAATATTTTACCCTATAAAATACCTAAGTATGTTCCAATTAGAGTTTTTTCCTTGGAGTACATCAGGCAAATTCTCAATTAAGATTCAATCAATTTCTTGGCAACCAAAAAGAAGACCCAATTTAATTTGAAAAATCAGATAGGACCCTTCATTTGTAATCACAGAGATGCAGCAATAGAAGCAGCAAAACAATTGCTGGAGTACAAATTTGAATTTAGCTTCTTATGGAATTATGACCCTCAGGGAATTCTCAGAAAAATGAGGGTTAAATGCAAACTGACACCTTATATTCATGACAAAAGGCCAGAGATTGAGCAGTATGCTAATCAAATAGAGTGGCTAGAAAATACCTTGATTGAAGCAGTAAGACACGGTGATACTAGTCACACCTTGGAAAATGTGAATCAAGTAGATAAAGCTACCAAAAGAGTCAGAGAAGATGGTACTTACACTGCTGAAACAACCACTGAGACTAGGTTTAAAATCAGGTACAAGAGGCAAGTCAGAAAGATGATATGATGAACTTGATTTTACAATTGACAGCACATATAAAAGAGATGGAAATCCAAATGGACAATCTTTCCCATGAAAAAGAAACTACAAAAACACAGGAAGTTCCTACATTTATTCCCATGGAAACTACAGTTGTGCCTTCAAATCTGGCAGAAGAGTTGGCACCAAAAGTACCACTGGCCACAATAGTGCCAGTGACATCTTCTACTACCTCAGCTACAGAGTCATCTACATCAACAGTGCAGCCAACAGATGAAGCTAGCAAGCTTGTCAAAGCCATGGAGGAAATGATACTTCAAACCAATGAAATCAATAGATTGAAGAAAATGATTGAAAATCTAGAAGACACAAAGAAGTTGGCCTAAATTAATGCCAAAACTCAGGAACAAAGGGCTAATAGGTTGAATGTGGAATTGAAGAATCTACAAAAGGATTTAACCTTGAAAGAGCCAATTTCCTATGTGAAGAATCAACTATGGAGTAAAATCATTGAATCCATCGATGATGTTTGGCCATCAATACAGGTGATATATGAGCAAAGGAATTTACTGAAGGCAGCCCAACAGGAAATTCAGAAAACAGAGGAGGAACTAGGTGCCAAACCTGAACAGGCCCTAGAATTAATAAAAAATATCACAACTTAAGAATTATTAGAGTGATAACATGGCTCACGGAGGTCTAACAACCAACTAGCATGAATGGCTTCATTACATTACAGTGGGAGTACTTCTTTATCTCAAGGTGGTTAATTATGGAGTTGTTTTTACTGTGATTTTTTTGGAGTTTATGGTATTAAAAATTGAGGTAAAATTTTGATTTGTGTTATTTAAACTAGCTTTTTGACTGTATATATGGATTCAGCATGTTGGAAAACCCCTATGGAATATGGTGTAACAACTGGTTTATGGCTAACTAGTGATTATGATATGTTGATGAGACATTAAGACATTCATTGTTACTTTTAATTTTATTTTTATTTTCACAACGTAATATGAATAGGAAAAGTAATTTTGATTAAATTAATTATGGAAGTGATTTCCATAAAAGAGTAATAGCCCGATGCTAAAGTAACTAAAGAACTGAGAGTTAGTTAAAACTTAAAACATAATCAGTTCAAACAGTTACACCACCTCTAGGGATAAAGGGCTAACCCAGTGTGGAAAGGGGGTTCTGTTCGGTATCTGGAGGAAGAAAATTTTGGAGAAGGATTCCTGGACTGGTACTAACCAATGGAATACTCGAAATTTCTGATATTTTTGGAATTGGAGACTGGACCGAATTGTCCCGAAGTCTCTTCTAGAAGTTTCTGTTAACTATAAAGCTCAGACTTGGAGCTTAGGGGAGAGTTGGAGGATGTAATAGCCTCACTCATGGTAGGGAGGCACAAAATCAGTTAGAGAAACAAAGAACATATAAGTATTTTTGTTGTCTGTTATTAAACTCTGGAATTATGTAGAAATTTACAAGTATTTTAATGAAATAGGAACTTGTACCTTTTTTTTTCTTTTTTTTGCAGTTATTTACAAAAAAAAAATAGTAGAACAAAATCTAGCACACTTAACAGTTGGTAACACTGAGAGATGTTAACTCAGAACCCTCGGAGGAAGGTTCTGTGTTGGTTTTCCTCACTGCCTATGATAATACATGGAAAAATATGGTCCAGTCATATTTTTTTTTCTACTTAGCTATTGTATGAAGAAATGCTAGTACTGTAAAGAAAAAAATAGAACTGCAAAAGTAGAAAGAATCTTACTGAGGAAATATATAAATATATGAATAACATGGTATTAAACTAAGGTGTTTCTTTTTTGTTAAGATACTAAAGAGAAGAATCTGTAAAAGATTTCAAGGGTATCAGCAGTCTAGAGGAAGTATTCAAAAGATGAATGGCTAGTTAAAACATGATTCTAAACCCTCATGCGGAAATTGTATCTCACACTGTAATTTCCTAGTTTTGGAATTTAGAAATGAAATGAATAAATAAAGAAGAGGGTTTCTTAGAACATGCATTTTCTTAGTAGGTATTGGACTGAAATATCTATTATACCGGCAGCTTTCTTAAGTATTAAGAATAGTCTATAGACATAAAAATAAATATACAAACTATATGGTGAAAAATAATTTATAAACAAATTTAATTTGGTAGATACTATGGTTTCTATGTAAACCACCGATATAAAAATAGACTTACAATATTTCAGAAGAATAATGTGAGAGGACAGAAAACAAGATAGTGATCAGAGAAGTAGTTCTTTAAAAGAAAATGAATTTAAGTTAAATAGCCAACTGATACTATACTATAAAATCAAACCATATGGAATATTACTTGTTTAATAAAGATATGCTCAAAAAAACTTAGCCAGAGACTGGATAACACAAATATTTTTATATCCATAATTATACCGAAATATATTGAATAGTAGATTCTATCAAACCCTGTGAGGATGGGAGAATCTTTACAAGTAGAAAACTGTAAACCGTGGCAAAAATTGTGCACTGTGAATATCTCCAAAATTAATTATATAGTCACAGTATTAAAGTATCGAAATTGAAGAATTTTTGTGAATTACATAGTGCTGCATTATAAAATAGGCAAAATAGGGATTCTGCTATACCCATTAGGGTATTAATCAAAAGAGAACAAGTTCTATTTGAAATAAAACAAATGCCGACAATGGGAATTCTCATAAATTAAGGCATTAAGATTTTCTGGCCGGTTCCGCAGAACTTCGAAACAAAACTCTCGTTGACAAGGAGTACCTGTTGAGAACAGAACAAGATGAGGATATGACTCTCAGGTATATCCCTTGTGAAAAACGAATGCTACCGAAACCCTTTGCGAGATTACCTACAGGAGATAATTAGGAAAACGGGTTAACCAAGCTGGTAGAATTCAGTTATGTATAAATCAACAGGAAGTAAACCCTGAAAACAAAATGGTAACGTAGTTTACCTTAGGAGATTTTGGGAGGAACTATGAAGGAGTTAACCTGCAAACAATAATGTAAATGTGGATAATAAGAATTTAGAAAGACAAAAAGGATAGTAATGTTACAGTCTTAAGGTTATGCAAACCCGGTTAAGGGATCACTCGACTAGTCAAATTTACCTCTTGAAGCTCTTGAATTAGCTGAGAACCCAAAAGCTTCATGTGCCAAGGACCTGAGACATTTCTGCTACCCTGACAGAGAACTGTTGAAGTCAATAAAGGGATGAACAATTCGAATCGACAAAGAAGAAACCCATACAACTATTCCAAGACTTCGTAATGATAAATAACCTCAGCAAAACCTAGTGCGAGTAAACTAAACTCAAAAATTGAGACTATCAAACAAGGTTTTTCCTGGTACAATCAATTGTCGAATAAATATATTAATAAATTATGAATTTTGTTACCTGTCTGCTCTTGGAGGAGGTAGCTCTGGAGGAACCATCGCACAGGCGGAGCGCCTCTCCAGAGAAACGGAGGAAGAAAATGAGCGAACAACATGGAAAAGTGGTTACAAGAACCATGGCCATACCAAAAGAACCCTAATGCATATTCATCCTCGGATCTCCGAAAGGTAGATCAAGGGAAGAGGGACATCTAATTGTCCACTACCGTAATTGATAGCTCAAGATTAATAAATGACAACTGAAGTTTAAACTCGAATTCCAACAGAACACATCATGCAAACATATAACCTTCGGGTGCACAGTTAATGCAGTGGGTACGAATACCATAAATCGCAATTAAAAACTGACTTAAATATTTTCAATGAACCGAATTCATAATTTAATCATACAATAATCTTAATGAAGTATGACTCACATATAAGTGTTCATGTAATTAATTTCCGTAAAGTCTCGGTTGCAATTAAAGGAATTTATATGGTTGCAAATATGTTAATGATAGAACCTATTTATATATGTAAAAGAATATCTTATGTGTATATAATTAATAAAATAAGGTTGCAAGTTAAAAAATAAATAAATAAATAAATTATGGTTGTAGTAGTGTAGGTGATGTTAGGATTGTGCACGGTTTACTCATCAAGCTTGTGATTTCAAAAAATTAGTGCCAGATTTTAGAGAAATTAAACCTAAAAAATCCACCTAAAAAACTTCCAAAAAGTCGTACTAAAGACAAATTGATTTATTGTTATTTCGATGGGCATTCAAGGAGATGGTGTATGGGCTATGCCATGGCCAGCCTACCCACTTCTCTCTTTCTATTTTCAAGTCATAAATGTTATCTAATAGGCTCATTTCTCTACTCTACAATGTCTATGTCCTCCTTTTTCCATGCATTCCTGCTCATTTCCCTTCATTCAATGATCGATCCTTTCATTGGCCTGCAATAGGCCTCGCCACGATGGAGAATCAACATTACAACGATCTTCTGCATTGTTCCTCCACCTCTGACATTATGGGGATTGTGGATGTTGTCTTGGCCTCATTGCTTCATAGTAACGGTCTGTCTCTCACGAAGGACACTTAGCTTCATGTATTTGAGAAGATGGTCTTGAAATCCCTTCCTCTCATGGGCATCATTCTAATGGTTAACAAATGGCTCCCATAGTGCAAACTCAATATGGATACAATCTACAATCTTGCAGATTTGGCTCCAGCAGTGGTGGAATTTGAATCTTTATATGTTACTTATGACAATTACAGGCCTCTTTCCAGTACTTGAAACATGCGGCTCTGAGAAGGAATTCTCCTCGCTGCATGCATAGCTTGCTTGGATCATTTTTCACTGCTTTGGGGGAAGATTCGATGGCGTGGTGGTGGCGAAATGCTTTGTTTTTTGTTTTTATTGAAAGATATGATTATGTAAGGTTTTATATGGATTTCTCTCAACATGCTAAAATAATTAATGTGGTTGGGTAGTATATTCTCACCATTAGATTTAAACGAATTTAAATCTAACAATGGACATATACTACCATGCTAGAATAATTAATTGAAATAATAGATCTCCTTAGTTATGAAAAATGGAAATATAAGAAATTTTTAATTTAAATTACAGTGTTTTTCTCTATATAAAGTAGATATAAAATTATGTTACTTACTATGGACATTGAAATATTTTACTTATGTTTGACAGTAAAATATTTTTTCTTAATAATATTTTTTTGTTTTAAATATCACCTTAAACTTAACTTAAAATGAATTACACATCATGTAATATCACTAGTACTATCTCTTGTCACCTAAATGAATTACACATCATGTAATATCACTTATACTATTTTCATGTCATCTCCATTAAGTAGTGAATAAACTACATTTCTTCCTCATACTAAAAAGTTTCAAAAAAAAATTAAAATTTTTCGGTTACTTTATATAGAGTTTTCAGTAACTTTATATCTCTATATAAAGTTATGTCAAATTGAGGTGCAAATTGAAGTATTTTATTTATGGCTAACATTAATTTATTTTGTTATTTTTATTTGTAATTTATTAATTTAAATTATTGTGTTATTATTTTTAAATGTAACACTATGTGACAACATCTCTCCCATATTGGATTAGAGAGTACCTCTCGGTGCAATAAAAATCTTGCTCCAACTTTTCAAATATTAAAAAAAAAAATACACTTGTGACTTTGTTGTAGCAACCTTGTTGCACCTTCAACATTAATTGTAATAGCCTTGGTAAAAAATCCATGTAAAAAAATTATAAGAGCAAGATCACGGGACACGTATTCCAAGCTGAATGGTGGGAAAAACATCCTAGTGGGTGTCACTTTAGTTTATTATGGCCAAAGGAAATTGGCGAAGTCAATGACAAAGACTTTGGAAAGGAAAAGTGGCATTTATTGGCATTCATTTATGAAAATAATGGAAAATATGAGAAAATGAAGGTGAAAGGTCACAGGTTACTTGTGAGGAGCAAATTGAAGGAGAATAATGGAAAATGAAGAAAATAGAGGCCTCATTGATAAAAGGGCTTTTGAGGATTAGTTAGCAAGTTTTTGCTCATACTTTTGTCAGTTCACTTATGGCTCTCATTCTATTCTCTCTCTCATACTCTTGGAAAATTGGAGTTTTCTTGGAGCACTCTTGGAGGAGTGTGGCATACTTTGGATTTGGAGAAAGAAACAAATTGAAAGAAGAAAAGCGCAAGGGGACAGTGGGATCAACGACTACAGCTAGATTTCTTTGTAGGTACCGAGTTGCATGATTTCCTTACTAGTTTTGACATGCATGTCACATACATGTGGTTTCTTGGTTATGATTTTTCATTGGCATGAATGATTGTCTGGATTGAAAACAGTTTTTCCTAGCCTTTTAATTTTTTAGATAGCCATGGTAATTTTGTTTTCTATTTGGTTTTCTTGTGCCTTTGGATGTGGGTTGAATTATTAGTTCTTGGAAGCCTTGGTTGGACAAACGCTCTGAAATCCTTGTAACAGCTTGGGTTGAGTTACTAGTCCTAGAAGCCTTGGTTGGAAAAATGCTCTGGAAGCCCTTGGTGGGTTGAGTTACTAGTCTTGCAAGCCCTGGTTGGACAAATTATTTGGAAGCCCAGAAGCAGTTGTGGGTTGAGTTACTAGTCCTGGAAGCCTTGGTTGGAACAAACTATCTAGAGCCCTGGAAAACTTAGGTAGAGACCAATCTAGTGATGGTTAGTGATGTCCGACCGTGAGGTGGAATCACTGGTTGAGGGTTGAGTTGGTTTGGCCTCTAGAAGCCCTGGTTCAGTTTTGATTGATTTGTTTGATGAGATCCCATACTCATGCTTGGAATATGGAACGAGGGTGACTGGCTAAAAGAAATATTTGGTTCAACCTAGTCTATGGTCGGGTGGTTCGTGGAAGTCTCGTACCTACTAAGAAATCATCAATAAGAGCTCTTTCTTCTCGGTATTTTATGGTTAAACATACGTGTTTTTATGTGGCTTATATGGTTGTTCTATCCTTGAGATATTTATGTTGATTATATGTTGGTTATGAGTGAGTTTTATGAAAGCGATGATGTATGGCTCTCATCATGTTTTGGTTAATCATTGAATGTACAATGAATATATGGCTTAATAGATGGTAATATAGTTCTTGTGATGAGGCATCAAATCTTATTAGAGATTCTTAGATAATTTGAGACCCTTATGCTCAGATCCATTGTTTCAACCTGTAGAATGCATATTTGTGACATGTTTGACGAAATATATGTCATGTCTAGTAGGGGTCTAGTTAAGTCCTTTTTCAAGTATTTGCACCTGTATCATTGTTATGATGTTACTGTTAGATCTAAGAGTTTTGTGATCCATAATGTAGATAAAAGTTCTTTCAGATTAGATCTAAGATATGATGTTACTTTTCATTTCTGGAAGTTTTATGGAGTTCTGGAAATGGCATGTGTCCTGACCCTGAATAATTAGCACAAAATATGGAGTCACTGGCACATAACTACCTAGAAAAGTCCCCAATTGCAACCATGCCTTGTTGTGGGAGCGACTGGATGGTCTGAGTCACATGCATGCCCATGTCAAGGAAGTGATTGAGGATTTAATGCAACAAAATGTCAGTTTGTCTCAAGGGATGTTCATCTGGATGGGTTGGATGGCTCCTCAGGGTTTTGTTGCACATGTAGAAGGTTAGGTTGGTTGTGTTTCATAGGTTCCACTTCCTTAACTGATATATAGGGATCTGAATCATATCATAGTAATTGTTCGTCACATGTTTACCTCAGTTGGTCGGTTACTTAGGCAGATGTGGGAGGAGGGTGTTACAGAGTGGTATCAAAGTGAGTTTCGTTCTCTTTGGGTGGTGTTAGGTTTCCGTCTTCTTTGTGTGATATCTGATACCACAGAGTGGTATTAGAGCATGGTTCAACACTTGGGCTGGATGGGAAAAATGTGTTTTTCATGCATACATGTTGGTTTCATATATGTCCTTATGCTTGTGGTCTATGTACTTGTTATGTATGAATCGTAGTGGTCAATGTTACAGTTGTGTTTCCATGTAGGAGTTGATGATGTTGTTACCAAGATGTGTTTCTCATGAATGCATGTCAGTTGTATATGCATTTGTTATGCATGACAATGTTTATAGGTTGTTGTGCATGCATTGTTATGGTTATGGTTAAGCATGCGTAATAAGTTAAATATGCATTGTGAGGTCATTCTATGTAGTTATGTCATCATGATGTTGTTGATAAGATATGATGTCAATATGTTGGCTAACATAGAGCAGGAGATGTATACTATTAGAGCTAGGTTGCAACACTAGACTTTGGGGTAAGAGCATATCGTCATACATGAATTGTATGTTTGGCATGCAAGTGTGTTAGTTAATGGATTGTTATATGCATTAGGGTTATATACATGTTTTTCATTTTATTTTTGTTGTGGTTACATTCATGATAGATTCTAGTGAATCAGTATGGCCATATGCACATGTGTCGAACAGTCATGAATGATAGTAACTTGCTATTATATGCATTGTTGTTGTTGTTGTTTTATGTTAGTTTACTTGGTGATTATGTTATATGTCGTTGATAAGTGCGTTAAATGTTAACTTGTTTATTGTTATATGATAGTTACCTTGATGATTATGTTATATGTTGTTGATGAGTATTTTATATGTTAACTTGTTGTTGTTATATGTTAGTTAACTTGATGATTAGGGTTATTGCATTAAGATATTGATGTTATATGTATCGTGCTGATTTGGATTGGTCTCTGTATATGGTTATGGTTACGATATTAAACTATGAGCCAACATATGTGTGATATTGTGTCGTACTAATTTGCACTGACTATGTAGATATGATTGTTATGCATGAATGGAAATTGTTTATGAACTTATGAGGTGATCATGTTAGCTAGTTATTGTTATGGATATTGTTGACCACACTTTGTCAACTACCCCATAGCAGTACACCCCCATTTTGTTCAAATGGGATTCATCATGTTCGATGTGGTCGCGCCATTCAGATTCCATCATCAGTCGACAATTTTATAAATGATGTAAACCCATTCTGCATGTTATGATGTAAATGATCTAAGTATGACTGTCAATGTATGTAACAACCTAGGTAAGCCTAGTATGTTGTTGATGATCTCTATCCTAGGAGGTTTTTTGTCTCACTTATTCATGAAAGTGATCGGCAGAGTTTTTCCCTCTAGCCTCACCCCAAAGCTAGGGTGGATTTTGTCATCAGCATGCTAAGTGAATCCTAGTGTTTTCTATCGAGTCCTTGTAAAATTAGTTTGAGCTACTTGGTCTACTAGATCATGTTTTGAGTCGCAGAATTGGGTATTTATTTGAGGGTATATATGGATGGGTATTCCCCCTTCATGTATGTAAATGTATTATCTCATGTAAAGAGGGTTGGAAAAATAATTAAAATCCCCTCTCAGTCAATTAATTAAATTTTCTGGTCAATTAATTTAAAAAATCTTAAACCAGAAATTTAATTAATTTAGGGTCCTAAGTTAGGATTAAATCTTTAAAGGCAAAATTTGTGGGTCCTTGGAAAATGATTTTGAAAGCCCCATGCCAAGGGAATATTGAGAATTTTAAGAAATTTTGGACCTTTGGGCCTTGGTGGTTAAGTCAAAGTCAAAATTTTGGGGTAATTAACTCAAAAATAATATTTTTGAGTTAATTAAAATTGAATTAAATGATAAATTCATTTTTTCCCCAAAATTTTAATTTCAACGCTCCGGATTAAAAGATGATTAAATTTTTGGACAGTTGAGATTATTTTGACAAGGATTATCCAAACTAGCCGTTGGAGATTTTGTCCTATAAATTTGTCAGTCTTGAATCATCCTATCTCAGGATCGTGCACTTGTTCTTAGAAGCTCTTGTAAATTTTTGAGGAATAAAAGCATAAAGACTTTGGGGTTACAAATTTTGATGTTCCTTCTCGAATCTATGTGGTGAATTGTCTCTAAACTCTACTACTTTGTTTTTGCATTTTATGGTTGATGGCCTTCATGGATTAATCTGCATATAGGTACCTTGTGCAGTTTTCTGGATTCATAAAATGACATTTTGATTTTTCTAAAGGATCTCATGTTGTTTTCTTAAATCTCTATCGATCTAAGGTTCAGATCTGAGTGTGCAGGGAAATTTGTTTTTTAGATTGAGCGTTTGGAGAAGTCTTCGGTTGGACCAGCCGACTCTCAATAAACATAAATCTGAAAAGTTCATTGTTTGTTAAATTCCAAGTCTATCTTAACGAAATTGGTGGTTTTACAGGGTTTTCTAATACTTGTGCCTCTCCTAAAAATTTTAAATTTCTAAAAAATTGCGCCGAAATGGATTCAAATCTGGCCATGAGGGCCTCAGATTTGTAGATTAGTTTGTAAAATCTATAATTTTAAAGATTTTCAGGGTTTAATCATTTTATTGGCATGTATATCTTCAGGATCTGAGTGGTTTCTTGCAGGTTGTGGGTTTAAATCGGGATTTTTTTTAAATATTTGAGGCAGATCCAGCCTCCAAAGGCCAGATCTGCTCTCGAATTCCTAATGTGGATAAAATCTAGGCGATATTTGATAAATCTGAATTTGAAGGCAGAGATTTAAATGTACTGGGTTTAATTATTGACTCTGAATGCTGTTCATTCCCATTGATCTGCAATTTTCCCTTCGATTCCCATTCGATTTGCTGACATCCCTTTGCTTCCGCCTTCATGCTCCTTCCATATTCGCCTTTCTGGCTCTCACTCATCTGTCGACCTCCTTTCCAACCCTCAACTTCTCCTTCCGTTGAGCTCCTGTCGACCTGCAAGCACTCAAACAAACTGCACACATAAAAAACGAAAACCTGTGAAGATGCGTTGAATTTTTTTTATTGGATTTTTTTTTGGTAAAGCATTAATCGTAGACTTTAGTTTTGATGTATATATTTCTTTAATTCAATTTTTGATTAGTTTTTATCTTAAGCGTTAATTTTTAGATTTTTTTTTTATAGATTTTAGTTCATTTTAATTTTATATAGTTTAGAGTTTTGTTAGATTCGATTTTTGTTATTTAGTTAGATTTTAGATTAGTTTCTTTAGATTTTAATTTTGTTTGATTTTAGATCTAATCTAGATTTTATTAGAGTTTAGCCCTAGTTCTAATTTTTTAGTTTAGCTTTAGTTTAGGATTTTAAAATTTTAGATTTTAGATTTTAATTTAAACACTATTACCGATGACATAGGTAACCTTATTGTTACCTAATTTTTGAAGTATCAAGAAAAAAACCTGATTTTGAAAAAGTGGCAATGCAGAATCAAGAAAAAAAAAAAAATTGAGCATGTTTTTGGCACTTCTTCTTCTTCTTCTTCTTTTTTATGTGATGTTTTTTATGTCGATTTTGAATAGTGGTGGTGTATCATCACCAACGTTTTTTTATAGGATTGATTTTGACACTATAGATTTTATAATGTCTTCTTCTTCTGTGAGATGTTTATTTTTAAGTGCATTTATGTACTTGTGTTTTAAAATATATATATATATATATATATATATATATATATTTTAAATAAAAACTTGTAATGATATCTTCACTTTTTTACATAGATAAAAGATGGAAAAAGGGTCAATATTCTAAAGTTTATATTTTGTACATGTTTATGTATTGTTAAATAATTTTTCAATGCAGATCAAAAAATTGTCGCTAAAAAACCAATATTTTGAACCATATGACAAAAAAATACAATTTTTCAATATAAATACAATGCAAAAAATACACTTTTACTGACTTTTTGTTGGAAAAAACATGTTAAATAAACTAATTTTTTGGGAGAATCTTAACAAAAAAACTTAAGAAAATAACATTTTTATTGAATTTTATGTCAAAAAATAATAGCAATCACATGTTTTTTGCAAAAAATAAGGGTTGTTCTCATAAAATATCAAAGTCTAAACATTACAAGTAAAACTAATTAATAGTTCTCAAAAATAAGCTTTGTTTGCAAGCATAACTTAAACATCATCAACAATATCAACTAATACATCTTCAACATCATCTAGAACAACATTGATGGCTTCTTCCGCAACATTTTCTTCTTCATTTTGATCATTGTCGTCTTCTAATGGATCTTTCATGTCAGCAAATCTTCCAAAGTGTCCATTTCCAATCATTCCATATAATGGTGGTTGAGGTTCCTTTGCTTTTTTTGCCACACATGATTCATTAAAATCTCCTTTCCTCAAACCAACTTCTTGCTTCGCATCTGGAAGGAATTTAAGAGCGTTAATTCTTTGTTGAATAAATTTGCATTGAACTGGATCTTTCTCAATGGCAATGCAATTTCTTCCTTTTAGTAGGCAATATGCTAGTGTTGTACCTAATCATCAAGCACAAAAAAAATAAGTAAGAAAATTAGTATGGAGACATAAAAAGTAAAAAAGACAATATTTAAATTTAAATTTGTATATTAAAACTTACCTGAACCTGAGAATAAATCCAAAACCCATTCTCCCTCATTTGAACATAGATCTATAAGATAGTTAATCAATGCTTGTGGTTTTTGATAAATGTTAACTATATCTCCTTTTGCATCTTTATCCTCATATGTTAGTTTTCTTACCACTGCATCATAAACCAATACTTGACTATGACTCTTCCCATCTACTCAATTCATAATAATATGCTTATAGCTATCGTCTTTTGTCCAACATTCAACATGGATGAACTCACAATCATTTATAATAGGATGATCTTCGGAAGAAACAATATTTGACTTTTGCCTGTAACATAACATAGTAAAAGTTCAATTAAATTTTACATGAATAAAAAAATTTAGGAGTAATCAAACATACAATTTCAAAGTCTTACCATGTAAGTTGCATCCTTGAGTTTGCTTTACCCTTGAAGCTTGTTAATAACATTGGAAATTGTGTGTCTAAATGAAATGTCACAAATCGCCAAAGTGGTGATGTTGTCACTTCTTGAAAACCCGTAACCACTTTACTAAAAGCTTGATAAGTATATGGTTCTCTATCATATTCAATGTCTGGGAAATTGAAACCATGAGGAATATCTGCAATAACTAGGCCATATTCCCTTTTAGGTACTAGTGATGCAATGTCTTCAATCACAATAGTTCTCATCTCCTCCTCACCAATTCTATCATAATTTTCTGTTTCATGTTCGACACCTTCAAAAGAAACATGTTTAAGTTTACTAGATTGACCCACCTTAGTGACTCTTGGTTGATCCCCTCTTTGTACTATTGTAGTGTCACGAGCTATTGCTCTTTGCTTCAATCTCCTTTCCTTTGATCAATAATTTATAAAAAATTGAATCATCCTTACAATAATGCATAGAGGAAATAAAAATAAACATACTTACAATGTTATTTGCAATGTTGCTTGATATTTCTTCAGAAAATTTTGAAGATATTTCATCTGTGTCATACTTGACGATTGATAGACGATATCTAACCTTCTCACGTTTCTGAGCCTTCCTTGCAAGAACATAAATAGTATTTGTATTCGGGACCATACATATGTCTCGTACTCTGCCCATCACATCATATGGCTCATTTAAGTCAATCATACCACAAATCAGATAGATGTGTATATCAGCCTCCGTTTCACTGTCTTCAAGATACTATGAGAAATCGGTTTTATCTATTTCCTCGGCGTTCTTCCAATCAGAAATAAGCTTTAATGAACCTGGTGCCCCACTTGCTTGACTTTTATTAGTGTGTGCAACAATATCCTTATTGCGTCCAACAATGTCCATAGTGCATCCAGCTGCAACTTTAGATTTGGGAGTTGTATCCATAGTGCGTCGAGCTGCAGCTGTAGATTTGGGAGCTGCTGCCCTAGGTGCAGAAACATTCACAAAAATCTTTTTTGATGCCATTTTCCTGATAAATATATATATATATATATATATTAGTTAATGGAAAAATAATGCGGATAAAATAAATTTAATAAACAAAATTTATTTCTAAAACTAAATAGCTTGAAATTAAAGCAGTAAAATTAACTATAAAAATTTTCATTTAAAAACAAAATATTATAAATCATATGTATATATATCTATATAATATGTTTTGAATACATTTTATAAAAAAATTAAAAATGTGTTTAAATTGTATAAAACAATTTTTAAAAAATAAACTATTATTTTCAAACTTCAGTTTTTGTTTAATATTTAAAAAAAAACAAAAAAATTACTAACTATTTATAACAAATGTTAAAATTAAATTTTATTTTTTTTAAGGCAATGATTTTATTAAAAAAACTTATAATCTTTTAATATATTTTAAAATTTAATTTTACATTACATAGCAATTGAATAAAAATAAACAAAATAAAATAAAATAAAAATTTATTTTACTTTACATAGCAATTAAATAAAAAATTATAAACTTAAAATTATAAAAAATTAATATAAAAATTTATAAATTTATATAATCTTTTAATATATTTGAAAATTACAAATTTCTATTTCACATTACATAGTAATTAAATAAAAATAAACAAAATAAAATAAAAGCAATTAAACAAAATAAAAGAAAAAATTAAATTTGTTATAATGTTGTTTTAATACTTAAATTTAAAAAAAATTAAAAAAATTAAAGAAATTTAAATATTTAAATGTTAAAAACAAATGCTATAATATTATATATTTTTTTAATTTTTTTATTGTATTGTTATATAGTTTTTTTCTTTTTTCTTTGTATTGTTATATTAAAACAAATGTTTTATTTATTTATTTATTATATTGTATTGTTTTTTTGTTTAATTATATGATGTTTAAAAACAAAACATAATTGTTATTCAATAATTTTTTTTTTAATTATATTTGTTATATTTTGATATTTTTAACAATTATTATATAACAATGTTTTTATTAAATTTTTATTGTTTTATTAAAACAAATTAAAGATAAAAAAATTTAAAAAACAAAATTAAAAAAAAAAAACTAATTTAAAAAACAAATTAAAAAAACAAAAATTAAAAATTGTTTTATTCAAACAAATTTAAAAAAAAAAAAAAAAATTAAAACAAAAATGTGGTCGTAGATGCATGCATATCGTGCCCGTGGGGTGTCGGAGGCCGGCGGGCGGTGCCACGGGGGCTGCCCAGCCGGTCCCAGGGCCCCCACTAGGCAGGCGGGCCGATTCTTGGCGGGCGGCGCCACGAGGGCTACCCAGCCGGCCACAGGGCCCTCGCCCAGATTGATCTGCATCTATGGCCAATGGATATATATATATTTTTTTCTAATTTTTTTTTTTTCGTAAATTTTTTTTTAATTTTTAATTTTTTTTAATATAACATAATTAATAAATAATTATTAAAACATTATTTAATAAAAAAAAAATAATTGTTAAAAATATCAAAATATAACAAATATATTAAAAAAAAAACAATTTATTAAATAACAATTATGTTTTGTTTTTAAACATTGTATAATTAAAAGAAAAAAACAATACAATATAATAAACAAAAATTAAAAAACATTTGTTTTAATATAACAATACAATAAATTAAAAAAAAAAAAAAAAACTATATAAAATACAATTAAAAAAAAAAGAAAAAAATATGATATATAACAAAACAATAAAGAAAAAAAAAATTGAAGATTTAAAATTAGAAAGAATAAAACTAAGATTCAAAATTAAAAAAATTAAAAATAAAATAGAATATAAAATCAAAAAATTCTCAACTAAAGAAAAAACATTTTAAATAATGAAACCACTAATATATTTATGATAAAAAAAACAAATAAAAAATGTTATAATATTACTATTTTTTTTAATGTACATGGTCGTTTTATGGATTTTTCTGTCTAGATGAACCTACAAGTCTTAAAAAAGAAAAAAATTTCTAAATTTTTGTCCTTAAAACCCTAAAAAGTCTAGTTCTTTTTGCGTTTTTTTCACTAAAAAAATATAAAAAAATTATGGTTTTTGAAACTAAAAACCTTAAAAAAATAGTTTTTGGACACAAAAAACTATAGAAAAACAGATTTTCCCCAAAATCGTCTTTAAATTGACAGAATAGAAGAAAAACTAACCTTTGAAATGCAAAAAATTGTTGTCACCAATGCCAACACAACGCCTCCACAAAATTACGAATAGCAACACAACGCCTCCAATGCCAATGCAATGCCTTCACGAAGTTACCAATGCCAATGCAACACCTCCACAAAATTACCAATAGCAACACAATGCCTCCAATGCCAATGCAATGCCTCCACGAAGTTACCAATGCCAACGCAACACCTCCAGAAATTTGCTCTAACAAATACCAGAAAACTTGATGTGATGTGATGAATAGAAACAATCATTCTTATTATATAGCGAATATTGTCTGATTGGTTTACTGTTTAACGAATGTGGGATTAAAATTTCAAATTTCAAATATTTACATTTAGTTTATTATAGTTCATACTATAGTTAAAATACTTATTATTTGCATGTAGTTATCATAGTTAATATTTTATTTAATATTTACATGTATTGAATGTTGAATAATTCAAATATAATCTCATATTAAAAATTAAAATATGAAATACTTACATGTAGTTAATTATAGTTAATATTATAGATAAAATAGTTAATATTTTCATTTAGTTATCATAGTTAATATTTACATGTAATCAATGTTTAAAATCATGGGATTAAATTTTAAAATCTAAAATATTTACATGTAGTTAATTATAGTTAATATTATAGTTTAAATAGTTAATATTTACATGTTGTTATTTTTGTAAATATTTACATGTAGTCAATCTTAAACCATTCAAATAAAAAAATTATTTTAGTTTCGAAGACATGCATGAAAGAAATATTTTGTGGATATTTTGAATAGAAAGTATGGTGAAATATTTGAAGACCAACAATTTATTAATAAATTTTGAAATATATTTTAGATGAATATAACGTAAGTTTAAAATTTAAAATTTAAAATATTTACATGTAGTCATTATAGTTAAAATAGTTAATATTTGCATGTAGGTATTATAGTAATATTATAGTTAATACTTATATCTAGTCAATGTTAAATCATTGAAATAAAAACATTATTTTAGTTTGGAAGGCATCCATGATAGAAATATTTTGTGGATATTTTGAATATAAATATTGGTAAAATATTTCAACACAAACAATTTATTAAAAAAATGTTAAATACATTTTTTGACTAATATTTGTACCAAATATTTGAAATGAAAATTTTGGAGGGAAAGTTTTTCGCGAAATTTTTTGGGGGGAAATTTTGGAGGGAAATTTTTTCGCGAATTTTTTTTGAGGGAAAATTTGGAGGAAATTTTTCAGTCTTTAAGCTATATATTGTAAGTGGGAAAGAATTTTTTATCATTCAACCTATTCTTGTTGAAAGCCATGGTTTCTTCTGATAGCGAAGTTTTTCTTTGTACAACATCAACATCTTTGTCACGCAACAACTCTATTCAGAGTGATGAATATAACGGGAGTTCGTTCACCATGAATAGAGAGTCAAAAAATCGACTTGGTCGTTATCCTAAAGATGATGAGAACAAAATTGATGAGGTGTAGCAAAATGAAATTTTTGTAAATCGAGCACCAGTTATACCACTTACTCTTAATCCTAAGGATTATGAAAGCAACAGTGATGAAGGGCATGATGAAGAATTTCCAGAGTCAAAAGTTTCACTTTGTCCTAATCCCAAGGATTATGAGGACACCATTGATGAAGAGGGAGATGAAGAATATCCACTTCAACTTAATCCTAAGGATTATGCGAGAACAACAAATGAAGAGGGGAATGAAGAATCTGTAGAGTCAAAATATCCACTCTGTCCTAATCCTGAGGAGTATGCTAGCACCACTGATGAAAAGGGGGACGTAAAATTTCCAGAGTCAAAATATCAAATTCGTCCTAATCGTAAGGATTATGCAAGCACCACTGATGAAGAGGGGAATGATAATGTTTCAGAGTCAAAACATCCACTTCATCCCAATCCTAAGGATTATGCCAGCACCACTGATGAAGAGGGAAATGAAAAATTTACAGCGTCAAAATTTCCACTCCGTCCTAATCCTAAGGATTATGCAAGTACCACTGATGAAGAGGGGGACGAAAAAATTCCAGAGTTAGAATTTCCACTTCGTCTTAATCCTAAGGATTATGTCAGCACCACAGATGAAGAGGGGAATGAAGAATTTGCAAAGTCAAAATATGCACTTCGTCCTAATCCTAAGGATTATGTCAGCACCACTGAGGAAGAGGGGAATGAAGAATTTGCAGCATCAAAATATCCACTTCGTCTTAATCCTAAGGATTATGCCAGCACCACTGATGAAGACGGGGATGAATTTCCAAAGCTAAAATTTTCACTTCATCCTAATCATAATGATTATAATTTAACCATTGATGAAGGGGGGGATGAAGAATTTCCAATAAATATAGATTCAAGGCATTCACTTATTCCTAATCCTAAGGATTATGAGAGCTTCAGTGAGGAAGGGGAGGGGCAGGATGAAGAAATTCTAGTGAATACAAATTCAAAGCTTCCACTTATGCTTAATCCCAAGGATTATGAGAGCACCACTGAGGAAGGGGAGGATGAAGAGTTTCTTGCAAATGATAATTTTAGAGGCACAGATCTGAATATTGCATTTTCTCCAAGTGACCATTTCAAAGACACTCATGGTGATGAAGAATTGAATCCTCCCAAGGAAGAATTTGAAAGCATGGGTCAAGATGGTGAAGAATTTCTTTTGAGTCGGGGTTACAAAAGTGCCAATGATTCTTGTGAAATGTTTTCTTCAACTGATGATGGTAAAGAAAATTTTCCAGGCAATGATGTTGATGAGTTTCTTTACTATGTTGAGGATGATGATAGTGGAGATAATATTCCTCCTAATGGTGATGAAACTACTTTTACAAAGGATGATGGAATGATGAAGTCGTTGCAAGCAAATATTGCAACTAGGAGTAGGAGTAGACCTTTTCATATCAATCCAAAGCATTCCAGTTATACAAGGGCGAGGACAAAATATCTCACAAAAAGAAGTTTTGTCGTTCATTTGATTTCAAGTGAATGTTGTCGAAGGGATTGCTTGAAAAATATGGATTTCAACTTTGTTTTGGAGAAAATGAAAACATATATGTCAATGAATAAAAGCATGCAAAATTCATATTTAGTGGGTTGCATGCAATCTACACTAGCAAGTTATGATTATCATATTGGGAATGTATTGCTTTGCAGAAAGGCGTTCAAAATGTTGTATTCAATTGGTAATTGTCGTTTGTCAAGAATCTAGGATAGATTGGAAAGGGATCCCACATATTATTCAGAAGCACGTTATAAACGGGAGGTGGGGCCGTTTGCAAATACTGCTAAGACATGGATGAAAGACTTCTTTTCAAATCACGGAGAGTGTATGCCAAATAAAGACACAATACATATTCCAGATAATTTCTCGAGACGAGAAATATTCATGTTATACAAAGATTATGCAGAAGCTGTTGAAGGAATTGGTAATTTTATTGCATATTCTTATTTTACAAGGATATGGAAAACTGAATTCAACAATGTTCATATTCCTAAGAAGACAAGGATGGGGATTTGCAGCACATGTGCTTCTCTTAAAGCAAAAAGAGATAAATGTCAAGGGGCAGAAAGAGGTATGTGTTCAAAACATTGTTTTTTAAAATTTGATACTTATCAACTATGAAAATATATTTATTCATATATTTCTTTTATTTTATGTACAGATTCCGTTGTCAAAGAACTTCAAGACCATCGCAATCAGCAAACAAGTGAAAGACAAAAGTTGTATAAACATCGAAAGAAGTGTTATGATCATCCAAATAAATATCTAGGATTGATAATTGATGGTATGGACCAAAAGAAAACACTTCTTCCACATTTTTTCCGCACGCCAAAAAAATTACAGGAGGAAAATTTCATTCAGTTTCACTTGGTTGGTTGTATGGTATTTAATGAGAAGATGTTTCCAAGAGTTTTCTTCACAACTCAAAATATTCACAATGATGCAAATCTGACCATAACTATAATCCATGATGTGGTTACTCATTGGTCTAGGATTCTTCCTGAAGTTTTGTATTTACAATTAGAAAACACAAGTCGTGAGAACAAAAATCAAGTTCTTTTTGGGTATCTAAACATGCTCGTTGAATTGGGGATTTTTAAAAAGATAAAGGTTGGTTTCCTTCTTATTGGGCATACTCATGATCATATTGATCAAATGTTCAGTCGTTTTTCAGTAACATTGAGGAGGAAAGGTGTTGGGAGCCTGCCATCATTAATTGAATGTATTAAGAAATCGTACATTCCAGAGCCTATTTTTCATGTGTTGGAAGAAACTATTGACATGCGAAGGTTTATTTTTGGATCGCATGGTGAGGAGAAATGCATTGAACAACTTAATGACATTAGCTTCCAACATCAATTTCGTATCAAAAAAATTGATGGGATAACACTTATATGGGGCAAGAAGTATTCAACTGTTGAAGAATGGGGACCATCATCAGGTTTAGCATTTTTGAAGTTCATTCCAGAGCGTCCAATATTTTCATCAAAGATATTTTTATTACAGTCAGTTGCTGAACTCCATAATGCACGAAGGCAGAAGAGAGACATAAATTATTCTGAATGTCTAGAGGAAATTAAAAGATGTATTAGAGATACATATGAGTACTTCGATGTTGCTGATTCAATTTGGTGGGAGTCTTTTTTCAGTAATCAAAGTGATATGATTTCAAGATCAATAAATGGGGATACGCTTTTGAAGACTCCTTTTTTTTGGCCACAAAATATGCCAAATGAACATGAACATCAGGAAACACACAATGTTGAACAACAACAGCCTTAAGCTATTATTAATTCCCCACAGGTAGAGGAAAGAGAAATCTATATTGGTTCTATAAGATCACGTGCACAACGTGAAGCCATGGAAGACCTTTACAGGGGTTCTGTGCAGGATCTTAAGGAGGGTTGCATGATAGCAGTGTTAGCAGATGAAGATCCACTTGACTATCCATTCTGGATTGCCAAGGTTATAAAGGTCATTAATGAAAATGAAGAGATTACAGTTGTTGATGTACATTGGTATGCCACAAGTACCCACCCTTTCAATGGTGTGTACAAGCCAGAGATGGTAGTGGAAAAAATAATTAGCAGAAAGAGAAAAAGAAAGGGCGCAAATATAAATCGTCGCCGCACAGATGTCTTAAAATTGGAGGATGTTGACATACTTGTGTATGACTTCAATTTGACAAAGAGAGGAACTCTTCGGTTGCAAACCATAAATATTTTGAAGAAATTGCTACCAGAACAATTACTGTTGAGATGGGACTCTGCAGAATGTAGACGTAGATCTACAAGACTTTTGAACTCTAAAATGGTGGGCATGCATGTTGACTCAGATGGAGCACTAGTTGATGAAAGAGAAGAATATGGATCATCTTCATTTGCATCGAGCCATTCATCTGAAGATGTAGATTATGATGGTGTGCCAGAACCTATGGTTGATTTTGAATAACTATCTAAGACACTTTTATGTAATTGATGTTTGCATGGTAACTTGAAATAAAAATTTTGACTTCTATCTCATTTTTCATGAAGTTATGAGACATTTCTATGTTTGTTGGATTATATGTTTTAATTATGAAGAATTCATCTCTTTAGAATATCGACAATGCAACAATGAATTACAAAAATAATTTATGTTATATTCAATGTACCAATGTTGATATTTTGATTATAAGTAAAATAGAAAATAGAAACTAATGTTGATTTTTTAGATTATGCAGTGATATTACCATGATATTATGTATTGTTACCATTTGGTATAAGATACTTTTAAAATTTTTAATAATTATATGCGTCATTGAAAGGGAACACTTTGTTTTGATGCTTTATTTTTAGGTTTTGGTTGAAATTAGATTTAAATTTGTCTTATGCTAAGATTTGAAAAAAGATAAGGTTTTATCCTTTAAAATTAAAATTACTCTTGTTTCTGTTCAATGATAATTTTTTCATTTACTTGTTCATTTTTTTAAATTGTTTAAGTCTTATAATTTCTCCATAATTTCATTGTTCAAGTATGTTGAAAACTTAAGATTGAAAAACTTTAGATTTACAACTTTTCATTAAGGTTTTTATGTGCTACCAAATTTTATCTTTAATGTTATGGTTGACAATAATTACAATTTTGGGGTTGTTTAGAGTCAAGATATTTTATGTTTAACAACATGGATGAAAATTGATCGAAATGATAAGCCCTTCAGACATATATTTGTTTATCTTTAACATTATCTATCAAAAATGTTAGAAATTTACGATTTTAAAAAATGTCCTAATATGTTGTCTTTAATTCCATTGTTACAAGTGTCAAAATTATGACACAATTTTTTTTTTTGGTTATTCCACCATCAACTGGTTTTGTTTTGAGGGTGTTTTTTCAATCCTTTTTTCAACAAACAATTTTGTTTTTAGCATAATTTTATAAAATGTTGAAATTTGACCTTAAAAAAAAACCAAGTGCATTCTGGAAGACACATTTTTTTGTTTTTGTGGTGTTTTTTCATGTTTTTTGAGACTTTTGGGCTAGAGTTCCCGTTTTGAGGTCAGGTTACCTATTTCATCGGTAACAATGTTTTTAGCCTTAGTTTAATTTTAACTTAAGTTTTAAATTTAATTTTGTGAGGTTTAATTTAGTTTTTTAGATTTAGATTTTAACTTTAGTTCCAATTAGACTTAGTTTTAATTTTTTTAGGTTTTAATTTAGATTTATATTTAATTTAAAAATATTAAAAAATAATAAAAAAAATTCCAAAAATTCCAAAAATTCTAAAAAATAGAAAATACAAAAATATAAAAAAAATTCAAATTTTCTATAGTCAAATGCACTAAAATTTTTCTATCTAAAGTTTGACTGTGGATCATTTTAATTTTTGAACTAGGTTATATTGGAAATATCGTAATTTCGAAAATATTTCAAGCATCGGGCAATTTTATCTTAATGGTCGTTTCATGATAAGATTTGTTGATTGGCTCAAGTATCTTAATGAATGATCGTGACACTTTCTATTGAATATCATTGTGATCATTTAGCAGCAATTATACATCCAATACGTATCTTTAATTGCATAACGAGATCTTTTTTGACTCCATAAGGCACTGGTTTTAACATAATCAATCTGTGAAATCTCGTTAATTTTATCAAGTATTTGGTGTTTTAGTTGTGTCTCCTAGATTTTTCTTCTTCATTTATCATAGGGTCTACCTCCCTTAGCTTGCAAAGAGACAGTTTAAATAGAGAGATTGGGGATCAAGGTGACAGCCCCCGATCTAAGCCGTTGTCGCGGTGCCTGACAATCTGTGCGACAACAGATATCATGACCTTATTTGTGTTTGAGTTGATGTGTTATGAAGTTATATCCTGCTAAACTAGATTGATTGTGAAACACAAGATAGACTCGCCTGAGATACATCAATGTATGAGTGTGATTATGTCATCTATTTAGTATTTGAGTGTTTGATTATGTCATCTAGTCAATTTATTTAACATGGTATGTTTGCAAGTTGTTTGAATGTTTGATTAATTGCGTGATATGAGTATGTGTCTGTAAGATTGTTTGAAGTAATGATCGAGTTTTAAGACGGTTGTACTTACATGGTATGCATTGAGATAGTTGATATGTACTTGAGTGTAAGTGAGTGCTAGTTGTAGTGTTATGATTTATGACTATGAGTTTACTGTTTATTATGGCATGGTTGATAGACTTGGTAAGGGCTAATTTCAATTACTGGACATGATGTTTTGATCCTTGGAACATATGGCTGACATGTGTAAACAATTGTACGGAAACATGATTGGTATTAGCATGACAAGGTAATAGTAAATTTGTTTATATAGTTAACAGTTGGGTGATGTGACAGTACATAGTAAGACTCGATTTCAGCAAGGTAAAAGTTAAAAGAAAGGAGTTGGGTGAGAATTCCTTTGGCTATGTTTGGAAACTGCACTTCCAAACGAATGAATTATTTGAATACAGGAAGTCTTCTTAACCTAGATTTTGTCTGACATTATGTGGATATATGGTATTTTCATGAACATGTATCTCACAGGTGTAATAGCTAGTTTCTAGTTATAGTTGGATTGATCAAGGGAATTGGAGTCCCTTAAGATATGACATGGATGTGTTCAATTACAAGGAAATGTGCTTGGCGCTACAAGCTAAGGTAACTAGCATGTTGTTATGTTTATTTATGCATTGAAAATTATGTGTTTATGGAAGTATGATGCGGGGAATTACATGACAAGAGACTGCCATGAAATCTTAAATAAGGCTTAAGTTGAGCTTTCCTTTGGAAGCATTGTGAACCATGGGGATTGAGTCATGGTGTTTGTTTCTAATTCTTGTGCTTTCAGTCTTTTTTATTTGTTTGAGCTTGATTTCCAATCTTGATTACGTCTAGTGTATGATCATGCCACTTCTTTGTGGTGTCTTATTGCTATTGGTTTTCGATGGTTTTCTTCTTTTGTTTATTGTTATTAACTTTTATGTATCCAGAGTCCTGGGAATTGGTTTGGGGAAGAGTAAAATTAACGAAGCTCAAGAAAGGCTGAATGGAACCTTATAGGTAATGTAAGACTCAGATGAAGCTTGGTGCATGTATAAATGCAACGGAAGGTAAGAATATGACAGTCAGTTGGACTAGTTGGGTCCATTATGGTAAATGGACGGTGGTAGTACAGACATGAGAAAAGTAACCAGAAAGGTAAATTAAATGGATTGTAGGCGTCAAATGCCTTGGCTATGTTGGGAATTTTTGTTCTCAATGTTTTGCATGATGTTCATGGATAAAGGGTGTTCTCTTAGCCTTGACCTTATGCTATCTGGTAATTATGTTGTGATCATGACTATGTTGATTTTTATATATGTATACATGTATGTATGTATGTATGTCGTGTCTGACAGGGTCATAATGGATCATGATTGTTTAATGCTAATGTTTATATGTATATATGTGTGTATGTATGTCGTTGTCGGACATGATCATGATTTTTTTATGCTAATGATTATATAAATGTATGTATCTATGTATCTATGTCACTGTCTGACAGGGTTGTCAGGGATCGTTCTTATGGAGGAACGATTTCTTATGCAGGTGAATGACATGATGAGGTTCCTAGTCTTATGAAGAATCAAGTGGGAAGAGTAGCCTTGAAAAATTTATGAGGTCAATATCATGTGGATATGAGTTGATATTATGTTTTTATACTATGCTTATGTGTTGGACAAGTAATACTGAGAGATGCATCAGTGGAATGAAAACAATGGGATCCGCGACATGCTAGGATAAGCATGGATGGAAGAGAGACATGGGAAGCAAGGTTGTTTGGTAGAGACAATGCGTTTTTGGATGTGCAATACTATTGTTGTGTATATGTTGTGCATGTTTTCTATTTAGTGATTGTACCTATGGTGATGTACATATGATGTTGTGTGCATGATGTATAAATGGTGTTGTGTGTGTATTTCATATGCAATGTTGGGTATAGATGGTGCTATGTACATGTTGGGTATGCGGTGTTGTGTCCATATCGTACTGTGCGCATGTTGGATATGCGGTGTTGTATGCATGTTGAATATGTGGTGTTGTGTACATATGGTGCTATGTACATGTTATATATGCAGTGCTATGTATATATGGTGTTGTGTTCATGTTGTACATATGGGGTTGTGTGCATGATTGTGCATGTGGTGTTGTGTACATGTTGTACATGTGGTGTTATGTGTAGGTGGTGTTGTGTACATGTCGTGCATGTGGCGTTGTGTACATGTCGTGTATGTGGTGTTGTGTACATGTGGTATTGTGTACATGTTGTACAGGTGGTGCAGTGTACATGTGGCGTTGTGTACACGTTGTGCAGGTGGTGTCGTGTACATGTGATGTTGTGCACATGTTGTGAAGGTGGTTCCATGTACAAGTGGTATTGTGTTCATGTTGTGCATATGGTATTTTTATACATGTGTTATTGTGCATGTCGTACATGTTGTGTTGTGGGAATGTGGTACTATGTATGTGCATTGTGTAGTCGTGGTATCATGACATGTGTATTTGTTTCGTTGTACTTCGTGTACGTATAAGTGTTGTTTTGTGTGCCCGATGTATATGTATATATTTTTTTATACACCAGATGCAAGTATATGTATTCTGTCATACACCGAATGTAGGTGTATGTGTTGTGTTGTGTGCCAGATGTAGGTGTATGTATTATGATGTACAACGGATGTAGGTGTATGTGTTGTGTTGTGTGTCAGATGTAGGTGTATGTATTGTGTGGTGATTTAAGTCGTGTGTGGATGTACGTGTTGTGATGTACACTATGTGTATGTGTACATGGTTGAGAGAAGGCATTAGGTGTTTTCCAAGTGTGGCAGAAAATCTGGTGTGTGTACATAAATAACAAAGGCAAAAGTAAGGACCAACGAAGGATATGTATCAGTATTTTATTTCATTTTTATTATGCATGTGATCTGTGATTCTGATTTATAATTATTACATGTGATTTTTTATTATGGTTTATGATGATTGCATGTGATTCATGATTTTGACCTATGATGGTTGTATTTTGAGCTAAATGGATGTGATATTTGTGATACGTTTTTGAAAATGCAACAAGATGATGGAGCTTAGTGAAAAGAAGTCGCCTTCACTAAGTGGGCCCGCAGGCTATTTTTGGCGCAAAGTCTATTTTTAGACTATGTCTATTTTTAGACATATGGATCATGGTCTATGAGTTGCAGGATGCTATTTATGGATGATTGTTCAAGTTGGTAAAAATATATGGATCTCTATTTTTAGACATTGGGCGGAGTCTATTTTTAGACTGCTAGTCTAAAAATAGATCAGTCGAATATTATTAGCCCTTAATAATATTTGGACTATAAACATTATCTTATCCTCTTGGAGCACTTTACCATTAAGTCAGATGTGGCACATGCAATTTGACAGAAGGAAATACGCTTTTCCTAGGGTTTAGTTGAGCTATTGCATGGTTTACTTCAGTTAGAACTCATGTGGCAGAGTTTGGTGGAGTTGATGAGACAGTTGATGGAGTTGTGTTGGGTTTAACTTAGTTGAACTAGTTGTATTTAGTCTAACCGATAAATACACTAGTGATGAGTGGTGTGAATTAATTATTAATTAATTCACTAATTATTAATTAAGAATATGACAAACTTCTGTATTGGACCAGTTGGGTTCATTTTGGTAAATGGATGGTGGCAGTATAGACATGATAAAGGCAATAGAAAAGGTAAAGTGAATGGATCTGAGGTGTTAGATTCCTTGGCTATGTTGGGAATTTTTTTTTCTCAAAGTTGTGCATGTTGTGTATGAATAAAGGAAGTTATATTAAACTAGACCTTATGATATCTAGCAATTGTGTTGTGATCATGATTATGTTTATGTTTATATATGTATACATGTATGTATGTATGTCGTGTCTGACAGGGTCATCATGGATCATGATTGTTTAATGTTGATGTTTATATGTATATATGTGTGTATGTATGTCATTTTCTAACAGTATCATGATTGTTTTATGCTAATGATTAATAAATGTATGTATCTATGTATCTATGTCACTGTCTAACAGGGTTATCGGGGATCATTCTTGTGGAGGAATTATTTCTTATGTACGTGAATGACATGACGAGGTTTATAGTCTTATGAGGAATCAAGTGGGAAGAGTATCCTTGACAAATTTATGAGGTCAGTATCATGTGGATATGAGTTGATATTATGTGTTTATACTATCCCTATGTGTTGGATAATTAAAAATAAGAGATGCATCAGCTGAATGAAAACAACGTGATCTGTGACATGCTAGGATAAGCATGGATAAGGCACTAGAAGCAAGGTCGTTTGGTAGAGACGATGCGTTTTTGGATGTGCGTACTATTTTTGTGTATATGTTGTGCATGTTTTCTATTTAGTGATTGTACCTATGGTGATGGTAAATGTTGTATATGTAGTATTATGTACATATGATGTTGTGTGCATGATGTATAAATGGTGTTGTGTGTGTATTTCATATGCAATGTTGGGTATAGATGGTGCTATGTACATGTTGGGTATGCGGTGTTGTGTCCATATCGTACTGTGCGCATGTTGGATATGCGGTGTTGTATGCATGTTGAATATGTGGTGTTGTGTACATATGGTGCTATGTACATGTTATATATGCAGTGCTATGTATATATGGTGTTGTGTTCATGTTGTACATATGGGGTTGTGTGCATGATTGTGCATGTGGTGTTGTGTACATGTTGTACATGTGGTGTTATGTGTAGGTGGTGTTGTGTACATGTCGTGCATGTGGCGTTGTGTACATGTCGTGTATGTGGTGTTGTGTACATGTGGTATTGTGTACATGTTGTACAGGTGGTGCAGTGTACATGTGGCGTTGTGTACACGTTGTGCAGGTGGTGTCGTGTACATGTGATGTTGTGCACATGTTGTGAAGGTGGTTCCATGTACAAGTGGTATTGTGTTCATGTTGTGCATATGGTATTTTTATACATGTGTTATTGTGCATGTCGTACATGTTGTGTTGTGGGAATGTGGTACTATGTATGTGCATTGTGTAGTCGTGGTATCATGACATGTGTATTTGTTTCGTTGTACTTCGTGTACGTATAAGTGTTGTTTTGTGTGCCCGATGTATATGTATATATTTTTTTATACACCAGATGCAAGTATATGTATTCTGTCATACACCGAATGTAGGTGTATGTGTTGTGTTGTGTGCCAGATGTAGGTGTATGTATTATGATGTACAACGGATGTAGGTGTATGTGTTGTGTTGTGTGTCAGATGTAGGTGTATGTATTGTGTGGTGATTTAAGTCGTGTGTGGATGTACGTGTTGTGATGTACACTATGTGTATGTGTACATGGTTGAGAGAAGGCATTAGGTGTTTTCCAAGTGTGGCAGAAAATCTGGTGTGTGTACATAAATAACAAAGGCAAAAGTAAGGACCAACGAAGGATATGTATCAGTATTTTATTTCATTTTTATTATGCATGTGATCTGTGATTCTGATTTATAATTATTACATGTGATTTTTTATTATGGTTTATGATGATTGCATGTGATTCATGATTTTGACCTATGATGGTTGTATTTTGAGCTAAATGGATGTGATACGTTTTGAAAATGCAACAAGATGATGGAGCTTAGTGAAAAGAAGTCGCCTTCACTAAGTGGGCCCGCAGGCTATTTTTGGCGCAAAGTCTATTTTTAGACTATGTCTATTTTTAGACATATGGATCATGGTCTATGAGTTGCAGGATGCTATTTATGGATGATTTGTCGAGTTGGTAAAAATATATGGACCTCTATTTTTAGACATTGGGTGGTTTCTATTTTTAGACTGCCGGGCTAAAAATAGAACAGTCAAATATTATTAACCCTTAATAATATTTAGACTATAAACATTATCTTATCCTCTTGGAGCACTTCAGTTTGATGCTTGGATGTGGCACATGCAGCTGACAGAAGGAAATACGCTTTTCCTAAGTGTTAGTTGAGCTATTGCATGGTTGACTTCAGTTAGAACTCATGTGGCAGAGTTTGGTGGAGTTGATGAGACAGTTGGTGGAGTTGTGTTCGGTTTAACTTAGTTGAACTAGTTGTATTTAGTCTAACTGATAAATACACTAGTGATGAGTGGTGTGAATTAATTATTAATTAATTCACTAATTATTAATTAAGAATATGACAAATAAAATAGAATAGTTGGGTCCATTATGGTAAAATGGACTATGTTTGGTGTTAGTATAGACATGAGAAACGTAACTGGAAGGTAACTGTAAAGTTAAAGTAAATGGATTTAAGGTGTCATATGCCTTGGCTATGTTGGGAATTGTTGTTCTCAATGTTGTGCATGTATAAAGGGCATTCTCTTAACCTTGACCTTATGTTATTTGGTAATTATGTTGTGATCATGATTTTGTTGATGTTCATATATATATATATATATATATGTGTGTGTGTGTGTATGTATGTCGTGTCCGACAGGGTCATCATGGATCATGATTGTTTAATGCTAATGTTTATATGTATATATGTGTTTATGTATGTCGTTGTCGACATGATCATGATTTTTTTATGCTAATGATTATATAAATGTATGTATCTATGTATCTATGTCATCGTTTGACAGTTTGACAAAGAGTTAATGTGACTGCTCTGAGGAACGATTTCTTACGGCAGAATGACATGATGAGGTTCCTAGTCTTATGAAGAATCAAGTGGGAAGAGTAGCCTTGAAAAATTTATGAGGTCAATATCATGTGGATATGAGTTGATATTATGTTTTTATACTATGCTTATGTGTTGGACAAGTAATACTGAGAGATGCATCAGTGGAATGAAAACAATGGGATCCGCGACATGCTAGGATAAGCATGGATGGAAGAGAGACATGGGAAGCAAGGTTGTTTGGTAGAGACAATGCGTTTTTGGATGTGCAATACTATTGTTGTGTATATGTTGTGCATGTTTTCTATTTTTTGATCAGACTATGGTGATGTGTGTAAATGTTGTATATGTAGTATTATGTACATATGATGTTGCTCAGATGATGTATAAATGGTGTTGTATGTGGGATTTATATGCAATGTTGGGTATAGATGGTGCTATGTACATGTTATTGGTATGCGATGTTGTGTACATATCGTATCATAGGCATGTTGGATATAAAGTGTGTTGTATGCATGTTGAATATGTGGTGTTGTGTACATATGGTGCTATGTACATGTTATAGTATGCAAGCATATGTATATATGGTGTTGTGCATGTTGTACATATGGGGTTGTGTGCATGACGTACATATGGTATTGTGTGCATGATTGTACATCTGGTGTTGCGTGTTTGGTTTTGTGTACATGTTGTACATGTAGTGTTGTGTGCAAGTGGTGTCGTGTACATGTCGTGCATGTGGCATTTTGTACATATGGTGTCGTGTACATGTTGTGCATGTGGTGTTGTGTACATGTGGTGTGGTGTACATTTGAGAATTGTGTCGGTGGTGTCGTGTACATGTGATGTTGTGCACATGTTGTGTAGGTAGTGTTGTGTACAAGTGGTACTGTGTACATGTTGTGCATATGGTATTGGTATACATGTGGTATTGTGTGCATGTCGTACATGTTGTGTTGTGAGAATGTGGTACTATGTATGTGCATTGTGTAGTCGTGGTATCATGACATGTGTATTTGTTTCGTTGTACTTCGTGTACGTATAAGTGTTGTTTTGTGTGCCCGATGTATATGTATATATTTTTTTATACACCAGATGCAAGTATATGTATTCTGTCATACACCGAATGTAGGTGTATGTGTTGTGTTGTGTGCCAGATGTAGGTGTATGTATTATGATGTACAACGGATGTAGGTGTATGTGTTGTGTTGTGTGTCAGATGTAGGTGTATGTATTGTGTGGTGATTTAAGTCGTGTGTGGATGTACGTGTTGTGATGTACACTATGTGTATGTGTACATGGTTGAGAGAAGGCATTAGGTGTTTTCCAAGTGTGGCAGAAAATCTGGTGTGTGTACATAAATAACAAAGGCAAAAGTAAGGACCAACGAAGGATATGTATCAGTATTTTATTTCATTTTTATTATGCATGTGATCTGTGATTCTGATTTATAATTATTACATGTGATTTTTTATTATGGTTTATGATGATTGCATGTGATTCATGATTTTGACCTATGATGGTTGTATTTTGAGCTAAATGGATGTGATACGTTTTTTGAAAATGCAACAAGATGATGGAGCTTAGTGAAATGAAGTCGCCTTCACTAAGTGGGCCCGCAGGCTATTTTTGGCGCAAAGTCTATTTTTAGACTATGTCTATTTTTAGACATATGGATCATGGTCTATGAGTTGTAGGATGCTATTTATGGATGATTGGTCGAGTTGGTAAAAATATATGGACCTCTATTTTTAGACATTGGGCGGTTTCTATTTTTAGACTGCCGGGCTAAAAATAGAACACTCAAATATTATTAACCCTTAATAATATTTAGACTATAAACATTATCTTATCCTCTTGGAGCACTTCAGTTTGATGCTTGGATGTGGCACATGCAGCTGACAGAAGGAAATACGCTTTTCCTAAGTGTTAGTTGAGCTATTGCATGGTTGACTTCAGTTAGAACTCATGTGGCAAAGTTTGGTGGAGTTGATGAGACAGTTGGTGGAGTTGTGTTCTGTTTAACTTAGTTGAACTAGTTGTATTTAGTCTAACTGAAAAATACACTAGTGATGAGTGGTGTGAATTAATTAATAATTCATTCACTAATTATTAACTCATAAATCAACTAAAGAACACATCATTTAACTGCAATGCATGGACAGTTCAGTGGAGACCAGTGTTAGAGGTGGGTGAAAGGGTGAGTCTACTATCAGTTGTGACTATGGCTGTGCATGAGATTTGCACACACATTGATTGAGATTGCTAATGAGGATTGCGAAGTTCAAGCTAGTGGGATTCGAACTTGGATCTCATCATTATTCATCTTGGATTGCGCAGTAGAGGCAGGCAGACTTGTGGAGGAGATTTGAACCCGTGACTTGTTCATCTTCCGTGCTAGTTTGTGTGTAGCATGTGAGATAGTGCTGAGAGCTGTGAGAGCTTTGTGCTATGTATTGTTACATGTTCTCTATCATTATAATATACAGATAGTTGGGGGTTTTCAGCTGTATGCTTTCCCCATTACATACCGTGTTATATGTGTGCTTGATTATGTTTTAATGTGCGCATGCGACTGCTTCTATTTCTGCATATTGATGATCAATTGTAGAAGAGGTTATGTATTATGCATGAAGCTTAAATAGTGTGTAATCAGGATAATCTCGGTGAATAATTCAGCTATTATTCAAATTTCTACATGGTATCAGAGCGAAATTGATCATCGGATCTATTACAATGATTACAATTTATTTCGGTAGACAGAGTCTGTAAGCGGGCCAGGTAGCCTCTGGATCCATCCTTTCTCTGAAAGGTGATATATCCAGTAAATGCCCCTACAGTCGATCTCTGTGCTAGAAATACTTTTTTCTCACAGATTGGAAGCGGTTGAGTTTTGAGCTGGTGGAATTCGAATTTGTAGCAGGATTTGGAATTCGAATTTGCAGCAGTTTTCTTGGTGTCGAAGTCAAAATGTCTTTCAACGGATTGCGACTGGAGTATGCCCTTGAGGGCAGCTCGAATTATGTTGCATGGAAGGACATAATGGAGGTGGTATTAGATGATAACGGGCTGAAGGAGTTCATAGAGGCTGAGGTCCCAAAGCCTACTGATGCTGCTCAAGTTGAGGCTTGGCAAAAGAAGATGGCAAAATGTCGAAGGATTCTGTTGGAGGGCGTGAAGGATCACATTGTATCCAGCATGCATGGAAAAGCTTCTCCATACTTGATGTGGAAAGCGTTGACAGATTTATTCCAAATCAAGAGCGACCAGAGGAAGTTGGCGCTCAAGGATAAACTCAGACACATAAAGATGGAGAAAGGCGACAGTATGCCCAAGTACCTCACGAAGTTCATCCAATGCAGGGATGAGTTGGGAAGTGTGGGGGTGACTGTAGATGATGAGGAATTGGTGAGCTTGGCTCTCCTTGGTCTTCCAAAGAGTTGGCATGCCTATCAGGATTCTATCAATGGTCGGGAGAAATTGCCAGGATGGGAGCGACTTTGGTCGGATCTTGTGCAAGAGGAGATAAGGCGGAGTACCAGGGACGGATCTTCATCAAAAGCATCTGATGAAGAAAATTGCGCTTTGGCTGCCAAATCAAAGAAGGGGAAGAGCAAGAAAGCTTCTCATTCCGGTGCGAAAGGCAAGAAGCAGGACATGTCCAAGGTGAAGTGTTTTCACTGTCACCAACACGGACATTATGCCACAAATTGTCCGCAGAAGAAGAAAAATAAGCAAGCTGCTGGATCTGCAGCGGGAGAGGCCTTAGCCTCGCAGTTTGAGCTGGATTTTTCGTTGATCGCATGCTTGGTCTCAAGTGTGATGGGATCAGTATGGTTCTTGGATAGTGGTGCGTCTTTTCACATGACTGGAGATCGAGATCTATTTTCAGATCTGGATGAGAAAGATCTTGGAGTGCACATCGAGATGGGCGATGATGGTAGATACAGTGCGACCGGTATCGGTACCATTTCCTTTAAGAGGGAGTCTGGTAAACCCTTCGTATTGAAGGATGTGATGCATGTTCCAGGATTGAAGAAGAATCTGATCTCTGTGGTGATGTTAGAAGACAAGGGGTACGATGTTGTCTTCAGCGAAGGAAAGGCTTTCCTGCGCAGTAAGACAACTGGAGAAACCCGGAAGATAGGGGTTCAAGTCAAGAACCTTTATCAGTTGCAAGTAGATGGCTGCGCAACAATGGCATGCAAGGCGGAAGGAGTGGTGAGCTGGGATGATGGCGAGCTGTGGCACCGGAGATTGGGCCACCTTCACCATGGAGCTTTGAAGATACTGCAGCAGATTTCTACTGGGCTTCCTAAGGGCACTCTTGCACAGTCAGATCAGTGCAAGGGGTGTACCTTGGGAAAATTTGTGAAAGCCACCTTTCACGAGAAGGATAGTCGTGCCACGATGATCCTTGAGAGAATTCACACAGACGTGTGTGGACCTTTCTCAGTAGCTTCGACAGCAAAGCACAAGTACTATGTGATCTTTGTTGATGATTTTTCTCGGAAGTGCTGGATCTTCTTCATGCAGAAGAAGAGCGAGACATACTCAAAGTTCTGTGAGTTCAAGGCACCGGTTGAGAAGGAATCGGGGAAGCATGTGAAGGCTCTTAGAGTGAAAATGGTGTTGAATTCATCTCTCGGGCGAATTCAAAGACTTTTGCGCATTAAGGAATTGGAGAGAGCTCATCGCACCCCATAACCCACAACAGAACGGGTTTGCTGAGCGGAAGAACAGAACGATCGTGGGTGCTACATGGGCGATGTTGCATGATCAGGGCCTACCCCTTCACTTGTGGGCGGAGGCATGAAACATTGCAGTGTATGTGCAGAACCGTTGTCCTCACAAGATTCTTGGCATGAGTACACCGAAGGAGGCGTTTTCTGGCAAGAGGCCTAACATTTCTCATTTGAGGATCTTTGGCTCACCTATCTACGTGCATGTGATGAAGGATGCCAGAAAGAAGCTGGATCTGACCGCAGAGGTTGGAATATTTGTGGGGTACACTGATACGCCCCCACAATTATCGTGTGTATTTTCCAGATAGTCGGATGACTGTTGTGCGACGGGATATCAAATTTCACGAGGAGAAAGCCATGAAGTTGTTGCTTGAGAGGAAGCTACACTTGCATGCAGAGGAGGAGCTACTTGTTCCTAAATATGAGCCTCAAGATGTGGATCACCCACAAGAGGAGGTTCAAGGAGTGGAAGAAACCACTCATGCAGCGCCAAACATCATAGGGCGGAAGCGCAATACAGAAGCTAAGCGACTGAATCTTGATGCAGTGCAGAATGTAGGAGTTCCTACATCATAGCGCAGACAGAGACAGTGACCTGACCGATTTACTGGATACATGGCTCTGATGAGCAAGTGTATCATGACGGAGCCATCCTCTTTCGAGGAAGCTGTGGAGGATCCCACATGGGTAGATGCCATGGTGGAAGAGTATGATTCGATTGTCAGAAACAGTGCATGGGAGATTGTCCCAAGGCCGGAAGGGAAATCAGTGGTGGGTTCGAGATGGATCTACAAAGTGAAGCAGGCAGCTAACGGGAGTGTGGAGAAGTACAAGGCAAGATTTGTTGCCCGAGGCTTTTCACAAATAGAGGGGATCGATTATGAGGAGACCTTTGCACCTGTCGCAAGGTATTCTTCCATACGGACGATTCTTGCTCTCTCAGCGCAGATGGGGTGGCACATTCGTCAGATATATGTGAAGACTGCGTTCCTCAACAGAGTCATTGAGGAGGAGGTGTACATAGAGCAGCCTGAAGGTTTTAAGATCTTCAGCAGCGAGTCGCATGTGTGCAGGCTCAAGAGAGCGTTGTATGGGTTGAAACAAGCACCTCATGCTTGGTACACACGGATAGACAGTTATTTCACCGGACTTGGATTCTCCAAGAGTGAGGCGGATCCTAACCTGTACCAGATTGTGGTGGAGGGGAAGTTTCTGATCATTGTACTGTATGTAGATGATCTGATTTTGACTGGTGATGAGTTGTTGATACTTTCATGCAAGGAAGATCTTGCTAGAGAGTTTGAGATGAAGGACTTGGGCCTCCTTCATTATTTCCGGGATTGGAAATTTTGCGTCACAGTTGATGGACTCGTTTGTTTCGTGCAAGTATGCTCGGGAGATACCGGAGAAGTTCAACATGCATGGCTGCAAGCCTGTTGATACTCCTCTTCCTAGAGGTTGGAGGAAGGAGGATGCTACTTCGGCGGAGGTAGTGGATGCCACTGTTTATCGACAGTTGGTGGGGTCGCTTATGTATCTGGTCAATACACGACCCGATATATGCTATGTTGTTAACCAGCTTTCATAAGCTATGGTTAAGCCTACCAAGCTCTTCTGGAAGGCAGGCAAGCATGTATTGCGTTATCTTAGAGGCACATCGGGATATGGCTTGTGGTACAGATAGGAGGATGAGGTGAAGCTGTGTGGCTTCACGGATGCAGATTGGGCAGGGAGCCCAACGGACAGAAAGAGCACATCTGGAGGGATCTTCAGTATCAGGTCGATAGTAGTTTCTTGGTACAGCAGGAAGCAGAGATCCGTGGCACTCAGTTCAGCAGAGGCCGAGTATATGGCAGTGAGTTTGGCTGCATGCGAGGCTATATGGATGAGGAAGATCCTGGTCAGGTTGTTCGGGTCACACTTGGAGCCTACTGTGATTTATTGTGATAAACAGAGTTGCATTAAACTCTCGGCTAATCCAGTATTTCATGATAGATCCAAACACATCGACATCAGGTACCATCATATCAGAGATTGTGTGCAGCGGAGAATCATGTTACTTTCATACATTCCCACGGAGGATCAGAATGCTGATATCTTGACGAAGGCGCTCACCAGGAGAAAATTTGAATACCACAGAGGCAGGATAGGGGTTGCAGATAATCCATATCTTGTTGATAGGGAGTGTTGAAAATGCAACAAGATGATGGAGCTTAGTGAAATGAAGTCGCCTTCACTAAGTGGGCCCGCAGGCTATTTTTGGCGCAAAGTCTATTTTTAGACTATGTCTATTTTTAGACATATGGATCATGGTCTATGAGTTTCAGGATGCTATTTATGGATGATTTGTCGAGTTGGTAAAAATAGATGGACCTCTATTTTTAGACATTGGGCGGAATCTATTTTTAGACTGCCGGGCTAAAAATAGAACAATCAAATATTATTAACCCTTAATAATATTTAGACTATAAACATTATCTTATCCTCTTGGAGCACTTCAGTTTGATGCTTGGATGTGGCACATGCAGCTGACAGAATGAAATACGCTTTTCCTAAGGGTTAGTTGAGCTATTGCATGGTTGACTTCAGTTAGAACTCAAGTGGCAGAGTTTGGTGGAGTTGATGAGACAGTTGGTGGAGTTTTGTTCGGTTTAACTTAGTTGAACTAGTTGTATTTAGTCTAACTGACAAATACACTAGTGATGAGTGGTGTGAATTAATTATTAATTAATTCACTAATTATTAACTCATAATTCAACTAAAGAACACATCAGTTAACTGTAATGCATGGACAGTTCAGTGGAGACCAGTGTTAGAGGTGGGTGAAAGGGTGAGTCTACTATCAGTTGTGACTATGGCTGTGCATGAGATTTGCACACACATTGATTGAGATTTCCAATGAGGATTGCGCAGTACAAGCTAGTGGGATTCTAACTTGGATCTCACCATTATTCATCTTGGATTGCGCAGTAGAGGCAGGCAGACTTGTGGAGGAGATTTGAACCCGTGACTTATTCATCTTCCGTGCTAGTTTGTGTGTAGCATGTGAGATAGTGATGAGAGCTATGAGGAGCTTTGTGCTATGTATTGTTACATTTTCTCTATCATTATACTATACAGATAGTTGGGGGTTTTCAGCTGTATGCTTTCCCCATTACATACTGTGTTATATGTGTGCTTGATTATGTTTTAATGTGCGCATGCGACTGCTTCTATTTCCGCATATTGATGATCAATCAGAGAAGAGGTTATGTATTATGCATCAAGCTGAAATAGTTTGTAATCGTGATAATCTCTGGGTGAATTAATCATCTATTCAAATTTCTGATACGTTTATACGTGATTATTTGATCAAACAACTATTTTGAATTTTTGTGACAAGAAGTAAATGAAATTTCCCAGTGTACCTTATTGACGAGCCACTGATGAGGTATCATTTGAATTTATTTCAATTTGTTTTGAATCTAATGGTGGTTATGTGCTTAGTATAGGAATGCATGAACATGCTCGGTTTGGTGGTTGAAACTAATTGCAAGGATTAGCAACAATATCAAAAAGGAATTGGAACATGCACAATTATGTTGGTGAAGCATTTCAGGAGCAGGGACATTGTGGGACACTGTTACCCAATAGTGTCCATCGATTTCCATGAGCATGCTATTATCGATATGATGGTTTTGAAGCAGGTATATGCCTTTCTTATTTGACCGTCTGATGTGAGGAAGCCTTGCTGAGGGAGAGGTCGCCCGAGGGACTGTGTAGCAAAGAAGGGGATTCCCGCAAAACTTGGAAGGAGTGTGATTGCACAAAAGGGGATGGTCGAGTTTCCCAAGGGACTGTGTACCAGAGAAGGGAAGGTTGGGGAATGGATTTGCTTTGGTCATTAGCATTACCAGATGAAATCAGACGCACATTGGAAGTGTGCCATAGATCAATGAGTCGGTAATTGTTCACTGAGGGTACAGTAGTGCATGATTGTAGCATTGGACATTGGATGTCGACTTTGACTTTTATAGTAGATTCTGGACTTCTTGGGAAGGAGGTGAATCCTGGTACTACTTTGAGGGTGGAGGTGTGAGCCTTTAGATTCCCTTGTTGTTGATACGGGCATCATATCCTTTTACTTGTTGGTTGAGAAAATGTGAATATGTGTATATTATTGTAAATATTATATCGAGCTGGATTTATAAAGCTTCATAGACAATATGGTTGTATATATGGTTGTTATTGTAAATATTGTAATGAGTTATGTTATAAAGTTACAGTAAGTGGTATGCTTGTCATTTTTTCAGCAGTGGTCATTGTAAATACTGCAACGAGCTGTGTTATAAATCTCCATGGGAAATATGTTTTTCTTTCAGCAATCTTATTAGTTATAGGTGTCATTGAACACTAAGGACTGTGTTCCCCCAAGGGGGAGGGTTCTGTAATAGCCCTGGTAAAAAATCCATGTAAAAAAAATGTAATACTAAGGTCACAAGACACGTATTCCAAGTTTAATGGTGGGAAAAAAATCATAGTGGGTGTCACTTTAGTTTATTATTGCTAAAGGAAATTGGCAAAGGCAATGGAAAAGGATTTGGAAAGGAAAAGTGGCATTTATTGGCATTTATTTATGAAAATAATGGAAAATAGGAGAAAAGGAAGGTGAAAGGTAATTGGTTGCATGTGAGGAGGAAATTGAAGAAAAATAATGGAAAATGAAGAAAATAGAGGCGTCGTTGATAAAAAAGGCTTATGAGGATCAGTTGGAAAGCTTTTGCTTGGACTTTTTCCAGTTCACTTATGGATTTCATTATATTATCTCTCTCATACCCTTGGACACTTAGAGTTTTCTTGGAGCAGTGTGGCATACTTTGGATTCGGAGAAAGAAGGCAAAGGAAATCAGGAAAGTGCAAGGGGACAATGGGATCAGTAGCTACAACTAAATTTCTTTGTAGGTGCCTAGTTGCATGTATTATTTCCTTGCTAGTTTTGGCATGCATGGCACATGCATGTGGTTTCTTTGTTATGATATCTCATGGGCATGGAGGATTTCCTCGATTGACAGTGGTTTTTTATAGCCTTGCCATTTCTTGGATATTCATGGTGTCGTGGGTTTTACTTTTTTTTTACGGTTGGTTTTCTTGTCCCTTTGGCTGTGGGTTGAGCTATTTTTTCTGGAATCCTTGGTTGGAAAAATGCTCTGGAATCCCTTTGTGGGTTGAGTTACTAGTCATGGAAGCCCTGGTTGGAACAAGTGCTCTAGAGCCATGGACAATTTGGGTAGAGACCATGATCTGAAAATGGAATGTACTTGTTTAAGGGTGCAAGGTATCATTTCCCATAATTTCAAATGTGAGCTATACACTCCAAGTGACCTCTCAAAATGTGAAAACTTCTTATTTCTTATACAGAGATAGACTGTAGGGGCATTCACCGGACATGTCACCTCTAAAGAGAGGATGAGTTCCAGAGGCTACCTGGCCCTCTACAGGCTCTGCCTAAAGAAATAATGAAGTAAACACTTAGAAGTCTTTGACATACACATACTTGAAGTTTGATGTCTTGCGGAATAAGACAAATAACTTTCTGCAGCTGAGTAGGTGATTATGTGTGTATGCAAGTTATGTATATTTGTTGTTTAACACTTTATATCACTTTTTTTTAGCATATCATCTTCAGCAAATAAAGACATCAAAATGATAAAGCAGTTCACCCCCCCTCTGGGCTACATTTGCTGGACCAAGCCTCTCAAACTAGGCTTGTCCTCTTGTATTAAAAATGCTACAAAGGCTAATACAAGAATATGAGTGTCTCGAAAGACAGATCTGACTGTAAATACAGAATCAGAAGATAGGAATTAGCTAAACATGCTATTTCCCAAACACTAAACAATGAAATTGTACCTTATACAGTACTTTCCCCAATTGGCCCTGGTGGCCCTTTAGACTTGCATGGAGAATTTCGAGGTGAAGATGACCTCAATTGGTTCTGAAACCTCTGCCATTAGACTCATAAGGTCGAAAATAGCAGAAATAGGCTTTTGAATCACCAAAAATGGATGAACATAGCCCCCAAACAGCTCCAGCACTGAAATGGCCCTAGTGGCCCTGAAAGCTTCCCTGAAGCTAAACAGTGAGAAGAATGCCTCAAAAGGAAAAACGAGCTGTAGAAATGGATTCAGAATGCTGAAAAACTTCAGGAATGACCTTCGTTCCACATTCACTGACTGCACAATTCCCAATGCAGCTCCCAAATTGATTTGGCCCTAGTGGCTCCTGGAACTTCCACGAAGCAAAATCACCTGCAAACGACCTCAGATGGCTGTGAAACCTGTGCCAATGGCTTCATAAGGTCGAAGAGACCCAAAATAAAAAAAAAATTCGTTCCAAAAGGATCTCCCATGTGAAAGATATGGCATATTTACTAACTGCCAGTCTGGCCTAAACAAGCTCCACTAAATGTGGAGACACTGCCAGTTAACTGAACTAAACTGGCACATCCGCCTAATTTGGGGGAACCGGCACTAAATTTGGGGCGGAATAAACTGCTAGCATTAAATTTCAAGAGACATGTGGCCGCACATTCCGCATTAGTTGTTGGGGTAACCGCCGAATTGAAAGTTAACAAACTGTTTGATATATTTAAATATAAATTTTGCGCTTTCCATAACAAGAACCAAATGCATGGCTCAACGGTAAAACGGTTTGTTGATGAACCACAGGTCGAGGGTTCAAATCACCAATGTGCAAAATTTTTCATACGCCATTTCTCAAACCAGGGGGCTACGTGGCGCCCTCCGGGCCTGCCACGTGGCAGACCATAATTGGTTCAAAACAAATACAGTCCACTTTTTCATGAACCAGCGCTTGCCACTTGTCGACTGCTGACTGGTCAACAGAGAATATTCTGTGGAATATTCTATGGAATATTCTGAGGAATATTCCTCGAATATTCTTTTTTTAATATTTCCCAATTTCTAAAGTCAAACTAGCCTTTTTTAACTGAAATTGAAGAACTTCAAAGTTGAATAACTTCTGCATACGGCGACCATTTTCCGAACCGTTTGCGGCGCCGGAATTAGGAAGACAAGCTCTATCCGGTCATTTAGGTTCAAACTAGTTCTGATCACCTTCATTTTTGACCATTTTACGACACTTGGTCTTGAGCTCCTGATCACACCTCCCAAATGAGAAGGCTTTTGGTCCCCAAAAGCTTACTGAATCTCTGATCTGAACTGTACAGCACTTGAGGAACAGAAATATCCTCTTCCAGTCAGCCAAAAGAGCATACTGATGCCAAAAATGTCCTGTCTTGCTAACTGTCGTCATGGCGACTTTTTGCTGCATACGCCAAGTACTTGTCGAATCCCGACCAAGTTCTTTCGCCAGACAAATCTGAAATTGCAGGAACCAGCAATGAAACTTGCTGATATATGAGCTGAAATATTCCCCTGAACATGTGGGCTTGCCAAATGTCACGATGCCCATCCATGGCACCTCCGCTCCAGAAGAAGAGCTGCCTCCCAAATGAAAAGGCTTTTACAAAGATGAAACACTTCATCATTTCTCCTCTTTACAATCTTGGAGATCAAATTAACTTTTTCCAAGTCAATATTACATTACATGCATGGTTAAAATCAAAGTAATCAACCCTTCAAGTTAATCACACATACATGTTTAAAATACAAGGAAATCATCATGATCCCTGTGCTCATGCATCTCATTCTCATGCATGCAGTTTATCCTTCAACTTTCTCTTAAGTACAATCATAAGTACAAAATCCTCAATCACATGTACATGTACTTTTAAAGCTGAAATGAATATAACTTTCGCTACGATAGAGTGAGTCTCATACTCAGCTTTTCCATCCTGCAACTTGCATTCCCTTAACAAAGAAAATGCATTCAATCAAAAGACATGCAACTTTAATTGGATAAGAATTCTAACCATTTCTTACCAATCCATTTCAAAGGTGCTTCTTTTAACTGCACATCGATATCAGCATGTGTATCATCCTGACACATATCAATGATGGAAACTTCCTTCCCATTCTTGCCATACTCTTTCTCCCATTTCTTCAACTTTTGTGGAAGCATTGTTGGATTCAGAGTCCAACACCTTTCAACAATATGTCCTTGCTTATGGCAATAAGTGCAACACATGTTCATCTTCTTGACCGCATGATTTGCATTGTTCATTGGAACTTTGGCTTCTTGCCTCCTTTCCTTCAAAAGTTTCCTGTATGTTTCCATTCTTTTCCAACATCTAGAAATACTATGGTTAAACAAACCACAAAAAGAACATGCAATTCTTTTCCAATGCTTGTGTGGAAATTTTCCATGCTTTACATGATCAAAGGAAATATGATTGAAATCAGATTTATACCTTTCTCTTTCACCTTCATTACCCTCATGAGGAGGTGAATCAAAAGAAGAAGAAGCTCCCTTTGGAACACTATCAATCCCATCAATGGTTTTAGAGCTTTCACCACTCCCTTGTTCAAGTGCATGCTGATGCACACCTTCTTCCTTCATGGATGCTTTGGAACTTTCTCCATAAGATTGTCCATAGCCAAGACCCAAATTCTTAGGCCTTACCTCAACCATTATTGGCTCAACTATACCCTGTGCATGTTTTCCCAATCCTTTTCCTTCATATCCCATTTTGGACATCAACTTGGACCCTATGCCTTTGGTATGTTTCTCAAAAGAACCAACATAAACATTCTTATAAGAAATTGAAGACAAACTAGAATTGTTTTCCTCTTCTTCAAGCTGATACTTGGCTAAGGCTTCTTTGGAAACAAGGAGTTGTGTCTCCAACTCATGCATCCTTTCCAGCTTCATGTTTGCAATACGAAGTTGGCCTTCCATTTCCTGCAATTGGTCAGAAAGCAACTGCTTCTCTTCCCTCATGGAATTCAATTGCTCTTGAAGTCTAGAGCTCTTTCTTTCATCCTCATACATTTCTCTCACCATATTCATCATGATGAAAAATTCTTGCTTCAAGCCTTCATCAAAAAATCTTTTGAAGGAGGACGATTTTGAGAACTCACTTATGAAAGTTGTCATTATAAAAATGAACAAAAGAGCTTCAACAAACTCAAACAACAAGTAGTTTGCAGAATAATAAAGCAGTCAATCTTCAACACTGTTTAAGACACCTTTCAAGCTACACAATCAAGCTAGTGATGTCAGTCAAGCAAACCTAGTGCTCTGATACCATCTGATCTGAAAATGGAATGTACTTGTTTAAGGGTGCAAGGTATCCATTTCCCATAATTTCAAATTGAGCTATACACTCCAAGTGACCTCTGAAAATGTGAAACTTCTTATTTCTTATACAGAGATAGACTGTAGGGGCATTCACCGGACATGTCACCTCTAAAGAGAGGATGAGTTCCAGAGGCTACCTGGCCCTCTACAGACTCTGCCTAAAGAAATAATGAAGTAACACTTAGAAGTCTTTGACATACACATACTTGAAGTTTGATGTCTTGCGGAATAAGACAAATAACTTTCTGCAGCTGAGTAGGTGATTATGTGTGTATGCAAGTTATGTATATTTGTTGTTTAAACTTTATATCAGTTTTGTTTAGCATATCATCTTCAGCAAATAAAGACATCAAAATGATAAAGCAGTTCACCCCCTCCTCTGGGCTACATCTGCTGGACCAAGCCTCTCAAACTAGGCTTGTCCTCTTGTATTAAAAATGATACAAAGGCTAATACAAGAATAAGAGTGTCTCGAAAGACAGATCTGACTGTAAATACAGAATCAGAAGATAGGAATTAGCTAAACATGCTATTTCCCAAACACTAAACAGTGAAAGTGTACCTTATACAGTACTTTCCCCAATTGGCCCTGGTGGCCCTTTAGACTTGCATGGAGAATTTCGAGGTGAAGATGACCTCAATTGGTTCTAAAACCTCTTCCATTAGACTCAGAAGGTCGAAAATAGCAGAAATGGGCTTTTGAATCACCAAAAATGGATGAACATAGTCCCCAAACAGCTCCAGCACTGAAATGGCCCTGGTGGCCCTGAAAGCTTCCCTGAAGCTAAACAGTGAGAAGAATGCCTCAAAAGGAAAAACGAGCTGTAGAAATGGATTTAGAATGCTGAAAAACTTCAGGAATGACCTTCGTTCCACATTCACTGGCTGCACAATTCCCAATGCAGCTCCCAAACTGATTTGGCCCTAGTGGCTCCTGGAACTTCCACGAAGAAAAATCACCTGCAAACGGCCTCAGATGGCTGTGAAACCTGTGCCAATGGCTTCAGAAGGTCGAAGAGACCCAAAATCAAAAACAAATTCACTCCAAAAGGATCTCCCATGTGAAAGATATGGCATATTTACTAACTGCCAGTCTGGCCTAAACAAGCTCCACTAAATGTGGAGACACTGCCAGTTAACTGAACTAAACTGGCACATCCGCCTAATTTGGGGGAACCGGCGCTAAATTTGGGGCGGAATAACTGCTAGCATTAAATTTCAAGTGACATGTGGCCGCACATTCCGCATTAGTTGTTGGGGTAACCGCCAGATTGAAAGTTAACAAACTGTTTGATATATTTAAATATAAATTTTGTGCTTTCCATAACAAGAACCAAGTGCATGGCTCAATGGTAAAACGGTTTGTTGTTGAACCACAGGTCGAGGGTTCAAATCACCAATACGCAAAATTTTTCATACGACATTTCTCAAACCAGGGGGCTACGTGGCGCCCTCCGGGCCTGCCACGTGGCAGACCATAATTGGTTCAAAACAAATACAATCCACTTTTCCACGAACCAGCGCTTGCCACTTGTTGACTGCTGACTGGTCAATAGAGAATATTCTATGGAATATTCCCGAATATTCTTTTTTAATATTTCCCAATTTCTAAAGTCAACCGGCTCTTTTTAACTAAAATCAAAGAACTTCAAAGTCAATAACTTATGCATACTACGACCGCTTTTCCTCGAACCGTTCACGGCGCCTAATCGGAAGACAAGCTCTATCCGGTCGTTCAGGTTCAAACTAGTTCAAGCACCTTCATTTTTGACCATTTTACACACTTGCCCCCGAGCTCCCCGACCTGACCAATCTAGTGATGGCTAGTGATGTTTGACCGTGAGGTGGAATCATTGGTTGAGGGTTGAGGTGGTTTTGCCTATGGAAGCCCTGGTTCGGTTTTGATTGATTAGTTTTATGAGATCCCACATTCATGCTTGGAATATGGCACAAGGGTGACTGGATGAAAGAAATATTTGGCTCAACCTAGTCTATGGTCGGGTGGTTCGTGGAAGTCCCATACCTAGTCAGCCTATGCAATCATCAATAAGAGATATTTCTCCTTGGTATTTTATGGGTAAATATACTTTCTTATATGTGGCTTATATGGTTGTTATATCCTTGATATTTTTATTGATTATATGTTGGTTATGAGTGAGTTTTATGACAACAATGATGTATGGCTCTCATCATGTTTTGGTTAATCACTTAATGTACAATGAATATATGGCTTAATAGATGGTAATGAAAATATTATGATGATGCACGAATGCTTCTTAGGGACTCTTAGATAAGTGTGAGACCCCTATGCTTAGATCTGTTGTTTAAACCTGTAGAATGCATATTTGTGACATGTTTGACGAAATTTATGTCATGGCTAGTAGGGGTCCATTCAATTCCTTGTTCAAGTATTTTAACTTGTATGATTATTCCGATGTTACTTTTCATTTCTGGAAGTTTGCTGGAGTTCTGTGAAGTTTCCTGAGTCTTGGCCCTGAAAAAGTGGCACATAATTCGAAGTCAATGGCACAGAACTACCTGGAAAATTCTTTAGTCGCAAGAATGATCTCCTGTGGGAGAGATTGGAGGGTCTCAGTTGCATTCATGCCCATTTCAAGGGAGAAACTGAGGCTTTAGTACATCAAAATGCCGGTTTTTCTCAGGGGATGGTCATCTGGATGGGTTGGATGGCTCTTGGGGGTTCTAATGAATGTGTAGAAGGTCATATTGGTTGTGTTCTGTCGATTCCACTTCCTTAACTAATATATAGTGTTGAATCATATCATAGTAACTCTTTGTCACATTTTTACCTCGGTTGGTCGATTACTTGCATAGATGTTGGAGGAGGGTGTTACATTAATTCTCATTATTGAAAAAGGAACTTAGCATTTGATGTTTATTCAAGAAAAATAAATCTTTTAGATTGTGGATAAAAACTATTGTTTTTTCTCAAAATATGTTTAAAGCCTTAGGTTCCCTTTTTACTTAATCACGTGAGTTGGATAGCTTTCTAAAACCCTAAGTGGCTTGTGAAGGTCTATTAAAAATTAAGTGGATGAATGATGACCTATTTTTTTGTTTTTTTTTGGGTCATTGTGGGAATAGCTTGTTTAAGTTCTTTTTCGGTTGGTTTTAATATTAATAATAGTACAATATAAATATTTTATGTTTTTATTTTTTACAAGTGCATTTTTAGATTAGTTTTGTTTAAAATTTCACTTTTTTCTAGTTTTTTTTAACCATAACAAAAATATTATATTGTCAGCGCAACGTTAAATCAAGAGTACAAAAATTGGTTGTAATGCTTGACAACTAGCAATTGTTCATAGTGCAAAAAGTACTCACATAGTTTTAAGACCAAAAAGGCTACTCTTTAAATTGGTGTAGTATATACTTGGAAAAAGACTCTTAAAATTAGACATATCAAAACTTCCATACAATCAATAAAAAAAAGAATGATTCTCTTCTTCTTAGGGGGGGGGGGGGGGCTTGCTCCATAACAAGAGTTAGAACATTTATATTGGGAATGAAGGACTCATTAGAAAATACAAGTACCAAAACAAAGGAGTGATCACCCACAATAGTAGCATGTTGCAACTCTTAAATTTGCAATCTTAGGCTATTAAGCTCATCTTCCACTTGTTGAAGCTTCAATTTCTAATCAATTAGAATCTCCATAGTGGTGGAGACGCATGTGGTTAGTTAATTTTTCTTGGGCTACATTTTGATTCAATATATCCCTGGGAAAGGCGAAGCATTATTTATACCTAAATATCCTTGATATATTACTCTTAAGAAGAAGGAGAGTGTTTTCTAGTCATATTGAAAGCAAAAGGTCTCCACCTTGTGTCTCTAATAGATAGATGTACCTAAAAAACTTTCCCTAGCCATATATCCAAAGCCATTGACATAGTATTGAAATAGAACAACAAAATCAAAATGCCCCTTTGGAAGGTGACAAGTTTGGCCCTTGACTTCCCCATAATTTTGGGGGAAATTTCAACCACCCTTTTCAATTACTCGTGACAGTATCCTAGTTAGATCCCAAGAGATAATCAGGTTTCCATGTTGGTTTTGTAACAAACACTCTTGTTAGAATCAAGATGGTGAAAACAAATATACCATAAAAATAATCCAATTGAAAAAGTAGGATGAAAACTAGAGAAATCCTTACCAATCACTCAAATATGTCATTCATTCCAACAAAGTCCCTTTTTCATGCCTAACATATAGGTTGAAATACAATAGCCAACTCACCATGAAATCCATATTGATTATCCAAACATAACCTTTTTTCGGTTCTACAAACTGTAACCCAAGACCGTTGTTATGATATTTAGACACTTAGGAGTTAGTTAAGTTCAACTTGGTCTAATGTGTCTATTAGGTAAAAGTGTGTTTCTTTAATATGCATTAGTTGCATTGTAATATGATGGTCATGATATGCTCTAGATATAAAGTGATATAATGACTCATATTCTCCTTATCCATGTGTTGAGGAGGTAACCTCCTCTCTCATGCACAGGCATATCCTTTAATAGCCCAGCAGGGGTCTAGCAACAATCACGAAATGTTACAACGCAAGTTCCTAGTTACGAATGAAAAGACCAAAGATGGAGGCCTACCTGGAATCCAATGCTATGATCTGAAGAAGAGAGCGTTCCCGTTCCTCAGCCTCGGCAGATCACGATCCTCCACGATCTCCGCAGATGGACACCTGCACATGCAAGAAACAAACAGATACAAGCATAAAATCCGACATACGTAACTCAATATCAGTCAGAAAGGATATTACTCATATTAACATCATTGAAAACAGAGTGGAACCATAATCGTAATCATTCATTAAATAACGATCAAAAGAGATTACAACCAAAGTTCAACGTTGTGGTCTCCTTCGGATGGGTCTCCAGTCGTTCACATCTCGCAAAAATCGCCAGGGAAAGGGCAAACCTCTCCCGAGTCTCTCGACAATAGTCTTCTTACTTGAGTCGGCCTTAAGGGAAGGAAGAGGGCTCTTACAGCAAAAGGCTCTTGGGAATTTGGAGATTCAAAGCTTAGGCACTTCAAGACTAGCTTGCCATGGAATTGAGTAGGCTTTTATAGATGGGGAAGGAGGGAGTTGGGATCCCTATTATTGTGGGATTGGCCCTATCAACAAGGAAGGTTCCATGGGAGGTGGCAAAACCACTTCCCCTCCATAGAACTCCTGCAGCCAAACCTCCCAACTCAAGATAGGCAATGGTTTCTGAGTTTGTTGGAACTCAACTTCCGCCATCTTTATTTAAAAAACAGTCCCTAAATTGGGTGGCGCGACTACTGCTCTATGACAGAGCGCCAGTTGGCGCGACCTCTTTGCAGGATTTTCCCCATTGGCGCGAGTACTGAACTGTCCGCCCGCGCCAATGCAAAAAGGGATGTTTTTCATGATTTTTGCAAGGAGATGTCTCAAGGGAAAATAAAGCTCATGCTTAGAGGAATGCATTGATGATGTTTTCAAGGCATGACAATGTTCACAAGTCACAAAATGGGTCCTCCATTGTGCGGGACGGGGAATGGTAGGGACGGTGACAAATTACTGTGTAACAGATGCCCCCTAAAGTATGAGGCCCGAGAAAGAGAGGGGTGAAATGCTTTACGAGAACATGTTCAACTGAAGGCCCGCCGTCGGAAAACCTGCGCAGAAAATACAACTGATATCTCAAGTACATGATGTATATGTGGTATGGGCGCAGCCATCCAAAACAGAGTACACTATAATCTGGATCCAGGGTATGGGCGCAGCCATCCAGCGAGGATCAAATAAATAGACTCAGGTATGGTCGCAGCCATCCAATCAGTGAGTCATATACATAATGATAATAATCCACAATCGCAGCCTGGATTACAACAGACACAATCCAGGGTCTTGCGCTCCATCTTGACCCAAACAAAGTACAAGTTCAAGCATGTGAATATGTGAGCTGAAGTCGAACATGCAGGAACATCGTCTGATTACCAGCCAATGATGAAAGCTGTTAACAGACGCGAGAGGAACCACCAATAATGACAATGGTCCTCAAGGTACTACGGTGTACAATCTACGGCCTAGATCACACGGTCCATTGGAGCCTTTGAGTCTTTTCTTGGTTTTGAGAGACTTTGGTCGATTTGGGATCTGATTGCTTGTGTCGTTGAGTGAAATTTGCTTGTTTTGCTCTCTCAACATCGTTTCTCAAGTTTTTCCATTTGTTTTCAGTTTGTTTAGTGCATTTAGCTATCAAACGTTGAAAATTACAAAAAAAAATCTCTTGTGCTTTTGGTTGAATTAGTGCAAATTGAAATTTTTCGATTTTACTAGTAATTAGTGATTTGAATGAAAAGTTTTCAATTTCATTAGTTGCATTAGAGATCTCATTGTTTGTCTTCCGAATCATTTTTTTTGTGTAAAGACTCTCAACTCTTCTGTAGCTAGTTTTCATTGAACAAAATGGTCTACTGTGGCATGTAGCTTTGCATTTAGGAGTTTTGAAACAATACATTCGTTAGGGCCTGAAAATTGAAACCTAATTGAAGATCAACTTTAAAATCCACTCAATTAACCTAAGGCAGCATTGAAATCTAACGAAACATATTTAGAGGTCTAGGCTAGAGACGTGTTCCGACGTCTTTAAACCTAGCAACTGTCATTCGCCTATTGGCTTTAGACAGCGCTAGTACGGACTTGTGCTCCCCGTACCGTCGCGTATATAAAGGGAGACCCCTCTAGGTTTTCAATCCTTTATCCACAAGAAGCCGAGTCTGCCGCCCTATACCCGTGATACACCGAACACAGCATTCGGGGAGATTGCCTGCACGTACGGAAAGTCCTTGGTTGATTTCTTCTTCATTATTAAAACCAAGGTGTATATTGCAGTTCACGGTTATTTGGTACACCCTTTGTGCCTAGTTTTCCTGTGCAGTCATTTGGTCTTTTCTGACTCCCTAAATTTGAAAAGACCGTCAAGCGCTTGTCCTTTCACGCTTGTGTCAAATCTGAAAGAGATAGAGTCATCTTTCTATCGTTTCTCGACTCTTAAAACATGAAACGGTAGAGTTTCTTATTTTTCAATGTGGTAAAATTAATCACCCACGATTATACGCCCTGTCAGAGATTGCTTGTTGACCGTTTTATCGTGTGTCTTGACTCTTTTTCGGCCCGTGTGTGGTTTTGAGTTGATGGCAACTTTTTCAGAGTTTACCAACCAAGGAATCCCCTCAGAAGGGAATCCTAGTCATTTTCCTCCTTTTGGAAATGTTGGTGCTCCTTACATGGCGACGTTGTCCCTTCCTGGGTTAACTGTTGGGTTGCCTGTTTGGTTGTTCTCAACCTCTGTAGTCCCGAATGTCTCCACTACTATTCAATCAGTTCCTCCGCCGGAACAACATCATGTTGATTCCAAGGTGGACCTCTCCCCTTCTTCGCCTGTTTCTGCGTCCTCATCTTCTACTTCACCTGGTGAAAGCCTGGATTCGAGTAACCAGGTGGTTAAGAAGAAGAAGAAGAAGACAAAGAAGAAGAAGTCTGATAAGCGAGAGGCTAAAAGTGCAGCCACTGTTTCTGAAATATCTCCTCTTGATAAACCTTCCAACCCTCCACGGCAAGTCAAGTTCCCTTGCATGTTGTGCACGGGAGACCATCTTCTTCGAGACTGCCCTGGCATCCCCAAGGTGCTCGAAGCATGGTCCAACGATCGTCCGCCGTTACCTTTGACTTTCGAGACCCAGGTTGGGGGCATGTCTTCAACTGGTACTGATAAGGCCTCTAAGAAGTAGGGTAAGATCACCAATCCCTGTAAGTTGTGTGAAGGGCACCATGCCATTCACCTTTGTCCTTATATGGATGAAGCCAAGCGAGTTTTGGACAACCCAACCGGTTCTACACCACGCCTTCCACCTAGTTATAATCGGCTTTCTTTGAGTCCTCCGCCAGCTAATCCTACGATTGGTCAAGATTCATCCTTGGTCGATCCCACTCCCCCAGAAATTCAAATTTGCGAGTCCGTCCCTGACCAACCATTGGTCGTAGGATCGGTTGAACTGGCCCCGTCCGCGGTGCACCAGGTCTTTTCTGTCGAGAGTGGATCTCACACCCCCCATGTTCTTCTTGTTTCTTCATATTCCTCGGACTTGGAGAAAGATTCTCCTGTCCCTATACCTCAAGAAGCTACTCCTCCACCTCCCGTGATGGAGGTCACGGAGGATTCTCTTCCCACCTTCGAGATGGAGGTTATGGAGGATGCTCCTTCTTCCGTAACACCAGGGGAAGACCTTCTCGATTCGATGGTATCCCCTCCGAGTAGTCTGGTCGCATCCTTTGATTGGAGTCGATTTGCAGGATTCCGCCTTCCGTCTTACGTGCCTTTCGAGATCACAGTATAGGCTCTTGGTCTGGTTGTACCCAGCACCATTATAGACGAAGGTGCCTCTGTTAGTATTCTGTCATCAACTACCTGGCAAGCTTTTGGTTCGCCGCCGCTTGCGCCCGTTACGCAGAATCTGTTGACATTCAATAGAAGAACGAGTCAACCATTGGGGATCCTTCCAAGGTTACCTGTTACTTTGGGAGGAAAAACCGTCCATATGGACGTGATGGTTGTTCCAGGCCCCTTAGATTTCAATCTGCTTTTGGGGCGCGATTACACCTATGCCATGGGAGCGCTCGTCTCCTCCCTCTTTCGTGTGGTCTGTTTTCCGCATGAAGGAAGGATTGTGACCATTGATCAGCTTTCGTTCTTTGGTCCTAATGTGGCAGCTGGTCCGCCATCACCCCCTCCTGGTTTTTATTCACCCGTTGTATCTGCTCCACCGCAGGTCAACTATGTGTCTACCTACCCTATGCCCGTACTCAGTGAAGACGCCGTCGTGCATAGTGTACTGGGGGCATTGGGTCCTGACTTCCAGGATCTTTTCCTTTCATCGGGAGTGGAACTCTTGGAAGCGCCGCCTTCTTGTTCATTTTGATGCAAGTCGGTTAGAGCACGGTTCCCTCCCTAGGTCAAGCTCTTTAAAAATGAAACCAGGTTCTCGGAGCATAGTTCCTTCACTTGTGTCGAGCTCCTAAAAATAATGAAACAAGTTGTTTGAGGATGGTTCTTTTAAGTGTGTCAACCTCGTTAAAATAATGAAACACGAGCATGTTCAATTCGACTTTTTGTTTTGAACCTTCACTCCATTTTCAATGGACTGAAGCTTGGGGGGCATGCACCTCGAATTGAGACACCATGCTGGGGGGCATGCCCATCTTCCTCATTTCAAGCATAGTTTGCATATGTGTGTGTTCATGTGTGCTTTTAAGCTTGCATAAAAATGAAATGTGTGAGTAGATACATTGTGTGAATACATTTCGCATTGGGTCGTTTGTTATGTAACTAATACATTAGATTACATTTGTATTAGACATTTGCATGACATATAGAAAACATCATCATATGCAAAAGATCCATCCAAAATAGTCATATGTATATATATATATATGTGTGTGTGTCGAAATGTTTGCACAGTGTGCATCACGAAAGTCAAAATATACATAATCGTCTTAAGTACATCCGGAGACGATACGTCTCTCAAAAAATAGGTGTGGTATAAATCCTAAGAGCTAATCCGCATGGTGCTCATGATAGCATGTGACTGCACGCACTAAGCGTCTCAGGATTCGGTGGATCCGACTTGGAACTCCCACCGTGTGGCGCTGGTATGCCATCTGTACGTTCGCCAGCCGAGCATAGTCCGGAATCCCTCAGGCAATGCCCTCAAGATTCTGGATCAAATCCTCTCCTCCGGTGCCCTCTCCCTGAGGATCAAGGGCGAGTTGTGTCCTCTGTGAGATTGGAGACATCCCAGCTGGTCTCTCAGGTCCCACATCTGCATACATATATAAAATGTGTTAGGATGAATGTGTATTAACAAAAAAAAAAAACATAAAACATAAAGTCAAAAACATGAGGTCTTACCCAACTCCTCGTCCTAGTCATCTCCTTCTGGCAGTGGGAGATCTGGGTCCCCAGTGGAGTCGCCAAATTTTTGAGGAGGTAAATCCCCTCTGCAGACAGAGGTGATCCCTACTAGCCCAGCAGGGGTCTAGCAACAATCACGAAATGTTACAACGCAAGTTCCTAGTTACGAATGAAAAGACCAAAGATGGAGGCCTACCTGGAATCCAATGCTACGATCTGAAGAAGAGAGCGTTCCCGTTCCTCAGCCTCGGCAGATCACAATCCTCCACGATCTCCGCGGATGGACACCTGCACATGCAAGAAACAAACAGATACAAGCATAAAATCCGGCATACGCAACTAAATATCAGTCAGAAAGGATACTACTCATATTAACATAATCGAAAACAGAGTGGAACCATAATCGTAATCATTCATTAAGTAACAATTGAAAGAGATTACAACCAAAGTTCTGACGTCGTGGTCTCCTTCGGATGGGTCTCTAGTCGTTCACGTCTCGCAAAGCTCGCCAGGGAAAGGGCAAACCTCTCTAGAGTCTCTCGACGATAGTCTCCTTACTTGAGTCGGCCTTAAGGGAAGAAAGAGGGCTCTTACAGCACAAAGGCTCTTGGGAATTTGGAGATTCAAAGCTTATGCACTTCAAGACTAGCTTGCCATGGAATTGAGCAGGCTTTTATAGATGGGGAAGGAGGGAGTTTGGATCCCTATTATTGTGGGATTGGCCCTATCAACAAGGAAGGTTCCATGGGAGGTGGCAAAACCACTTCCCTTCCATAGAACTCCCGCAGCCAAACATCCCAACTCAAGATAGGCAATGGTTTCTGAGTTTGTTGAAACACAACTTCCGCCATCTTTATTTAAAAAACACTCCTTAAATTGGCTGGCGCGACTACTGCTCTGGGACAGAGTGCCAGTTGGCGCGGCCTCTTTGTAGGATTTTCTTCATTGAGCGCGTGGTGAAGCTAATGCGCCGCGCCTTGATGCAAAGAAAGATGTTTTCATGATTTTTGCAAGGAGATGTCTTTAGGGAAATTGAAGCTCATGCTTAGAGGAATGCATTGATGATGTTTTCAAGGCATGACAATGTTCACCAAGTCACAAAATGGGTCCTCCATTGTGCGGGACGGGGAATGGTAGGGACGGTGACAAATTATCGTATAACACCATGGCTTAACACCCGATTGATCCATGATATTTATTTAAAGGGCATGGAGGGTCGTGGTTGATGATTGATTATGAAAACTCTCTTATGTAAAATGTTTTATTTTACATTAATAAATTGCCTCTAGCAGCCACGTTGGCTGGGGCCATGGATTGCTTCTCTCTTAGAGGGTTTTAACCACATAAAATTATTGGCATTTGATCTTCAATCTAGTTTTGTAAGTGGTTACTATAGGTTTTCATTCTATATGGAATACCATGTTTACTTGAACATGGTATTAGAGCCCATTTGAAGAACTAATCTAGTTGGTGATTAAGATCTTGATGCTTGTGTTGTTGCGTTTGTGATATCTATTATTTTTATATGATTTTGGCCTAAGTGAATTGTTCAATTGTGTCTATAACATTGTTTTGAGCTAATAATGCCTTCCATTTCATTTGAAAATATGTTTTTTTTCCCAAGACAAAACATTTTTCGTCAAATCTAGAGGTATACAGTCTAAATATGCCCTTTAATAATTTAAAAAAAAATGTTAATATTTCAGTTTTATTTTTATTTTATATTCTTAGTTTGCCACTCTTTCAGGTTTGTATACCCTCTTTTTCCTATACTTTTTGTTATCTCAACAAATTAGAAACATATCGGAAAGTGTTTTCTAGACTATGCATGCCCTTTTTCCACCAATGGAAAATATAAATATTTCCCTCAAAGATCCTGAATTTGAAGCAATTTTCCACGTAGAGGGTTCCATCCAGTTCACAAGTGCATCCTAATTGGAAAATGATCTAACAAACTCCACACCAATGAGTAATTTTTCCATATTTCCATTGCAAGTTTTGTCACAAGATTTGGAAGGGAGCTCACACACCTTAGTTCCTGTCGTATCCCTTGGTGCATGTTTAACCTAAGCGAACCTCCCACATGCCTCCAAATTCCATTGCCAATTGTCATCATCATGGAATGGGGTGATGAGGCACCATATCATTCAAATAGAGGGTGCCCACTTTAAACCTGAGTGCTCTATTTTCCAGTTGATCTGCTTGGGTGTTGTTATGTCTAAAAAAATATTAATTTCAATCTTCTTCAACACTTTCAGATGTATTCTAATATGATTGAGGGAATTGAGTGAAAGACCACATGAGGAAGATCCAAATTGAATGTGTTTGATGATAAATTTTGAATCTCTAATTATAATCAAATTTTAATTGTGAAATGAAAGTGAGTTTAAGGTTTTGGATCTATTTATGCACCCAAAAATACATGCAGAGCAAAAAATAAAGATCTCACAAGGAATTATATTGTTGGCTTTCAGTTAAAAATATAAAAATATAAAATAGTTTGATTTTGCCTTTAAGAAAGGAAAAAATCACATAACAAGGCACCTATCATGTTAAAAAAATCATATAAATAAAAAAAGTTACATAAATTCAATATTTTTTATTATTAAAGCATTTTTTCATTAAATTTAATGCCATTTGGATTTCCGTAAAAAAATAAAATTATTAAATATTTAAATTTTGAAAAGGAAAATAATCACCTAACAAGACAACTATCATGTTAAAAAAACATATTAAATAAAAATTACATAAACTCAAGTTAAATTACATAAATCATATGGTTTCTTATTAAAGTTTTAAGTATATTAATTATTATTATTATTATTATTTATTATTTATTTTTATTTTTTAAAATTTGAATATTAATAATTTAATGCCATTTTTATTTAAAAATGCAACTTTATTTAATTTATAAGAATTTTGTTCTTGAAAACTTTATACCAATTTAAATTTATCTATGTCATTAAAATTTCAAAAAAAATAAAAATAAAATAAAACTTTATTTTATCCCCTAAAATATCAAATTTATTTATTTTTAATTTAATCCAAGAACATGTTTTCTTATCAATATAAAATTTTATATTAAAAATTAAATATCTGAAAATTTATATTTATTTCATAATTATTATAAATATAAAATTTCTAAAATTCTTTTAATTTTTTCATTAGTTCAAACTAATATTCAAATAAATTGTTCTCAACTTATACCCATTCTATGTGATAATATGAGTGTCGTAAGTATTTCTAAAAATCTTCTCATGCACTCAAAAACTAAGCATATTCCAATCAAATATCACTTTCTTAGAGAACAGGTATATGAAGAAAAGCTCAAACTGGTGTATGTTCCCTCAAAGGAACAAGTTGCTGATATATTTACAAAGCCTCTTCAACCTGATTCCTTTGAATATCTTAGACAAAAACTAGGAATGGTCTATGCTTCATCACTTCATTAATTATTCTAAAATACCTTTCATTTTGGGGGGGGGGAAATACATATGTTGTCTTAATGATGATTCCCATGGTTGTTTTGATATTCATGTTGCTTATATTACTAACAATACATCTGATGTAGTAACAATGAACAGGTACAGACAATACAGGGTTAGAGGAGTTGTGGTTATGAAAAATTCAAACATTATACTTTTTGTACACAGATAATATGCAAGACAGTCGTGTATATATGTGAGTTCTGATCTAGACAGTCGCGTATGTTTCTCTATGATGAAGAAACAATGGGACAGACTCAGGGCAAGGCTCTTTTATGCTTTAAACAATTATTATTTGACACTCGGGTCTTGGTGTTGATTGGTTATAATCTATTATTGCTCAAATACTACTTAGAAGTGGTATTATCTTATGATGGTTTATGAGTTGTTGCAATATGACATTGATGCTTTGATGAACTAATTGATTGATGAAGATGCTTTGATGAACTAACTAATGGATGAGTTAATATGATCAGATCTAATAGTGAACAGTTGGCACAGGTTCAGGGAGAGCATTTGTTATGCTTCTATTAGTGCATTGTTGGCATTATGATTTCTTTATAATTATGGTATGATGGTGTTCATGATAAGTATATAACATGGATGATGTTGTTGAAGACACATATGTTGTTGAAGTGTTTGTTGCCACACTTAATGCTTATGGTGCAGATCCTATATGGTGTATGATAGTTGCTAAATGACTATCATGGTCTTATTGTGGTCTTTGGTTTTGGTCATAAATATCTCTTGATGTAAAAGTCACATAGAGATCCATGATGTAATAAATGTAATACTTAGTCATGTTTGGACTATTGTAATCCCATTTTGAGCATTTGATGTAAAATTGAGACAAATATGTAATCCAACTGTGTTGGGTGATTGATGTAAGCTTGAATCATTGGTGATAGGAAAATTCATATCTGGATGAGTCATAGATTCATGTACTTCTTTTTATCTATTCAAAAATTTAGCAGGTGCTTAGGGGGAGCATGGTCAACGTTCAATGTTCATACTCAGTAGATCAGATCTACAACACTCATGTCAAAAAAGGGAAGAGAAGTCTTCATTTAGCATTGGTCATCCCTTTGCCCTTGATGTCAAAGGGCAGGAGAAATTGGTGTTTTGAGAATGCTTGGTGACTTGGGAGAGAAGCTTGGTATGTCTACAAATGTATCTACAAGTGGTGATCTTGCTATGCCTTCAGATGTATCTATAGGTGGTGGTAACCACACACCAAAATGGTTGCCATCAAGTCCAAAGGGGGAGATTGTTAGCATTATGCCTAATGTGTTGTCCTTGATGGAAACCTACTTGGTAAAGATGTCAAAATGATGAGTACATATGAGATCAGACAAATAAATATCAGTTCATAGACAAAGGAATGATGAAGGTAAAGCTTGAGGAAGTATACGCTGGTTTTGTGAAGCAAAGTCACATGCATATGCAAGTATGGTGAAGAAAAGTCGCATACATTTTCCACACCATGGTATTCTAAATATGAGGAGTCTTTACCATGGCATTGGCACATTGTATTAAGCACAACAACGGATATCTAATCCCATCAAAGAATACCATCGAAATTAATATGGGTTTGAACCAAGGTATTTGCTAGGGCTTAAGCTATAAAAGGAGATGGAGATCAAAGTGTTGGTGTGTGCATGTAATGGGTTATCGATGAATTGATTGATCTTAAATAAGTGTGCACAAGGAATATGATGAGGGGTCAGATCTATTAGATCTAAAATGACTACATATTCTGCTTATGGTTTGATCTGTGATGATAATGTTATGACGTGTGTTTGTTACTGTGTATCTCAAGGTTTGGGTTTGATTGAAGTTTTGTTGTGCAGCGAAGGTATCTCAATAATTACAAATTTGTGCATAGGTTCTCTTCAGAAAGATCGCGTACATACGCAGATCTACTTCTGGGTAGTCACGTATAAATTTTGCAGTATCGACAAATCGGTACGCGGGTGTCAAGTATGAAAGGCGCGTACATACACATAAGTTATTTATAAGGGTCACATACCTCTGTTAGGGTTTTGTAGTATGATTTGATGATAATGGTTGATATATTATGTGATGTTTTTTGTTTTCTATCGACGAAGTCTCTCTTATAATTATCTATGTTTGATGGTATTGTTTTAGTTGAATTTATTATGAAGTAAAGTATTGACTTTTGATGATGCTGCTATGTGATAAGTTGTATTTGGTCTAGTGGTTTATGTTGTCTTCAATATTTATTTGGGTGATTGTTTCAGTGGTACAGTGATACAGATTCAGCTATCAATATTTTGAGATCTGTATGGGGGTATGCTTCAGGGGAAACACGTACGTACACGGGTATAAGTAAGAACAATAGCGTATATATTCTGACATGTATTTAGAAAAGGTTTGCAGCGACAAAATCTGGTTTCAGTGATGAAAAATATGTGGTCTAGTATTCTAATGAATGGGTGTACAATGATATAAGTTGGTATGGTTGTGTGAACAAGTTATTTCTATGTTTCACTTGGTGATACAATTGGTTCAATGATTAAGTGATTTGGTACAGTGTTGGTTTCGGTATCGTTGTCTAAAATTTGGAATGGATCCAGTTTGAAGTATTCTGAAAAGTGATCCACAAAGAACAAAGGGTAAGGGGGTTGTAGCTCCCTTCCAATAAAAGCTGGAGAATGAGAGAAGGTTGTAGCCTTTTGGATGTGGGTACCTTCATAGTGGTATGAGTCTGCGTCAGTACAAGTTTTTAAGAAATTTCTCTTCATAATAAAAGAATAGGTCAGAGACGACAACAATGATGGTTTTCTCCCACATTAGGTTTCCACCTAAGAAATCTTGGTGTTCATGTGTTGCTTGCGTGTGATGGCTTATTCTGTTCTTACTGCACAAGTTTAATGTTTAATGAAGGATTGATACACTAGTTCAAGTTAAAGAGATTATGAATCAACTGAAAAAGTTTAGTGAACTAGATATATGCTACTTGTCTTCATCACAGCCACGTACATACACAGGTTTACTTCATAATAGTCACATACAAAAATATGAATAAGAAAAGAAAATTTTAAGTAGTTTACAATACTGATTCACCCCACCTCTCAATATTTTTCCTAACATGACCATCACTTTATGCATGATTGTTATTAGTTACCATTACAGGTCAATGATCTGCATATACATGTTTTGTCAAGTTTCGTAATTGTATCTAGAACCTAGCCTCCTACCTCTTTCTCAATCTCTACATCCATGATGAATCATCTTTCAATCTTATATTCTTCCTTTTTAAATTTTGGATTTCCCGTCTAATTTTTGGAGGATTGGACAACACAAATATTGCATTTGAATTGTCGAGTATTAGACCCTTAAGTTTGAGGGGTGGTGAAAGCCTCTTCTCCCCCAATGACCTTATACCCAACAATGCCCACCATAATGGCACAAGGCAGGTTGGAACCCAAAAAACTAGAAACTAACAAGATTGAGATAGAAATACCACCAGGAAAAGGACCAACGAAACTCAAGCTTAAAGGGACCCAATGATAAATTTGAGCCAGGAGGGAGGCTTGGTGGAATGAGGAGAACCTAGGGTGACCATGAAATCCAAGCTAGAGGGGTGAGGAAGAGATAGTTTCTGCAAAAACCTAGAGAAGTTCTCACTCCTTCCTTCTGAAAGTCAAGCTAAAAACTAGAGCCTACCAGAGATCCTACACTTTTTCATAAGACTTGGGGAAGGTATCACAACTACAATCCCAAGCCTCATAACAATGAGACAAAGCAACAATAATGGGACCACGAGCTAAAAAAATAATAGACTTCCAAAATAATAAAAACCACTAAATCCACAACTAAAAGTTGAATACGTATAGAGAAACAGGGAAGCGTTTGATCAAAATCCCACATGAAGCTTATTGTTTCCCACCAAAATTTGAGGTTGAAATCATAGTCAACGAAGGAACCTGAACCTCTGTGATAATCACTGGAGATATTGTCTTACTACTGGGCCAAACACTCCAACATAATCTTCTGATATTGAAGATCTTAACCCCAACTAGGAAGAGATTATTATTCCTCGTGTTTAAAAGGCTCTAGGAACATAAAATCCATGTAGAATAAATTTTGAAAGAGAAATTGTACCAAAAAAACAAATAGTTTTCTTACCATGGTCGCTTGAAAATTACCACTACCCATACCCATTCTCATTCCCATGGCTCTTTCTTTACCATGAGCATTTTATTGTCCTATTTATCACTGACACAGTGATGATTCTCAATGAATGAAACTATCAAACACCAGCTCTACACAAAAACCGGCTTACTCTCAAACCTACCCTCATGTGCGTGAATTTTCATTGAATTCATTTGCCATATATGAAAATCACTATTCTCCACTCCTACTATATCATTCACTTACGGGCTATTAACACTTTGATTAACAAACACCCATAATCAAAAAAATATTAAAAAAACAAAAAACAACACCTTTAAATTTATTAATTTTACAATTTATTTTTATTTTAAATAAATATTTGTTTATATAATTTTTTATTAACCTATTTTATCTCATATCATTTTTCCTTAAATTCTTAAATATAATTATTTAAACATAATAGAATTCTTTAATATAATTATTTAAACATAATAGGTCACATGCCATGTGTTCCTTTCCACCCTCCCATGGTATAAATTTGGGTACTAAGACCTGCTTCGATTGGCAGGGAATCAAATACCTTTTGAGTCATCCCATAAATCAATGTGTCCATGTGGACGACAATTTGTGTTTAAACAGCTTGTGCCATATGCTCCCTGCAAAAGGTGAGAGGCCATTTATTTGGTTTTCTAAATGATTGAAGTTATAAAGTTTTCTAAATGATTGAAGTTATAAACGTTTCAGGAACCCACATGGGTGATAATATCAATGCCCCCCACACAGGTAGACACTCTACGTCTGCCATGAGCATTACAAAAATCTATGGACTCTTTTCATCTCACCTTCAATGTTTCCTTAATTTTATGTAACAAGATGTAAAATATCTCTTTTCTTAAAATTAATTTGCAAATCCTTGAATTCCCTCCTTTGTAAATTAATTTTAAATCTCGAACATTTTCTTAAAGTTATATTGATTTATTTAATCTTTTCTCTTTATCTTACTTCTTTACTTAATCTATTTTCTTATATAAATTTGGGTTTTCTGCATCAATTCCCAAACCATAAACTTTTTTTTTTCATTTTCTTTACATTACATATCCAAAATCTTGTAAATCTTGCACTCAACCAACTTTCTTCTTATGTATACACTTCCACCCCATTTTGTGTTGCATCACATACCTAAAATTATATCTTTATCTTTATCGTGTACAGCTTTTGAGCAAATCATTTTAAACCACGCCAAGATATTGTATAGTTTCTTTCTTCATAGGCATACACTTGCACCCCATTTTGTGTACACTTGCTTGAACCTTGGTTGCGTTCCATGCATTCTCATTTTTAGTTGTTATAATAATAATAATAATCTATATTTAAGGTCATAGCCAAGGCAGACACCAAATTGGTGTATGAGACCCCTTTGTTTGTGAGACAAGGGACCCACCTCCACGCAGCGGTTTTACTGCTAAGTCTACAAAGGCATACATACTCTAAGTCTACGAAGGCATACATACTCTACCCCCCTCTAGTTTTGAACTTGTGACCTCTTAGGAGGAAACACCTGTTAATAAATACTCGACTCTTTACCAACAAATCAAAGTTAGTATAAGTGAGATTTATGAGATAGATGAGACTCACTAAAAGTGAGATTTATGAGACTCAATTTGAATTTGAGTTTCATCTTTATTAATAAATTATATTAATCAATAATAAATAAAAATTGGAAATGCTTATATTTCTAATTAAATAAATTTAAATTAGTTTAGATTCATTTTAATTCTAGTTTTGATAGATTTAGAGTGATGGATCTAAGCTAGTTAAATTGATTTTTCTATAAAATCATTAAACAAAAGAGAGTAAAAAGTTCACTTGTAATTGCAAATTATTGAAATCTCATAACCACTTTGCAATTCTAAATGTGTGTTTATTGAACACATATTTTTAATATTTTATTTATTTTATTTTTTCAGGTCAATTCTCTCAATATTTCTCTCTATATATGCCTCTTGTAAAAATCTTTTACTCAACGAGCTTATTTATTGAAATATTTTATTTATATTAATTTTTTTTTGTTATTGATATTTTTAAAATCTAATCTAATACCCTATTAAAAATGAAATAAATTACACATCTCTTAATTATAAAAAATAAAAATATAAGAAATTTTTTAATTTAAATTATATAAAGTAAATATAAAATTACTTTAATATAAATATTAAAATATTTTATTCACTATATATTAAAATATTTTATTTATAGTGAATAGTAAAATATTTTTTCCTTTTACATCTCTTATACCTTTAAAAACCTCTTAATTCAATAAAAAAACCTCTCACCAACTTTATCAAATCTTTCAAAAAAAACCATACCTTTGTTGCACTTTCAACACTAAGTATCATCACTGAAAATGGAACTTAACATTTGATGTTTCTTCAAGAAAAATGAAGCTTTTAGATTGTGAATAACAACTATTGCTTTTCTCAAAATATGTTTAAAACCTTGGGTTCCTTTTACTTAATCACGTGAGTTGGATAGCTTTCTAAAACCCCTTGTGGCGTGAATTGGATAGCTTTCTAAAACCCCCAAGTGGCTTTTGAAGGTCTATCAAAAATTAAGTGGATGAATGAGCTCCTCCTTTTCTTTTCTTTTTGGCTCACCTATGGGAATAGTCGGTTTAAGGTTTTTTTCGGTGGGTTTCAATATTAATAATAGTATATTTAAATATTTAAATATTTATTTTTTACAAGTGTATTTTTCGATTAGTTTTGTTTAAAATTTTATTTTTTTTAATATTTTGTTATTGTATTGATATTACAAGTTGAATCAATAATATAAAAATTGGCTATAATGGTTGATAGTTAGCAATTTTATAATATAAAAAGTATGATATAGTTTTAAAACTAAAAATGTTTTTTTTATAAATTGGGGTAGTATATATTTGGTAAAAAAATCTTAAAATTAGACGTATCAAAATTTCTATACAATCGATATAAAAAAAAAGAATTTTCTTTTTCTTGGGGGACTTGTTCCATAGCAAGAGTTAGAACATTTAGATTGGCAAAGAAGGACTCATTAACAAAGACAAGTACAAAAACAAAGGAGTGATCACCCACAATAGTAGCATGTTGTAACTCTTCAATTTGCAATCTTAGACTATTAATCTCATCTTCCACTTATTGAAGCTTCAATTTCTAATTAATTAGAATGTCCATAGAGGTGGAGACTAGTGTAGTTAGTTAATTGTGCTTGGGCTACATTTTGATTCAATATATCTCGAGAAAAGGCAAAGCATCATTTCAACCTAAAGATCCTTGATATATTACTCTTGAGAAGAAGGAGAGTGTTTTCTAGTCACGTTGAAAGTAAAAGGTCTCCACCCTGTGTCTCTAATAGATAGATGTACCTAACAAAATTTCCCTAACCATATAGCCAAAGTCACTGACATAGTATTGAAATGGAACAACATAATCAAAATGCCCTTCTAGAAGGTGATAAGTTTAGCCCTTGACTTCCCCCATATTTTTTGGGGAAATTTCCACCACCCTTATCAATTCCTCGTGACAGCATCCTATTGAGATCCCAAGAGATAATCAGGTCTCCATGTTGGGTTTGTAACAGACACCCTTGTTGGAAGCAAGATGGTGAAAACAAATATACCATAAAATAATTCAATTGAAAAAGTAGGACCAAAACTAGATAAATTCTTACCAATCACTCAAATATGTCGTTCAGTCCAACAAAGTCTCTTATTCGTGCACAACAGACAAGTTGAAACAGCGTTGAAACACAATAGGAAACTCACAATGAAATCTGATCAATTATCCAAACACAACCTTCTTTCGGTTCCACAAACTGCAACCCAAGGCTATTGTTATGATATTTAGACACTTAGGAGTTAGTTAAGTTCAACTTGGTATAATGTGTCTATTAGGTAAAAGTGTGCATTTTTCATATGCATTAGTTGCATTGTAATGTGACGGTCATGATATGTTCTAGATATAGAGTGATCGAATGACTCATATTCTTCTTATCCATGGCTTAACACACAATTGATCCATGATCTCTATTTAAAGGGCATGGAGGGTCATGGTTGATGATTAATTGTGAAACCTCTCTTATGTAAAATATTTTATTTTGCATCTAGTGGCCATGTTGGTTAGGGCCATGGACTATTTCACTCTCAGAGGGTTTCAACCACATAAAAATATTGGCATTTTGATCTCCAATCTAGTTGTGCAAGTGGTTACTATAGGTTTTCATTCTATATGGAATACCACGTTTACTCGAACATGATATTAGAGCCCATTTGAAGAACTCCTCTAGTTGGCGATTAAGACCTTGAAGCTTGTGTTGTTTCATTTGTGATATCTATTATTTTTGTATAATTTTTGCCTAACTGAACTATTCAATTGTGTCTAGAACATTGTTTTGAGTTAAGAATGCCTTTCATTTCATCTGAAAATATGTTTTGCTACCCAAGAAAAAAAAATCATCAGATTTGTAAGTATACAATCTAAATACTCCCTTTAATAAAAAAATTAAAAAGTTAATATTTCAGTTTTATTTTTAATTTATATTCTCAGTTTTCTACTATTTCCGGTTTGTGTATCCTCTTTTCCCTACACTTTGTATTATCTCAACAAATTAGAAACAAAGTGCAAAGTGTTTTCTTGACTATGTATGTTCTCTGTCCACCAATGGAAAATATAAATATTTCCCTCAAAGATATTGAATTTGAAGCAAGTTTCCATGTAATAGGATTCCATCTAGTTCACAAGTGAATCCTAATTGGAAAATGCTCTGAAAAACTCCACACCAATGAGTAATTTGTGCTTCTTTCCATTACAAGGTTTGTCACAATATTTGGAAGGGATCTCACACACCTTAGTGCATGTTGTATCCCTTGGCACATGTTTAACCTAAGCGAACATACCACACGCCTCCAAATTCCACTGCCACTTGTCATCATCATGGGATGGGGTGTTGAGGCACCATATCATTCAAATAGAGGGCGCCCACTTTAAACTTAAGTGCTTTATTTGCCAATGTATATGCTTAGGTGTTGCTCTACCTAAAAAATTGTTATAATTTAATCTTGTGCAACAATTTCAGATGCATTCTAATCTAATTGAGGAGACAATTGAGTGAAATACCACATGAGGAAGATTCGAATTGAATGTGTTTGATGATATCTTTTGAATATCTACTTATAATCAACTTTAATTATGAAATGAAAGTGGGTTTAAGGTCTTGGATCTATTTATGCATCCAAAAATACATGTAGAACAATGAAAAATAGAGATCTCACGGGGAATTATATTGTTGGTTTTAAGTAAAAAAGATAAATATATAAAATAGTTAGATTCTCCCTTTAAGAAAGGAAAATAATCACATAACAAGGCAACTATCATGTTAAAGAATATCATATTAAATAAATAAATAAAAGTTACATAAATTCAATATTTTTTATTATTAAATTTTATTTTATTTTGTTAAATTTAATGTGATTTGGCTATAGGTAAAAAGATAAAATTATAAAATAATTAAATTTTGCCTTTAAGAAAGGAAACTAATCACATAACAAGGAAATCATCAAAAAATCACATATCAAGGCAATCATCATGTTAAATAAAATCATATTAAATAAAAAAATTACATAAATTCAATATTTTTTATTATTTTTTAAATTTAAAGTCATTTTTATTTAAAATTATAACTCTATTTAATTGAAAAGAATTGTGTTCTTGTAATATCCCAAAAGGGAGAATGCAGTAATATTAAAACACAATATAAGAACTGCAGCAAAATAAACAATAAATCTAAATACACATTAGAATGCACAGAAATAGCTGAGCCATTTTATTATATGGAGGTGGATAAACCAGTACAACAGTGCTCAAAATATGAGAGACTCAAGCCAAAGAGTTGGCCTAGAATGACCCTGAAATGATCCCACAAGAGGGACTGCGTAACTACTGAACTACTGGAAGGTAAACTGCGTTGTCCCTGCTGCAAATGTTGGGACTACGACTGCCAGAAAGATAGAAAGCTAGATCTAGGCAATATGGTAGCTTCGATGATGTTGAAATTGTTGATCTGGGCTCTATGATGGATACCCAATATAACCCATAAAGGGTTTCTCAGATCTCTCAATCTAAGAAAACCACCCTCTTAGGGCTTGCACTATGTAGTTGCTGGGTATGCAGATCTGTTGCATGAACTGATGATATGATGGCAAAAATGATGTACAATCAGCTCCAGGCAAGGAGGGTTGATCCCTTCTCTAGATCCTTGGGCTAAAAGCTCAAGATCTAGCTCCTCCAATCTCCTCCACTGAAAATAATTGTTGGATGAACAACAACTTCAGAAAATTGCGTTGTCAGAGAGGGAGGCTCAATAGCCTACTACTAGATATGTCAATACATAACCTGAATGATGGAAACAATAGATCCAATGTGAGAAGATGATCCCTCATAAGATTTCCAGCTGAAATACTGGAAAATTCCATCCTCCAATAGATCTACAGAACTGGATTGCGCAATCCTTGAAGGGACTGTTGCTGCATGGAGGTAAAACCCAATGGCATGAATGTCAGGTATAGATCTGCTTCTGCTGGAAGACTGAATGTGAAGAACAAAGTGGTAGGATGAATCCTCCACCGATTTCCTAGCTTAATGCTAGAAACAACCTCCTGAAGATGGCACTAATTCCTGATAAGGAATAGAGCTCAATAGAAGACCTTCCCACAGTAGGCACACAAGTCCTCTATGGGTCAGGGTGGGATTACCGCTCGGGAATACCCTATGCTAAAAAACACTGCAAACTTAGCTAAACAACATAAGAGTGCATGGAATTGTCACCTAAAAAATCCAGAACTAAACAGATCAAGAGAAATCCAAGTATCCAAATCTACCTTCTATTGTGCCTTCACCTTCATTATATAGATTATAAGCCTTCCATAGCCTAGGCCCACTCCATAACTGAGCTGTACATGTGGGCATAAGTCTCCATGGTTGATTGTGATGTTTCTCCATGTCCTCCATCTTGTTCAGATGTGGTGATCACCCTCTCCATCATGTGTGCATTAAATGCATCACTTCCTCCACTAACTTATCATAAGTGCTTTATGATCTTATTTTGAATGCACTATGATCTCAATTGACCTCTTCAAAGATCCTCATGATTTTATATTCACGATCCATGATCTTATTTGACTGTTTCATCCTCCATGATCTATCTCATAAATGAGACATGATCTCCACCACTTTATCATTAATGGAGCTGCTCCACTACTCCATGATTTAAATCTAGTTCTAGAATATCCACATACACACATCAAAAATGGATTTTATTCATCTTCGAGGATTATGGGTCCCTCCACCCTTTTATTTGCTTAATTAATTAAGTTTATTAAGAACTCTAATATTCCAAATATCAAGTGAAAATTTAGAAATATTACAGTTCTTGTAAAACTTTATACCAATTTAAATTATCCATATCATTAAATTTCAAAAAAATAAACCAATAAAAAAAACTTTATTTTATCCCAAAATTATCAAATTTATTTATTTTTAATTTAATTTAAAAATATATTTTCTTATCAATATAAAATTTTATATTAAAAAACAAATATCATAAAATATGTATTTATTTCATTATTATTATTATAAATATAGAATTTCTAAAAAAATATTTAATTTTTTCATTTGATTAATCTATTTTAAAATTTACAATAACTTTTTATTTTTTATTTTTTTTAATATAGTGGGAAAACTTATCATAACTAGTTGTTATGTAGGAGTGCATACTAACTCATTATTGAAATTCAAGGAAAACTATAGTATCTCGAAAACCACACCATCGACATATTGGTAGTTCCTAAGAGGGCAAGTTTTCATTCTTGTTAGATGCCTCTAAATCTTGGATCTGGATTGTTAACATGTTTCCTTATGTCCAAAAAAAAAACTCAGTGCTTCCCTAAACATAAACACTTTTAAGACATACTACAAGCCCAAAATCTATTTTGATCTTGATTTGTAATTTTTTCAATATAAATAAAATAAATTTTGAAAAATAATAATTATGATTTTATTTTTTAAATTAATATAATTTATATATAATAATTATAAATATGAAAAATTATTAATTAATATAAATTAGATAATTTTATTATTTTAATATAAAAATTATATCCATTGTTTTTAGAATTTATATTTAATAATATATTTATATCAACATTTATTTAAATATTTTAGAATAGAAAAGTATATGGGAAGAGTATTTTTTGGATTATTTAAATTAAAAAATTTATAATCTACGTTTCGAGCAAATAAATATAACTCATCTTCAAAACCATGATTATTTTTAATTATTTTAAATTAAAAATTTTAGAATATGTAAATTATCCCTAAAAATAACACTAAAACCTTTTCAAACCGGGTATTAATGTTACTTTCAAAAATAGCAATAAAACTTTTTTTTTGTGCATTGCATTAATGTAGATTACCTCACAAATAGCAATTGAGCTTTTTTTAATATTTGTTCGAGTTGTGTCTCTTGCTAGTGTGGGCTAAGCTTATTTTTCAATCTATGCATCCATAAATGCTTGGGAAAGTAAATGTCCATTATAGGATTACAGCAATACACCATCTAACGGTGGGCATTTACTTTCCCCAAGCATTTATAGGTGCATAGACTGAGAAATAAGCTTTGCCCTAGTTTGCCACACCGCCTTCATGTCAATTTAGGTATAAGATGTGATGGATTTGCAATGTAATCAAACGCATTTTAGAACTTGTCGTGAATGAGTGCAGTCATGAATAACAAGTTGTATGAAAAATTGTGTCCTCCTTTCTTAACAAGGCTTATCAAGCATTCATGAACCCATGTGAGTAATTATGTTTTTATTTACATCATCTTCTTAATATTTTATAGGATAAATATCATTTATAGCATAATGAAATGAAATTTTAACATTTACGAGACTAAAAATAGTCTATGGGACTATTAAATCTCTGTTTTTTTCTTTTTGCATTTAAGTTCTTTTCTTATTTAAATTGACAATGAGCTGGCCAACCTTCCAACAATCCCATCGCTGAAAAGACAATGCCAAGAAACTGATGCTAACATATTCCCGCAACTTTCTTTGATGTCTTTGAACGCATCACATTCCAAAATGAATTTTTTTTCCAATTCCACTGCCCCAAACGTGCAAAATGTACACACTCATTCTTCCCAAGCTTCTTTAAGCCTTTTTCACCGTCTTGTTTCACACCGAAGTTGATGCGATTTGGTCCTTAATTGAGCAATAAGCACCTTTTCCCTACACGCAATGTTAGCTCCAATGTACTCTTTTTGTTGGAGATCATAAGTAGGGTTGAATTCTTCAATGTAGTACTTCTTTCTACCCAACTCTTTTCCCATTCCTCTTTACGAAACTTCACCATAACAAAATTCTTTAGCTCCTTGCTATTTGTGGGACAAGCATTGAGGTAGATATTCCATTTTTGCATCCATGTGTAGTTTTATCTCATCCATGTTTTCTTTATTTCACTCATTCCTTCTTTGAAGATAACATTAGGCCATATACCTACTCCCATTTGCTCAATTCTTTTTAGATATCTTATGAGTCGCACCATAGAAATTGCTTCGATGAGATTTGCTCCTATTTCACTCAACATTATCTCATAAGGTACCGAACTTTTTATTTTGAACTTACTCATGATCAAGAGCTTTTGGATTTTCTCAATTTGCTTCCATTTTGAGACAGGGGTGTTGCTAGCCCACAATTCACACCCATATAGCATCATTAAACAAACTAGGAATCCAAAAATCACTTTAATCGTTTTCCAATCTCATAACTCTGCCTCTCTACATCTGTTTTGAAGAGCATATAATGCTTTCCACCCTCCTAAGATTATTTTCTTTCTGCAGTCCTCCCAATTAAGTTTGTTTTTGAACTCAATCCCAAGGTATTTGTACTCATTTACTTCTTCAAGAATGTTGCCTTCAAAGAAGAAAGTATGCTCGCTCTGCTTCCTTTTATTAGGGAAAATCATTATCTTGGTCTTGCTAATATTGACTTGCATCCCCACTACTCTACAAAAATGCTCAAGGGCATATAGGTGCATCTGAAATCCATGGGCTGATTAAGAAATCAAAACAAGATCATTAGCGTATAAAATAAGCTTTATCACAAACTCCCCCAACCGAACACCATCCCCACCTTGCAAATTTAACCACTCTTCCAGTTTATCAATGTACAAACCAAAAAGAGTAGGGGAGAGAGGGAAACCTTTCTTGACTCCAATGTCACTTCTAAATATTTCTGAAATACCCGCTGAGGTTCTAATTTTGACTTTCACCTCTTCACAAAGTTTATGGACATCAGCTCTATAATGCAAAGGAATTTCAAGTTCTTCCATTCTACGCCACAACTTATCTCTAGGGACTGTGTCAAATTCCTTTTTGAAGTCAAAAAAACAGCGTAATACTTCTTCTTTATACCCCCAAACCTTTTCAATAATGTGTCTCAACATGATGTCGTGATCCACTGTAGAATGCTTCGGCCTAAAACCCGCTTGTCCTTTTGCCCTCTTTTCTTTTACTTCTGCCCACTTACTGATTCTATTTTTTACCATGTTGCCGAAAAGATTTGCAAACAAAGGATTGATCATAATGGTTCAATAATCGGAAGGATGATTAATATCTTCACTTTTAAAAAGGGATATTGCTAGGCTAGTTGTCCAGTCTCTTGGGAATCCTTGTTGAATGATGTTGTTGAATATTTACATGATGTGCGGTGCAAGAGTGTTCATTCCCCATTTTAGATACTATGTTTGAAGTTCAACCAAGTCTTTTTCCTTTCTTGTTTTCAGCTTCTCAATTCCAATCTCCACCTCCTGTAATGTGAAGAGCTTTGTAGTTGTGTTGCGCCCCAGGGGAGGCTCAGCCTATGATTCTTTTTCATAGAGTTGTATTGCATATTCAAACCATTGATTGATTGTAATATTATTTTTTATTTGCTTCTTCCCTGGTTGAAGTTCCTGCTAGAAAATATTTGGGTTATTCTTGCCTAGATATATTAACTTTTCTCGCCTTCTTTGCATGAAGTCATCTTTTTCCTTTTTAGTATCTGCTTATATAATTTTACATTCATCTTCTCCTAGTTTGTCTTTTTCAAGGTTCTCATTGCCATTTTTCATTCCTCTGCAAACCAAGCATTTACAACAAAACAATTTGATTTTTAAACTCATGACTGTTGAAGCTTTGGAAACCAGTTTTCTCTTTCTGAATTAATCTCTCCATAATTGTCTTAAATATAGTACAATTTTTTTGTGTTAGAATAATTTTTCCCCTTGGTAGTGATTGGCGAGAGCGTTGGGTTTTTCTCTTATGCTTCCTTTCTTCTACCCATGATAACTTTATATAAATTGGGTTTGGTCTTATTTTAAGTCCCAATTATGCTCTCCAATCTTAAATTTGTCTATATTTTCTATCAAGCTTTGTGAACAAATAACATAATCAACAACACTTGCCCCATTTGTATGTGTTGCAAGTGAAGTTCCCAGACCTTTTCCATCTATCCAGATCATTGCAAATAATTAAGTTGAAAGCCCCACACAGTGTAAGCACTTCCTCTCCAAAATGATTGCTAACTTTGTCATCTTCTGAACTTCTCACCCATTGGGGATTCTCCTCTTCAGTAAGCCAAATAGGATTATGATCCTCTTTGCAACAAAGAATACTAACTTGTTGATTTATTTTTCTAGCATTAAAATCACCAGTAAAAGCACTTCTCCCTGCTAATAGTACGCAAAAATATCTTGCTTTAAAGCTGCATATGGATCCTTTCTGTCTAGCCCCTTATTTTTGTAATTTTTTGAGACTTGAGGGGGAAAATAACATGGTGCAATTCTTATGTGATTCTCATTATCTGACATTTTGAACCATAAATATTGTTTATTTTCATCTTCTTTTATCAACTGAATGTGACGGCCTTCCTTTTCTTTCACTAAAACTAGTATTCCCCCATACCCTTTGCCATTTTCTGCTACCTTGTTCCTAACTGCTACCTTCAAATAACCGTCAAACACAGGAGTTTTGACACCATCATGTTCATGAGTTTCAGTGAGAAAAATTATGTCTCTACCTTCGGCAATAGGCCCTAACCCAGGTCCCCTCCTCCAAGGTAGCCTCTACAATTCCAACAAACTAAACTTAGGTAGACCTGGGTAGGATTTGAATGCTACGCAGTTTGACACATAAGACTTAACTCTGAGTCTTCGCCCCTTTCCATCCATGTTTCTCTGGTTGTTTTTCTCCCTATTATCAAATTCTCTGTTTTTTATTTACTGCTAGCTTGTTGCCCTATTTTTTCCTAAGTCCCAAACACTACAATAATTGATTTACCATTTTACAACCATGCCTTTTTCCCTTCATTTCTTGTTGCCCTAATTTTCTTCACTTCTTCCTTTCTCTTCTCTTGTTGTTTGTTGATTAAATCTTCATCTAGAAAGAAGTGTGAGCCTTTCAAGAGTTTCTTTCTGCTCAAGAGATGGTGTTTGTCTTGCACTATTTCCATGGTGACTTTTATGGGACGAGGCCTCTCTTCACATATCTTCCCCACCCTCCTTGCTTGGAAATTTTTCCCTTTCCAATGTAGTTTCTCTTTCAGAAAGTCCCTTGTCAAATTGAGAGTACTTTCATTCCTTCGGTAATCTCTTATTCCCCTGATAATAAAGTTTGTTTCCTTGTCTTTTCTTTCTTTGTTTTCTCTTTCCTGTGTTCTACGAGCACTTGCATCTTCTTCTTCCTTTGTCCTTATGTAACCATTATCATTTTCAACTCTATCTTTGATTTCTTTTGGACCATATTTCCTATTTTTCATTTTTGTCTTCTCTTTTGAAAGATCTGTTTGTTGAGATACTTGTGTATCTACTTGAGTTTCTTTAGAAATTATCGCATCCTTGTTTGTTGCCCCTGATCCTATCATGGTTTTCCACATTGTCTTCATACTTTTCCATTCTTGTTTTCCAATCTCTAGAACCTCTTGTAACATTGTTACATGTTCTTTTAAAATTCTATTACCTCCATTAAACACTGATTTTCAAATGCAATATCTGAAATTTTGCCATCCCTTTCCTATTCTTTGTCTTGCAGACTCTCCAACCTTGTCCTGGCCCTCATTAGTTCTTCAACATAGAGATATGATGACCAAGTAAGAGGTGTGGATGTGGGACTGTAAATGGTTGATTCTTTTTTTATTTTTGTTGCTCTTATTCATTTTATTTCTCTGGCAATGTTTTCTTTTTCTTTGTCTTTGTCCTTGTTCCCATTTGAGGCGAGCAACCCTACACCTTAAAATGCCTCGATATTGCTTTGCATTTACCCAAATCCACTTTCATGTTTTGTCTAATGAAACAATTTTGACTTGACCTAAATGATTGGTTTCCACATAACCTGATATTTCCTTGCCATTTTTAACATTTTCTATTGATTTTCTTTCCATTTTAAGATGAGAAAATCCTCGTTGAGTTGTTCGATCTTCTGCCACTGGAACGAATTCGATCTGCTACCCCCTTGTCTACCTTAAAAAACACAGGCCCCACTGCAATTAGCAGCCTCACTATTCCATCATCAATCCAACACGATACTCGCCCTTGTCCGTGCTCATGGTTCCTTCTGAAATCCAACACAATATCCTGGGAACTTCCAAGTTTACGCTCTGTCTCAGACTCGTGGTAATTGTTTCGGATTTCAGACGTCTTTATCGTAGAAAACTTAACAGAGTCTCCAATGTTTACCCTTAAATATTGCGACTACAAGTGATCAGTCGAATGAATAAGCCTTGATCAAAACTAGCTCCTAGCTCTTCCCACGCAAACACTAATCCAGCATAGTTTCACTGTCAAACACTCAAGAAACTGAATTCCAAAATACGACAATGTTGCTTCTTCTTATTCAAAAGCTGTAAACCCTTCATTTTTTCTACTTCATTTGTACAACTCCACTCAAAAATTACGACAACGATAACTGACCACTAAGCTAATGAAAACTAAAGAGATTTAAGTTATATTAACATGGGCATAACAATGTTTTTATTAGTTCGTGTTTTCTTTGGACTATAGCGATCAATGATCGTTTACTCAGCATTAAATTTTTTTAATTAACCATTGCATTCATGGTTTAACCAATGTTTTTGAGAATTATATCATCAAACAAATTTTTATGCAAAGTTTTAATTTGCACCTCTTGTTGTAGGGAAAACAGTATAATTTCATTAAAACATAGGTTAATCATTTCATATTTCATTTCAATGTTAATTTTTATTGGGAAAACATTGAATGTTGTGGTAATATTGAAAGCCCCCACTGTGATGTTCTCTACCGCTTAAGGCATTGTCGTACATATCCAATGCATTGCAGAGCTTCATGGCAAGTTACATGTCATCACCTCCCTAGTGTTGGGACACGGTATAGAATTTATCGTGAAAATAAATTGATCAGGGTATGAGGTAAAGAAAAGTGTCACAGATGGTCAGGATCTATCCCGACGTGTTTCTGAAACAACTGTTGGTGCTGGAGAAACTGCTAACAGCTATTCCAGGATTCGAGGCATTCCTCCTTCTGTTTTGAAACGAGATTCAAATTTTGTCCTTGCTCCCGACTATCCAAAGTCATAAGCTAGTACTCACCTACTTCCTTTAATCCCATTCGAGGATCCCCCTTTATCAATCCAGGCCCATATAGACATTATTTGGTTAGCAGAAACTTTGATGAAATGGATCACAGGGCAAGCACGGCCCTAGAGTCAACGCTGCCATGGAAGTCTAAGAATACAAAAGATGGTATATTGACGAGGGTGAAAGGAGGCTTCTAGTACTTGTTTCCGACTCGGGGGGGGTAATTTCCTATCCCTCTCCACAGCTACAATACTTTTCTTATATGGCCACCTAAGAGACTCAGGAATTGTTGCAATTCCCTCTGAATATCTCTGATTCTCCCATCCAAAGTAGCTTTTTGGTTGGTTCCTGTGTGTGCTCTTTCTCTCAGTATGGTTCACCACATTCTAGTGCTCTTGAAAACTTTGCTTGGTAGGTCTTCGATATGCTCGGACAGACCGAAATAGTCATAGTGATACCAAAGAAGAATCCATTATATTCAACTTAAAGCAAGTGTTATTCCAGTGAATGTTGTTTGGAAGACTGTGGCTCCATGGGTTGTGTGTATATGTGTACGATAAAGGGTTATCTCCAACCTAAGATAGAAAGGGAAAATTTCGGAGGGACAAAAGGCATAAAAGATCTTCTTGCCCTCGCCGAAGATATGTACTTTGGCTTTTTCCAATTTTTAACCATAGCGCTTTTTTATGTCGTTGTATATACTTGCATACCGGAGGAATAGTTAAAACTAGAAAGGGTTGACAATAAATATGGTATGAGGAAGTTTGTTGATTCTCTACACTCCAACTTCTCGCATGTCCGATGATGCTCAAAGAATGTTTGGGGAGTTGGGATATTGTTATATGAACGAACACGGTGTCTCCATAGGCACTACCCACAGATCCTTTTCTATACCCGTATGGGTATCTTACCACCCTTATAATTCACAGATCCTGAAATTACAACACAAGTACCTTACTTCGTACAATTAGTAAATCCCATTTTAAGAACCAACATCAACTCCCTTAATTTTGATTTCATGGAATCGTTGTCAATCCTTGAAGTTGAGGGTGTAAAGCTTGCAATTCCAAGCACTAGGCGAAGGCCAACTACATCAAAAAGGGAAAATTTCTAATGCAAAAATCTAGAGAATTAATAAAACTGCCCAAGTATAAACTTTTCACACAAGGAACCTTAAATTTTTTCCAATTAACTAATGTATGCCACTACATCAACAATATCAATGACAAGAAACAAATATTATCATGGCCTACAACTATAATTAATTGACCTCTGGAATGCTATCTAATGATGGTCTCCATACACCGCCGCACCATTTGGAAGAATAATATTCTTTAACGTTTTGGGCTTTAAACTACAGTTCAATCCACACCTGTACCATTGACTTCTCCTTCATAGAAAAATCTGAAAACAAGGTCTCCATCTCTTGCTTTGATATTAATATATTAACCCAATAATAACTCTACCATTTTGTGCAGGCTTACCTGACGAAGGGGAAATATTCTCATGCTTTTCTCCTCTTATTTTTCCCTCGCACCTGCCACTATAGATGGATTTTCGTTCAGATAAAATGACATCCTCTTGATGATTATTTTTGTTTGAAACTTAAGAAGGACAATTAGGAAATGGAGAACTTGTAGCATGGGGAAAGAGAGTGGCATAGGTCCTGAAATGCACGAGTGAATGTCGTGGAGAAGCATCCATGAGATTACCAACAATAAAGGAAGCCCTGAACTCGATTATTTTTTCCATCTATTTTCATCACCATTATCAACTCACTTGCACAACCAACTCATTGAATCCAACATTGATCCTGTGCATTAACTTGTATTAACCTCGTCACATTGAACCTGCACATCGAATAAAAAAATTAAATGATCGGTTATTATTTAAAAATGTGAGTTTGATGAATTATCATGCATAATGTGTTAGATACAACTTACTAGTCATTAAATAAAAACTCTTTTCTACAAAGTATGATCAGCTAGTTGCTAAGATTTACAATGAATGGTGATTGTTACTCAATGCTATGTTATAATGTATATCTGGTACAATTAATTAAGGAATCATAGAAATCAACGAATTGTAAAGTGTTCTGAGAAATTTATTGAAAAAGTGCATTATTTCTTACCAAGGACTCTGTTCTTTTCAGCAGAAATCAAGGTTTACCATTAATGGTGGGTGTTATACTGTCTGAAAATTTGGTGAGCTTTTTTCTTCCCATTATAAGGATTACAAGACCATAATTCAACTGCATAGAAATTTTATTGTGGAAGTTAATTTTTGTTTCTTAAATAAAAGAGAACCCTCACTGTTGCACCACACTGCACATTTAAAAAATGGAAGGGCTGTAGCTACAGAAATTTAAAAAATAATAGCAGGATTATAGATATATAATGCATGCAAAATTGTATCTATATGATTTTTTAGGTTTAGTTGTAGAGAAACAAAAAACGAAACATTATGTTTCTGTGTTGCGCACCATGTGATATATGGTACATTAAATTGGTTGTTTTATATAATATAAAAACACTCAATATTTAGTTTTCATGCATATAAAGATATTAGTCTAATTTCTACGAATTAAATTGATTTTTGGGTTGGTCTAAAATTTATTTATTATGACTTCTTACTGAAAGTGACTTTAAAATCTTGCTAAATTTATTTGACAGAGATTAAAGTAATATCTAATTTTAATTTTCCATGAAATTATTTACTATGCTATATTTACAAGAATGTGATTTATTGCTTTATTTCTGAATTATTCTATCCATTTCCCCTCTTAAGTCATGAATCTGAATGTTTCTTATAGTGCGGTGACTTCACCCTTTTTTCTAAAGATAAATATATGAAGAGGAAATTCAGAGCAAGATCTAATAGGATTTCAGCTAAAATAATAGGAATGGTAATACCTAGGACGTAGCACGGAGCTCAACCAATATGCAGTGTAGAGCAGATGTAGTGCAAAGCAGATTCCAGATGGATGGTCCAGCTAAAGAAAAAATGTGAGGCTAATGAAAGAGATGGTAACCATACATGTGACTCTCACCCCATACGGCTCGCACAAAGACTCCAAAATCCAAAAACCTTGTTTCTCGCATATTTCGATCAGCCAAAGCATGAGGAAAAAGAAAAGAAAAAGACGGAATTGAGTAAATGGCAATGAAACCCATTTATATAAAGAACATGGAGTGAGTTTGGCCTTGCTGGCAGATTCATGCAAGGCGGAAGGCTAATTCATTCCTCGCAACTGAATAAAACTTTGACACAGTTGCACACAAGCCTACAAGCAACTGGTTCGCAAGTATCATACAGATGTATGTTTGAATCCCCATCAAATTGGGTAGTACACTCAGAGATTTTTTCAAGTGAAGGAAGCTTACGAAGTTTTGTAGGAGAGCTCTCTATGACCAACATCTTTCCATGGGATTTAAATATGGGTTTAAATATTATTCCACTCCACACTTTCACCCAAAAACAAACTCAATATTACGCTCAACAAGTAGATGAAATTAAATAAATTTCTATGGTTGAAGTTGTGAGAAGACAAAATTAAACTAGTTTGATTGTGTACTTTAGAAGGGAAGACTAGAAATCACATCATCGATTTCTCAACGAGTAGATGAAATTAAATCAATTTCTATAGTTGAAATTTTCAGAAGAAAAAATTAAATTGGTTTGATTGTGTACTTTAGAAGGGAAGACTAGAAATCCCATCATCAATTTCTATATTTGAAGTTGTTAAAATATGAAATTGAACTGGTTATCATTGTGTAATCAATGATAAATCATATGTGCTACCTCAATGTTCTAACTCATATGTACTACCTCAATGTTTATTAGAACATTAATGAAATTAATGAAATGAGTGTAAGTTGACACATCTATGTTTTTAGCATCTTTCATTAATGAAATTAATATTAATTAAATAATTGTAAGTTGACACATTTATGTTTTTAGCATCTTTAATATGAACAAAGAATTTAGCAAACAATTGCATTCATACCTCCTCTCAATATATATAACCAAAAGACTAAAATGAATTGATCTATTTAGCTAAATCATGCTTGTAGATTAATAAAACCAGTATAAGTTGATACACCTATGATCCGGATATATGCAGGAACCCAAAAAAATACACATATAACCATAAATACAAAGATGCAACGGAAATAACACTTCATTTCATTAATGTCAAAGAACTGAAATTTGCTTACATATAGAATGGAAATAAATTAGCTAGGGAGTTGGTAGCTTATCTCTGAGAAAATATGTGGTGGTTATAGGCCTCTGAACTGTGTTACAACGAGGCTCGAGGGCCTATTTATTATTGAGAAACAATGGAAAACCCTAAACATCCAAAAACCTAACCCTAGGAGATGAAGCACCAAAACTGTGGGCCCCGTTTGGGTAAATAGGTATATCAACTCCTCGGGGACGTAACTTTGGCATAAGATCTCCATTTGACGTGCACAATATCTCGTTAGAAATATCTATCTGAGGAATACAACTTTTGACTGAGCAGCATGGGTCTCGGTTTTTCCAAAAATCGTCATTTAGGGCCTCAAAACAGCTCTAGAATTTCAAGACCTGCAAAATTGCTAAAAATAGTAAATTGTGCTATAATTAAGGAAACTGAAAAAACTGAAAGAGACAATGGTGGGGGCCCAAGTGGAATAGGTGGGTGGCCACCAATATCCACTTGGATCATTCCTCCCCCCTTAGGAAGCAATGGTCCCCATTGCATTGAGTTCCTCCATGAGATGAGGAAACTTCTGCTGAACTTGGTCCCTGGTGAACCACTTGCCTTGGTGTAGGAGTTGGCCAACTTTGACAACCCGATACAGTTGGATCTTCTGCTGGTGAGTGTTCTTGATCTACATGTCCATGATAAAAATCTGCGGTGGCCTATTCCATGCAGCCTCGATTTAACTCTATTGGTTTGAGTTATTCTGCAATGTCGTAAGTGTCCAGTAGAGGTGGGAAGTAGGTTCGAAGGCGTTCCACGTTGAATACTGGGTGCAGAACAAGGAATACTTGAATACTGAGCTCGAAGGCATTGTTCCCTACAGCCTTGGTGATGGTGTATGGCCCATATCGACACGGGTGAATCTTGCAGTGGGGTCTAGTGAGGCGCTCCTTATGCAAATGTAGCCACACTTTGTCGCCCACCTGGAAGTTGTGTGGCACCCCATGTTGATCATGTCATTGCTTGTACTTAGCATTGACTTTGTCCAATATGTCATGAACCTATTGGCGAATGTGTTGAATGTGCTCGATGAAGATGTTCTCTTTGTCAGCTTTAGACTAAACATGAGCTGAATCGGCCTGAGTAGGCACAAATGGCATGGCTACGCCAATGGGACATATTGGCTGGAATCCCAAGCCCGCCTGAAAGGGGTTGTGGCTGGTTGAGCTATGGAGAGCCCAATTATAACTATGTTGTACATAGGGGAGGCTCTCATCCCATGTGTGTGGATGCTTTGAATTGTACATGCACAGAATGTGTACAATCATCATGTTGACGACCTCTGTTTGGCCATCATTTTAGGGATGGAAATTTGTGGACTTGGTGAGCTTGTTGTCCAGAATTGACTAGAGGCTAGACCAAAATGTGTTGAGGAACTTGTTGTCTCGATCTGAGATGATAGACTGTGGGATCCCAAAGTTCACCCACACTCATTCAAAGAAGAGTTTAGCAGTGGCTTCTGTTGTGATATTCTTCTTGCAAGCTGCCATAATGGCCATCTTCGAGAATCTATCGACGACCACGAAAACACAGTCGTTTCCATGCTTAGTATAAGGAATGCCTGACATGTAATCCATGGAGATCATGGATTCCCAAGTTCGACTAGGGGTAGGTAGAAAAGTATAGAGGCCTTGCTTCTTGATGGTCGGTTTGGCAATGGCACAAGTAGTGAAGGATCTGATGTACTTCCTAACATCCTATCGAAGGTTCGGCCAATAGAAATACTTCTGCAATACTACCACTATTTTCTCTACCCCGAAATTCCCAGCAACTCCATTGTAGTGTGCTTCCCAAATCATCTTGGCACGCTCACTTGAAGGAGCACAAAGGTTTCCCAGGTGACATAGCAGTGCATCTTGGAACTTGCGTACCCTCCAAGAGTGTCTTGTATGTGTGGTTGAATTCTAGATCTCTCTTGTAGAGAAGTGGCCAATCATAAGTCTCATGCCCACAAGAGTTGAGAACTGTGGTTAGCGCCACGATCGATGGTCGGTTGAGGCAATATGCAACATTATTGGTGCTACCCTTCTTGTACTTGATGTTTAAAAGAAACTATTGTAGATATGTGGACCACTTCTGATGGCGATCATTCTGCAACTTCCCTTGTGTCTGTATGAACTGCGGGGGTCAGTGGTTTGTGTGGATGATTGTTTCCTTCCCCAAAATGTAATGCTTCCATTGCCGACAAGCCTACACAATGGAATACATTTATTTGTCATAAGTGGGATACTTGCAGAATTTTTTGGATAATGTCTCACTATGATATGCCATTGGATTACCCTGTTGAGTAAGAAATGCCCCAATAGCATAATCAAAGGCATCTGTCTCGATCTCAAATGGTTGTTGCAAGTCAGGTAATGTGATCACGGGGGCAGAACAGAGGTGATGTTTCAATCTGTGAACGCCTTCTCTTTAGACTCCAACCAAAATAATTTTGCTTTTGCTCCTCCCTTGGTGACTTGACTCAAGGGCCAAGTGATATGACAGAATCCCTACATGAACCTGCAGTAGAAATTAGCAAGACCCAGAAAGCTGTGAAGCTCTTTTAGAGTGGTTGGGGCTGGCTAATCCCGAATGACTTGGATATTGGTTGGATCCACATGCACCCCCCTTTCATCAATAATGTATCCCAGATACTGAACCTGGGTCATGCCAAAAATTCACTTCTCCAAATTTGCACACAACTTGTGTTGCCACAGTGTTTGGAGGACCTGTCGGAGGTGGTGGAGGTGCTCTTCCCAAGTTTGGCTGAAGATCAGAATGTCATCCAAGTACACCACTACAAATGAGTTGGTGAATGCCTACAATATGTTGTCCATCAACCTCATGAAGGTTGCAGGAGAATTTTTCAACCCGAAAGGCATGACCATCAATTCAAAAAGGCCCTCCTTGGCTTTGAAGGCATTCTTCCACACATCGGAAGGTTCAATTGGTACCTGGTGATACCTAGACTTCAAGTTGATCTTGCTGAAATATTTCTTCCTGTGAGTTGGTCCAGAAGGTCATCAATCCATGGGATCGGGTACCTATTCTAGACAATGATCTTTTTCAGCGCCCGACAGTCAATACAGAGTCTCCAAGCCCTGTCCTTCTTCTGTACCAACACGATTAGGCTCCCACAGGGCGATGAACTCGGGCTGATGTGACCTTTCTGCAGTAGCTCTTGAATCTGCCTCTTGATTTCATCGTTCTCTAGAGCAGAGCGCCGATAAATTGGTCCATTGGGTAGCGGCGCACCTGGGGTCAGATCAATGGGGGTGCTTGACCTATGGGTGAGGTGAATATCTATCCGCACTCATCCATGACCTTTTCCATTTGTTGTTGTCATGCGGAGTTAGCCCTATCTGGATATCGTGGCCACAGTCTTCTTCTTGCCCTAGGGGCGGATCATCAAGAAAATAAATTTCCCGATTTTGGAAATGATCTTACTGCGTTGTTTTGCAGTAACCAAAGAGATAGCGGCAGGCGGTGGTACCTTTGGTATCCTGTACAACTTATTTCCTAAAGTAACAATAAAAGCGCGAGGTTGGGACTCATACAAAGCATGTCACTTCCACAAGTATGGTTGGCCTAATAATACATCACAAACATCAAGAGGGGAAATTTCATATAATACCTCATCCGTGAAGGGCTTGATGTTGTAGGGAAGGTGGCACTGATGGCTGACGCGGAGATCCCGTCCTTGGTGAAGCCACCTGATGGTGTATGGATGTGGGTGTGTTGTGGTCGGTAAGCCCAACCACTTCACGACCTCTGCTGAAATAAGGTTCTTTTGACTCCCACTTTATACAATGAACTGTAGCAGGTAACATTTTCCCACATCAGGGAATGGAAGAGATGCTCCTCCTCCTCTGGATCTTCTAATTCCTCCTTCTGGATCTTCACAATGGCAACAGTGGCGTTGGGGTCTAAATCAATAATATGCTTCCCTTTTTCATTCCCCTTGTCGGGTTCTAATTCAGAGACGGAGCATGCATCTGATTCAGAAGCCCTCATCTCAACCACCAGCGATTGCTTGGCTCGACACTCACTTGTGTTGTGAGTGGAGCTCTTATAGAACTCACACCACTTTCCCGTGTCCTTCTTTGGCTTCGTAGTGTTTTTCTTTGCTTGCAACTTCAGTAGGTTTTCATGGGCCGCCATGCCTTGGCTTTTTCTTTTGTTCTGCGATTTGGGGGCACCTTTCCCTTGCTTTTGATTCGCAGATCCAAATTCTCGCTTCTTCGGTTTGAATTTCTGTTCAATCTTGGCAGCATACCAGTATGTAGTTCCAAGTGAGGAGATGTCGAGGAACTCCATTTCCTCCTGAACGTATATGTGCAGAAAACTGTAACACTTTAGCACCAAATGTTTCTCTTAATATTTGATACCCAACTTTTTGTGCAGGGTATGGAACAAATTCGTCATCTCATGCACATCTTGATCCCTTTGACGCCACAGCGTGGTCCATTGTACGTACTTGTCCTCATAGCTCCCCACGGGATAGTATTGTTCCTTGATGGTGTCTTGGAAATAATTCCAAGTGGGTATGGCTAAGAACAAATAGGGTTATGTCTCATTCTTTTTCTCGCATAAGGTTTCCCACCGGTCCTTGACATGGGGCATAGCTTTGACGAGTGCAAAAATAATCTTTTCCTAGTCGAAAAAGTCATGAACTGAGAAATATCCTTATAATAGATTCAACTATCTATCTAAAGCAACTGCATCTATTTTGCACTCAAATATGGGAATGTCAAAGTTTACTTGTACCTTAAATGGAATCGTGCCTCCAGAGTGGTTATTGGATGGAGATGCACTGCTGATGGGCAGTCGTTGAAGGATCTAGGAAAAGTTATCCATCATCGTGTTCCTTTTCTTTTCGAGGGCCTGCTCGAGCAATATTTTGATAGGATATCCTGCTGCCTCATCTTTCTTTTCATCCCCCATGGGCAGTCGTCGAGGTTTGTGAGGCTGATCTTGCAAAGGTTCAACCAGATCGAGCCCTAACTCCTTATACCCCGACCTCGTCGAGGACATGCAAAGAAGGATCGAGAAAAAGCAGACCGCTCTGATACCACTGATCCATATTTATGCAAGAACGCAATAGAATACACATATAACCATAAATATGAAGATGTAGTGGAAATAACACTTCATTTCATTAATATCAAAGAACTGAAATTTGCTTACAGATATAATGGAAATAAACTAGCTAGGGTGCTAGTAGCTTATCTTTGAGAAGATATGTGGTGGCTACAGGCCTCTGAATAGTGTTACAATGAGGTTCAAGGGCCTATTTATTATTGAGAAACAATGGAAAGCCCTAAACATCCAAAAACCTAACCCTAGGAGATGAAGCGCCAAAACTATGGGCCCCATTTGGATAAATTGGTACATCAACTTCCTGGGGACATAACTTTGGCATATGATATTCGTTTGACGCACACTACATGGGCCAATGTTGCTCCTAGGTTTTCCAAAAAACGTCTTTTAGGGCCTCAAAACGGATCCAGAAGTTCAAGACCCGAAAAACTACTAAAAATAGTAAATTGTGCTATAATTAAGGAAACTGAAAGAGACAATGGTGGGGTCCCAAGTGGAATAGGTGGGTGGCCACCAACATCAACTTCGATCAACCTATGTCTTTAGCATATTTAATTAATCTAAAGAAAACCATTAGCAAACAACTTCATTCATATATAGACTATAACAAAAACACTAAAATGAATTGTTCTCATTAACAAAAACATGTTTGCACCTTAACCTTCATAACTCAAGATGTTTGACTAAGCTAGTATCATTGGGCTACTTTATGTTTCTCTTTATCTATGTGAGTATCCATGTGTAGGAAATTATGTTTTATAGGTAAGTCCTTCTATTTCTCTTTATCTATGTGAGTATTCATGTATAGGAAAGTGTGTTTTATAGGTAACTCCTATGGAACTGGCAACAAATTTTAGAGTATCAATTAATTTCCGGCACCAAAAAAATGTTACAGGGAGCTATAATGAGCTGACAACTAGAGGTATTTAGCAGGCAAGAACTAATCGTACAGGGTCAGCAGAGTTAATTATTGCATCATAGTTAATTATTGCATATCTGCAGGGACTCTGGCTATGCTATTTGCTCTTGTTTTGAAATGATATTGATAAATATATATAAATGGATTAGTTTTGATTTATAATTTGATTTAATAAATATTATTAATGAAATTAAATATTGAGTTAAAGAGTATTTAAAGTTAAAATTCTATTTAAAATTGATGTATGTTCATGGGATATTGAAGTTGATTTTAAAGTGAGAGTTTCTTTATTGGCTTACTGTGGAAGTTTTTGGGTTGCTCTTCAATGGTAAGGAATAAGGGTTTCTTCATTGGTTGAATAATGGAAATTGTTTGGTTACTCTTCAATGGTAAGGAGTAAGGTATACTCTCGCTTCCTCCTCCCATGTCTATGTCCACTCTTGTGCTTGCATACCAATTGGGGTCACCTTTCGAACCACCATGAACTCCTAGGCATGTGAACCTCCCCCTTTGCAACACACATTGCATAAGGTATTTTTGCATCCTCTATAGATGCTCAAAGCTACACATATGAGTTGGGAAAGCAACATCTTGTAATTTGAGGATTCTCTACGAATATGCTTGTTCGGTATTAAACAAGTTAGCTTTGCCCCTTTACATATATCTTGTAATGTGAAATGATAGATCTGACCTATCCTTCAAATATTTTATACTCATGTATGTCTTGAAATACTATAGAACTACACCTTGTGCATTTCTTTCAACCTCTCTCTATCTCCCTTCTATCGTATTTTCATCAAGAAGGTTGTATTCCTTAATGTTGTTTGGAAATCAACTAGGATGAGCAAGAGGTTGATAATCTTAAGGAAAACAAAGTAATATGTAGATTCAATGCACCTGGAAATATTTGAAATAACTGCAAGGTTGGATCAAAATGTCTTAGGGCCCTTTCTCACAAAAATGTGTCTATTCATCCTGCAACCTAATGTATCAAAGTTGCATCAAATAAAAACACATATACACAACACATGTACTCAAACCAAGGGGCACCATGGAGTATGTTTCCAAGCCTGAAAGGGGGGATTCTATTGTTCAAACCATTCTAATGTGTTACATTCTAGTATACAAATGGTCACTTATATAATGATAAGTGACCATAACAAATTTTCATAACGAGAGAATTATTTCAACCAAATGCACAATTATCTCTGCAATATATCCTTAAATATTTCCATGAATCTCTCAATTGAATATTTATCAATCATATCTTCTCCTCATCGCTTATTCTAATGTAGACTTCTAGTATTATTCTACATCACTATGAATCATGATATTATTTCAATATTATCTGTGACCACAAGTAGGAGTTATTTCTTCATAATTTCCTTCAATTACAATACTTGTGTCTTGATATGAAACTATCCTCCTTGTCCTATATTTATCTTCATATTTTATGATCATTACCTTTTATGTTCTTTGTATTCTACTGCCTTTGGTATTTTCCACTCTTCATATGTGATCTTCCGCAATTTTCACCTCGTAGCTTCAAAACATAAACCATTGTTGAAGTCCATATAAAAAATTAACCATCCACTGGAATACATGGGTAACCAACAATTGTGTTTGTTGGTTCTTTAGGAAACTATTTCTCATACATGGTTCATCAACCATTCTTTCACCACAATTTTCTCATATCTACACATTTTACTTCCCTTGCATCGTCATCATGATCTTTCTCAAAAATTCCAAAATCCAAAATGCAACCAAACAAATTGAAAATGATATTAATATATTGACTATCATAATTTACTATTATGAATAATATAATTATGTTACTTGTTCAATTCTACCTTAGTTTAGTTTATTATTATTTTCATCCACTTTAAAAAATTGATTAGAAAATAGCCAAATTATATGACACATTAATTTGTTTTTAACCCATATTAAATTTGATTTTTGAAATTTATTAGATTAGTTATTATTATTATTTTTAATTACATTTACACATTGAAATGTTCACATTATCGCATATTCAGGTCTAAATGGATAAATTTTTAGTTAATAAAATTTAAATTGGAATTACTTACAATTTATCTCAATTCTTTAAATATAGCAAAACTTATCATACTTATTTGTCAATCAATGGTGAGGATAAATATTAGTAATTACTATATATGAATGTAAGTTAATTTGTCATTGTGATTCAATGAAAATTATTCCACCTAAAATAACCCAATGATTATCCATAAGGGGGTTGCATTTCACTCTTTCCATAGGTCTTTAGGTCTTGGATCATCAATATGTTTCTTATATCTAAAGAAGATGAACACTTAGCCAATCAAAAGTAGTTCTTAGGTCTTACAACAGGGCCGAGAGGTTGTTTCAAGTTAGATAGTATTTGTGGTCATTGTCGAGGCTATCTCCAATGAAGTCATATGTTTTTAAGTAACATTTAACCTTTTTTTTGGTAAGTTGGTTGTAGTATTTGTACTATAGTATGAAACAGAAGACTATATATACACTGGATTTGTTGGTCTTCCACTAGGGAAGCCAAAACATATTAAAAAATAAGTCCTCTCACCATCTTTCATGTGATAATTTTTTTCTCAAAAAATACATTCAAAAAAGTGTTTTGCAAATGCTTATAGTAGACCTATAGAGCCTTACATAGCATCTATATTCTTGAAAAGAAAATAAAAAATAATAGGGAACTTGTGCATTCTAGGAGTCATTTATCAAGGATATTGACTAGAGAACTACATCTCTAGCCTAGATGGGTTGAAACCCTCCAAAATTCAGGCAATGAGCATGCTTTGTTAAGTGTTGTTACCTTAACTTATATAGCTTTGACTTGTAGTTGTAATTCATCCACTTGAGTCAAAATTTCTTGGTATGAATCATAACATGCCACTGGATAAAATGGGTCATATCCTCCATAAATTTCTTACTGCACAAGGGTTATTTTTTCCCCAATAATAATTATGGAGGCTAAGAGCATATTTGAGAAACTACATTGCATGGCTTCTAAAAATACCTTTCTAACCTAACCACCCCTGCCACCACGAATGCTGCCTCCTAGTGGCCATCTACACACCCTAGCTCCACTACCCAACACCTTGATACCTCCACATCATCTTGATAATCCATATAATACGCACAAACACATGCATGTGTGTGTACTTATTTATTTATTCATTTTTTTTATTTTTTCCCATAGGGACCTGATGAAACCTTTCAAGTTTGGCTTCCTTGGTTGATTTCAATCTTTATACCAGCCAAATTCAATGTCATTGTACCAATTATCCTCTGGATTTCATCCATAGTTGGATATTTTCTCTAATTTTCAAGTTTTTCAAACTCTGTAACCACATATTTAAACATTAAAGCTATTTTATACTCAAGAAATTGATTTTTGATTATTATCCATTATTCCAAAAATCAATGGGTTGAAAGATATTCCCAAATTATGCTCCTTGAAAAAAATCTATCAAACACATATTCTTCATATTATAACTTTTTCATTTGTATAGGATGATTTTTTGCCCATATAGCCCCAATGTTATAGCCAATAGCTCTAAAAATACTTTGTAATGAACCCATCACCCTATGTCAATGGTTAAGGGTATGGGATAAGTTATATATACACGCACACACACACAAACACAAATATCTCAATATCCTCATTATTCTATTATAATCATGTGAGAGTATTAGATCTACTAAATTAGCTATCTATCTAAGAAACCAACAACATGTCAACATATAAATAAGAACAAAAAGAGAACAAGGAAAAAGAATACAACAGATACATGTGGTTCACCCAATTGGGCTACATCCACAGGAAGGTTGTCTTCTATTATCTCCATAAATCTCTTGCAATATTACAAAGGGAGAAACTACAAATAAACTGATACAAATAATAGTATGAGCACAAGATGAGATGTGATTATAATAAAAAAGGCTCAAGCTTGCCCCTATTATATACCCAAAGATGTGGAGGAATTACTCTCACATATTGAATGTGGGATAATATAATTCTCCAAAATAACACATCTTTATATAATAAATGGGTACAAGAGTATGCTATGCCATAATGAATATGGGATATAATGTGTTAATCTTTTACATAAGATTGTATTCAACTTCTGACATAATACAAAGACGTTATTACCTTCCAAGGAATATAATATATTCCAACACTTCCCATTAATAATGGTTGGGAGAAGGGCCCATCCTAACACTAACTAACACTAAGGAAGGAAGGAGTCATTACTACTCCCCCTTGATGACAAATTCCCTCATCCCAAGCAAAGAACGAAGATACATATACTTTGCTTATGTCAAGGATTTGGTGAATATATCAGCTGCCTGCTGCTCGGCAGGACAATACTCCAAAGAAATAATACCATCGGTGAAAATACCTCGAATATAATGAGCATCAAGGTCGATATGCTTAGTTTTGGAGTGATATACTGGATTGTAAGCAAGCTGAATTGCACCCTGATTGCCACATTTCAACATGTTGGAGGATTTCTGAACCAGACCAAGCTCGGTAAGAGCATGTCGTAACCAAACGGCTTCTTTAGCTGCTTCTTTGGTTGCTCTATGTTATGCTTCACATGAAGATAAATAAAGATTATTCAACTCCTTGCTGGACCAAGAGATCGAACCTGAACCAAGTTGAAATATGTAACCATCAGTTGACCATCGATCAGAACTGTCACCTACTAAATCAAAATTTGTATAACCAGAGAGTAAAATTATAGCACTACAATGTCCCTTGTAAATATCGCAGAATTCTCTTGGCTACCTGCCAATGACTTTCACGAGGTTGCTGCATGAACTGAGAAACAATATTGACGGAAAAAGAGAGATCTAGTCTACTGTGAGTTAAATATATTAAACTTCCAACAAGCTTACGATAAAGAGTAGCGTCAACCAATGGAGTGGTACACTCAATAGTTAACTTTACACCAGATTGAAATGGTGTAGGAGCAGGTTTACAATTACTCATATGGAAACGAGCCAATATATATGTTTCATACTTAGGCTGAGAGAGAAAAATACCATCGGCCATATGCTAGATTTGAAGACCCAAGACTTGAAGACTTCGCCCAATGTCTAAAAATAGAGGTCCATCTATTTTTACCAACTTGACCAATCATCCATAAATAGCATCCTGCAACTCATAGACCATGATCCATATGTCTAAAAATAGACTTTGCGCCAAAAATAGCCTGCGGGCCCACTTAAGGAAGGCAACTTCTTTTCACTAAGCTCCATCATCTTGTTGCATTTTCAACACTCCCTCTCAGCAAGATATGGATTATCTGCAACCCCTATCCTGCCTCTGTGGTATTCGAATTTTCTCCTGGTGAGTGCCTCTGCCACAAGAATAAGATCCCACTTCAGAATGTATGAAAGTAACATGATTCTCCGTTGCACACAATATATGATATGATGGTACCTAATGTCGATATGTTTGGATCTATCATGAAATACTGGATTAGCCAAGAGTTTAATGCAACTCTGGTTATCACAATAAATCACAGTAGGCTCCGAGTGTGACCCGAACAACCCGACCAGGATCTTCCTCATCCATATAGCCTCGCATGCAGCCAAACTCGCTGCCATGTACTCGGCCTCTGCTGAACTGAGTGCCACGGGACTTACTTCCCAGCTGTGCCTCAAGAACTGCTGCCCACCTGGATACGAAGGATCCTCTCTAGATGCCCTTCTCCGTCCATTGGCCTCCCCGCCCATCCGCATCCGTGGAAGCCACACAGCTTCTCACTCCCATCCTCCCGTCCTACTCACAATCCATCCCATGCCTCCAGATAACACAATACATGGCGGCTCCCCGCCTTCCTAAGAGCTTATTGGTTTGCATCCATAGTTTCAGGAAGTCAAGTTAATGGAAGAGAGGAGACAGCATCTGGGTCGTGTATTTAATTTAACATATTACCCACCAACTGTCGATAAACAGTGGCATCCACTACCTTCGCCGAAGTAGCATCCTCCTTCCTCCAACCTCTAGGAAGAGGAGTATCACCTAACAAGCATAAACATGCTGAGTGCTTCCTAGTGATTTTACATTAATCTCCTGAAACAAACAATCCACTACTGCCGCCAAATTTCCAACCTGCAGAAATAAATAAGGAGTCAAGTCCTTCACTGTCCCTGAAAGATCCTCCCTGCATGAAAGTATCAACAACTCATCACTCAATAAAATCAAATCATCTACATAAAGTACAATGATCAACAACTTACCCTCCACCACAATCTGGTATAGGTTCAGATCCGCCTCACTCTTGGAGAATCCAAGTCTGGTAAAATAACTATCTATCTGTGTGTACCAAGCACGAGGTGCTTGTTTCAACCTATACAACGCTCTTTTGAGCCTACACACATGCGACTCGCTACTGAATATCTCAAAACCTTCGGGCTGCTTTATGTACACCTCCTCCTCAATGACTCTATTGAGGAACGCAGCCTTCACATCCATCTGGGAGAATGTGCCACCAGACCCGCGCTGAGGAGGCAAGAATCGTCCGTATGGAGCACACCTTGCAGAGAAAGTAAAGGCATCCGGCACCGATCCTCTGCCTTCTGTAGGTGCCTCGGCAACAAATCTGCCTTGTACTTCTCCACACTCCCCGTCAGCGCTCGTCACTTTGGATCCATCTCAAACCCACCACCGATTTCCTTGGGTGAATCTCCCATGCACTGCCTGAGACCGAATCATGCTCTCCCACATGGCATCCACCCATGCTAGTCCTCCTGCCACTGTGGTGAGTGTATTTGCTTTGTTTGGCTGCACACATTTGCCACAAGACACAGACGTGTATTGATCCTGTGACCGTCTGCTCGCCTATGCTGTAGGTGGTCCTACAACCTCTCTCGCGCATCTTCGAGCCAAACGCTTAGCTTCAGTGCGCTTGCGCCCTCTGATGGTTGGCGCTGCATGAGTGGTCTCTTCCACTCCATGAACTTCCTCTTGTGGCTGATCCACATCCTAAAGCTCATCCTTAGGAACTAATAGCTCCTCATCTGCATGCAAGTGTGGCTCCCTCTCAAGCGAACACTTCATGGCTTTCTCCTCCTGAATTTGATATCCCGTCGCACAACAGTCTTGCGACTGTCTGGAAAATACACACGATAGTTGTGGGGCGTATCAGTGTACCCCACAAATATCCCAACCTCCACAGTCGGCTCCATCTTCTTCCTGGCATCCTTCGTCACATGAATGTAAACAAGTGAACCAAAAATCCTCAAATGGGAAATATTAGGCCTCTTACCAGAAAACGCCTCCTCGGGTGTACTCATGCCAAGTATCTTGTGAGGACAACGGTTATGCACATATACTGTAGTATTTCATGCCTCCGCCCACAAGTGAATGGGTAGTCCCTAATCATGTAACATCACCCGTGCAGCACCCACGATCATTCTGTTCTTCCGCTCAGCAACCCCATTTTGCTGTGGGTTATGAGGTGCTATGAGCTCTCTTCGAATCCCTTCTGCGCTGCAAAAGTCCTTGAATTCGCCAGAGATTAATTCACCACCATTGTCACTCCTAAGAGCCTTCACATGCTTCCCCGATTCCTTCTCAACCAGCGCCTTGAACTCACAAAACTTTGAGTATGTCTCGCTCTTCTTCTGCATGAAGAAGATCCAGCACTTCCGAGAATAATCATCAACAAAGATCACATAGTACCTGTGCTTTGCTGTCGAAGCTACTGAGAAAGGTCCACACATGTTTGTGTGAATTCTCTCAAGGATCGTCGTGGCACGACTATCCTTCTCGTGAAAGGTGGCTTTCACAAATTTTCCCAAGCATACCCCTTGCACTGATCTGACTGCGCAAGGGTGCCCTTAGGAAGTCCAGTAGAAATCTGCTGCAGATTCTTCAAAGCTCCATGGTGAAGATGGCCCAATCTCCTGTGCCATAGTTCGCCCTCATCATCCCGGCTCACCACATCTCCAGCCTTGCATGCCATAGCTGCGCAGTCATCTACCTGCAACTGATAAAGGTTCTGAGTTCGAACCCCTATCTTCCAGATTTCTCCAGTTGTCTTACTGCGCAGGAAAGCCTTTCCCTTGCTGAAGACAACATCATATCCCTTGTCTTCTAACATCGCCACAGCGATAAGATTCTTCTTCAATCTTGGAACATGCATCACTTCCTTCAATACGAAGGGTTTACCAGAATCCCTCTCAAAGGAAATGGTACTGATACCGGTTGCACTGTATCTACCATCATCGCCCATCTCGATGTGCACTCCAAGATCTTTCTCATCTAGATCAGAACAACTCAGACTCATCATGAAAAGTATCAATTAATTCTCCAAAGGAACTAACCAAACTCCATCACACTTGAGACCAAGCATGTGATCAGCGAAAATCCAGCTCAAACTGTGAGGCTAAGGCCTCTCCAACTGCAGATCCAGCAGCCTGCTTATTTTTCTTCTTTTGCGGACAATTTGTGGCATAATGTCCGTGTCGGTGACAGTGAAAGCACTTCACCTTGGACATTTCCTGCTTCTTGCCTTTCACACCAGAATGAGAAGATTTCTTTCTCTTCCCCTTCTTTTCTTTGGCAGCCAAAGCGCAATTCTCTTCATCATAGTTCTTTGATGAAGATCCGTCCCCGGTACTCCGCCTTATCTCCTCTTGCACAAGATCCGACCAAAGTCACTCCCATCCTGGCAATTTCTCCCGACCATTGACAGAGTCCTAATAGGAATGCCAACTCTTTGGAAGCCCAAGGAGAGCCAAGCTCACCAAGTCCTCATCATCTACAGTCACCCCCACACTTCCTGCAAATTTCCATCCTCAAGATTGGATGAACTTCAAGGAGGTACTTGGGCATACCGTCGCCTTTCTCCATCTTTATGTTTCTGAGTCTATCCTTGAGCGCCAACTTCCTCTGGTCACTCTTGCTTTGGAATAAATCTGTCAAGGCTTTCCACATCAAGAATGGAGAAGCCTTACCATGAAGGCTGGACACTATGTGATCCTTCACGCTCTCCAAAGAATCCTTCGACACTTTGCTGTCTTCTTCGTCAGCTCAACTGATATCACGTAGGCTTTGGGATCACATCTTATGAACTCCTTCAAATTTTAGCCTTTTCATCTAAATACCCGCCCATCCTATCCTCTCCATGCAACATACACTCCGAGTCATTTCAAGGCATTACCTAATCGCAATCCGTTGAAAGACATTTGACTTCGATAACAAGAAAAAACATCACAGAACACCGACTACCAAAACTCAACCGCTTCCGATCTGTGAGAAAAAAATATTTCTAGCACAGAGATCGACTGTAGGGGCATTTACTGGATATATCACCTTTTAAAGAAAGGATGGATCCAGAGGCTACCTGGCCCACTTACAGACTCTATCTACCGAAATAAATTGTAATCACTGTAATAGATCCGATGATCAATTTCGCTTCGATACCATGTAGAAATTTGAATAATAGCTGAATTATTCACCGAGATTATCCTGATTACACACTATTTAAGCTTCATGTATAATACATAACCTCTTCTACAATTGATCATCAATATGCGGAAATAGAAGCAGTCGCATGCGCACATTAAAACATAATCAAGCACACATATAACACAGTATGTAATGGGGAAAGCATACAGCTGAAAACCCCCAACTATCTGTATATTATAATGATAGAGAACATGTAAAAATACATAGCACAAAGCTCCTCACAGCTCTCAGCACTATCTCACATGCTACACACAAACTAGCACGGAAGATGAACAAGTCACAGGTTCAAATCTCCTCCACAAGTCTGCCTGCCTCTACTGCGCAATCCAAGATGAATAATGATAAGATCCAAGTTCGAATCCCACTGGCTTGTACTGCGCAATCCTCATTGGCAATCTCAATCAATGTGTGTGCAAATCTCATGCACAGCTATAGTCACAACTGATAGTAGACTCACCCTTTCACCCACCTCTAACACTGGTCTCCACTGAACTGTCCATGCATTGCAGTTAACCGATGTATTCTTTAGTTGATTTATGAGTTAATAATTAGTGAATTAATTAATAATTAATTCACACCACTCATCACTAGTGTATTTATCAGTTAGACTAAATACAACTAGTTCAAATAAGTTAAACCGAACACAACTCCATCAACTGTCTCATCAACTCCACCAAACTCTGCCACATGAGTTCTAACTGAAGTCAACCATGCAATAGCTCAACTAACCCTTAGGAAAAGCGTATTTCCTTCTGTCAGCTACATGTGCTACATCCAAGCATCAAACTGAAGTGCTCCAAGAGGATAAGATAATGTTTATAGTCCAAATATTATTAAGGGCTAATAATATTTGACTGATCTATTTTTAGACTGGCAGTCTAAAAATAGACTTCACCCAATGTCTAAAAATAGAGGTCCATCTGTTTTTACCAACTTGACCAATCAGCCATAAATAGCATCCTGCAACTCATAGACCATGATCCATATGTCTAAAAATAGACATAGTCTAAAAATAGACTTTGCGCCAAAAATAGCCTGCGGGCCCACTTAGTGAAGGCGACTTCTTTTCACTAAGCTCCATCATCTTGTTGCATTTTCAACAATATGAGCCCAACATTCACAACCAAACACCTTAAAATTACTAATATTCGGTTTACGTCCATTCCATTTTTCCTCAGGGGTAACATGCTTAACATATTTAGTAGGAACTCTATTTAAAATAAAATTAGCACAACAGATGGCTTCAACCCAAAATTACTTATGTAGTCCTTTATAATAAAGCATACATCTAGCCATTTCAACTAAAGTTTCATTTTTCATTTCAGCAATACCATTTTGTTGAGGTGTGTAAGGAACAGACTTTTGATGTTGAATACCATGTTAAGATAAATGTGCATCAAATTATTTCTTAAAAATTTCCCCCCCATTATTAGATCGCAAAGTTTTAATACTCTTACCAGATGCATTTTCAACCATGGATTTAAATTCTTGAAATATTGCAAATGTTTCACTTTTATTTTTCAAAAAATAAAGCCAAGATTTTCTACTAAAGTCATCAATAAAGATAAGAAAATAAACTACATTGGATATTGAAGGAACTTCAAGAGGACCACAGATATCACTATGAATTAATTGCAAAGGTTCTTTAGCACACCAGGATTTACCTTTGTCAAACATTTCTCTATGATGTTTACCAAGAACAAATCCTTCACAAACACCAGTTGTGGAAGAAATATTAGGCAAACCATGAACCATTTTAGTTAGTACTTGCATTTTACCATAATTCAAGTGACCCAATATTTCATGCCATAATTTACTTAGTTCATCAGCATGAGCAACATAGGAATAAAATATTTGTCACTTAGTTGAATTAAAACGTGCAAATTTATATAAACCAGTTGTATAATCAATAGGGCCAGAAGAAACTACTTTGTTATTTTGGTTGATATCTTTAAGAACATATTTATTGGGCCAAGATTCAAATTTAAAACCTTTCTGACATGCACGATAAATAGAAAGTAAGTTGATGGGCATGTTTTGAACATGAAAAACATCTTCCAATTGACCATTAGCAACATTAATATTACCATAACCAACTACGGAAATTTGTTTACCATCACCAATAAAAACTTTCTGAGATGAGTTATTATTAGTGTCATAAGATGTAAATAAAGAAGCATTACTAGTCATATGTTTAGAAGCACTAGAATCCATTATCCATTCCACATTAGAATAAGAATTATTAGATGAAACAATAGATGCACATAAAGCTACTTGAGATTCATTAGATTTTTTCTTGTTTGCTTTAGTCATTAAACGTTTCGCTTTAAAGCAATTATTTTCAGGATTACCATAATGCTTACAAAGATCATACACTTTTTTCTTCTTAGTTTCAGATGTGCATGAGAAACATGACCATTATTATTAGTATGATTATAAGTATGTGAACAAGAACCTTTGGCATTATTAAAACTTTACTTAGGATTTTTATTATGTGCCATAACAAATTTATTAGGTGAGACTTGTCCTGAAGCAATCAACCTTTCTTGCTCATTTATCAACCCTTTACAAAAATCATCAAAGTAGGTTTCGTGGTACTTTGAGACAATTCAAGAGCCCTATTCCTAGTTTGGATGAACATGTCAAAACAAGATGACATTTTTTGTTCTACAAGAATGATAAGAGCAGTGTTTGTCTTATTGTAATATTTACCACAATTATTTAACTTTTTATTTAAGGTTTTCAATTCAGCAAGATATAATTCTACTCTATCAAAATAAGTAGGATCTAGCTCATGAATCTTATTTTCAAGGTAATAAGCATAAACATCATTAGATTTATTAAATAAAGAAGCAAGAATTTCTGCTCATGAATCTTCTTTTCAAGGTAATAAGCAGAAACATCATCAGATTTATCAAATAAAGAAGCAAGAATTTCCCATACCTCAACCGGGTTGTCTTTTGCCTCAGTACTTACCTGAAGACTATCTGAAACCATTTAACCAATGAGCCCTCTTGTTTGATCAAACTTTTCTTCCTATTATAGGTTTCTTGTGTTCATCATTAACCAACCTCCATAGATTCTTACTCCTGAGAACATCAATCATTTTCTTTTTCCATGCAAGATAGTTAGAGCCGATAAGTTCAGGAAGAGAAGCTACTTTTGAAGTCATAATGATAGAAATTTTGACAATAAATATAAACCCAAATGCAAGAAATGACAAGAGAAAAAATGGATAGAAAACTGTAAATTTCTGCATTTTGTTTGTCGTCACCACAAAACCTGAAAAAACTACCAATTTAAATCAGCCGATAACTTTGCTTCTGGGACTCAGTTCAAGCTGTTTTTTTTTGTTAAATTGGGTAGCTCGATCAGAGGAACCCAAACATCTACTCTTTTCTGGGAGATTATGCACAAAAGGTAACAGATTTAACAAAAACATCAGGTGGCAAAACAAAAAACATTCAATAATGCTCCAAATGCTTATTATAACATGTTTTCAGAAATGGCGCAGCCACTCTGCATCCATTTATGTTGCTAAATTGTGATCTGAACCCTCAGGCCGCCAATCTTCTACCCTGAAAAAAAAATAACAAAAATAAATAAATAAATAAAAATAACAAAAAAAATTGGCATAGCTAAATATTACAACCGGAAGAAAGTTCTCATTGAGGAGGATTCAAAAAACATATGGATCTTACAAAAAAACAATGAAGAACCCCTTGAAAATCCAGAAAACATATAGATCTTATAGAAAAAAAATCAAGAGCCCCTTGAAAAAAAATCTGCAAAAAAACTACCCAACAAAGTTAGGGTTATGAGAAAAAAAATCTCAAATATGTAGAATCATGCCCAGATCTCAAGAGAATCCTAATGGCTACCAGATAGAAAACAAATCTACAAAAAAAATAAGTGCCCGAATAATAAAAAATGAAGATACACGTTGATGGTTAAATTCAAATGGCTCTGATACCATGTGAGAATATTAGATCTATTAAACTAGTTATCTATCTAAGAAACCAAAAACATATCAACATATAAATAAGAACAGAAAGAGAACAAGGAAATACAACAGATATGTGTGGTTCATCCAATTGGGCTACATCCACGGTAAGGTTGTCTTCTATTATCTCCAGAAATCTCCTGCAATCTTACAAAGAGAGAAACTACAAATAACCCGATACAAATAACAGTATGAGCACAAGACGAGATGTGATTATAATAAAAAAGGCTCCCTCAACCTTATTATATACCTAGAGATGTGGAGGAATTACTCTCACATATTGAATGTGGGATAATATAATTCTCCAAAATACCACCTCTTTATATAATAAATGGGTACAAGAGTATACTATGCCATAATGAATATGGGATATAATGTGTTACTCTTTTACATAATATTGTATTCAACTTCCGACATAATACAAAGACATTATTACCTTCCAAGGAATATAATATATTCCAACAAATCAATTGGTTAATGAATGAAAAAAAATGTTAGAAGCTCTCTCTCTCTCTCTCACACACACACACACATATTGCATTCATAACATGAACAACATCAATTCAACATTTACCTAAATAAACCATAAACACTTGTCTTCTAAGAATAATTCCCAACCGATTGCACACAAAGGATGTTCCACTCAACCATAGGCTCTATGTTTCCTATAATCTTTTTACAGTGGGGTCACCTTCGAGTTGAAGCTATGAGTCCACAAGGTCAAACTCTTTGTATGGGTGGCTATAATCCTCTCACATAACACAATTTCTTAGTTATCACAGTCTAATATCTCTCATATAAATTTTGACACATCAACTCTCTTTCCCCTTCATCTTGCACAACCCAAGGAATGGGATCCCCTTCTCTATCACATGACCCCATAGGCTATCCAACTTCCTTGTTGGATTCTAGCACAAACTTGCCAAGGAATCTCACTATTGAGGGCTCAAGGAATTTAAAATTATAATTAAGTTTCTTAATGTCCACCATGACCTTTGTAAGGTCCCACCTTACCAACCATCAATATTATAGAGAAATATTGCTCACTAAGGCTGACTCAAAATGCGATATTATTTTTTTAATTTATATTTTAATTTTTTAAGATATAAAATTTAATGCAAGGCCATATCTCTCTCTCTCTCTCTCTCTCTCTCTCTCTCTCTATATATATATATATATATATATATATATATATATATATATATATATTTATTTATTTATATTGGTATCCTTTACACTACACACTAAAGTCAACTAACTACCCCATGGTAATTTTAATCTTATCCTCAAAACTACAAGGGTCATGGATTATCAAGATCCAAAACTTACAATCGTAATACTTGCTTCTCAAGCTTAAAATCACATTTAAAATATAGAGTCTTTAGTGGGATGAATAAATATCAAACTTTACGAAACACAATTTCCAATAAGCTAATTGTTAATTTTGTTGTAACTAAATGTGTTCAAGAGTGACTAATTTGATTTTGTTCTAAATAACATGCATATGAATTATTTGCTTAAAAGGATAATTAAACTTCTAAAGGAGTGGTATCCAATAATTAAAAATTTATATGTAAGCTAACATTACAACAATTCACTTACCCAAATTTTATTTTGTCGGCATGAAATATTAATTCAATAGAATTATCACGCTTATTCATTGAGACATTTCCCGAAACACCGTGGTTGCAAATCCTAAATTAACTTAGGCATTTTTACGAACAGTTCATAAATGTAATTAGCTAGAACCATTGAAGCATTATGACAAACAATTTACAAACATGAAAATGTGCATCCATTGAAGCATTTTGTCAAACACTTACAATCATAATCTGTTAAGGTGTTTTCACAAAAATTAGCTAACATGAATCCAAAATTACATAACTTCATTTTTTATCGTCGGTAATGCCAAAAATTGAACTTAAAATATAATTAGACTATCATCCATATTCAATGTTGCATCTATACCAACAATTTAGTAACATAAATGACCATAAACATTTAGGAAATTTTGCAAATAGCTCGCAGCGTTGTAAGCTACACCTATTGGGGAATTTTGAAAAACAGTTAGCAGTCTCAAAACAAGTTGCCATAAAGTTATTTAAACTATCAAGGTATTAACCATTGAGACTTTAAAACCAAAAATTTAAGTGCATAGAATAGGTTAGTTTCATCAGTATATATCACCAGGCAAATCCAAGTTAAAATAAATAAATAAATAAAACAAACAAACAAAACAAAAATAAATCAGCAAAACAAAGCAATAAGCGGTTCATACATGCATCAACAATTCTGCAAAATAGACTAGATTTGAGAATTGGAGCCTGAAAACATTTTTTTGAAAGCAGAGTCGGGGTGACATGGTCTATTGGTACGGATACCCCCTGAAATTGAGATGAATCACAATAGAAATGCCTAGGAATGTGATTCTGTAAAACAACAACAACAACAACAAAAATCCTACTATCCCATTTATCACTTCTATCAAACACATAGTGTGCAAGCTTATCTACAGTTGTACAAGGAGAAGGAAAAACATAATTTAAGTTATTAAGATGTTTCCATCAAACTCATGGCAGGTTGAATGCTTCATCCATTAAGACCTGTTGTTAATCAATTTGCAACAAACCTGTACAAAAAAAGAAAACTTACATTAAATGAACTACAACTGTTACAAAATCTCTTCATCATTTAGTGTGCAACATTTAATATACATGTAAGTTTCATCCAACAAACAATAATCAAAAACCATTTAACGAACTACAAAAAGACAATATAATTCTATCAACATGTCTCACAGTGAATTTATACAATTTCAAAAATATGGGAGTATGCTCCGGCTCCAATGAGAGTATGCTCCAGCGCCAATATCCTTACCAACTCATTATGAACCATCTAGTTTTCCTCCCAACCATATCCAAGAAGACCTTCTCCCCCTGGAACCCCTGAGCTACAAAAGCTCACAAGCAGTACCAAAATACAACAGTAGAGAGAGATGCAAGGCTAACTAAGGAAGATAATTTTCACTTCCTCTCAATGCCACTCATGTTCAACCTCACTAGCTAGAGCTACTTAGTAGTTTAGTAAGAATTTCATATTTAATTTGGAATCAATTGGCTACTCTCAATATCTCTCCCTCTCACAATCCTCCTCAAGTCTCTTCCACTCTTGGCATCACAATCAACCCCCTCCCAAGTGATAATACATGAGACTCATCTATAGGAGGAGCAACAAATTCTTGTCATAAAGGAGGAGTAATATGCATGCCTTGTGTTCCATTTGGAGGAGTGTAACTTATGCCATTAAGGAGGCTCGATATGCATGCCTTAATTAAGGAGAGTGTAACAAATGCATTAAAGAGAGCGTAATATGAATATTTCATGACATATATTTAATGAGTGTAAGAGGAATATGTCATTCTTTTATGAGTGCATAAAAGAGAGTTTAATGTATTATTTAAAAGAGCAAGGGAGTTACATAGAGCCATGAGAGTCATGAAGGAGAGAGGTGTGAAGTGATTAAGGAGATGAAGTTGATTTGTAATTCCCTCTTAATAATAATATCATAGTCTCATAAAAGATAATAATAATGATAATAATGAGGATTAAGTCAATATTGAACTAGTAGGATTGATTAATGATAAGTTAAGTGAATTTCCTTCAACATTTGATGACCAATTTATGCAAGGCGATTTACTATTTTTTGAAAGTCATGCTTGAGATGCTATACATGACTTTATATTTTTGGAAATACATCCCAGAGTTGTCAGAATGATATTTTCGTTAAGGAAATTTATCCATGAGCTACCGATTTTCAACATCCATGAGTGGTATTTTTCTTTCGGAGAATATGGATTTCGCACCCCTATTTCATGCATCTTTGTGCTTTAGTAGATTGAGGACTCTGTGCCTTGATCTACTCCAAAGATCCAAGATTCCACAACTTGATATTTTTAAATATTCAGGACTTTGCACCCTAAATATACAATACTCCACATCTTTATTGTTCTTGTATCTAATACTCCACACCCTAATTTCCATTCCTTCTCATCTGCTGTGCTTTGAAACTTTTGGTTTCCCCTTATGATACTGATTGTGAGCTTTTACCCATCTGATGGTTCGCTGGTAAGGCCTTGTTCGAAGACCTGCACACATCACAATATCATACATCAAAGGAATCAAAATAATTCCATAATGAAATTAACTTAACCACATTTTACCAATAATGGTGCTTGACTTCCACAGTCATTTTGTTTTTGAAGAAATGACTTCCACAGTCATTCATAATTGAACTTCCTTGTTGGAAAATGACTAGGTCCCCTACCACATCCTTCTCAGTACACTATTAGATATATATAATCATACAAATCATGTATCATCCATAAATCATAATTAACCGTCTGTTCCACATAACCATGAGCATCCATGGGCCTATGTGCCTCAATCCTGGATCACCATCCATGGCATACACCCGCTTCTTAAGTCAGATGCAAAAAGAGAAACATATGTATAACATTTACTTAACCAAAACCATCTAATACAAATAATCAAAGATACCACACATAAGACAAAATATAACTATATAAAACATAGTTCCTAAATTCAGTGATCAATCTACCATACATAAACATAAGAGGAAATATAACTATGCATATAAAACATTTTTCCCCAATCCAGTGATCAATATGCCATACATAAACATAAGAGGAAATATAACTATGTATATAAAACATTGTTCCCCAATCCAGTGACCAATCTGCCATACATAAACATAAGAGGAAATATAACTATGTATATAAAACATTGTTCCCCAGTCCAGTGATCAATTTTCCATACATAAACATAAGAGGAAATATAACTATCTATATAAAACATTGTTCCCCAATACAGTGATCAATATGCCAGATATAACTCGTCAAAAATCACCCTTGATAGGAGTGACAAAACTATACTAGGAAAAATAGGACACTACAACCTTTACACATGGTTACAATTTCCTTCTAGTTTTTGGGAAGTAGCTTCCATATTTTATCAAAACCATAGTTATCCATAATTACAAGACATTCATTTTCCACAAGTTCCATACAATCATAATATGGTAACCTAGGTTGTGAGAAACTATCTTCGATAGAAGAATAAAAAAATAATCCCTTGCATAACCAGAATGTATGAATTATATGTGTAAGGAAGAGAGATGCCACATGCCTTCATAAGAATCCCATGTATCTCACTTCCCCAGTAACCCCATGGTTGGTATGACTTAGCATGACATAAGAAAAAGACTTTAGGTTGGTAGTTAAATAATATTATGTGGATTTGGTCACCTTAAGTCTCATTTATTTCATCTCTTGTGACATCATAGCCCCCATGTTTTTCATCCTTCTCTATATGTAGCCTATGATGTACTTCGCTATTATTCAATGTACATTTATATATTACATTCTTCAAATATCAACTTTCCATCATGTTTTCTTACATAAGCAATAATGGTAAATCTATGGGATGCTAAAATAAATGGAAAAATTGAAAACAAAGATGTGTAGAGTATGAGTGGACCTGTGAGAGAAAATTGAGAATATAACCACCAGGAAGATGTATGAATGTGTGAGACCAATTACTAATAGCTATATTAGTTAGTTTAGTATTTTTTCCTTTTACCCCAAGTACTAAATTAAATGCAAAAGTTGCAAGAGCATAACCATGACTTGTCTTCTAGGTGTTGCATCTCGATTAGGTATGTATAATAGAAGGGAGTGTGTGAAATGGTATTAATTAATGGTGTATTGATGTGAAATTATCTTATTAGTGTGGGTATGAGAGAATAGGTTATGTTTCCAAATGTTGTTTTATCAACTTCTTTATCATGCATATAGCTCAAAAAAAAATTAGGAAATAAGGGCATGTTTTTTAGAAAGTAAGAGGAAGTGTTCTATGTAGTTTTGATTGCTCCTTCCTCTACATCTCCAAGAAAAAGTGACCCTATCTTGATGTCGATGGTCCTGGCCTTAGTAGCCTTAATTTAGGATCTTAATTTTACTACACTATAATAAGAGAAGAACCCAACCTAGCAAACTCTAGCACATTTCCATTTTGGGGATCCAACTAGACATACTACATTCCCATCCCCTTAGATTTTTCATCGTCCTTAATGCACATCATCGTGTATACATATGTATTTATATTCCACGAATTCAATTGGGGGTATTACATGTTATATGAATTACGATTATCATAATTATGATTTAGTGTTTGATAAAAGATTTAGATTTAATACATCCTTTTAACACCAACATTTTTTAAAGTTAAATTTTGCATTTTATAAATATATGCACATTTTCATCTCCCAATAAATAAATGATGAAAAATAAAAACAATAAGTTTTATATTTTTTATCTTCATTAATATTTTATGTTTAAATAATATAATGATAAATTTGTATGCTGAAGACATATATTAGGGATAGCTTTTACCCAATACCCATTAGCCTTTACTACTAATCAAACAATGCCACTGTTTTCAAAAACTCCAATGCAATCTACATGTCACGGCAAAAATTGGTCTGATTTTTCCTTATCTAATTTAGATTTACTTTATCTTATTTGATCAAATTTTCCCATTGTCTTTTGTCATCTTCCATGGCCTCCATTAGTATATACATGTTTGATTAATAAGATAAATTATTAATAATATTTGATATTTTAGTATGCAATGGAATGAAGTCCCACATGGAGCGCCATCAATGATGGGAAATTTTGGAAATTGAGGCATTGTTTTCAAAAGAAACCCCACTCCCCCAAAATATGCTAATTATTACTCCTTTACGACATTTATGAAACCAAAGATAATCACAATGAGGAGGCAAATAATTTTCCATTATTGTTATGGTTATCATGTGGAGAGGGAAAAGTGGAAGCGAATTCATCTTGCGCATATCTAGCTATAACGAGATAAATTTGGTGGGGAGGGAAGTGAAAATCCCAACAAAGTGGAAGGTACATGGTAGGGGAAGTTGAATTTGGTGTTTGGGCCTCTTAAGTAACATAGTAAAATGTTAGAAACATGGGCAGATTGCTCTATCATTTTGTAGGATCCAAACCATGTCTTCACTTTGGTTTTGATAATCCAAGTTTTTAAACCCCCAACTGCCCCATTTTTTCATCTGATTAGATTCCCTTAGGTTGGAAGCGCTTTTGTTTACAATATTTACATGGCTTTCCTATGGGGCCTTTCTCCATATTTAGCAACACAAAATATTTGTGGCACTAACTGAAACTAGTTACTAATTAAGGATGTGTATTTGGCAGGTGATAGATCACGAGAGTTGCTCGATGGAACTAGAGTAAGTGTGTGGATCTTGATCTCAAGGGAGAGACTCACCTAAATAAGTGGCATGAAGGGTTAACATCTCATCTCCACCCTTTAACGTATAATGAGACTCTTGCCAACATTTTTTATTTGTAAAACAAAGGACTTGGTGGGTTTGAGAGAGATGACACTCAAAGTCTTGCATGAGTAAGTGAAAAGTAAGGTTTTCAATGCTTTAATGGCTTTGAAATTACTTGTTATGGGTTTGAAGGAGGATCGGGATTTGTTTTATGGTTTTGATGGAGTTAATTGTGTACATTTAAATTTTTGAATGTTTTTTAATCAAATTTTGGTAGCATTATTGAAGCTTTAAATAAGAAAGAGTAAGGAATTTGTGCTTTTGGAGGCTTTATAGTTGCATAAACCATTCATTGTTGTATTTGAAGTAAAATAATAGAGCATTTTTTTCCATATTTTAGATCAAATGCCAAATTTCAAGTAGTTTGAGAGGAAGTTACGTTGAAAATCTATAGCTTTAAAGTACAAAATCATGCTTCCTTTTATTAAAAGTTTTTAGTGCCCTTTCAAGTCATTAAGAGGTAGCCAATGACTTTGTATGTGTCAAAGCACACATTTATTTATTGAGAGGTGAGTCGAGTTTCAAGCAAATTTGTGCATTTATTTCACATGCTCGAAGTTGAATTTATTGTATTACATTGTTGACTTTTCTAGAGATGCTACTTTTGTGCAGTTATGATAGGACCTGATAGGGCCCTTGTAAATTTCATGTTTTCTAACAAAACACTTCAAGTCTATTAAAGTTAGTGCTCAAATAAATTGCACCCCCTAGCTTAAGTTGTAGAACTACAAACTCTGAAGAAGCTAAGAGTTTGAAATAAATTGTGATATATAGAGTAGTGGATTGTCTTTATCTTCATTCCTCTATTGTTTCATATTGTGTAACTTAAACATGTGTAGCTTATTTGTTCGTACTCACATAGAGGCTACAAATATATCACTTTTTACAAATCAAGTTAAATTTAGAGTTTCAAGTAACAAGTACCCTCAATTTTGAAAATCACTTCCTTATATATATATATATATATATATATATATATATATATAATCAACTTTAAATAAAATCTAAAAATCATTTTATTTATATTATTTTTACAATATTAATATGAAAAATTTTCTCAAATTACTTTATCATTCTCATTCATCAACTTAAAAGTATTCTAATTATTTTATTTTTTTAAATAAAACTTTTATATCTCATATAAACTTTAAATAATTTACTTATATAAATTAAAAATATATATAGTTTAAAAAATAATAAAAAATAAAAACACTTTCCAAATTTATTGTTCATTCTTTCACAAAATTATACATATTATTCTTAAACTTTGTCTACCAAATCCATATGCCGTAGTCTAACTACACTGTTTTTTTTGCCCTCAAAATCAAGAAAATTTAGGTAAGATTTTAAGAAAATTCTGCAAGGATTTTGTAAAGTTATAGCTATTAAACTTCAATATTTTGGGTGTCTTAGAGATTTTTGGTTTTGCTGAATCCAATTTCATCATAAAAAAACATGATTAAAACACTATTATTGCAAGATTTCTTTAAAAAAAATTGCCCAAATTCCAATCAATTTTAATCATCCAAACAATTCTTCTCACTCCATAAACAACTCCAATCCCTAGTGTATATAACATTTATTTTAACCAATAAAGTGAAACACAACACACGATTTATTTCGTGTCGGTTGATAATTTTCAAAGTAGATATTTTGGAAGTGTGCCCTCCCAGCCCACCGTGACATTAATCTAGATACTAGTATAAGATCTGATGGGTTTGCATTTAATGAAACACGTCTTTAGGAGATCTCGTGAATCATTGCAGCCATGCATGTGAGCAAAGTTATTGTTGAAAATTTGTGCCCTTTTTCCTTGACAAAGTTTATCAACTAGTTACACGTGAGTGATGATATTATTGCCTCTCTCACACGTATACCACATGCGTTAACAAAATATGCATGTTTTTCATCTTCTTTATGTTTGATAGGATAAATCTCATTTATGTTCATATGAAGATGTAAGAGACTTAAGTAATAATGTTGGTAAAATATTTTGATTACCGATGGTGGTGTAAGCAAGGATTTTGGTTTTTTAGGTTTTAAGTTCACAGTTTTTTTTTTTTAGGTAATATGCTATTAATCTAAAAAGCAATGTTGGTAACTATATCTTTATGATAGTCTGTGAAATAGAGGTATAATGGCAGAAGGTATTGACTTTCACACGATTCACTCACGATCAAACCTCCGTGGAGACATATGCCTGTTGTGTCTTGGCTAGAAGAGTAGGCGACCCCATAGCGGACGTCTCGGCTCTTGTTGAGGCATAAGTTAAATGCTACAGTGCGGCTTGCAAGCTGTTGCACCTAGCCTAGGTTTATAGTGGCAGCCAGTTGGATTTGAACCTGGGCCTCGCTTAGGAAAAGCCCCACCAATTACTGATTCCCCTAGATCTAAAAAAAATTATATGCTTATGATAAATTTATAAAAATAGTTTCATGTGATGTAGCACAAAATTTATAAGGAAAAGTATATGAAAGGAGAAGGTCCATTTTATAAGTGAGTAGATTTTATATAATTTTGAAGTATTATAACTACGATTTATTTTTATTGATGTTATATAAGATTATATAATAGTTACGATATAAATTATATTATGTTAATTTGGTTTTTATAGGAGTTGGAACGTATACACCCATAAATTAAATTGGTAAGAGCATTTGAAGTTAAAAGTTTGCTTGAAAAGGAGGTATGTTCATTAGATATTGAAATTGATTTCGAAATGAAAGTTCTTCATTAGTTGACTTGTGGATGTTATTGGGTTATTCTTCAATGGGAAGGTATAACGGTATACTTCCACCTCTTCATCATTTTATGTTCGCCTCTACTCTTGTGCATACATACCAATGACAACACATTATGTACGGGGTCACCTTTCCTATTGCCATGGATTCCAAGCATGTGAACCTACCCTTCTACAAACCACAATGCCTAAGGCCCTTGTGGCGTTCTTTGTGGATGATCAAAACCCACACTTGAGTTGGGAAAGTAACAACCTACAGGTTGAGGGTCCTCTAGAATATTGTTAGCCAGTAGTTGATGAGTGAGCTTTGCCCCTTTACCGTAGATCTTGAAATGTGCAATTGATAGTTCTAACATATCCTTCAAATAGTATGTGCTCATGTATGTATCAAAAGGTAATTAAAATGAACCAAATGCAATTATTTTAGCCTCATCTTTGCTCCCCTCCATATTCTTTTGTGTGGAGATGGTTGTAGTCCCTAATGTTGTTTGGAGTTGACTAGGTTGAGTAGGAGATCAGTCATCTCAAGGAACACGAAATGATTTGTGGATTCAATGTGTCATGGCCATATTTTAAATAACTAAAAGGCTGAATCAAAATGTCTTAGGGCCCTTTCTCACAAAAGTTGTGGCTATTCATCCTACAACCAAAGGCTCCTTCATTCTTGAGCTTGATTTTGTTGAGGATTGATATGTGGGTCATGGTTTCTAGAAGGAGTTGACTCAATCATGAAGTTGTAGCATCTGAGTTTTTACCTTCACACTAGAGCCCTATCCTTAGTTTCACTTTGCGTAATAGTATTGAATTTTCCCTTTGAGTTTTGGAGCCCTTAATCCCTGGAAGTTACTAAAGAGGTATTGGATGAGTATGTTTGTATTAGTGATGCCAGTAAGGCCAAAGGTTCTGCTAAATTTTCTTGCTTTTATATCGACATAGATATAATCAAAGGGATTCCCAACATAATTGTCTTGTGACATGGTGATTGCAATTAGGCCTGGGGATGGATTGACAGCATATTGTCTTTCAATGCATGGTATATTATGAATATGATCATCTGGTGACATCTCTTTGGGCTCAAGCAATGTAATGGGAAGTAATTACCTCCTTCTCAATCTCCCTCTTAGTGCAAGAACTTGAACAATACTCCAAGCAAAGTGGATCCTTCTAAGCCACCTTCAGACATAATGTATGATGCAATTCTCCCTCTAATACTATCATGCCTTCCATTGCTTGGTTTAAGGGAAGGAGCACTATTCTTATTCCTCGATAGCACACTTATTCAAATATAATGGTGACATGGTTCTTTGTTGGAAAATTAAGGTGTGAGTGTGACTCTTCTTATCAAGATGATGTGGTTAGTCCTCCAATCCGTAATGAATATTTTCAACAACTCGTGATCATTGATGTGCATGCCCATATTGAGGGTGCACACTAGCTAGATGTCAAGAAACACAAAGGAAAGAGGGGCAAGAAGGATGGAGCTTAAGCTCTGCTACCTCACATAAATTTGTTTTACGTTAGTGACAAGCATGCCTTGCAGGTAGTTTGTATCAGTATCAACGATAGTCTATGTTTTGGCTTAAAATAATGTGCATATTTTTAGTTTTGGATTATGCTTATAGGAGTTTTGGTTGCGTCATGACTTTTTGTATTAGAATTATATACATATTTTTTATTAATATAGCTTATAGGAAGCTTTAATTTTTTTTTAAATTGCATGCTTACACAAATATAAACCTTGAACACATTCTCTCTCTCTCTCTCTCTCTCTCTCTCTCTCAAAATAAATAAATAAATATTGATTTATTTGTGTGTGCAATTTTTTTAATATTTACGATTGTTGAAAAATCAACAAGAAATGTGTGTATGATTTAATTTTCCCTTAGTTAAATTGGATAATAAAATGTAATCTTATCTCATAATCACTTATAATAGTTAACTGAGTGTGATAAACTCAATTAGCTCATGAATTTTGATTTGAGGGTGGTTGGTAAGGCATGCGAAGTGATTCTATTATTTATGGAGTTCAAGTTGCAGTTAGTGCGTTAGTTTAATGCATGAGAAATCAGTTAACTCAATTTATTGAGTTAAAGTTAGTTGAACTAGTTGTAACTGTTTGTTGCACTAGTGAGAGATCAAGTGAATTAAATCAAATTTAATTCACATGCAGTGATCTGCCATGCAACTGATGATTTACTATTAATAGTTGCATGCATGTCAGTTCCAGTGGAGACTCAGTTGAGACAAAGGATAAAGGGATGTTAACTACCAGTTGTTCATTAGTAGGTTGCCTGTATGCAGTAAGACAACCATAGGATTTACCATGAGTGTTACGCAGTTTTGGAAGGTTGACTAAAGAATAGGGTTTTCATTCCACATGAATTGCGCAAGCAAGGTAGGCTGAGTAGAGGGCGAAAATTGGCTAAGTGTTGGACCTATTTTGTCTAGATCAGTGTGAGACAGTCAGGATAGTGCAGCAAACTCTTGTGAGAAGAGTGCATTGCATTGTTTCATGATTCCTTAGTTCATTATAAAATATAAGATAGAGGGGTTTTGAGAAGCAAGCTTTCCCCAGGAAAAATATCTATGTTGTGGATTGATTTGCTTCTTTCTTTTACTTGGTGTGATTATGCGATCGTGTTTAATTTCCAGAGAATTAATTGTAGAAGGATTCAGTATTTTGCTCTAGTATATTGCATGATCAGATTGAATCCATTGGTATACATATTGTTTGTATAATTTATACATGGTACCAGAGCACAAGAAACACTATAGTTGAGAAGAAATTGAGTTTGTGACTAAATAGCATTCAAATTTGAAAAAGTATTCTTTGGTGCGACAGGAAGATCAGGATCAAGATGGATTTCAATGACTTGAGATTGGAGTATTGATCTGAAAGGATTGTATTAGTTGTGTTGTGCTAAGTATCTTTTCAGTTTATAAACATGTGCATACTTGTCTCATTAGTTTTCTTAAGGATTGAGGATTTTAACCATGAGTTGTAGATGATTTTAGTGAATTATAAGCATGAAATAAGCACAAATAACACTGAACAGTAGTGTAAAATAGAGAAATAAGTCACCACATATCATTTACACAACATGCATGATGAAGCAGTTCACCCCTCCTAGGCTACATCTGCTGGTCCAGCTCCCAATGCCGTGTTCATCTTTCATTATGCTCAAAATTTTGAAAACGCATGTAGTTATGATGCTCCAATGGTTGTTTTCTCTACACCAATGGCTCCATAAATCTCCAATTATTCAAAAATGACTCTTTATTCACTCTCAATGGGTGAAAATTGAGTCTCCTGATCTTTTGCCTAGTTACACCTAGAAAAACTCCACTAAACGTGGAGAACTCCACTTATCTAGAGTTAAAATAGTGTTTACCACCATAATTAGCGCGCCCGCCAGTCCTAACCACCAAATAAACCATGGAAATTAATATCGATGGTTGGGGTGGCCACATGCCGACCCCAAACCCCGCAATCATGACCATAACCGAAGGTGGAACTCGAGGAATAAACCATGGTGGATAAGGTCGGAACTATGGTTGTAGTTGAAGTTTGCGGAGACCGTTGTCGAAACCGCGTGGTGTAACATCGCCATGTGACAATAGTTGCAAAGAATGATGGCGGTTTCTGGTTGGAAGTTAGTGTTAACCGTGTTATTTGTTGTTTGTTTTAAACGTGCCATGTGAACACTATTACCGGCGGTCCCCTACCCCCAATGCAATTTTCATTACACTTTAACAATAACCCCTGAACAATATATGTTAAGAATCACGTGTAGCTCGGGCGGTGTGGCGTGTGCGTGCTCTGCCGGAGATCGTGGGGTTGAGCCCTACGAACCTCACCCAAAATTTTGATATGCCATTTTGGGGACACATGGCGACCTCAAGGCTAGCAACATGTCACCCTCTGATTGGCCCAAAAACATGAACGTATAACCATTGACCAATACAATTGTGCCACTTGTCATCCTGCGGTTGGCTCTGAGAAAGGAATATTCCTTTTGCTGACTGTGCATCCCAGTCAACCCTGGTCAAACTGTCACAAAATTTACATGTTTGACTTTTCGATCATAACACGATATCTCCGTCATACGACATCAGTTTTTTGAACCGTTCATGGCGCTGAAATCAGGAAGACGAGATCTACGCAACCATCCTGGTTTCAACCCAATCTTGTAAATTTGAATTTTGAGCAAAATTTATGAACTCCTGATCACTCCTCCCCATTGGGAAGCTTTTGGACCCCAAAATACTTGATTCCATGTTCAATATATGAGGGTACAGCTCCCTCACCTTTATAACCTCCATCCACTTTTCCTTGCTTGGTTTAGTGCCTTTGATCCCAACTCGAAGGTAGTAAACACTTCCCCTCTTCGATGCTCTTGTCCTCCTGTCAAGAATTGTATCTTCCTTGAGCTCATCCATAAATTTTGGTGAGAAATATTCAATAGAAGGTAGTTGAACATCACTTCCTTGATCATCGATTAAAGGTGGCTCATATAAACGTAAGTTTTCAAAATTAAAAATTGAATACATTTGCATATAAGAAGGCAAGTTAAGTTGAAATGCATTATTACTAACTTGCCTTATGATCTTGAATGGACCATAGCGAATGGGTTTGAGATTTTTACCTTCCCCTTGCATCCTTTCTTTTCTAATGTGCAACCATACCTCATCTCCCTCTTGAAACTTGTGATCAACTCTATGTTTGTCATGCCTCTCTTTGTATTGGCTTTGACTTTTCTTAAGTGGTTCTTGAACTTGTTGATGTATAATCTGAATTTTCTCAATGAACTTTCGAGCCTTGTCAATATCACTATGGCCATCAATTGAAAGATCCTTCCCAAAGATGAAATCTAATGGTGATTTTAGAAAATACCCAAATCATACTTCAAAATGTGATGTTTGTGTAGAAGAGTGCTTTGCCCAGTTGTAAGCGTGCTAAATGTAATGCAGTTTCTCATCCCACAACTTAGGATGTTTTCTGAAATATCCTCTCAATAGATGCACAATGGTTATGTTCACCACCTTGATTTTTCCATTTGTTTGCAGATGGAAAGTAGTACTCTTTTTCAACTTTGTGTCCATCATCTTCCATAGATTTGACCAAAAATTCCCAATGAACCTGGAATCCCTGTCACTAACAATAGAAGTTGGCAATCCAAAATAAACCCAAACATGTTGAAAATAAATTTCAACAGTTTGAAAATAACTCCGGAAGATTCTACACAAAATACAAGTCGCAGAAGCCTCAAATCAACAGTAATGGTTTTATTACATGGCATAAGTATACACATTTTACTGAATCTATCCACAACTACATAAAGATAATCATGTTGTTTTCTTAACATAGGTAGACCTCCAAAAAATTCCATGGAGACACTCTCCCATGGCCTTGATGGTACCGGTAGTGGCGTGTACGAACCAAGCTTCCTATCACTCGGCTTACTTGTTGAACACATAGAACAACCTATTATAAAACGTGACACACTATTTACCATGTGAGGCCAATAACAATACCTCTGTAGATGCGCCATTGTTTTTCTTACCCCAAAGTGTCCAGCAATAAGAGATGAATGAGCTTATCTCATGATACTTAGCCTCTCTCCTTATGGTATACATAGCTTGCCCAAATGAAACAGAAAATTGTTATGCATGTGATAATCTTTTTCTTCAACTTGATTCCCTTCACTGAAACTAGCATACACATCTTGAAAATCAATGTCATGTGCACATTGTTCTATGTAACTCTCATGTACAACATAATCATTTCTTAGTAAAGTAGATTCTCTAATGATTGGCCTTGAAAGCATACCATCAACTTTATTGAAAATACCTTCTTGTACCTTTTAACCAAGTGAAACAATTGAATAAATCCCATCCACTTGAAATGTCTTGATTGCTGCAATTTTGTTTGTGACTACAAGTACTGTAATGGTTGGTGATCAGTATGCACAATAGTATCTTTACCCATCAAGTAGTGTTTCCACTTCTTGACACTTTGTACCAATGCATATAGTTCTTTTTCATATGGAGGATAATTTGTCACAACACCATTAAATGTTTCAGAATGAAAAGCAATAGGCTTACCATGCTGCAAAAGAACTGCGCCCATGGCATAATCACTAGCATCGGTTTGAATCTCAAATAGTTGTCTCAAACTTGGTAATGCAAGGACTAGAGTTGAACTGGCCTTGTCTTTTAAAGCTTCTAAAGCTTGTTTTTTTTTGCCTCCCCATTGGAATCATTTCTTCACACTTGTCATTGCATGCATAGGAGTTGCAATGGAAGAAAAGTTAGCGATAAACTTTCTCCAATATTGAGCTGCACCTAAGAAAATTCCTATCTCGGTTACTGTTTTGGGTGTGGGCCAATCCACAATGGCTTCCACTTTAAAAGGATCAATTCTCAACTCTCCTCCTCCTACAATATGTCCCAAATAGACCAAAGAAGTCTTTCCAAACTCACACTTTGACATGTTAAGAAACAATTTCTCTTTCTTCAAAATATCAAGCACTCTATTCACATGAAAGACATGATCTTCTCTTGTTTTGCTGAAAATCAATATGTCATCTAATTAAACAATCGGAAATTCATCAAGTAATGGATGAAAAACACTATCCATAACATGCATGAAAGTTGTCGATGCATTACACAAACCAAATGGCATAACTAACCACTCAAAGAGTCCTTGTTTGGTTTTGAATGTAGTTTTCCATATATCACTTTCTGCAATTCTTACTTGATGATATCCAATTCGTAAATCTCACTTAGTGAAAAAATTTTCTTTCATCTGATCAAGAAAATAATCTATTCTTGGGAGTGGGTAACAATTCTTTACCACAAAAATCTTAGCAAAAAAACTGTGAAAAAAAAACAATTCTTTACCACAATCTTGTTCAAAGCTCGAAAATCTACACACATGCGCCAAGTCCCATCCTTCTTTGGTATCAAGACTATGGGTGAACCGCATGGTGAGGTGCTTGGCCTTATGATTCCATTTTCCAACATCTCTTTGATTTGCCTCTTTGTTTCAGCATTCTCCATATCGACTTGTGATACATACCGATGTTTGGAAGAGGACAATCTTGCTGCAACTGAATCTCATGTTGAATCTCTCTTTTTGGAGGCAATCTTGTTGGCTCCTGAAACATCTCATGATGTGCATTAACTACATCATATAAATCTGATTTCAAATTAGGATCACATCCCTCAAATGATTCATGATTAAAATCAGCTTTAGGCTTAATCATTAGAAGAACAAAATTCTTACTTGAATTTACCAACCTCTTTAACTTTCCAGCATTTACCATAGCAATGTTTGTCTTCTTGCGATGTGCTATAACAATGAACTCCTTTCCATCTTTGAATAAATGAAATTTGTTCTCATGGCGATAGAAGATCGCTTTCCTGTCATACAAGTAAGGATTCCCCAACGAAATACCTCAAGCGGAACCACATCTAATTCAAATGTGTCAACAAAATTTGCAGTGATTGAAAACCGCAATATGCATTTCTTTGAAACCTGTAAATTTGCATCCTTACAAATCCAACCCAATGGATATGGTTTTGGATGTGGTATGATCTCAAGATTAAGTTTCTTGACTAAGTCTTCAGATATTAAGTTTGCTTGTGACCCACTATCAAACAACGTGTCAATTTTGGTATGCTTGGATATGACCCTCACATGAAACAGTTCTATTCTTTCTTCTTCATTTGGAGTATGTATGTGACAGTTTGATGTACTAGTACTAGGTTTAGTTTCAATTTATTTTCCCTTCATGTTCTTCAATCCCATGGTTGTAATATTAGATTCATCACCTGAATCATCTCCTAAATCATGTTGAGTTGTAGCTGCAGTTTTTTGTTTCCCTTTGTTATTGGGTTTCTTTGGCCTCATTCCAAGATGTAATTTCCAACAATGTGTTTCATCATGGCCTTGTTTTGAACAATGTTTACAAACCAATTTTTCTCCCTCTTTCTTAACAAATGCATTCTTCTTGCTTTTACCTTTTGAGGTCTTCTCTTTGTTTTTACCCTTAAAAGGTTTCTTTCTACCTTCTTCAGAAATGTTCTTCCCTCTAGCTTCTAGATGTGTGGCCTGAACACATACTTTATCTAGAATGGTAGGGTTAAACATGAGAATAGTATGTTTTAGGTAGCTATGTAAGCCTCCTTTGTATTTGAGAAATGTATCTTGGCTCTGAAAATATACCCCTAATAAGAGAGCTCTTCTCCTAAATTCTTGGGTGTATTATTGCACATTTTATACCTTCAATTGCCTAAAGTTTTGCCAGTTCATTATGGTTTTCTGCATATGAGCTAATGGATAATTTTTTTGTTTATAGTAGTAATGAAATATGACCATGATAGAATAATCTTACCATGTTTTTTGATCTCCTCCTTTGTCTTGGCTTCCGACCAAACATGTGTTGCACCTTCCATTCTCAATGAACCTAATTGGATTTTGGTATCATCATCTTGAAGGTTTTGGATTCTCAAATAGACCTCCGATTTCCTAATCCAATTATCAAGATTTTTTGCATTGACTTCAGCATTAAACATTGGCAATTCAAACTTAACACCAAGTTTTAAAAAAGGACTTTTACCAATGTTCTTTAACTTGTGTGGCTGATGTACTGAAGTAGAAGTAGAGGATGAAGATGATGAGGGTAAGGATGATGGCTCTCCATTGCCTCCATTTCCCCCATTTCACTTCTTTGACTTATCTTCATCATTGTGACCTCCTGAAGACCCCTATCCTTCCTTGTGAAGTTTGGATCCTTCTCTTTCCAGTCTCTCATTCCTTTCTTGATAAAGGATTCTAACCATCTCAGTCATGTCATGAAATGCTTTCCTGAACACTCTTTCTTCCTCTTTGGGATCAACTTCTTCATGGATTTCTCCTTCCTCATGAGGCATACTTAATGTAGCTTTTGCTTCTTTAGGAGGTGAACTAGGTGGTGGAGATTGTGGCAATATTGATCTCCTTTGCTTTGGCTCTTCTTGAGACCCTTCTGCTCCCACTAATTTTCCTTCTCCTCTTTTGAGCTTGAGCCTAGTAAGCATATAAAAACTTTGAAAATAGTTAAACAATTCTTTGCACTAAACAACACCAGAGAATAAACTCTAGCTCTGATACCAATATGATTTGAAAGGACTATATTAGTTTTGTTGTGCTAAGTCTTTTCATTTTATAAACATATGCATACTTGTCTCATTAGTTTGCTTAAGGATTAAGGATTTTAACCATGAATAGTAAATTATTTTAGTGAATTAGAAGCATGAAATAAGCACAAATAACATTGAACATCACTGTAAAATAGAGAAATAAGTCACCACATATAATTTACACAGCAGACATGATGAAGTAGGTCACCCCTCTTGGGCTACATCTGTTGGTCTAGCTCCCAATGGCATGTCCATCTTTCATTATGCTCAAAATTTTGCAAATACATGTCATTACAGTGCTCCAATGGTTGTTTTCTCTGCACCAATGGCTCCAGAATGCTACAATTAGTTAAAAATGACTCTTCATTCACTCTTAGTGGGTGAAAATTGAGTCTCCTACTCTTTTGCCCAGTTACACCTAGAAAAACTCCACTAAAAATGGAGAACTCCACTTATCTAGAGTTAAAATAGTGCTTACTGCCATAATTAGTGCATTCGCCAGTCCTAACCGTCGAATAAACCATGGAAATTAATATCGCTAGTTGGGGTGGCCACATGCTGACCCCAAACCCCATGTTCATGACTGTAAAAGAAGGCGGAACCCGAGGCATAAACCATGGTGGATAAGGTCGAAACTGTGGTTGCAGTCGAAGCTTGCAGAGATCGTTGCTGAAACTGTGTGGTGTAACATCGCCATGTGACAACAGTTGCAAAAATGTTGGCAGTTATAGGTTGGAGGTTAGTGTTAACGACGTTATTTGTTCTTTTTTTTAAACGTGCCATGTGAACACTGCTGCGGGGACCACTGGCGGGTTGGGACCACCGGAAGTCCCCAACCCCCAATGCAATTTTCATTACACTTTAAAAATAACCCGTGAAAAATGTTGCTCGGGCAATGTGGCGTGTGCATGCTCTACCAGAGGTCGCGAGGTCGAGCCCTACAAACCTCACCCAAAATTTTGATATGCCATTTCGGGGACATGTGGCGGCCTCAGGGCTGGCCACGAGTCACCCTCTGATTGGCCCAAAAGACATGAATGTACAACCATTGACCAATAAAATTGCATCACTCATCCTGCAGTGGGCTCTAAGGAAGGAATATTCCTATGAATATTCCTTTTTTTGACTGTGCATCCCAGTCAACCCTAGTCAAACTGTCGCAAAATTTACTTGTTTGGCTTTTCGATCAGAACGCGATATCTCCCTCATATGACATCGGTTTTTCAAACCGTTCATGACACCAGAATCAGGAAGACAAGATCTACACGACCATCCTAGTTTCAACCCAATCCTGTAACTTTGAATTTGAGAAAAATTTATGAACTCCTGATCAAGTATGCACTCGAGGGCAGTTCTAATTATATTGCATGGAAAGACAGGATGGAGGTAGTTCTTGAGGACAATGGGTTGAAATAATTCATTGATAATGACATTCCCAAACACGTTGCAGCAGATGCTGCTCTTCTTGATGCTTGGAAAAATAAGGTTGCAAAGGCAAGGAGGATCTTATTGGAGGGAGTATGAGACCACATTGTCTCAAGTCTCCATGGAAAAGCGACTCCATATGCAATGTGGAAGGCTTTGACAGATCTGTTTCAAAGTAGCAGTGATCATAGAAAATTGGCATTGAAGGACAAGCTCAGGAAAATCAAAATGGAGAAAGGCGACACTATTCCTAAATATTTAACCAAGTTTTTCCAATGTTGAGATGAGCTTGGGAGCATCGGAGTTACTATCGCGGATGATGACTTGGTGAGCCTAGCTCTTCTGGGCCTTCCCAAGAGTTGGCATAGTTATCAAGACTCTATCAATGGGAGGGAGAAGCTGCCAGATTGGGAACAACTTTGGTCAGATTTGGTGCAAGAAGAATTCAAGCGGAATACCAGGGATGGATCTTCATCTAAGACAGATGATGAAGAAAATTGTGCCTTGCCTAGTAAGGCGAAGAAGGGGAAAGGAAATAAACCCTATTCCAAATCTGAGACCGACAAAGAAGGCAAGAAGTGCGACATGTCCAGAGTGAAGTGTTTTCACTATCATCAGCATGGAAATTATGCCACTAACTGTCCACAAAAGAAGAAGAATAAGAAGGCTTCAGGATCTGCAGCTAGTGAGGCTTTGGCCTCGCAATTTGAGTTGGACTTCTCACTCATCGCATGCATGGTGTCAAGTGCGATTGGATCAGTGTGGTACTTGGATAGTGGTGCATCTTTCCACATGACAGGAGACAAATAACTTTTCAATAGCTTTGAGGAGAAGGACCTCTAGATGCATATCGAAATGGGTGATGACGGGTGGTAAAATGCTACCGGGATTGGTGCAATTGCCTTCCAGAGACAGTCAGGTAAACCCTTCTTATTAAAATATGTAATGCATGTACCAGAATTGAAAAAGAATTTAGTTTCAATTACAATGTTGTAGGATAAAGGTTATGATGTGGTTTTCAGAGAAGGGAAAGATTTCTTTCGACACAAAGCCACAGGACAAGCCAAGAAGATTGGGATTCGTGTGAAGAATCTCTATAAACTTGATGTAGGTGGTTGTGCAACATTGATGGGTAAGGCAAACAAAGTGGTGAGTCGAGATGAGGGTGAGTTATGGCACAAGAGATTGGGCCATCTACACCATGGAGCCTTGAAGGTCATGCAACAAATTTCTACGGGACTTCCCAAGGGTACTCTTGTGCAGATAGACACATGCAAGGGATGTACCATGGGGAAGTATGCAAAATCCACTTTTCACGAGAAGGAGAACCAAGCAGCAAAAATCCTTGACAGATTTCACTCAAACGTGTGTGGACCATTCTCTACAGCTTCGACAGCAAAGCACAGGTATCATGTGATATTTGTTGATGATTTTTCTAGAAAGTGTTGGATCTACTTCATGCAGAAGAAAGATCAGACGTTCTCAAAATTTTGTGAGTTCAAAGCAATGGTGGAGAAAGACACGGGGAAGCATGTGAAGGATCTTAGGAGTGACAATGGCGATGAGTACATCTCCAATCAATTCAAGAACTTCTGTAGCAAAGAAGGAATTCAGAGAGAGTTGATTGCGCCTCATAACCCACAATAGAATGGGATCACAGAAAGAAATAACAGAACAATTGTGGGTGCAGCACAAGCGATGTTGCATAATCATGGCCTACCGTTACAGCTATGGGCGGAGTCATGAAACACAACTATATTTGTGAAAAACCGTAGTCCTCATCGGATACTAGGCATGAGTACACCAAACGAGGATTTTTCTGGTAAGAAACTTGATGTTTCATATTTTAAAATTTTTGGCTCATATATCTATTTCCATGTGACCAAAGGTTCCAGGAAGAAGCTCGAACCAACAACTGAGATTGGGATATTTGTGGGGTACACTGATATTCCCCACAACTATCAGGTGTATTTTCCAAACAATAAGATAATTGTTGTGAGACGAGCTATAAAATTTGATGAGGAGAAAGCCATGTGATTGTCCCTTGAGAGGGAGCTAGATTTGCATGTGGATGAGGAACTCTTGGTTCCAAGGAATGAACCTCAAGACATGGAGCAGCCACATGCAGAGGGTCATGGAGTGGGAAAAAACACTCATGCAGAGCCATCCACCATAAATGGTAGAAGGCGCACCACAGAAGCTGATAGATTAAGACTTGATGCGGCAGAACATGTATGAGCACCTACTTCACTGCGCAGACAGAGACAGTCTACAGAAAAGTTTACTAGATACATGGATATTATGAGCAAGTGTATTGTGACAGAACCATCCTCCTTTGAGGAAGCAGTGCAGCAACCAATTTGGATTAACGCCACAGTTGAGGAGTATGACTCCATCGTCAAGAAAAGTGCATGGAAAGTTGTCCCAAGACCAGTCAGAAAATCAGTGGTTGGATCTAGATGGATCTATAAGGTGAAGCAAGAGGAATATGGGAGTGTGGAGAATTACAAGGCTAGATTTGTAGCCCGGGGATTCTCACAAGTTGAGGGGATTAACTATGAGGAGACTTTCGCACCGATTGTGAGATACTCATCGATTAGATCTATCCTTGCACTCTCAGCGCAAATGGGGTGGAAAATACATCAGATTGATGTGAAAATTGTGTTTCTCAATGGAGTTATTGAGGAAGAAGTGTACATAGAACAACCAGAAGGTTTTGAGATCCTTAACAATGAGTTACATGTGTGCTGACTCAAGAGAGCATTGTATGGGCTGAAGCAAGCACCTCATGCTTGGTACACTAGGATTGACAGATATTTCACTGGGTTGGGCTTCACCAAAAGTGAAGCGGATGCAAACCTGTACCAGATTGTGGTTGATGATAAGCTCTTGATTATCGTACTTTATGTTGATGATCTAATTCTGACAAGTGATGAGAAGCTCATAATTTCTTGCAAGGAGGATCTTGCAAGAGAGTTTGAGATGAAGGACATGGAACTCCTTCACTATTTCCTTGGTTTGGAAATATGGCAGCGGGATGGTGAGCTATTTGTTTCTCAAGGAAAGTATGTCAAAGAGATTCTAAGTAAGTTTCACATGGAGAGATATAAACCCATGGAGACTCCTCTCCTGGAAACTGGAGGAAGGAGGATGCTACTTCAGGTGAGGTAGTGGATGCTACTGTTTATAGGAAGCTAGTGGGTTCACTGATGTACTTGGTGAACACCACACCAAACATTTTCTACACAGTTAACCAACTAATTCAAGCTATGGTTAAGCTGACCAAGCTCTTTTGGAAGGTGGGGAAGCATGTCTTGAGATATCTCAGGGGCACTACAGAGTATGGATTATGGTACAGATGGACAAAGGGAGTGAAGCTTCAAGGCTTCACCAATGCAGATTGGGAAAGCAGTCCATCAGACAGAAATAACACATCAGGAGGGATCTTAAGCATAGGATCGACAACAGTTTCTTGGTACAACAGGAAGAAGATATTTGTGGCACTCAGTTTAGTCGAGGCAGAGTACATGGCAGCAATTCAAGTTGCATGTGAGGCCTTCTGGATGAGGAAGAATTTGGTTGGTTTGTTTGGTTCTCAGATGGATCCGACAGTGATACATTGTGATAACCAGAGTTGCATTAAACTCTCGGTTAATATGGTATTCCATGATAGGTCCAAGCACATAGACATTTGGTACCACCATCTCATAGATTGTGTTCAAAGGTGCATTATGTTACTTCATTACATTCCCACGGAAGATCAGGATGAAGATATTCTAACGAAGGCGCTCACTAGGAGCAAAATCGAATACCATAGAGGCAAGATCTGGGTGGAAGATAATCCATTTCTTGTTGAGAGGGAGTGTTGAAAAGTCAACAAGAAATGTGTGTCTAATTTAATTTTCCCTTAATTAAATTGGACAATAAAATGTAATCTTATCTCATAATCACTTGTAATAGTTAACTGAGTGTGATAAATTCAGTTAGCTCATGAATTTCGAGTTGAGGGTGGTTGGTGAGGCATGCAGAGTGATTCTATTAGTTATGGAATTCGAGTTGCAGTTAGTGCATTAGTTTAATGCATGAGAAATCAGTTAAGTCAATTTATTAAGTTAAATTCAACTGAACTAGTTGTAACCGTTTGTTACACTAGTGAGAGATCAAGTGAATTAAATCAGATTTAATTCACATGTAGTGATCTGCCATGCAACTAATGATTTACTATTAATAGCTGCATGCATGTCAGTTCCAGTGGCAACCCAGTTGAGACAAAGGTTAAAGGGATGTTAACTATCGGTTGTATCATTAGTAGGTTGACCACATGCAGTAAGACAACCATATGATTTCCCATGAGCATTGCAGAGTTTTGGAAGGATGAATTTTCTAAAGAATAAGGATTTCATTCGACTTGAATTGCGCAAGCAAGGCAGGTTGAGCAAAGGCTGAAAATTGGCTAAGTGTTGGACCGATTTTGTCTAGATCAGTGTGAGACAGTTAGGATAATGCAGCAGACTCTTGTGAGAAGAGTGCATTGTATTGTTTCATGATTCCTTGGTTCATTATACAATAGAATGTAGAGGGGTTTTGAGCAGCAACCTTTCCCCGGGAAAAATATATGTGTTGTGGATTGATTTGTTTATTTACTGTACTTGGTGTGATTGTGTGATGGTGTTTAATTTCCGCATAATTAATTGTAGAAGGATTCAATATTTTTCTCTAGTATATTGCATGATCAGATTGAATCCATTGGTATACATATTGTTTGTATAATTTCTACAAAGACAAACGATAGAATCTTTAGGACACAAGATTGGTCAATAACAAGGCTCAAAGCCATTACAACTATATACTTGATAGGAGCTGAACATGCCAATTGTGGGAAGGTGGGGGATAAAAATAATTCCTCCTAACCACTTGAGATAAACCAAATTGAAAAAGTAATACAAATAAATATAATAAATAATAAATATTGTGGTACATATTAATTAGGGGACATGAATTGTCAACTATTGTAACTAGTCAATGTGCATAGCTACATTCTCACATGGCATTTTATTCATCATCTCTCAAATTACACATTCACTATATTATATTAAACTACATGGATTCTTTTATGTTATCCTATTTATTAGGGATGTTCAACTTATGAACCAAGTTTTTCATTTCATTGGTATTAGGGATAACATATAATTCATGCCCTTAGCCTTTGGTCACACTCTATCAAAGTTTTTCTAATATTTGGGTCCTTGACCATAACAAGTTTTTTGCCACTACAAGTTTAGAATTTTTATGGAAAAGGGAAATTTCATTATATATTGAGGATCAATTTACTGCTTGTCAAATTTTAAAGGTTGCCATAAGTCTCCTCGTGAGACGACTGAGAGGTCGGTACAATGGGATGTTACCTTGTCCACCGGGTTTCAAATCCCACATGGAGACATCTTTGGCCCATTGTGATAAGGCTTGAGGAGTAAGCTCCCCCACCCTCGTGGAGTCTCGACTCTTGATAAATCATAAATTCCTGGTATATCTAGTTTATGGGTTGTTAGATATACTCTTGGTATTATAGTGACAAACACTAAAATTAATCTGAGACCTCACCTATATTACTCTATTGAATTACCAATTCATCATATATATATATATATATATATATATATATATATATAGAAACACAATCACAACAACGCACTTATGTGATAGATATAACTAAGGAAACTTCCCTGAGAATAAGAACAATTGCACACTTGTGTGATAGACATAACCAAGAGAACTTTACCTAACAATCAAGCTAGATCTAAGACTTGCTTTATACATATTCATCATATATATATATATATATATATATATATATATATATATATATATATATATATATAAACACAATCACAACAACGCACTTGTGCGATAGATATAACTAAGAAAGCTTCCCTAAGAACAAGGGCTACAAAGTAGCTACTACCTGCCGCTTAATGTAAATATAGAAATGTTGCAATGTGATTTTGAACATGACTATGATACTTTGTAACAAAGTTGATTTCAAAGTTGATATGTTTTTTTACCATATTAAAGTTATTCTAAAAATGCATACATAAATCAGAAAAAATATGTATATACGAGTTTATTTGGAGGCAACGATTAACTGAAAAGAAAAATATAATAGCTCAAAACAAAAAGGATTAATATAGTTCATATTCAACCAATTAGAAATGAACAGCCCATATTGTACATCTTTGTAGATGTTTTCAGTTCATATATACAGTTTTGTACAAAAGAAACTAATACTAAAAGTTGCACAGAGGGCACTCCGTCCCTTAAAAATAAACCCTGGAATAACTATCTCTACAAACTTATGCAAAGTTGCAAATGAGAGAATTGACTCGGTATCTAGACCAACCTATGTAAACATAATTACTTGGTATGAGAAGGGTTCAAGAGCAGTAGTTGCATATGAATCCAAGAGAAGGAAGGTCATTGCATACAGTAAATAAAAAGAAACAATTACAAAATCTCTGCGTATTGGAAACTCTAATTGACTAATCAAGAGATTTGAAGTTGGAGAATATACTAGTACTAAAAAAAAGGGGTTGCGTTAATTATTTCATTTCATACCACAATAATTTAGAGGAAACCTAATTACACAGCCTAAGCTCCATAACAATTACCAGAATACGATAACCCGGAAGTAAGACAATGTGAGGAAGACGCATGTCATGAGAGTTATAACACCACTAATCTTCAATCCACAAGACAACCGAGCCAGAAAGGACAGAATTGATCTAACGCGTTCTGTCCTTCATATCAGGAAATGCCATGAATTATAAAATGAAAAATAAATAAATAAATAAAGGATACACACCAACAAATTCCAGCAAATGGAGATGTTTCGTTTCAAAGGACGTGGAGCGAATTGCCTGAAATCAGTTGGGAGGTATACTCTGCGTGCACAACGCGAGTTCTTCACAACCTTGAGAAATTTGAAGTGGAGTTCAGTATAGAGGTGAACTACAGGAACCATTGCCGACATTTTGGTCGCAGACCAAAAGAGGAGAGCCTTAAACGAAAAAACGATATCATATATGCAAAATGAAAACCCTAAATTCACTGGTTAATCCAGATCGTCCACACGTCGACAGATTATGGATTATCCCTCTGATTGAAACATTGAAAACTGGGCAAGGAAGGCCACGTGAAATTGTACAAATGGTTTAATGCGAGGATATCCCGAAAAATCTAAAAACCTGGAGTGTGACGAAATCAAATATGAAGTCGTCGATTCTCATTTAAGCCGAGCAATTATGAAACCTTTGAAGTAACAAATTCTAATAACATTTGGCAGCAAATTAAAATGCTTGTACAACTCGCCGATATTACTGCTGCCCATGTGCTTGTACAACCATCTACAATAAAAAGTGAAAACTTGCCGCCAATAAAATTTAAGAAAAATAAATTTAAATAATTTAAATAAATAAACAATAAAAAATATTAATATTTAACTATTGAAAAATTATAAAAAATCTATACTCTTAGACAAATTAATGTTTGAATGTCTAATGACAGAAAAATCTGATGCGTAATACCCGTTGGGGGCAGGTATAATAAGAACAATTGCACACTTGTGTGTGAGACATAACCGAGGGAACGTTACCTAACAATTAAGCTAGATCAAAGTCTTCCTTTATGCATATTATGTTGCCCTTGCTTTATCTATAACATTTCGATGTCAGTGTACTTGTGCCAACGTCAAAAGGAAGACAAAAATGTTGCAAGTGTCAACTCCTCTCAACAAACCACCGACACATCTAAAAGGTGACTTACATTAGCTTTATGGGATGCTACCAATGTTCTTTTCAAAGGCATTGAATTATTTCCAAGTGTCCAATCAAATCATCGTGACAACCTAAAACTATAGGGTTATCATAAATTCACAAGGGATCATAACTTTTAAGGGTTGTCAAATAATCGATTAAAAATAGAGTATGATTAAGTTTATGGCCCAAAGAGAGAAGTTGTATGGTAGACACAAATCAATCATTTTATACAACGTTTTGATACAAGGTTCTTAATATAATAACAATTTTGTGAGGCCCTCGCATTTTGTGCACCTACTAATTGTCCAATCTATTTAAGCCTTGTGCTCAAGGCATCTTTTGAAGGAAGTTTTTGTTGAAAGTACAATGGAGTTTACTGAGCAAAAAAAGACAGATTCCCCACTATTATAAAGTGCATTGGCTTTATTAAAAGTTTATTTAAGGAAAGGATATTAGTGTAAATAGAAAAATCATAATAATGTCAAGTGGAATAGAAAAAACATAATAATATCGAGTGTATTTATTAAAAACTAAGAATTTATTTAACTAAATGATATTAGTGTTGTTATTTATTTATATCAACAGAAAAAATATATTAAAAAAATTAATTGAGAAATTAGATATTAGTTTAACATTTAAGTATAATTGAAAATAATGGCACTTGTAATAAGAAGTAATATGAATTTTTGGAAGAATTGATGAGTATAAATCTATATTTCAATTTGATATTATAATTGTTTATCAAAATGAAGTAGACATAATTCTAGGTTCGAAATGAATGAAAACATTTGATGCTTTCATCTTAAACATGAAGACAAATTTTTTGACATTTTGCTATAATACAAAGAAGGTAACTTTGTAGGACTTTACAACAAAGTCATGCTCAAAAGCTCCCTTATCAAAAGGCTTTGGAGATATCTCAAAGGTGGTTCTTTAGGATAGATGGAGGTTGATATAAAAGATGTAAATAGAATTTGAAAAGGTTGTTGTTGATAAAGATGAAGATATTTCCCATCGTAAGAATTATAGCCAAAACTTGATTACACAAATCAAGAAACTAAAAAGCGAAAAGAAGATGTAATGGGAAAAGCTAGAACAACTTATTAATAATAAAACTTTGATTCACAATGAAACAATGACTAATCCAATTGAAGTAGAAGAATTTTTCGAGATTAAAACTCAATACATAGAGAAGGAAGTGACACAAATGCAATCAATACCAACACTTATGTTGGCATGTTATTATTTGAGAAGTCAATAGAATGGACAAATAATGAATGTGCCAAATTGAAGTAGAAGGATGCCTTATTGACATCCAAATCATAAGATTCTTATTAACCGATGATTAAATCAATACGATAAAAAGACTAAAGATCCTATTATAGTGAAAAAAATTTAGTTATATAATTTTGTTGTTTCCTAACTCACAAAAGTCATCACCATAGATTTTGGTTTCAAATTGAAATAGGGTGGTTTTATCCTTTTGACAATAAGAAAATCCTACTCCTTGCTTTGTAACTCATATTGTCATGTGTCTTCAACCACCATAGCTTTGAGAATATAGAATCACGAGAACATATTACAATCCATAAAAAGAAGACAAACTTTACCATAAATTCTTTTAAGGGATAATTAATGTAATGAACACAAACATGCACACAACATGTCAATTGAATCTACCTTAAGTAGTTGTGGGATATAGTGTTATCCTCCCCACTTAGGTTTTGTTCTCATAATTGACATGTTGAGCTCCGAATGAGCGCATTGTTGTATTAACTTCCATCCTTATTGTTAACCTACCTTGTGCCTTGAAGAATATAAGGTTTACTTTTGGTACCATCCTTGTAATGAGGGGAAATGCCTAGAATGTTTTCCTTGGGATATATAATAATAATAATAATAATAATAATAAACAAACTAACATATCCTAGTCAAGGGATTATGACCTAACTAAAGGACATGACTTATCAACCAATGTTGTTATTTAATGTGTATATACACTATCACATGGCATTGTATTTATCATCTCTCATATTACATATTCAATAGATTATTTTAATTCCTAAGGATTATGTTATATTATCAAGTTTATTTTGGATATTTGGTTCACGAATCAATTTGTTCATCTCATATTTAGTAAATGAGCTTTGTTTATTTCATCCTTGCACTTACCCTCTTGGAGGTGAAGGTATCCATTTGTGCCTTCCTAGATGTGAAGGTGTGCATTTGTGTACATAAACACATATATTCACCTACCACTCTATGGTGGGAAAAGGTATGCATTTCTTAGGCGTAAATGTGTGCATTTGTGATGGGTAAGGGTGGGCGATGAAGGTGAGCGTTTGTTGTGCAATTTAGTCATTGTTTAATTATTTACTAACAACTCAAACTTGGAAATAGTAAGTTGTGAGCTTTATAAAGTTTTATTATTGAATTCAGTTAACTTGATTTTGAGTTTGACTCTTTGTTAATAAGTCAAGCTATTATGGTGAGAAATATTTATGAATACTAACATATGAAATGTTGATTAGTGTATAACTCACAAGTTGTTAACTCCTCAAAATTCATAGTACAATCATATAGAAAACTCATCAACAAGCATCAACAATAAATATAAATGCCAAAATGGAGAATTGGAAGCCCTCATTTTAAACAATTTTTTATAAATAGAAATGCTACACTCAAACCTGTAAATCACAAATTATCAATTACTCAAAAGTTGAACTTACAATCATACAAAAAAACACATAAGCACTAAATATAAATGCCAAAAATGGAAATTGAAAACCCTCATTTAAAACATTTTTTATAAAGTAATACTCTTACACTAAAACCTCCTAGAATCTTATCATTAATCATAAGTCACAAATCATCAACTATTCAAGAGTTAAACTTATAGTCATATAGTAATAATAATAATAAATCTCATAATATTGAATATAAATGACAAAAAGGGGCCTTGGGGTTAGCTCAATTGGTCGAGTTTCCTAGTTAAGCACCTCTAATATTGAGGGGTGACAAGCTCAATTATCTTGATGCTCTCAAGGTTAGGCTCCATGTTTGAGTGGGTGGGAGGTGATCCATTTTTGGTGGATCTGCGTGGAACAATATTTTTTGGACGTAGCCAGTCACCAATATTTGGGGACCTTGAACCACATAGAGAATAAAATTTCCCGAAAAGAAAATTGAAAGACCTCATTTAAAACATTTTTTTGATTCACTATTACACTCAAACCCAACGGAATATTTTTTTTTAAGGAACGGGTAGCTTTATATTTATCAAACTAGAATCGGGTCAAGTCCTTTACATTTAGAGATTGCTCTATTTCAAGTCTTTACAAAAACTATTCAAAATAGGTCCTATAGCTACCCTATTTGTTCATTGTTATTCTTCGTATTACACTTAATCTACAATTTTTCCAAAATAAACCACATATTTTAACAAAACAACAAAACATTGCATATGGAAATTTAAAAATCTACTACCCAATTCCTTCCATATCATCGAAAGGACTTGCTTCCTAAGACATTTGTTTGCTAACCTCCATAGTGGGAATCATCGCTTCATCATTGTGATTTTCTTCTACTTCCATGGCAAACTGAACATTAGATGGAGATGCATATTATAGCCTGAAGACTTCCTTTAGAACACCAACAATTGTTGTTTTCATCATGACTTCCAAATTTTCCACTTTAAGGTTCAAGTTAATTAATTTAGTGGTCAGTATATCCACAAACTTCTAGAAATGCTTGAAATCCTCCCGAATTCCTGTGAATTGACAGGTCACCACTGGTAATTAAGAGTGATCTTCTAGTGTAATTTTCTACCTTGTATTTTCCAGTAACGTTGTTATTTCCTCCTCGAACAAAGCCATATGTTCCTCTGATATAGCACCACTAATGTTTGTTCTGAATGTTACGATTTTGAGAGTTATCCTTTCCTAGATGTGAAACACTTTCATGTTTAAATGTTGCATAAGACTCCTTATATTTCCAATATGTTCCTTGCCATCTTTGTTGACAGTGTTCGATTTTGCCAACAATGTAAGGGGATCTCCCTTATGTGAAGTCCTAATTACACCTCACATTGTTTGGTGTAGGAGTCCCATCCAGTCCAATACGACCATTGTCGGAATGCCTTGGTTACAATTAGACATAAGAGAGTACAATGCCTCTTTGGGTCAGCAAGAGTATGAGCTTTGTGAGACACACAATGTAAGGTATACTAGGAATACTTACGCGACTGGTGAGAGAAACAAGCCACCGATTAGAAAAGTAATAGTACTATCCTAAAGGGGGACCTAGGGGAAATGAGAAAGGCTTGTTGAGTACCTGTCCACATAGTAAACAACAATCGTTAAAACATAACAACATTCATTCAACATTGAAGATAAATAAGCAAAAAACTAGTTCATTAACTTAGTATGTGAATAAAGAAACATATACATACACATAACCAAAATAGTCTAACTACATATATGATTCACGTCGAAATAAATGGTGGCTCATTGAGCTTCTTATTATAAGAATAAGATCCCAAGGACACTATTATATGGATGAATCATCTTAAGAACTTTGTCACCTATGTAAATATCATCTTCCTTAGTCTTCTTGTCAAATATATTATTAATATTATCTTGAAAAACTTGTGACTTGACATAGACTTCTTCCCTGGTTTGCTGCAAGTGTATTGTCTTATTTATCCTTCTCTGGATATCATTGGTTTCTACCTGTAGTTCTTGGATCATCTTCATCACTGGAACTCCTAAAGAGGATGGAAAAACAACATCCATCCCATATACAAGCTGATAAGGGGATGTACCAATGGACTTCTTTGTGGTGATTATGTCTGCCCATAAGGCATTAACTAACCTTTTGTTCCAGGTCTTTTTATTGTCTTCTAGTAGTTTCTTGATGATATTAACAAGGATTTTATTGGAGGATTCAACAAGTCCATTACCTTGAGGGTAATAGGCAATGGAATGGCCAAAGATAATGTGGTATTTGTTATAGAAGTCAATCATTTTCTTAGACTTGAAAGCAGTTGCATTATCAGTAATGAGCTTTTGGGGGCATCCAAATCTAGACAGTATATTGTTTTCTAAAAATGAGATTATGACAAAATCAGTGGCTTGCCTAGAAGGAATGGCTTCTATCCACTTAGTGAATATTTTGTGGCTGTCAAAATCCATTTGTGTTGGGCTGAGGATGGTGGGTGAATTTCACCAATGAAGTCTAAACCCCATTGCGGAAATGGAATTTCTATGGAGATGGGTTTAAGGGGTAAAGCTAGTAGTTTTTTCTTCCCTTCAAAAATCTGGCATTTGTGATAGGAGGTCACATACTTTTTTACATATGCAAAAAGTGTAGGCCATTAAAAACCAGCCCTCAAGATTTTATCTACAGTTGACTTCCAGTAAAGATGTCCACCACAGTCACCTGCATGAAACTCTTCCATAACTTTATCAGCTTCATCTTTAAGCAAACAATTCAATAAAATGCCACCATGATCTTTCCAAAACAGAGCATTATCTATGATAAAGAATTTCATAAAGTTTAGCTTTAGCTCTTGACAATCCAGAAGGAGCTTGTAAATTTAGTAATACAAATATGATATCTTCATACCATAGTGAATCCTAAAAGGCTTCACTGATCTGTGGAGTCGTCATCTCTTCCTGATCATCTAATTGGGCAATAAAATTTATATCTAAGGCATGACAATTTGATTCAGCCATAATTTTGGCTAAACCTTGACCTTTAATGAGTTTGGTGGGCTTAATTTCCATGTCATATTCCAAAATGGTGTCAATCCATTTGCCTCTCTTGCCATCAGGCCCATTCTGAGTCAAAATGTCCTTCATTACTGAATTTGGAACATATGCTATGATGTGTGAATAAAAGGTGTACACTCTAAAGTCTTTGATAGCCTTCACTAATGATAATGTCTGCTTTTCCATTATGTTATACTTCAGTGTGGAATCTATTAGTGATTTGCTAAAAAAAGCAATGGGCTATTCATAGCCCTGTTCATTCTTCTGCAGTAAGACTGCAGCAATAGTATGTTCTGAAGCAAAGGAAAAAATAATAAAATCTTTTTTGATATCAGGACTTATTAGGACTGGTGTTTTTGTAAGGGCTTGTTTGAATGATTCAAAGGATTGTTTGGCCTCTACTTTCAATTTAAGTGGTGATTCTTTCTTTAACATGTTATTCAGTTCTCTAATTATTTCTTCTAAGTTTGAAATGAATCTCCTGAGAAAAAATATTTTACTTAAGAAAGCCCGCAATTCCTTAATATTCCTAGGATGGCTTATGTTCAAAATAGCCTCTATCCTGGCTGGGTCTATCCTAATTCCTTCTTTTTAGATTATATGCCCTAATAGTTTACCTTATTCAAGCCCAAAGAGAGTATTTTTGGGATTCAAAGAAATACGAAATTTCTTACATTTGATAAACACTTGTCTCAAATGATCTAGATGTTCATTGTCAGTTTTTGAAAATATAGTCATATCATCTAGATAAATTACAAGAAAATCATGAATTTCTTTGGAAAAATCTATATCCATAGCTCTCTGGAAAGTGGCTCCTGCATTCATTAATCCAAAAGTAATTTTCAAATACATGAAAGTACCCCAAGGAGTAGTAAATGTTGTCTTTGGTTGGTCTTTTGGCTAAACTAAGATCTGATTATACCGAAAGAATCCATCAAGTAATGAAATCATGAATGAACCAACCACCCTCTGTAAAATGTGATCCATCTTGGGGAGAGGGTAGTTACCTTTTAGGGACACCTTATTTAAGTTCCGGAAATCAACACAAAGTCTGATTTCCCCTGTTTTCTTCCTAGTGGGAACTAAGTTTGAAACCCAATCAGAATATTTGATAAGTGCGATAATTTGTGCTTTATACATTCTCTTTACCTTTTTTTCAATAAAAGGCATTAAAACTGGATTAATTCTCCTAAGATTATGTTTGAAAGGTTTTTGATCTTCTTTCATAGGTATTTTGTGTTGTATTATGCAAGTGTCATAAGATTTTAAGTCTTCATAACTCCATGCAAATACATCTTGAAATTCCTTAAACAGAGCTATGTATTTTATTTTTTCTTCTTGTAGTAAAGTTTTGGAAAGTTTGATGAGTTTAGGCTTTTGTTTTGTTCTTATATTGCATTCTTCTATATTTGATCTTAATAGTTCCATCTTTGGTTTTCTTGCAATGCCATTTGAATCAAAAAGATCTTCTAATGGGGCTAATCCCTTAGGTAAAAATTTATTCTTAAGGTTTAAAATGTCAGAATCATCATCTACTAATTCTTCTATTTCTACCTTTTCTAGTTTATCTATTTATACTTGAGTATATTTAGTGGGTTCAGTAAAATCTAAATTATTTACATCTATATGATTGTCTATTTTATCATCTATTATACAATCTGTATCTATTTTTCAATTCTGGAATTCTCCCTCAGCATTCATAAAGTGATAGATTTGAGTAACTTGTGTGAAAATTTGCCAATATTTTAAGTTATCTGGTATAGTGGGCATGTGTCTTACCTCTGTTGTATATTGATGATTTGGCTGAAAAGGAAGATTGCAAGTACTAGCAAAATTTGCTAAATTGTGTGCTTGTATGTTTTGTTTTCTAGCAATTACAACAAAGTCACATTTTAAGCAATTATTTGATCATATCTAAAATTATTTCTCTGTATTGGCTTAATCTAGGATTATATACAAAATATTCTCCTCTAATTTTTTTTACAATTAAATCAGAGTCTCCGATGATAGAAACTCTTTTGCCTCCTAAATTTCTAACAATATGTAGTCCTAAGATTAAAGCTTCATACTTTGTCATGTTGTTTGTACATTTGAAGTTTAATTTAAAGGCATGACCTTCTGAATGGTTGTTTTACATGTTATGAATCCAAACTCCTGCCCCTGCTCCTAATTTGTTCACTGAGCCATCAAAATCTAGGTGCCACATTGATTCATGAAATATGTTGTCCCTATCTGGCTCTTTATTTTTCTATTTTAATTTTGTATTGTTTTCTATACCAGAATCATAATTACATAAAATGAAAGAGTCCATATCAATAGGTGTAGAATAAATAGGATAATTTCAAGGTCTTTCTACACTTCTGACCATGTACTTCATTAGAGTCTCTCTGTAAAGTTTCTTGGGTTGACCAAATACTGAAATAGTGGCATAAGACATTTCTAATTATAGAGATCCCTGCATTTTTGCTCCCCATGAGCAAGATAATAGCGTTCCATATTTAGGAGGGATATCAGCTACTACAATATCCATGACTATGCTTTTTCCTGGGTATTGGACTAAAGTGACACATAGATCTTTGATTAAACCTATATGTTTCACTTTACTGGAATCAAATGAGAAAAGATCTTTATAAGGTCTAGTGATGTCTAAATTTAAAGTTTCCATAATGGCTTTTGGCATTAAATTATGTGAGGCTTTTGAATCTAGCATAGCATTATGTAAAATTTGATCATGAACAATCAAGCTAATGTAGAAAGGAGAAACTCCTCCTCCTTAGTGTTTTCCATTTACCTCAGGACCAATTATTAGTTCTGGTTGATCATCACTCAAATTAACAGATTCTTCACCTTCATTCATGTTTAAAGTTTCAGTGATCTGTGATTTGTATAAATCATGTTTTACCAACTCTGTCAAAGGAATTGGTATTTTGAGTTTGGTAATTTTAGTTTGGATGTTAAATGGTGCTTGTGTTTTTCTTAACTGAATGACTTCTTCTTTACTAACTATAGTTTAAGTGTGTTTTTCTTCTTTTCTATAGTTGGTTTTTCATTTTCTATTTGTGTTTCCACTGTTTTACTATTTTTTATCTTCCTTTCAGGGACAGTTTGATTTGCAGTGGTAACTTTGGTAGTTTTGGAAGTTTCAACAATTGTTTTAGCAGCAGTTGTTTTGGGATCAGCTGATTGGTGATCAGCAGCAGGGGTTTTAGGATTAGAATTTTTTTTTTTTAATAGAAGTTATTGTCTTAGAAGCAGCAGAATTTTTATGATCAGCTGGTGTTTGAACAACAATATCTGTAATGTTAACAATTTTAGAACTGGGTGCAATTTTTTGACTAGAAATTTTCTGATTAGGATTTAAATTTTTTGATTTGAACTAGAGTTTTGTTGGGTTTCCCTAGGGAGGATTTGTAGTACTTTAGTTGTAGGAGCTTCTACTATTCTATTTGACTGAGTTTGGGCAGATTTTTTAGTAGGGGCATCTAAATTTTTCTTACTCCTAAGGTTATATTGATTGTGAACTTCATTAATGGAAAACTCATAACCTTGCTTATAATCAAAAGACTCCCCAGATTATAACTATTACTATTGTAATTCATATAATTCTTGTTCTTCTTGTATAAGTAAAATAGCATTATCATCATTAATGCCCATTAAGGTAATATGATTGACTTCATCATCTTCATTTTGGTGAGAAATTTCAGCATAGTTCTCTTGGAAAGGTGGTCTTATTTTTTGATCAGGTGTTGATTCTCTAGATTTACTAGTGTTGGTGTTTTTTCTAAAATTGGGATTTCTTATTTGAGGGCCTTGTTGTTGATTATCCCAATGTGGTTTTCGTTCCATACTTTCTAATCTTTCCATCATTTTCTCCATGGCTTTTGCTAAACTATCTATTTTGCTATCTGATGTGGATGTTTCCTCTTTTATTTTTACCCTTCTTTTATTTCTCATTCTTGCTCTCTTGGCTAAAAAATTGGCTTCTACACTAACTGCAATGTTTTGAATTCATTCTAGTGTTTATGGGTTCCTTTCCCTTAGTTGGTATGACATATCCATATCAAAACCATCAGGAAATTTGAGTAAAGCTAAATCTAGTGGGGGTTTAATGTTTACTGGAATAACATTGTAGATAATGTTGAATCTAGTACAATAGTCCTGAATTGACTCATTTGGTCATATTTTTATGTGTTCATATTCAGACAGAAGTTGTAAAGGATTCTTCTTTTTCTCCCATCTACTGATAAACAATCTATGGAAGGCTTCTAAATCAGCAATATGATTTGCAAGTAAAGCTTTAAACTATTCTTTTACTTCTCTAGCTAAAGTTTGGGCAAATATTCTCATTTGGACATTAGATTCATCAATTTCATGCAGTTCAAAATAGTCTGTCATTTTGTTAACATGTTGTTGTGTAGTGTATTGACTGGTTCCATCAAATTGAGGAATTTTGCTTTGATAATCTTGGGGCATGTTATGTAACTGCCCTGGTAGGACCAAAGGAGAATATCTGGCATCCATAGCTAAGATTTTGGCTGGACTAGGAGGTAAATGTGTGGTGCTTGGTGATGAAGTTGAGGTACTTGCAAATGAGGTTGGTACACTAGAATATGTACTTGGAAATGTGGTTGAAGTACTTGAAAATGCAGCAGTAGTGCTAGAGGATGAACTTGCAGTGTTTGGGGATGGAAATAAAACTTTAGGTTGTAGAGGAAGCTTAGGAATGAAAGATTATGTGGAATGAGGTGTAGTGGAAAAATATATGAGGTGGTACTAAATAAATTTTAATTTATAGACTCTAAATGACTGGTAGAAGGCTTAGGGGTATAGGTAGATAAAGCAATCAATTCAACTGAATGTTGAAAATAAGTTTCATCAATTTCCTTAATACAAGTTGTAGTTAAGGCATCAATTTTATCATAAACTTCTAGGGCTAATTTTTCATCTGAAGCAAGTGAAACAGTATCCTTCTTAGTTTCAATAAATGAAATGAAATCAGGATCTATTACAATATTATATATGTCATTTTCTTATTTAGTTTTAAACAAATATTTCTCAAAAGCTAAATCAAATTCAATGTCTTGTAAACGTGATAATTTATTGGGAAGAGAATTTTCTTTGATCAATGAATTTTTATTACCTAAACTTTCTACATTTTTGTTTTTCTTTAAAATTCTGTCAAGATTATCTACTATTACAGCAGATTCTGGATCTAGATTAGACCTGGTATAGTAGATTCTTCTGAAAGCCAAAATTTCAGTTTTTAAAGAAAAGTTTACTTAACAACCCTTTAAAACAACCTTAAGGTGAAAAGATAAGTAAAATTATTTCCTTTAAGATTTATTTTAAACACTGAGGACTGGTTAGTTCCCCAGTATGGTCGCCAGGATGTTATCACTCCAATAATTCTCAAGGGTTGTTTATATTTTGGTTTAAAGAATATTAGAGGTAACCACAAACCTAATTTTAAGCCTTAGGATCTAGCCTTCCTAATGCTCAGAGAGGGCTCTCTCTATATGATTTATCTTTATTGATTTTAGTTGATTTTAGGCTAGTTATGTAGGATTATTTAGGATTTGATTTTGGATTTGATTTGGTAGTAGAATCACTAGTTCAGATGGATAGATGTAGGTATTTTTTCCATTGGGATAATGGAGTTAATGTATCAAGCAATGAGATCAAAATCAAGGTTCTAAAGGGAAGTATTCACAGGGCAAGATAGTTGAGTAACTTCAGATCCTTAGGCTGATGGTGAAAATGGTTTCAATTGGGATGGGAGAGAAATTAAGTGTTCTCGGATCCGGATAATGAGTGAAAAGACAAAGGTCAATCAAAATAAGGGAGCAATTAAGAATTCCCTAATGCGGATATCAACAGAAAACATGTAAATGACATAACATTTCAAAACAGAGTGCTTTTAAACATATTCTGAAATAATATTCCTGTTATACATTTAGATTTAGAAAAACATTCAAATATATGTGAAAACTTCAGATAAAAACAAAGAACATTTGAGAATACTTCATTGAAGTGGCCCAACACATGAATACTGTAATATGATCTCTTTATTTCTCAATCCAGTCTGCTGACTTGAAAATGGTACAAAGAACCCTTAGGTTTCAGCTCAATACAAATATAGAAATGTTTAGCAATTCATCCACACTCAATACTTCGAAATGTGAAGTATTTATATAAAAACTCTTACAAAATATCCTAAAACAAACTTAGTAATTATTCATGGAAAAATAAATATCTTCATGCAAGAAGATAGAGACAGTTATCTAACTAATGCAAGTTGTCCCTGTTTTTATTGAATTTGTTGTTTGTTGTCTTTGATTTGTTGTTGATTTATCTCTTTTTTGTTTTCTCAAAGAAGGTTGCGGTTAGGTAGTGGAGTGTCCTTTATGCTGGAAATATTTCACTCTGATTTATCATCTCTGATTTGACTTTAATTCTGACTTTCATATGATACACTTTAACTCTGATACTCTTTAACTATCTCTATTTTCACTTGAAACTGTCATTATTGTTTTTTAACCTTTTGACTGCTCTGTTTACTGTTTTTACCTTCACAGTAAATCAGTCAACTTTTCCCAGTATTCTGTATTTGGTAATTTTATCTTCACCATCCTTATGAATATTTCATCTGCCTCTATATATTTTGAAAATGTAGGCTTATTGACAAATAGGTGTTTTACCTCATGTTGCAGGTAAAAAAAATTTTCAAAGCTCTTGTAGAGTACCTTCCCTGTTGGAATTCCTTGTGAAGAAGGAAGGTTAGCATGATATTTGGCCACTTCTCTCTTTTTTTTTATCATAATCCTCTTGCTTCATTAACCTGTCATTTATAACCAGAGGATTTGGAAGGCCTTTCTGCCTCAGAATGTCAAATTTCATCATAAATCTAGTTATGCCAAGCTCCATGTTTTGGCATTTTTATTCAAGTTGAATCATTAAATTAATTTTTGCAATTACCTTCCTAACTTCAAGAATGGTATCTGTCCTATCACTAATTCCAATTTCTTCTAGTTCTTGATTATTCTTGGAATTAAGTAATTTGATGATTTCATTTGCCTCTTCAGGTTTCTTTCCAAGTTCTTCTTTGATCTTTTGGATGGCTTTACCTGCTGCTTTGATGATATCTTTTTGTTCATAAATAACCTGGATTGATGGCCAAATATCATGATAGATTCAATGTCATTGGCCCATAGTTGTTGCTTGGCTTGTGCCATTGGTTCTTTTAGTGTTAGATCTTTCTTTAATTTCTTCAACTTTTCTGCTAATCTTTTTGCTTTATGTTCTTCATTCTTGTGCATAATCTGAGCAAGTTTCTTTTCATCCTTCATACTTTTCAGCTGTTCTTTAAGTCTATTGATTTCATTTGTCTGAATAGACATTTCATGCATTGCTTTAACTAACTTACTTACTTCATCAGTTGGTTGTGTTATTGATGTAGATGACTCTATTGCTGAAGTAGTTGTTGAGGTGACAGGAAGTGTTGTAGCCATTGGAACTATACGAGCCAATGATTCTGCTAATGTGGAAGGGATAGTAGTAGTAACTACAGGAATGATAGTGACAAAAACTTCTTATGATCTGGATTTTTTCTCTAGGACCAACTTGTCCATTTCATTCTCCATTTCTTTTATTTGGGCTGTCAACTGAAGAATGAGACTCATCATCTCATCTTTCTAGTTTTCATCTTGTAATACTTCCTTTGCCTGAGGATGTTCAGTAGGAGGCAGTTTTAGTTGCTTCTTTAATGTAGCAAAGTTTGAATTCTTATTTTTTATCAGTTCATCTGCAACTTTGAAATTTGTTGGATCATATCCTACTTCAATAATCAACTCTTCCAATGATTTTATTCTGTTATCCTTAACCTGTGAGGATGCCTTTTCTAATTTGAGTCGATCTCTGATATTCCCAAGAGTGTTTTTCAGCTTATGTACACTCATGTATTTATTTGTCATGGTTGAATAAAGCATTTCACCAGCTTGTTTGTGAAATTCTATCTCGTCAGTTGGATGAAGATCTTTTGCTTGAACTTCATATGATGTATTTTTGTAATCGGTTGATGATTTGGGATGCTTTACTTTTGGTTGTAGGAAGGTCATTTGAATTTTCCTAGTTTTGTAGTCAAAAGCAGAAATTAATCTGCTTTGGTCACTAGGTGACTGCTTCCAATACTGTGTGTATGTATCAGCCTTCAAGGCCTCATTTTTTATATTGATTTCTTTATATTTTTGCATAATATCCATCTCCTTCTCTTCTAGTTTTCTGGATAAGGATACTTCAACGTTGTGTTATTTTTTAATCATTTGAGTGTTTGAATTTGAAGGCTGTTGTGTTTTTTCAGCAACTGCAGTTGGTGCATTATTCTTTGTGTAATGTATCAGTATCAATTACTTCAATTGTTTCCACTTCCTCATGTACAGGATTTAATTTTGGCTTCTTCCTGTACATCAATTTAAATTTAGTTTCAGTGGTAGTCTCTGTAGTGTATGATCCTTCTTCCCTGATTATTTTTAAATTCCTATCTTCTTGGGCTGGAGTCTGCAAGATTTGACTAGTATCACCTTGCTTCTCTGCCTCTGTCAAAATGTTCTCCAAACATTCAAACTAATTGGAGTATTTCTCAATATCTGGTTTCTTCTCATGTACATAAGCAGTTAATTTACATTTAACTCTCAATTTTCTTATTACTCCTAGAGGATCGTAATACCACTGAAAGCTTGGACTGAACTTAAACTCCTGCAAATACTTTTCTGCCTGTTGACCTGCATCTCTATTGTTACAAATAAAATGTTCAACCTAATTCTATATCTTAAATTGTGTCTTCTTTTTGGCTTCCAAGAAGTTGATTCCATCAGAATTAATGATCACATCACATTATATAGGAAAATAACCTAATTTCTGTGTGGTTTTGATACAAGTACCAATCTTCTGTCCTATTATGCTCTGATAATTGTAGGACCTTCTTAATTTCCTCACTGATTCTTGGTTGACTACTGTTGTTCAGCATGTTGACCATAGGATTAATGAAAGAATCAATGAACTCTGTGTAGGTGGATTGTGTGGAGTCTTTTCTGATTAACGTAGTCCAAAATATAACTTACTGTGGGTTACCTTCAACATCAAGCTTTTGAAGGTTGATGGCAAATTTCTCAAACTGGAAATACAAAAACATGTGGAATAGGATTGATGAATACTTGAAAACACCTTCCTCGGGCATTTTAACAAGTTGTTCATGCATAGTATCAGCAAGGTACTGGGAAAAATTAAAAATGGTGGTAGGAGGCTGACCAAGTGTGAAAGTAGACAAGAAACCTAGTACTGAAGCATCAACATGCTCATTTGTAAAATAACCCAAAATGCAGGACAACATTGTGATGATGTGTCTGGTTCTCTCAAAAAATATTGCAGATGGGTAGGGAGGATTGGTCTTAGGAGTCTCTATAGATGAAGGAATGAATGTCTGAAATATTTGGAACCTCTTAGGGAAGTCCAGATTCAGGTATAATTATGTAAGAGCCTCAATAGACAAAGGGGTTTCATCTGGTCTAGGTTGGATCTACAGCATTTGGTTGATTGACTCAGCTGTGATGGTGAACATAATTTATTTTCTAGGGGTTATAATGGCTTTCTGATAAGGGAAATATCAAGATTAACAAAGTCGGATCACTTCTAGGCACTAAAAATTCTGTGGGACTACATATTTTGGAAAATTAGATTCCCAAATGAAAACCTTGTCTGCTTGGTCCATGGATTTGTCATGGCTCCAGCAGTGGAGCTCAAGAAGGTTAAATTCAGTGGCAGGGTCACTAATTTTAAAGTCTCTATCTGCTAAAAGAGTATGTTCTATATCTACAACTGGAGTTTGTAGGGGATTTACGGTTACAATACCTTTGGAAGCCATTGTTTATTAATGTTTTTATCAATTGATTACTCTTTTGACTTAGAAAAAACTGATTTAGGTCTTTAGGAGCACCTATGAAAGATAATTAGATTTTGTAGAAGGGTTTGAAATGAAACAAGGGTTATCCTCTGGTCTACAATACTTTAATTGATCAAATTGTATTCTCTGTGATCAAAAACAATCTCTGGCCTTGGGAATCCTGTGAAAATAAGTTCAGGGTTTGTAGAGAAAATGATTTGGGAAGCTACAGGGATTTCTTTAGGTCTACAGAAGATCCTAAATTGGTTCAATGATTGAATTACTTTCTTGTTGTAAGTATTGGCCTAAGCACTGAGGAATACATGAAGAAAAATGAAGATTTTGGTTTGCAGAAAGTTGTTGACGTAGCGGAGGTTCTCTAAGGCATCGTTGGCCTTTATAGAGCTTCAAATCAGATTCTGCACTGGCTGGAGCAATAACAGGATCGAATTCGGTTGAAAACTGGCTTAAAACAGGGTCGGTAGCTATTCTTTAGATCAGCAATGACTCTATTTGCGCGAGTTTGTAACAGAAATGGTGAAAAGGTTGTAAAGTGTGGTTATATGGATTTTTAATCAACAGTTTTTTAACATTGAATGTGCGGGGTTAATTCGAATGGGAAGGTGGTTTTCTCAACTGGCAAGAATACAGCCTAGTGGTTTTTGCATGAGAGAAAGGTGCTAGGCGATAAAATTTGGATGGATGCGATCGGATGCAATAGTGCCACGTAGCCAGGAGCGGGGCTCCGAAAACCACACATTTCTCAAGGTCAGGGTGTAGTTAAAGGTTAGGCTTTCGGATGTGCGAAAGGAGATATGGGCCATCGGATCTGATCAGTATAGATCTGACGGTTGGGCGAATGCGATGGATCCATAGGGAATTAGATAGGTGGGACCCGGGTTTAAAGTCAATGTGGGTTATGTGTAATATATGCATTGGTTTGATATTCTAAGAGGTTGGGGTTTATAATAAACGGGGAAATAATAAGTGGGGCCAAAATAAATCAAACGTGGGGGAATTAAACTATAGTTTATAAATAAAATAAGGGGTTTGGGAATAATATATATGCAGGAATTAATTTTAAATACAGAATAAATGTATATAATGGGAATTAATAAATAAAGTTAGTTAAATGATTAAAATGAATGAGGGGGGTTAAATATACTAAGTTTAACTTAAAAACTGATATCGGCAAGGAATTTCTTCAATGTGGGACCCGACATATCACTTTTTAAATAAATACTTAGGATAAAGGTATTTTTTGGGTATTTTGAAAAAATGGAAGTTAATTAAAGGGATTTTACTTTTCCAAAGAAAAATAGGTATTTTAACTTAGGAAAATGGATTTTTGTAGGGGAAAAAGAGTGAAGTAAGGGGAAAGAATAAAAATGGAGTGGAAGGGGTATTTTTACAAGGGAAATGATTTTGAAGGGAAATTAGTAAATAAGAAATGACCAATTTCTGCTATCCATGCCTTGTGAAAACTGCTTCTACCTACCCATCATCTATCCTAACATTTTTCTTCATTTCTTTGGGTGCATTTGAGCTTGCAGACCCTCATTATTTTTCTTTTAACAACAAAATTATCTAATTTTATCCTTATTTCTTCCAAGGGCTCAGATTAAACTGTTGAGCTCCTTATTTATTCTCTACCTAACTACTAATCTTCCAATATTAAACAGTTTGGCTAGATATTTATTCTCTATCTATCATCATGAAATTTAAAGCATGAAAGGTCAATATTAAGCAGTTTGACCTTCATGTATTGTGGCATTTTTGACAAGCTGCACACAATCTTATTTTCCAGTAAAGTAAAAAGTAGTGGCATTTGAATTTGCATCACTTTCATGATCTATTTTTATCTCTTTTTTGTTTGGGGTTCATTTTTTATATTCTTTTTTATCGTTTTCTTTCAGTCCTTTGATTTTTCTTTTAGGACTTTTACCCTCTTTACATTTTTTATTTTTCTAATATGGTAAAACAATTTGCAGAAATTACAAGACTAATCTAAGTCAATTCAAAATTATGAATCCTATTATTATAGGACCCTAACAGTCAGCATGAAATTTTAATTCAATGGAATTATCACACTTATTCATTGAGACATTTCCCAAAACACCGTGGTTGCAAATCCTCAAATAACTTAGGAATTTTTACGGACAATTCATAAATGTAATTAGCTATAACCATTGAAGCATTATGATAAACAATTTACAAACATGAAATGTACATCCATTGAAGCATTTTTTCAAACACTTACAACCACAATCCCTAAAGGCGTTTTCACAAAAATTAGCTAACACGAATCCAACATTACATAACTTCATTTTTTATTGTCGGTAATGCCAACAATTGAACTTAAAATATAAGTAGACTGTCATCCATATTTATTGTTGCATCTATACCAAAAATTTAGGAACATAAATGACTATAAACATTTAGGAAATTTTGCAAATAGCTTGCAGCGTTGTAAGCTACAGCCATTGCAGAATTTTGACAAATAGTTAGATGTCACAAAACAAGTTACCATAAAGTTATTTAAACTATCAAGGTATTAACCATTGAGACTTTAAAACCAAAAATTTAAGTGCATAGAATAGGATAGTTTCATCAGTATATATCACCAGGAAAGTCCAAGATATAAATAAAATAAAATAAATAAATAAATAAAATAAAATAAAAAATAAAAAAATAAAAACAAAAACAAAAACAAAAACAAAAAAAACAAACAAACAAACAAACAAAATCAGCAAAACAAAGCAATAAACGGTTCATACAGGCAGCAAAAATTATGCAAAATAGACTAGATTTGAGAATCGGAATCTGAAAACATGTTTTTTGAACTCAGAGTCGGGGTGACATGGTCTAATGGTACGAATACCCCTTGAAATTGAGATGAATCACAATAGAAATGCCGAGGAATGTGATTATGTAAAACAACAACCAAAAAAAAATCCTACTATCTCATTTATCACTTCTATCAAACACATAGTGTGCAAGCTTATCTACAGTTGTACAAGGAGAAGGAAAAACAAAATTTAAGCTATTAAGATGTTTTCATCAAACTCATGGCAGGTTGAATGCTTCAACGATTAAGACCTGTTTTCAATCAATTTGCAACACAACTGTACAAAAAATTGAAAACTTACATAAAATGAACTACAAATATTACAAAATATCTTCATCATTTAGTGTGCAACTTTTTATATACATGTAAGTTTCATCCAACAAACTATTATAAAAAACCGTGTAACGAACTACAAAAAGACACAATATAATTCTATCAACATGTCTCACGATGAATTTATACAATTTCAAAAATATGGGAGTATGCTCCAACTCCAAAGAGAGTATGCTCCAACGCCAACATCCTTACCAACTCATTATGAACCATCTGGTTTTCCTCCCAACCATATCCAGGAAGACCTCCTCCCCTTGAAACCCCCGAGCTGCAAAAGCTCACAAGGAGTACTGAAATACAACATTAGAGAGAGATGCAAGGCAAACTAAGGAAGATAATTTTCACTTCCTCTCAATACCACTCATGTTCAACCTCACTAGCTAGAGATACTTAGTAGTTTAGTGATAATTTCATATTTAATTTGGAAGCAATTGGCTATTCTCCGTATCTCTCCCTCTCACAATATTCCTCAAGTCTCTTCCACTCTTGGCATCACAATCAACCCCCTCCCAAATGAGAATACATGAGACTCATATATAGGAGGAGCAACAAATTCTTGTCATAAAGGAGGAGTAATATGCATGCCTTGTGTTCCATTTGAAGGAGTGTAACTTATGCCATTAAGGAGAGGTATGCATGCGTTAATTAAGGAGAGTGTAACATACACATTAAAGAGACTGTAATATGAATATTTCATGACATATATTTAATGATTGTAAGATGAATATGTCATTCTTTGATGAGTGCATAAAAGAGAGTTTAATGTATTATTTAAAATAGAGAGGGAGTTACATAGAGCCATGAGAGTCATGAAGGAGAGAGGTATGAAGTGATTAAGGAGATGAAGTTGATTTGTAATTCCCTTTTAATAATAATATCATAGTGTCATAAAAGGTAATAATAATAATAATAATATTGAGGATTAAGTCAAGATTGAACTAGTAGGATTGATTAATGATAAGTTAAGTGAATTTCCTTCAACTACACTTGATTACCAATTTATGAAAGGAGATTTGCTATTTTTGGAAAGTCATGCTTGAGATGCTATACATGACTTTCTATTTTGAAAATTCATTCTAGAATTGTCAGATTGAGATTTTATTTAAGGAAATTTATCCATGAGCTACCGATTTTCAACATCCATGAGTGGTATTTTTCTTCTGGAGAATAGGGATTCTGCACCCCTATTGCATCTCTATGCTTTATTAGATTGAGGACTCTGCGCCTTGATATACTCCAAAGATAAAAGGTTCCACAACTTGATCTTTTTAAATATTCAGGACTTTTCACCCTAAATATACAATACTCCACATATTTATTGTGCTTGTATCTAATACTCCATGCCCTAATTTCCATTTCTTCTCATCTATTGTGCTTTGAAACTTTTTGCGTCCCCTTATGGTAATGATTGTGAGATTTTACCCATATGATGGTTCGCTGGTAAGGCCTTGTTCAAAGTCCTGCACACATCACAATCTCATAGATCAAAGAAATAAAAATAATTCCATATTGAAATTAACTTAATCACATTTTATCAAGAATGGTGCATGACTTCCACAATCATTTTGTTTTTGAAGAAATGACTTCCACATTCATTCATAATTGAACATCCTTGTTGGAAAATGACTAGGTCCCCTACCACATCCTTCTCATTACACTATTAGATATATATAATCATACAAATCATGTATCATCCATAAATCATAATTAAGCATCCGTTCCACATAATCATGAGCATCCATGGGCCTATGTGCCTCAATCTCGGATCACCATCCATGGCATACACCTGCTTCTCAAGTCAGATGCAAAAAGAGAAACATAAGTATAACATTTACTTAACCAAAACCATCTAATACAAATAATTAAAGATACCACACATAAGACGAAATATAACTATATAAAACATAGTTCCTAAATTTAGTGATCAATCTACCGTACATAAACATAAGAGGAAATATAACTATGTATATAAAACATTGTTCCCCAATCCAGTTATCAATATGCCATACATAAACATAAGAGGAAATATAACTATGTAAATAAAACATTATTCCCCAATCCAGTGATCAATCGGCCATACATAAACATAAGAGGAAATATAACTATGTATATAAAACATTGTTCCCCAGTCCAGTGATCAATTTTACCATACATAAACATAAGAGGAAATATAACTATCTATATTAAACATTTTTCCCCAATACAGTGATCAATATGCCATATATAACTCGTCAAAAATCACCCTTGATAGGAGTGACAAAACTATACTAGGAAAAATAGGACACTACAACCTTTACACATGGTTACAATTTCCTCCTAGTTTTTGGGAAGTAGCTTCCATATTTTATCAAAACCATAGTTATCCATAATTACAAGACATTCATTTTCCACAAGTTCCATACAATCATAATATGGTAACCTAGGTTGTGAGAAACTATCTTCGATGGAAGAATAACAAAATAATCCCTTGCATAACCATAATGTATGAATTATTTGTGTAAGGAAGAGAGATGCCACATGCCTTCATAAGAATCCCATGTATCTCACTTACCCCAGTAACCCCATGGTTGGTATGACTTAGCATGACATAATAAAAAGACTTTAGGCTGGTAGTTAAATAATATTATGTGGATTTGGCCACCTTAAGTCTCATTTCTCTCATCTCTTGTGACACAATAGCCCCCATGTTTTTCAATATCCTTCTCTATATGTAGCCTATGATGTACTTTGTTATTATTCAATGTACATTTATATATTACATTCTTCAAATATCAACCTTCCATCATGTTTTCTTACATAAACAATAATGGTAAATGTATGGGATGCTAAAATAAATGGAAAAAGTGAAAACAAAGATGTGTAGAGTATGAGTGGGTCTTGTTATCACCCCAGTAATTCTCCAGTTGTGAGATTTTTGGTTTTTAGTTGAGAAAACTAGAGGTAACCACATACCTACTTTTAAACTCTAGGATCTAGCCTTCCTAGGGTTCAGAGAGGGCTCTCTCTATAAGATTTAACTTTGTTTGTTTTTATAAAATATTAGGCTAGTTATGATTGTGCAATTGATTTTGATTTTGATTGGTTTGGTGGGAAAAAAATCACTGGAAGAGATGGATAGTGGGAAATCTATTTGTCCATTGGGCTGAGGAGTCAAAATTCAAGCAGATAGAACTAGGATCAAGGCCAAAAAGTCAAATGTTTTCAGGGCAAGAAAGATAACCCTTGGAGATCTTGGAAAGTTTTTTTGTGAGGTGATAAGATCAGGATAAAGAGAAATGAAGGGTCTTTTGATCCGGAAAATGAAAGTATTAGGCAGGGGTCAAATGAGAGAGGGAGCAATTAAGGGTTCCCTACACTAGAAATCAGATGAAAACATAGAAATGACAAATAGTTAAGACAGGGCGCTTTTAACAAATCCTGAAGTAATCCTCCTATTCATTCATTCAAATTTAGAACACATAATGGATTGCATGTAACAAAGAAAGATAACAATGAAAAATTTAGAAAATACTTCACTCCAAATATCTCATCACATGAATCCTGGAATATGATGCTAGTTGATCTGATCTAGTCTGCTACTCGAAATTTGAACACAAAAGCCTTCAAGTCCACAAAAATGACTATAGAAATCTTCAGCAATTTATTTCACAATAATACTTCTAAAGATGAAGTATCTATACATAATTGTTTACAAAATATCCTAGAATGCTTCTAGGAATTATCTAAGGGAAACAAAATATCTTTACAACAATAATAGAGACAGCTGCTTAACAAATCAGCAAGTTGTCCTATTAATTCAAATAAAAAAGAAACTGAATGTAGATAAGATGCAGCTGGTTGCCTTGTTGTCTTTCTAGTTGGCTTTAGATATTTCAAGTCTGTTTAGAAATCTAATCTGCTTTAACTGATACTCTTTCACTGATTCTCTTTAACCATTGATACTCTTTAAACTCTGTAAAATATCTTTACTGCTGTAAAAATCTATTTGACTACAAATTTCAACAAACTATTTTCACTGTTACCTTTCTACCTTTTTACCTTTTACAGTAAATATGTCAATGACTGCCAATCTTCCACACTTGGAATTTGTATTTTCTTCAGCTTTCTGAAGTTTTCATCTGCTTCTGTGTACCTGTAAAAATTTGATTTGATGACAAACAAGTGTTTAATTTCATGTTGTAGATAGAATAAGTCCTCAAAAATTTTAAGTAGGACTTTTCATGTTGGAATGCCTTGTCCACCACCTGCTTTTTCAACTTTTTCCTTGTCATATTCTCTGATCTTTTTATTATAATCCTCCTGAGGCATTAATTTGTCATTGATGACCAAAATATTAGGCAAACTTCTTTGCCTCAAGTTCTCAAATTTGACCATAAACCTGGTTATGGAAATGTTCATGTTCTCACAATTTTCTTCTAACTACTTCATCAAGTTCTTTTTGGTTATAACCTTCTTTATCTCAAGGATAGTTTCGGTTCTATCAGGAATTTCAAGTTCTTCCAACTCTTGTATGTTCTTGCTGTTGAGGAACTTTATCAGTTCTAAAGCTTGTTCTGGTTTGTTATCCAATTCCTCTTTAGTATTTTGGATCTCTTCTAATGTTGCTTTTAATAAGTCTCTTTGTTCAAAAATCACTTGGATGGAGGGCCATACATCGTTGATGGCTTCTATGATTTTGTTCCACAAATGATTTTTCACATAGGAAATATGTTCCTTCAAGGTCAATTCCTTCTGAAATTTCTTCAATTCTTCATTTAATCTGATGGCCTTTTTCTCATGAGTTTTTTCATTTATTTGAGCCAATTTATTTGAATTCTCAAGATTTTCTACCATCTGTTTTAATCTGTTGATTTCACTTGTCTTAAGAGACATTTCTTCTATGGCCTTTACCGGTTTGTTGGCCTCATCTGTAGGATGAACTTCTATTGTAGATGAATCTGTAGCTAATGTTGTGGATGATGTTACTGGCACTGCAGTAGCTAGTGGGACTTTAGGTGCTAACTCTTCAGCTAGAGTTGATGGCACAGCTGTAGTAACCATAGGGATGGTTGTAGGTTCTTCCTGTGTTTTTGGTGTTTCTTTCTCTTGGACAAGTTTGGCCATTTGAATCTCCATTTCTTTTATCTGTGTTGTAAGCTGAAATATTATGTTCATCATATCATCTTTCTCATTTTTTCCTTCTATTATTTCCTTGGTTTCAGGATGTTCACTTTGAGGAAGTTTAATTTGTTTCCTCAAAGCTGCAATATCCTCATTATTTTTATTTATTAGTTGTTCTGTTGCCTTGACATTTGCTGGGTCAAATCCAATCCATATGACCAATTCTTCCAAAGGTTTGATTCTTATATCCTTAGCATACAAAGATGCTTTGTCCATTTTCATCTGATCTTTCATGTTTGAGATGGTGTTCTGGAGTTTCTGAGCACTCGTGGCTTTAGTTGTAACAGTAGAGTACAAAATTTCTGAATTATGTCTATGGAATTCAATCTGATCAAGAGCATGAATATTTTCTATTTGAAATTCCAAATCAACCTTCTTATAATCTACCACTGTCTTTGGGGATTTGACTGTAGGCTGCAATACTGACATAATTAGCTTGTTGTTTGAATAATCAAATGCAGACAGAAGTTTGTTTTTCACACTGGGTGTTTGTTTCAGATATTGGGAGTAGATGTTGTTTTTTATTTCTTCATTCTTTAGCTTGATCTGTTTATACTTTTTCTTTGATGTCCAGATCTTTCTCCTCAACTTCCTGTGAGGATGAAGCTTCCATGCTCTGTTGCTTTTCTATTAACTATGTTTTTTCATTGTCAACTTGTTCTTCATTATGATTCTTAGTAATTGGCTCATTGATGATGACAGTGGCAACATCTATGTTGGTATGTATAAGATCTGTTTCTTCCACATCAATGGTTACTTTATCTTTTCCTACTGAATCCGTTTTGAGCCTTTTATTATATCTTATTTTGAACCTTGTTTCAGTAGTGGTTTCAGCAACATAGGTACCCTCTTCTCTTACTCTCTTAGTGGATTTCTTTGTTTGATCAGCAGTCTCTACAGTGTGACTAGTATTACTTTTATTCACTGCATCTATTAAAGTATTCTCTATCCACTCAGTCTGATTTTCATATTTTTCTATCTCTAGCTTTGTTTCATGAATGAAGGGGGTTAACTTACATTTAACCCTTAATTTACTTAAGATCCCTTGTGGATCATAATTCCAAGGAAAGCTTTCTTCAAATTTGAACTCCAATAGCTGCTTAGCAGCTTATTTCTCTGCTTCCCTATGATTGTAGACGAATGGCCTTATCTGATTCTTTAATTTGAACTGAGTTTTCTTCTTTGCTGCCATGAAATTTATAGAATCAGAGTTTAGGATTTTCCTGATATACTCTAAGGCAAAGATCCTCATTGAAACTTGTTTGTGTAACTTGTAAGGTAACAAATTTGACCCAAAAACTCTAATCTCAGTGTGTTTTTCATATAAGTACCAATCACCAACTTTATTATGCTCTGACAACTGTAATATCTTCTTCATTTCTTCATTTATCCTTGGTTGTTATGTTTTTGTTAACATTTTGATCACTGGATGTATGAATAATTCTGAAAATTCTGCATAAGTGAAATATGCACACTCGTTCCTGAGAAAAGTAGTCCAGAAAATGACAGAAAGAGGATTTTCCTCTATGTAAAGCTTTTGAAGAGTAACTGGAAAGTTATCTTATTGAAAATATAAAAACATGTGGAAGAGGAAGGATGTGTATCTGAACACTCCTTCAATTGAAAAATTGATCAATTGATAATGAATATTGTCTGCAATGTAACCAGCATAATCAAAGATTATAGATGGGGGTTGTCTTGGGGTAAAAGTGGATAAGAAACCCAAGATGGATTCATCTGTGTGTTCATCAGTAAAGTACCCTAAGATTAAGGAAAGCATGGAAATCACATGTCTTGAACATTTGGGAATCTGGAAGTGGAATATGGGGGATTTATTTGAGGAACTTCTACATGCAAAGGCATAAATGTCTGGAAAATCATGAATCTCTTGGGAAAATAAAGGCCAATATACAAATTGGTAAGGGCCTCTATGGATAAAGGGACTACTTGAGGATCAGGCTGGAGGTCTAGCATCTGGTTAATGGATTCAGCAGTAATGGTGAGAAGCACTTCTTTGTTGGCATTTATTATGGCTCTCTGTTCAGGCACATAATATTGTTGACATAACCTAATGACTTCTTGACATGGATGAGTTACTGGAACAACATATTTAGGCAAGTGTGATTCCAAAATATGGACTTCTTCTTGATTATCTAAGGATTTTTCATAGCTCCAGTTACGAATGTCTAGCAGATTAAATTCAACAATTGGGTTTCCTATCTTGTAATCAATATCAGCTAAAGGAATATGTACAATGTATATGACAGGGGGTTGCAAAGGATTTACAACAATAGCAGTCTTAGAAGTCATAGCTGGAGTTGTTTTTGGTACTTTGGAACCTTCAGGATTGCTAGAACTCTGCTTTTTAGTCATTTTAGGCTACTTCTGCAAGTTTAGACATGAGTTTGCAGAAGTAAAGTTTCTTTAGCAGAGGTTTCTTGGATAGAGAATGGGAAAAATATGGGCTTCTCTTGGGTTTTTCTCTTTAATTTTGGATTCTAAATAGGATATATAGGCTTTTACTAGTTTAGACACAAGAAACAGGGGTTTCTTGGGCTTTTTACTGAGCAATTGGGCTAAAAATCATTTGAATTTAGGCACAGAGGCTTTAGGATACCTTCAGAGGATGTCTGGCTTAATTTAGAGTTAAAACAGTTTATAGAAACTATAAAAAACTCACAATTTCCTTTTAAAACAATGTGCAGCAAGAAACGGGGTTTTTTGGGAGAAAATTTGACAGGGTTTGGCCTATTTTTGGACTTTTTGATAGGTTTCTGCTGATAAATTTGAACTTTATGAATACAATTTTCCTTTTAAATGTCTTTCAAGATTGAAACATGTTATAATTTCAGAGAAATACATGTTATACGCAAGTATAAGGTTTCAAGGAGGTTTCTGAAAGTTTTGAACGGTTTGAACAACTTCTGTGGTATCTTTTCGAGCAATTCAAAGCTTCTCAACAATCTTCAATGGTACAAGTTGAAATTTGCAGGCTCTTAGCTTGGAAACGGTGTAAAATGTTGGTTTTGAAATCGGAAAGGTTTATACAGGATTAATGCACAGAAAGGGGCAGGAAATGAATGTATTTCCTCTATCTTTTAGGTATTTTTGGTTACATTAACTCTGCAATGAATGATGGTCACATCGGGCGGGAATGGTGGTTTTCAGGCTCAACGGATCAAAACAACAAGTAGTTATTGCATAGAATTTGGGTGGTAAGCTGTTTTGGAGTGATCGAACGCAATCCAATCAAAATCAAGCACGTGGAGGAGGGAGAAAATCCAAATACTGCCCATTTCGCGCAAAAATGAAATGGAGAAATATGCGCAAGTTTATTTGCGAAATTGCGTTTCCATTGTTGGATCTTGGGGTTCAATTGTGAACGACCCAGATCTCTTGTGGAAGTTGCATCGGGATGGAGAGTGGGACCAGGGTTGTTATATGCGGCAGGGTCAGTTTAAACTTTAGAAATAATCATTTTAAACGAAGTTTAAAACCTTAGGTTTTAATATGATGCGGCGGATAAGTTCTATGTGTTAATTAAAACATTTGCCAACATTTTTATTATACATATGGGCGCGGGTTTTTTATTATATAGTTTCTCAATTTATGACAGTTGTTTTAAAACTATAGGGGGCTAGGTATTTATTTATAGATATGTTAAACCAATGGGATGAGGGCGGGATTTTAATATTTCTCCCATGGGATATTATATCATTGGTTTAAACGTAAAATAGTGGGTTTGCGAGTTATATTTAAAATAAAATGTTTTTAATAATATATGGGTAGGTGTACCTTAAGGAATTAATATATATAGTTAGTAGTTAATATGAAATAAAGGGTGAAGTGTAGGGGATATGAAAATACATGTTTTAGATCTAAGTAAAGTGAAAATTATAGACAAAATAAAGCATTGTTGTTTCTTTTATTTTTCACACTTTTAACTTAGGATAAAATGTATTTCATGGGTTTTGAGTGTTTTGAAAGGAAAATGAAATTAGTTACTTAGGGTTTTACTTTTACTAAGTAAAAATGGGTTTTTACTTAGGAAAGGGATTATGATTTATGAAATGAAAGATAAATGCTGATGAATGTGGGTTTTATGTAGGAATTCAATATTTTTAACCAATCATTCATCGAACCTTGGGTCTGGTCCCAACAGAAGTCAGAGAAATGCTCTATGCCTTTTTTACTGATAGTTTAGAATACTGAATATTTTTAGGGAAGGGGAAATTAGTGATTTTTTCCCGATGATGCCTTTTACATGCTTGCACAACTTCTTTCTACCTACCCGTCTTTATTTCTAACATTTTTTTACTTCAATTTCATGGGTCCATTTAGGCTTGCAACCCTAAATAATTTTTCTTTCAAAGCATAAATATATCTAAGTCTAACCTTATTTCATCTGAGGGCTCAAATTAAACTGTTGAGCTCCTCATTTATTCTCTAACTTAACTAATGATTTGTCAATTTTTTACTGTTTGACATATCTTTATTTGTTATCTAAAACATGAAATTCAAAGCATGAAAAGTTAAGATTAAAATTTTTAACTAATCATGGATTATGGAATTTATTAACAATCTGCACATAATCATTGTTCTTGCAGTAAAAGTAAATGGTAGTGGCATTTTGGCTTTCTCACTTTCAGGTCTTATTCTCATCTCTTTTTCTTTTGGGGTCTATCTTTTTCTAAGTCCTTTGATCTTTCTTTTAAGACTTTTTACCCTCTTTTATTTTTTATTTATTTTCATTTTTCAAAATATAGGAAAACAACTTGCAGAAAGAAAGGTATGTACATATTTACAAGACTGTCATAGTCAATTCAAAAATTATGAATCCTATTATTATAGGACCCTAACAAGTCTGTGAAAGAAAATTAAGAATCTAACCACCAGGAAGATGTATGAATGTGTGAGACCAATTACTATTAGCTATATTAGTTAGTTTAGTATTTTTTCCTTTTAATCCAAGTACTAAATTAAATGAAAAATTTGCAAGAGCATTACCATGACTTGTCTTCTAGGTGTTGCATATCGATTAGGTATGTATAATGGAAGGGAGTGTGTGAAATGGTATTAATTAATGGTGTGTTGATGTGAAATTATCTTATAGTGTGGGTATGAGAGAATAGGTTATGTTTCCAAATGTTGTTTTATCAACTTCTTTATCATGCATATAGCTCAAAAAAAATAGGAAATAAGGGCATGTTTTTTAGAAAGTAAGATGAAGTGTTCTGCGTATTTTTTATTGCTCCTTCCTCTAGATCTCCAAGAAAAAATGACCCTATCTTGATGTCGATGGTCCTGGCCTTAGTAGCCTTAATTTAGGATCTTCTTTTTACTACACTATAATAAGAGAAGAACCCAACCTAGAAAACTCTAGCACATTTCCATTTTGGGGATCCAACTAGAGATACTACATTCCCATCCCCTTATATTTTTCATTGTCCTCAATGCACATCATCATGTATACATATATATTTCTATTCCACGAATTCGATTAGGGGTATTACATGTTATATGAAGTATAATTATCATAAATATGATTTAGTGTTTGATAAAATATTTAGATTTAATACGTCCTTTTAACACAAACATTTTTTAAAGTTAAGTTTTGCATTTTATAAATATATGCACATTTTCATTTCCCAATAAATAAATGATGGAAAAGGAAAACAATAAGTTTTATATTTTTTTATCTTCATTAATATTTTATGTTTAAATAATATAATGATAAATTTGTATGTTGAAGACATATATTAGGGATAGCTTTTACCCAATACCCATTAACCTTTAATACTAATCAACCAATGGCATTGTTTTCTAAACTCCAATGCAATCTACATGTCACGCCAAAAATTGGTCTGATTTTTTCTTATCTAATTTAGATTTACTTTATCTTATTTGATCAAATTTTCCCACTGTCTTTTGTCATCTACCATGGCCTCCATTAGAATATACATGTTTGATTAATAAGATAATTTCTTAATAATATTTGATATTTTAGTATGCAATTGAATGAAGTCCCACATGGAGCGCCATCAATGATGGGAAATTTTGGAAATTGAGGCATTGTTTTCAAAAGAAACCCCACTCCCCCAAAATATGCTCATTGTTACTCCTTGACAACATTTATGAAACCAATATAATCACAATGAGGAGGCAAAGAAGTTTCCATTATTGTTATGGTTATCATGTGGAGAGGGAAAAGTGGAAGGGAATTCATCTTGCACATATCTAGCTACAATGAGATAACTTTGGTGGGGAAGGAAGTGAAAATCCCAACAAAGTGGAAGGTACATGGTAGGGGAAGTTGAATTTGGTGTTTGGGCCTCTTAAGTAACATAGTAAAATGTTAGAAACATGGACAGATTGCTCTATCATTTTGTAGGATCCAAACCATGTCTTCACTCTAGTTTTGGAAATCCAAGTTTTTAAACCCCCAACTCCCCCATTTTTGCATCTGATTAGATTCCCTTAGGTTGGAAGCGCTTTTGTTTACAATATTTACATGGCTTTCCTATGGGGGCTTTCTCCATATTTGGCAGCACAAAATATTTGTGGCACTAACTAAAACTAATTACTAATTAAGAATGTGTATTTGGCAGGTGATAGATCACGAGAGTTTCTCAATGGAACTAGAGTAAGTGTGTGGATCTTGATCTCAAGGGAGAGACTCGCCTGAATAAGTGGCATGAAGGGTTAACATCCCATCTCCACCCTTTAACGTATAATGAGACTCTTGCCAGCATTTTTTATTTTTAAAACAAAGGATTTGGTGGGTTTGAGAGAGATGACACTCAAAGTCTTGCATGAGTAAGTGAAAAGTAAGGTTTTTAAAGCTTTAATGGCTTTGAAATTACTTGTTATGGGTTTGAAGGAGGATCGGGATTTGTTTTATGGTTTTGATGGAGTTAATTGTTTACATTTATATTTTTGAATGTTTTTTAATCAAATTTTGGTAGAATTATTGAAGCTTTAAATAAGAACGAGTCTGTGCTTTTGAAGGATTTATAGTTGCATAAACCATGCATTGTTGTATCTGAAGTAAAATAATAGAGCATATTTTCCCATATTTTAGATAAAATGCCAAATTTCAAGTAGTTTGAGAGGACGTTGGGTTGAAAATCTATAGCTTTAAAGTACAAAATCATGCCTCCTTTTATCACAAGTTTTTAGTGCCCTTTCAAGTCAATAAGGGGTAGCCAATGACTTTGTATGTATCAAAGCACGCATTTATTTATTGAGAGGTGAGTCAAGTTTCCAGCAAATTTGTGCATTTATTTCACACGGTCGAAGTTGAATTTGTTGTATTACATTTGTTGACTTTTCAAGAGATGCTACTTCTGTGAAATTATGATAGGAGTCAATAAGGCCCTTGTAAATCTTATGTTTTCTAACAAAACATTTCAAGACTATTAAATTTAGTGCTCAAATTAATTACACCCCCTAGCTTAAGTTGTAGAACTACAAACTCCGAAGAAGCTAAGAGTTTGAAATAAATTATGATATATAGAGTGGTGAATTGTCTTTATCTTCATTCCTACTTAAGCATGTCTAGCTTATTTTTTCGTACTCACATAGAGGTTACAAGTCTATCACTTTTTATAAGTCAAACTAAATTTGGAGATTCAAGTATCCTCATTTTTTAAAGGCACAAACTCCTTAAAAATTTATTCGTTAAAAGTAATAATAAATAAAAAATAATAAAATTTATCGAAATAATAAATCAACTTTAAATAAAATCATTTTAATTATATTATTTTTACAATATTAATATAAAAACTTTTCTTAAATTACTTCAACACTCTCATTCATCAACTTATAAAATATTCTAATTATTTTATTTTTTAAAATATATCTTTTATATCTCATATAAACTTTAAATAATTTACTTAAATAAATTTAAATATAAATAGCATACATTTGCATATAGACTTGAACAATAATATGCATAGCTTTATATAAAACCTAACGAATAACTCTCCAAAGTGAAATCCAACCCACAATTATTTCGTATTGGGTAATAATTTTCCAAGTGGCTATTTTGGAGGTGCGCCCTCCCAGCGTCTAGGTAGTAGTATAAGATCTCATGGGTTTGCACTTAATGAAACACATTTTTTATTAGATCTCGTGAACCATTGCAGCCATGCATGTGAGGAAAGTTATAGTTGAAAAATTGTGCCCTTTTTCTTTGACAGAGTTTATCAACTAGTCATGTAACCCACGTGAGTGATGATATTATTGCCTCTCTCGCATGCGTTAACAAAATATGTATGTTTTCCATGTGCATCTACTTTATGTTTGATAGGATAAATCTCATATTTGGCATATGAAGATGTAAGAGACTTAAGTAATAATGTTGATAACTATGTCAACATGCTCGTGATAAATTTATACAAGTGGTTTCATGTGATGTATTCATGCTATGAAGCATAACATCTACAAGGAAATGTAGGGGAAAGGAGAATGTCTATGGTATAAGTGAGAGTATATTTTATATAATTTTGAGGTATTATAAAGAGTATATTTTGATTAAATATGAAGACTGTGGATATTTTCAGTTTTGTATTTTAAAATCTACATTACGGAAATCTCCAATCTAAATTTTATTTTTATTGATGTTATATAAGAGTTATGATTATAAAGTTTATTATATTAATTTGGTTTTCACAAGAGTTAGAACATGTAAATTGGTTGTAGTTGAAAATAAATTTTGAGTTAAAGAGCATTTGAAGTTAAAATTTTGCTTCAAAAGATGTGTTCATTGGATATTGAAATTGATTTCGAAATGAAAGTTCTTCACTAGATGACTTGTGGATGTTATTGGGTTATTCTTCAATGTGGGAAGGTATAACGGTATGCTCCTACCTCTTCATCATCATATGTTCGCCTATACTCTTGTGCATACATACCAATGACAACACATTATGTTCGGGGTCACCTTTCCTATTACCATGGATTCCAAGCATGTGAAACTCCCCTTCTACAAACCACGATGCCTAAGGTCCTTGTGGCTTTCTTTGTGGATGATCAAACCCCACACTTGAGTTGGGAAAGTAACAACCTACAAGTTGAGGGTCCTCTAAATATTGTTAGCCAGTAGTTGATGAGTGAGCTTTGCCCCTTTACCAAGATCATGAAATGTGCAATTGATAGTTCTAGCCTATCCTTCAAAGACTATGTGCTCATGTATGTCTCGAAAGGTAATAAAATTGAACCAAATGCAATGTTTTTAGCCTCACCTTTGCTCCCCTCCATAGTCTTTTGCGTGGAGATGGTTGTAGTCCCTAATGTTGTTTGGAGTTGAATAGGTTGAGTAGGAGATCAATTATCTCAAGGAACACAAAGTGATTTGTGGATTCAATGTGTCATGGCCATATTTTAAATAACTACATGGTTGAATCAAAATGTCTTGGGGCCCTTTCTCACAAAATTTGTGGGTATTCATCCTACAACCAAAGGATCCTTCATTCTTGAGCTTGATTTTGTTGAGGATTGATATGAGGGTCATGGTTTCTAGGAGGGGTTAACTCAATCAAGAAGTTGTAGCATTTGAATTTTTACCTTCACGCTAGAGCCCTATCCTTGGTTTCACTTTGCGTAATAGTACTGAATTTTCCCTTTGATTTTTGGAGCCCTTAATCCCTGGAAGTTACTAGAGAGGTATTGGATGAGTATGTTTGTATTAGAGATGCTAGTACGGCCAAAGGTTCTGCTAAATTTGCTTGCTTTTATATATACATAGATATAATCAAAGGGATTCCCAGCATAATTGTCTCGTGACATGGTGATTGCAATTAGGCCTGGGGATGGATTGTGAGCATATTGTCTTTCAATGCACGGTATATTATGAATATGATCATCTATTGGCTTCCTATTGGGCTCAAGCAATGTGATGGGAAGTAATTACCTCCTTCTAAATCTCCATCTTAGTGGAAAAACTTGATCAATACTCCAAGCAAAGTGGATCCTTCTAAGCCCCCTATAGACATAATGTCTGATACAATTCTCCCTCTAATACTATCATGCCTTCCATTGCTCAGTTTAAGGGAAGGAGCACTATTCTTATTCCTCGGTAGAGCACTTATTCAACTATAACAGTGACATGGTTCTTTGTTGGAAAATTAAGGTGTGACTGTGACTCTTCTTATCAAGATGATGTAGTTAGTCCTCCAATCCCTAATGAAGATTGTCACCAACTCATGATCATTTATGTGTATGCCCATATTGAGGGTGCACACTAGCTAGATGTCAATAAACACAAAAGAAAGAGAGGTAAGAAGGATGGAGCTTAACCTTTGCTACCTCGCATAAATTTGTTTTATGTTAGTGACAAGCATGCCTTGCGGTTAATTTGTATCAGTATCAATGATAGTTGATGTTTTGGATTAAAATAATGTGCGTCCTTTTAGTTTTGGATTATTCTTATAGGAGTTTGGGTTGCGTCGTGACTTTTTGTATTAGAATTCTATGCATATTGTTTATTAATAGAGCTTATAGGAAGCTTCTTCTTTTTTTAATTGTGTGCTTGCACAAAAAAAAACCTTGAACACGTTCTCTCTCTCTCTCTCTCGGAAAATAAATAAATATTGATTTATTTGTGTGTGCACTTTTATTTTAATATTTAAGACAAACAATAGAATCTTTAGGGCGCAAGATTGGTCAATAACAAGGCTCAAAGCCATTACAACTATATAATAATAGGAGTTGAAAATGTCATTTATGGGAAGGTGGGGGTTAACAATCATTCCTCCTAACCACTTGAGATAAACCAAATTGACAAAGTAATAGAAATAAATTTAATAAATAATAAATATTGTGGTACATATTAATTAGGGGACATGACTTGTCAACTATTTTAACTTGTCAATGTGCATAGCTATATTCTCACATGGATTTTTATTCATCATCTCTCAAATTACACATTCACTATATTATATTAAACTACATGGATTCTTTTACATTATCCTATTTATTGGGGATATTCAATTTATGCTTCCAGTTGTTCATTTCATTGGTATTAGGTATAACATCTAATTCATGCCCTTAGCCTTTGGTCACACTCTATCAAAGTTTTTCTAATATTTTGGTCCTTGACCATAAAAGGTTTTTGGCCACTACAAGTTTAGAATTTTTATGGAAAAGGGAAATGTCGTTGTATATTGAGGATCACTTTACTTCTTGTCAAATATTAGAGGTTGCCATAACTCTCTTCATGAGATGATTGAGTGGTCGGTACAATGGGATGTTACCATGTCCACCAGGTTTCAAATCCCACGGGGGGGGGGCATCTTTGGCCCATTGTGATAAGGCTCAAGGAGTAGGCTCCCCCACCCTCGTGGGGTTTCGACTCTTGCTAAATCATAAATTACTGGTATATCTAGTTTATGGGTTGCTAGATATATTCTTGGTGTTATAGCGGCAACCACTAAAATTGGTCTTAGACTTCACCTATATTACTCTATTGAATTACCAATTCATCATCATCATCATCATCATCATCATCATCATATATATATATATATATGCATATCATGTTTCCCTTGCTTTATTACGCCGAAGGCATTCTTTTAGGCGAGGTGCATTAGAGCTCTTCGTCTACCCGCAGTGAATGAATAAATACCATGTGTGTTTATTTTTCCACTTATAAACCACTACCACATGCATCACATATGTTCTTTACTTAATATCGGTTCTGTGCTAGGTCCAGTGTCACCTGAATTGACATTTATCGGCCATTCTTCATATCCACCACAGAAATCGATCACAAGTGTTATGCTCCCTGGTCTCCATGTCCTACACAGAGAAAACCATGCAGAGAGGTTAGTAATATAGGTTAAAGTGTCTGTCTGCAATTGTAGAGGAAATAATTCGCAGCAACAACGTGTAAATTGCTTAAATTTGTGCGCAAGACTTCAAAGCCCAGAAAAGGTGCCCCAATTTTCAGCTCTAGATATTAACTAAATGTTTACCAAATTTTTTAATTTTCTCAAGAGAGAAAAAAAATTACAGAATAAGAAAAATACTACAATTTCCATAATATTTTAAATTAAGAATATATATAATTTCCATATTTTAATTATATTTAAAAAATCAAATATTATATATAGACCATTTTCATTTATAAAATATATTTATATTATTTAATATTTAATTTAAAGGTCGTTGGTGGCGACAGAGTGGTAAAGTCGGCCTCGTTATGACGGACCGGTCTCGTGTTCGATCCTGAGCAAGGTCGTGGCTTGCCGAGCGAGTAGTTAGACTAAACCGGGCCAAAGCCCACTACCTTTTTTTTACCCTGGATGCAAGTGACAGAAGTGGCACAAATGATAATCATCTCTCCCATGCCCTTGAGGATGGAGATCTACCTCGCAAAGCCTCACCCACTGCAGATCCTCAAACCGTTAGCCATCCACACGAGACAAACGGGATAAGGCATGATGACGAGACATTGGGTACAACACTACACTCTCCAGGGTACCCCTCTGCAGCAATCATCATAAATGATTAACAAGATTGAACTAACTATCATCCATCACTCTTCCCTCGAGCCTGCTCAGGAAATTGGTTATGGAATGCATCCACGTGCGAGGCTCACTTATGACCATCCCCCTCGCATGTGTCCCGGGCCTTATAAAAGGACGAGCCCTTAGCCCAGAGAAACTCACAGTAAGTTCCCTCAGTCTTTACTTTTGACTCTGCTTTGCCCCCCGCCCCCCTCACCCCCGCCACCATCCTGCCACGCAGCCCTCTGCCCAGCGCTGTGCTACGCAGACCCCTCAAGGCTGCGACTACCCAGTCTGTGCATCTCATCCCTGGCCCTTCTGCTCCCCTTGTCTTCAAAATTGTCTGTCCCCCTGCTACACACCCTTCCTTTGAAGCCTCTCCCTTGCCTCATTGGGCAATGGCTCCCAGATTGCGCCAAGAACCATCCGCGGTAGACAAAGAGGGGCTCTACCCAGACGTTACCACCGTGGAGAAAACAACCGTTTAGAGTCTGTTGAAGGCTCCTCCTCCAGCAGCTTTGCTAGACAGAGCCCCGATCTTGAGCTGGAGGAAGAAGTTCTTGTACAAGTTGCACAGAGAGGTAGTTGCGGTCCCCAGAAGTCTACCATCGCACACCAAGTGCATCCCTCGCATCGCAAGACTGATCTGATGCCAGCTTAGGAGGAGGAAGATGATGAAACTGATGTTTGGATTATGGATTCTGAAGGCACTTGGACGTGCATCCCTAATGTTGAGGATCTGGAGTCCCCCATCCTCTGCACACCTATCCCCAAACCCATGCGTCTAGTAGCAGATTCTGAGGAAACAGTTGTGCAGGCATACGCCTGCCCCATAGAGGAGGAAGTACCCGATAGTAATGATGAAGCTAAAGATTAAGGACTGCGAAGCTGCTCAATTCTTCCTTGGTTTTTTTCATGCATGATACCACTAGGGAATCTCAAGCTATACTCTTGCTTCTGCATATTTTGTAATATTTGGATACATCAGTGTTGTTGCGCATTTTGTATTTTCCTGTCTCATGTACTTTCTGGGCTGCTTTCCTCCACGGAGGCAGCCTCGAAACTGGGCAACTAAGGCTAGGATTGGTTAAGCACAACTTGCTAACCCCACTTGTAACATATTTAATGTTTCTCTTCTCAAATAAATATAGAATAACCTAATTTACCAAAAAAAAATTATTTAATTTAAATATTTTAAAAATATAAATATTAATTATTAAAAATATATTATTTTTTATTTAATAACACACCTCACTTATATTACACATTTCATCAATTTTGTATTTAAACTTATTACTAGATATTTTTTATTTACATTTATTTTTATCTTTATAATTTATATTTTTTGAATATGTTAAATTGCAAAATATTATTAATAAAAATCAATTAATTAAAAATAAATGGTTTGTTATATTTCTTATATTTTAGTTGTAAATATAATTTTATTATTAACATAAAACATTATTAAATTATAAATAAAGATTAATTTGTAAATTTTGAAGAAAAAAAATACATCAATAACTACCTAAATTAAATTTAAAAAGTTATTTTAAGTTTTTAATTCAATTTTAATTTAAAATATTAAATTATAATATATGAAAAAATAAGAAAAAATACATGTCCATTCAAATAAAATCATGTCTTAAAAAATTATTATTTTAAATTTTTTATTCAATTTTAATTAAAAATATTAAATTATAATATATAAAAAAAAATGCAAGGAAAAATATGTCTTTTCAAACAAAATCATATCTAAATAATACATTAATTAAAAAAAAAAAACACTACATACTAAAAAAACAATAGAAGTGAGACACTAAAATGTAAGCTATAAAGTGTGAGCAATTTCATCGTATTATTATTTTCTTTTTGTTTTTAACTTACTAATTATTTTTATTGAATTAAAGAGACATTCGTATATTTATTTATTTTTATTTGTTAAAAGTAGTTTATATTTGTGTCTAATAGACAAATTTACATCTATAAAATAAATGTTATTTAGATAGCAACTAAAGACACAAATACTAGTAATATAATTAATTGTTATATATAACAAAGATGTTCCTTCACATAAAAATATGTCATATAATAATGTTAAATTATTGTTTATGTGTGTCCATATAAATATAAATAATAGTTATAATAAATATTAATAATTATCTATTTTTATGAGACATATTTATGTGAGATGGGGAACTTCTATTCTTCTAAGGTTTTAACATATTTAATGAATCTTACACACTCTATTTCTTCATTTAAACATGTGAAATATGTGAGAGAAAGTCCAATTTTGAACTTAAAAATAAACATAAATATTATGGATTTATTATTGTGATAAAATAATTATTTTTATAATATAAACATAAATATCTTTAAAATAATTAAAATAATAATTAGCCTCAAGGGTTAGCTTAATTGGTAAAGTTCTTTTATTTTTCTTTCTAATCATTTTGTTTCAACATAATTAAGACAATGCTCACATCATGATGGACATGGCACCATTGATCTTCGCAATCAGGTCTCTAAAAAATTGTGTTTGATCATTAAAAAATCATTGAAAATTTGGCAAGCAATCAATGATTTGTTTGGATCCAACATCCACAATACAAAAGAAAATTATTTTGAAAAAAATGAGTTTTATCATCAAGCTCAACAATTTGTGACTAACCCCTAGAGATCTAATAAACAATGTTTTAGATTCTCAAATATATAAACTTGAATTAGAATGCCTACCTTTGATAATTCATCTCTAAATATCTTAATTTGATGTTAATGTCATGATTTGGATTTTTTTTAAATCATAATTAGAATCTATGGAAAACGATGACTTCTAAATATGGATTGCCACGGTGCAAGAGGTAGAGATGGGTATTAAGAATCCAAAATTAGAGAGATTGCATGAATGAACTTGAGGATGTGGTTTATCGAAAACCAAAAGGCCAAAAAAAACAACACATACACTTCCTACACATCGCTCAAGTATGCAAATAATTTAAACGCAACCACTTCGTAGGGCGTTATACATGTCCATGGGCAGCAGATCGATCCTCTACTTTACACACAAGTTTCTTCCTTCTGCTGGTATTTTCGGGGAGACACGTTTGACGCTAGCCACTTCCACATTAGGTGTGACTGCTCATGCATTCTGGGCACACAATTGTCCACTTATTTCCATTAACAAAGAATGAAATCAAATATACAACAAAGCTTAAATATCATACACTATCAATGTAGATTTTTAGAGCATGTAAAAGGTATTTCCAATAACGGAAAACACAATCAAACACAAAACAAAACATCGACAACAAGTGTGCTAGTGCCATTATTGTTTACGGAGGATAAAGTAATTTACCTCTCCAATGTAGGAGGTGTTGTTAAATTTAACTTGGAAAATACAATCGTGTCTCTAGAGAGTCCAACTCCTCCACTCACAAGTTTACCAATGTCATGTGGACATGTTTCTTTTAGTTTATAGAAATGGAAGATGAATGTCTATTGAATTTCACAAAACATTGTAATCTCCTAGAAATCATGGTCATAAAAACAACTACTCGAATGTAAGTATAAGTTTGAAAAATCATTTTTGTTTTTGTAGGTTATTTTGTTCAAAATTTTATAAATACTTCCCTATGACAAAATGATTTTGTGTCAGTTTTGAAGGGATTGGTAGATGGAGAATTGAGTTTTCGTAGACATTTATTTCCCAAAATAAAGATGAGTTTTCATAGTAAGTTTAAGGTGGGTTTGGGATAAATTTGTTAGCGTTGTTAAAATAAATTTTCTTTGAGGTTTGATGGGATCATTTTGGCACCTTAAAATAATTAGAGGGTAAAGTTTTCTTTTTCTTGGCGTAAATTTTGTTGGATTTTATTTGATATATGACGTTGAGCTCCCAAGACACAATGATAACATCAATGATTATTTAGCAAGAAGTGTTTCACCTTCTCAAAATTCCTTTTCTTAAGCCTTTGGAAGAATGGTAGAATTAATACCCCTTTGAACTGAGCCATATAAGAAATATAAATTCATATGTTAGAGGGCACCATAGGAATTGAGTTGTTGAATTATCCATGCACATCCACTTACTCAAGTGTGTACCCTTAGACAACCTTAAAACATCCTATAAAATAAATTTCAACATAATTCAAACATATGCTTCCTCCATCTATGTTTTAATGTACAACATAATCAATTCACAAAATTCTAAAGTGTTGTTAATATTATATCAATTATGGGCTATCCTACACCATAATCCATATGCACTACTACAATCACAATGACGATTCCACTTTCAAATGCATGTTGGTTTAACAAAATATCAACTATGTGAACAATGTAAATGATGATCCCATAAAATGCATGATGGTCCAACAAAATAATGACCATATCAATAATGTAATATCTATAACTTTGCATTTGGTCACGTGGAACAATAATCCTCTTGTTTATGTTGGTGAAGAGATCACAAATTCCAACCTTCAACCATTCATCCAATATATCACTTCAATCATTCATGCAATATAACACATGTAATTTCATATCAACAATGGGTTATCTTATACCATAATCCACATGCACTACAACAATATCAAAGATGATTCAACTTTAAAATGCATGATGGCTCGAAAAAGTATCAGTTATGTCAATAACGTAAAAAAGTATTCCACTTTCAAATGCATGATGGCCTAACAAAATAGTAATCATGTCTATAACAAAATATATATAGCTTTGCATATGATCACAAGGACCAAAAATCATCTTGTCTACGTTGGTGAAGGGATATAAATTTCCAACCTTCAATCATTCATCCACTATAGTACATTAACCATTCATCCAATATAACACAAGTAATTTTTCAAAAAGGGAAGATAAGGACAAGGACTATCAAAATTCTCTCTTTTTTAATAAATCAAATAGGTTAAATTTTGATGTTTGAGCATTCATTATAGTTATGTGGTATTAATGTTTTAGGGCATCATTCATCCACATCCAAGGGATTTTCATGGATTTTGAATCCTCAACTTTTTGAAAAAAAAACATGGCATCGAGTCAAAATTTATTTTTATTTTTTGCCAAATTTCAACAAGAATTGAACTTTCAAAATTGTTTTAGGTAATCCTTATACAACATCTTATCTTAGAATTTACAAAATTAATAACATGCTTGTAAAACATTGGTATTTCCATATAACTTTATTGTTGTATATGTTTATCAATTCCAATAGTATTGATGCATGCCATTTATAATATGTATATATATGTCTTATTCTCTAGAATTTATGTATAATCAATTAATTAAATATTTCAACCTTGGATTCTAAGTCTTAAGGTAATTTCATTTCAAATGATTTGGACATGCTTTTTCTTATTCACTTTAGTAATTTGAAATGAAGCATAAATATCCATAATTTAATATGGTATTAGTGTCAATTGAACTTATTATATTATGGTGTTGTGGAAATAGAGCATGTCATTGGCAGCCAATGGGTCACGACTCTTGCAACCTATTGAGGTGATGACCCTCTTATGCACTTTGGACTACGGATCTCACATGAACCACTAATTTTCAACCTTTAATTAAATTATATTGGTGACCCACAAAAATGTTTTGATACATAATACTGAAACCACCACCACCAAGGTTCAAGGTTAAATTCTCGTCCTAGCAATGCACACTAATATTTTTGTCTTTGAATAATTTCTTTTCTTAAACATAAGTTGTTTGGTGTTTATTTGAATGGATGGTTTCATATCTCTAATTGAATTATAATAGTGACTCATGAAAATGTCACAATACATTATGATGCTCTATTTCCTTATACTCCAATAGTCATTAGAAAATTCTCCTTATAAATCACCATATTATTGTTCTTGACAGCTCCATTAAAAATACTAAATTAAATTAACTTAATGAAAAATGAGTAACTCAAAAACTCATTACATCCTTCTATATTATGTTCATCTAAATTTACCCTCCCTAAACACTCTTTAAAAAAATCATTTCAAAAAAAGCTCCAATATTTAAGTGATGTAACTATTTGGCATTCCATTCCCACTTCGGGGTATGCTAGTCCATAACATTTCGATGTCACCGTACTTGTGCCAACGTCAAAGGAAAGACAAAAATGTTGGAAGTGTCAACTCCTCTCCACAAACCACCGACACATCTAAAAGGTGACTTTATGGGATGCTACCAAGGTTCTTTCCAAAGGCATTGAATTATTTCCAAGTGTCCAATCAAATCATCTTGACAACCTAAAACTATAGGGTTATAATAAATTCAGAAGGGATCATAAGTTTGAAGGGTTCTCAAATAATCAATTAAAAATAGAGTATGATTAAGTTCATGGCCCAGAAAGAGGAGTTGTATGGTACACACATATCAATCACTACCATACGATATATACATTATCCATTTGATTGCGGCTCTATCATATTTTGCGGTTCCTTGATACTCTACAAATTTATGTTGCCCTCGAAACCATTATTAGAGCCACCATTAGAAAAAAATGTCTCAATCCAGTGTGAATGATGCCTCTATATGTTAAATATATTAATTGGTACATATAAAGTATGTTATGAAAAGATGATTATTTGAAAGAGTTGGGTGTGTTTTTTGGAATACAACGTTTTGATACAAGGTTCTTAATATAAGAACAATTTTGTGAGGCCCTCGCATTTTGTGTAGCCATTCTTCAAGGAAGTTTTCATGAAAGTACAATGGAGATGGAAAAAAAATCCTTATTATTATACTTATCGAGGTAGGTATATAGTGATCGATAGATTGTTGATCTCATATTAATTGTTTTATTGTTGATCTCATATTAATTGTTTTGTTTTGCTTTGTTTTGTTTTTTTTTTTTTTTTTTTTAATCAAAGTTTTTGATTGTTTGAGTAGTGCAAACTTGGATGTTAATGTTTAACCAAAGTTTTACTATTGTTTGATTGGGCAACCAAACGAAGCTCTTATTGTGACCTCGCTTTCCATTACCCTATTAACTTTAGTTCCAATTATCATATCATATCGTAAGTTTTATTTTTTAGACCAGCTTCTAAGTATCCAATGACAAATATACAATATTAAATTCAGCGAAAACACGCTACAACCGTTGTTAATATTTATTCGGCAGGTATATCGTCTGCAACGCAACGACTTGTAATAAAATGTATTGGCTTTATTAAAAAGTTCATTTAAGCAAAGGATATTAGTGTTGCTATTTATTTATTTGAATATAAAAATCATATTAATATAAGTGGAATAGAAAAATCATAGTGGTTTTATTAAAAATTAAGAGTTTATTAAAGTAAAGGATAATAGTGTTGCTATTTATTCATATGAAAAGAAAAACTATATTAGAAATTTTAATTGAGAAATTAGTTATTAGCTTAAGAGTTAGGTATAATTTAAAATAAAGACATTTGCAAGAAGAAGCGATATGAAATTGAGGAATAATTGATGAGTATAAATCTATATCTCAATTTGATATTATAAGTGTTTATCATTATGAAGTAGACATAATTCTAGGTTCAATATAGATGGAAACACTTGATGCTTTCATCTTAAATATGAAGATAGTTTTTGAGATTTTGCTAAATAGAGATGGAGGCTTAGAAGTTAGCAGAAACTGGGTCCTCGTATTGTCACGTTAAAAACACCTCGCACCCTGGAGTCGTTGGCCTCCTTGTTCCCCTACTCTTCCTTCGTCCCTTTATGACCTTTAAATTGACTCTCGCTTTCTCTGCATCGTACCCTTTCCCCTCCCTCTATCCGCCTGTTCGCATCATACCCTTACCCTACTCCTTGCCCTCACTAGGCTACCCTTCTTGAACCTTAATAAGTTATGAGTAATAAATTAAAAACACCCTTATAAATCTCCCCTCATTATCTTAGACCTTAATTAAACATCTTCCTTCTGCAATCCTTAGTTTATAGGATCAAATGGTTACTAGCCTTATCTATGGGTTACATTCAATTGGCCTATTCCTTGCCTAATTAAATAACTACACCGTCTTCTAGGTAATATAATTTACATAGGTCCGTATGATCTTAAAATTAGTATAAAGATAATACTAGAAACTCTAAAATATCTCTAAAATAAAGCCTTACAACTTTAAACAAAAACAATCAATTAATCTTAATCATAAGAGAAAATAGGTTTAAAAACTTAAGACTTTTTAACAATGATTTATATTTAATGAAATAGTAAACCTCATAACCTACATAGGTTCTTATAAATTTAAGAAAAAACAAACCTGTAAATCTAGTAACATAATCTACTATGACCTTTTTACATAATATTAGATACATGAAAGTCCTTTTCTTTGATCTTATATAAAAAACAAAAACTATCCATCTAATTCATAAGCTAAAATTGAATAAAAACTTAGAACTTTTTTATGGTTTAATAATTAATAAAATAGGTAGACATTATAATCTACATAGGGTCTTATTAAATGAATAATAAACAAACTTTTAATCTTTTAATATAATCTACTAGGACCTCTCTACATAAAATTAGGATAAGAAAGAAAACACTTCACTTTGACATTATTAAAAACAAAGCTTCTTGTAAAATAGAAATAAAAATAAAAATAAAATATTTAACCTGAAATTAAATTAACATAAGACTTTATAAAAAGGGATAATATGAAATATTACACATTAGTAGCATTAAAAAACAACAAATTAACTAAATCTCAACATAATATAAAATAAAAATTATGTAAAAATAAATGTAATAATTTAGAAATTAAAACATTAAGTTGATGTCTGGTTGGCTCTCCTTCTTGTCCTTTTTCCACTATTTATTTAACTCAATTGTCTCTCTTTTTTACAGAATTGTCCTGATGATGGGTCTTGTTTTAGACCCGAAACGTAGACTTAAAAATGAGAACTGTGGAGATTTCGAGCTTTGATTCTAATAATCTACACCACATAAATCTACAATCCATTATTTTGCTATAGTACAAAGAAGGTGACTTTGTAGGACTTTACAATGACGTCATGCTCATAAGCTCCCTTATCAAAAGGCTTTAGAGATATCTCAAAGGTGGTCCTTTAGGATAGATGGAGGTTGATATAAAAGATGTAAATAGAATTTGACAAGGTTGTTGTTGATAAATATGAAGATATTTCCTATTGTAAGAATTATAGCCAAAACTTGATTACAGAAATCAAGAAACTAAAAAGCGAAAAGCAGATGTAATGGGAAAAGCTATAACAACTTATTAATAATAAAACTTTGTGTTGAGATTGCAACAAGATGATGAGCTTAGTGGAAAGAAGTCGCCTTCACTAAGTGGGCCCACAGGCTATTTTTGGCGCAAAGTCTATTTTTAGACTATGTCTATTTTTAGACATGTCGATCATGTTCTACGAGTTTCAGGATGCTATTTGTGGATGGTTGGTCAAGTTGGAAAAATAGATGGACTTCTATTTTTAGACATATTGGGCGGAATCTATTTTTAGACTGCTGCCTAAAAATAGATATGTCGAATATTATTAGCTCTTAATAATATTTGGACTATAAACGTTATCTTAGCCTCTTGGATCCATTTCATGATGGCCGTATGTATAAGGAGGGTGACAAGGAATTACGCTATTCCCGAGGGTTAAGTGGAGCTTGGCTGTACGGATACTTCCGCTAGAACCTGCGTGCGTAATGCCTATGGATTTATCGAGGTAACAGGGTATAGTTCAGTTTAACTGAGTTAAACATAGTTGAGCTAGTTGTATCTAGTCTAACTGATTGATACACTAGTGAGAGTGGTGTGAATTAATTATTAATTAATTCATTAATTATTAACTCATTAATCAACTAAATAATACATCAGTTAACTACAGTGCATGGACAGTTTCAGTGGAGACCAGTGAAGAGGTAGGTGAAAGAGCAGTGTGACTATCAGTTGTGACTATACCGTTGCATGATTTGCAACAACCAGTGATTGGAGATGCCAATGAGGATTGGTGCACAAGACCGGAGTAATTCGAGTTCATTCGTAGCCATTCTTCAAACAGGATTGCGCAAGAGAGGTGTTATCGTGCGTAGGATTGAGCATGTGATTTGCTAGATCGGGCTTGATTAGTGTGTAGCAATTGGAGATTGTACCAAGAGCTTTGTGAGGAGCTTTGTATAATGATTGCTACATGATCTCTATGACATATAATATACAGATATTTGGGGGTTTTCAGCTTTAAGCTTTCCCATAAAATATTGTGTTCATATGTGTGATTATTTATGGTTTTAATGTGCGCATGCGATTGTTTTTATTTCCACAATTAATGATCAATTGTAGAAGAGATTATGTATTATGCATGAAGCTAAAATAGTGTGTAATCAGGAGAATCTCGATAAATAACATATCATTTATTCAAATTTCTACATGGTATCAGAGCGATATTGATCATTGGAGCAATTGCAAAACATTGAAGCGGTTGAGTTTTGAGCTGGTAGAATTCAAATTTGCAGCAGTGTTTTCTTGGTGTCGAAGTTGAGATGTCTTTCAACGGATTGCGATTGGAGTATGCCCTTGAGGGCAGCTCGAATTATATTGCATGGAAGGACAGGATGGAGGCGGTGTTGGATGACAATGGGTTGAAGGAGTTCATAGATGCAGAAATTCCAAAACCCGCTTCTAGCGATGCTGCCGCACTTGACACATGGCAAAAGAAGATAGAAAAGTGTCGAAGAATTCTATTGGAAGGTGTAAAGGATCACATAGTGTCCAGCCTTCATGGTAAGGCTTCTCCATTCTTGATGTGGAAAGCGTTGACAGACTTATTCCAAAGCAAGAGCGACGAAAGGAAGTTGGCGCTTAAGGATAAACTCAGGAACATAAAAATGGAGAAAGGTGACAGTATGCCCAAGTACCTCACGAAGTTTGTCCAGTGCAGGGATGAGCTAGGAAGTGTGGGAGTGACTGTAGATGATGAGAACTTGGTGAGCTTGGCTCTCCTTGGGCTTCCAAAGAGTTGGCATTCCTATTAGGACTCTGTCAATGGTCGGGAGAAGTTTCCAGGATGGGAGCGACTTTGGTCGGATCTTGTGCAAGAGGAGATAAGGCGAAGTACCAGGGATGGATCTTCATCAAAGAACTCATATGAAGAAAATTGTGCTTTGGCTGCCAAAGCAATGAAGGGGAAGAGAAAGAAGAATTCTTCTCAATCCGGTGCGAAAGGCAAGAAGCAGGACATGTCCAAGGTGAAGTGCTTTCACTGTCACCAACATGGACATTACGCAACTAATTGTCCACAGAAGAAGAAAAATAAGCAGGCTGCTAGATATGCAGCTGGAGAGGCCTTAGCCTCGCAGTTTGAGCTGGATTTTCACTGATCGCATGCTTGGTCTCAAGTATGATGGGTTCAGTGTGGTTTCTTCACAGTGGTGCATCTTTTCATATGACCGGAGATAGAGATTTGTTTACTGATCTGGATGAGAAAGATCTTGGAGTGCACATCGAGATGGGCGATGATGGTAGATACAATGCGACCGGTATCGGTACCATTTCCTTTGAGAGGGAGTCTAGTAAACCCTTTGTATTGAAGGAAGTGATGCATGTTCCAGGATTGAAGAAGAATATTATCCTTGTGGTGATGTTAGAAGACAAGGGATATGATGTTGTCTTTAGCGAGGGAAAAGCTTTCCTGCATAGTAAGGCAACTGGTGAAACCCGGAGGATAGGGGTTCGAGTTAAGAACCTTTATCAGTTGCAGGTAGATGGCTGTGCATCAATGGAAAACAAGGTAGAAGTAGTGGTGAGCCGGGATGATGGAGAGTTGTGGCACCGGAGATTGGGCCACCTTCACCATGGAGCTTTCAGACACTGAAGCATTTCCCATCATTTGTATGGCACTGCAGTCAGATCAGTGCAAGGGGTGTACTTTAGGGAAGTATGTGAAAGCCACTTTTCACGAGAAGGATAGTCGCGCCACGACGATCCTTGAGAGAGTTCACACAGACGTGTGTGGAACTTTCTCAGTAGCTTCGACAGCAAAGCACATGTACTATGTGATATTTGTTGATGATTTTTCTCGTAAGTGCTGGATCTTCTTCATGCAGAAGAAGAGTGAGACATACTCAAAGTTCTGTGAGTTCAAGGCATTGGTTGAGAAAGAATCAGGGAAGCAGGTGAAGGCTCTTAGGAGCGACAATGGTGGTGAATTCATCTCTGGCGAATTCAAGGACTTTTGTAGCACAGAAGGAATTCGAAGAGAGCTCATAGCACCTCATAACCCATAGCAGAATGGGGTGGCTGAGCGAAAGAACAGAACGATCGTGGGTGCTGCACGGGCGATGTTGCATGATCAGGGCCTTCCAATACACTTGTGGGCTAAGGCATGCAATACTGCATTATATGTGCAGAACCGTTGTCCTCATAGGATACTTGGCATGAGTACACCCGACGAGGTGTTTTCTGGTAAGAGGCCTGATATTTCCCATTTGAGGATTTTTGGTTCACCTGTTTACATTCATGTGACTAAGGTTGCCAGGAAGAAGCTGGAGCCGACCGCAGAGGTTGGGATATTTGTGGGGTACATTGATACACCCCACAACTATCGTGTGTATTTTCCAAACAGTCACAAGACTGTTGTGCGACGGGTTATCAAATTTCATGAGGAGAAAGCCATGAAGTGTTTGCTTGAGAGGGAGCCACACTTGCATGCAGATGAGGAGCTATTTGTTCCTAAGGATGAGCTTCAGGATGTGGATCAGCCACATGCGGAGGTTCATGGAGTGGAAGAGACCACTCATGCAGTGCCAACCATCAGAGGGCGGAAGCGCACTACAGAAGCTGAGCGACTGGCTCAAGATGCAGAGAAGATTGTAGGAGCACCTACATCACAGCGCAGACAGAGATAGTCACCTGACCGGTATACTGGATACATGGCTCTTATGAGCAAGTGTATCATGATAGAGCCATCCTCTTTCGAGGAAGCTTTGGAGGATCCTGCATGGGTAGATGCCATGGTGGATGAGTATGATTCGATTGTCAGAAACAGGGCATGGGAGATTGTCCCAAGGCCAAAAGGGAAATCAGTGGTAGGTTCGAGATGGATCTACAAAGAGAAGCAAGCAGCTGACAGGAGTGTGGAGAAGTACAAGGCAAGATTTGTTGCTCGAGGCTTCTCATAGATTGAGGGGATCGATTATGAGGAAACCTTTGCACCTGTCACAAGGTATTCTTCCATACGGATGATTCTTGCTCTCTCAGCGCAGATGGGGTGGCACATTCATCAGATGGATGTGAAGACTACATTCCTCAACGAAGTGATTGAGGATGAGGTGTACATAGAGCAGCCCAAAGGTTTCAAGATCTTCAGTAGCAAGTCACATGTGTGCAGGCTCAAGAGAGCGTTGTATGGGTTGAAACAAGCAGATCATGCTTGGTACACACGAATAGATAGTTATTTCACCGGACTTGGATTCTCCAAGAGTGAGGCGGATCCGAAACTATACCAGATTATGGTGGAGGGTAAGTTGCTGATCATTTTACTTTATGTAGATGATTTGATTTTGACAGGTGATGAACTGTTGATACACTCATGCAAGGCTGATCTTGCAAAGGAGTTTGAGATGAAGGACTTGGGCCTCCTTCATTATTTCATGGGATTGGAAATTTGGCAGCGCAGTGATGGATTGTTTGTGTCTCAAGGAAATTATTCCCAGGAGATACTGGAGAAGTTCAACATGCATGGTTGCAAGCCTATCAACACTCCTCTTCCTAGTGGATGGAGGAAAGAGGATGCTACATCGCAGAGGTAGTGGATGCCACTGTTTACCGACAGTTGGTGGGGTCACTTATGTATCTAGTCAATACACAACCTGACATATGCTACGCTGTTAACTAGATTTCACAAGCTATGGTTAAGCCTACCAAGCTATTTTGGAAGGTAGGCAAGCATGTATTGAGATATCTCGGAGGCACATCGGGATATGGATTATGGTACAGATAGTCGGATGAGGTGAAGTTGTGTGGCTTCACGGATGTAGATTGGGCAGGGAGCCCAATGGACAGAAAGAGCACATCTGGAGGGATTTTCAGTATCGGGTCGACAACAGTTTCTTGGTACAACAGGAAGCAGAGATCCGTGGCACTCAGTTCAGCGGAGGCCGAGTATATGGCGGCGAGTTTGGCTGCATGTGAGGCTATATGGATGAGGAAGATCCTGGTCGGGTTGTTCGGTTCACACTTAGATCCTACTGTGATATATTGTGATAATCAGAGTTGCATCAAACTCTCGGTTAATCTAGTATTTCATGATAGATCTAAACACATTGACATCTGGTATCATCATATCATAGATTGTGTGCAGCGGAAGATCATGTTACTTTCATACATTCCTACGGAGGATCAGGATGCTGATATCTTGACGAAGGCGCTCACCAGGAGAAAATTCGAATACCACGGGGGCAGGATAGGGGTTGCAGATAATCCTTATCTTGTTGAGAGGGAGTGTTGAGATTGCAACAAGATGATGAGCTTAGTGGAAAGGAGTAGCCTTCACTAAGTGGGCCCGCAGGCTATTTTTGGCGCAAAGTCTATTTTTAGACTATGTCTATTTTTAGACATATGGATCATGTTCTATGAGTTGCAGGATGCTATTTGTGGATGGTTGGTCAAGTCGGAAAAAATAGATGGACTTTTATTTTTAGACATATTGGGCGGAATCTATTTTTAGATTGCCAGTCTAAAAATAGATATGTCGAATATTATTAGCTCTTAATAATATTTGGACTATAAACATTATCTTATTCTCTTGGAGCACTTCGGTTAAGTGCACAGATGTGGCACAGGAGCTGACAGAAGGAATTACGCTATTCCTGAGGGTTAAGTGGAGCTATTGCATGGATACTTCAATTAGAACTCATGTGAGAGAGTTTGGTGGAGTTGATTGAGGAAGTTAATGGAGTTGTGTTCAGTTTAACTAATCTAAACATAGTTGAGCTAGTTGTATCTAGTCTAACTTATTGATACACTAGTGAGAGTGGTGTGAATTAATTATTAATTAATTCACTAATTATTAACTCATTAATCAACTAAATAATACATCAGTTAACTACAGTGCATGGACAGTTTCAGTGGAGACCAGTGAAGAGGTAGGTGAAAGAGCAGTGTGACTATCAGTTGTGACTATATTGTTGCATGATTTGCAACAACCAATGATTGGAGATGCCAATGAGGATTGCACAGTCAAGGCTGGACCAATTCAAGTTCATTTAGAGCCATTCTTGAGCAGGGATTGCGCAGTAGTGGCAGGCTATCAGGGGGCAGAGATTGGAGCATGTGATTTGCTAGATCGGGCTTGATTAGTGTGTAGCAATTGGAGATTGTACTGAGAGCTTTGTGAGGAGCTTTGTATAATGATTGCTACATGATCTCTATGACATATAATATACAGATAGTTGGGGGTTTTCAGCTTTAAGCTTTCCCATAAAATATTGTGTTCATATGTGTGATTGTTTATGGTTTTAATGTGCTCATGCGATTGTTTTTATTTCCGCAATTAATGATCAATGGTAGAAGAGATTATGTATTGTGCATGAAGCTAAAATAGTGTGTGATCAGGAGAATCTCGGTAAAATAACATATCAGTTATTCAAATTTCTACACTTTGATTGACAAAGAAACAATGATTGATCCAATTGAAGTAGAATAATTGTTTGAGATTAAAACTCAATACATAGAGAAGGAATTGGCACAAATGCAATCAATACCCACACTTGTGTTGGCATGTTATTATTTGATAAGTCGATAGAAGGGACAAATATTGATTGTGCCAACATTAAAGAGTAGAAAGGATGCATTATTGACATCGAATCTGCAAGAGTCATATTAACCCGATGACTCAATCAATATGATAAACTAAGTGAAGGTCCTATTATCTTGAAAAAGTTGGGTTATAGAATTTTGTTGTTCCTCGGTCACAAATTCATCACCATAGATTTTGGTTGCAAATTGAAATAGGTTGGTTTTACCCTTTGACAATAAGAGAATCCTACTCCTTGCTTTGCTAACTCATATTGTCATGTGTCATCAACCACCATAGTTTTGAGAATATAGAATCACAAGAACATATCACAATCCATAAAAGGAATACAAACTTTCCCATAAACTCTTTGAAGGGATAATTAATGTAATGAACACAAACACGCACACAACGTATCGATTGAATCTACCTTGAGGAGTTGTAGGATATAGTAGTATCCTCCCCTTAGGTTTGTTCTCATAATTGACATGTTGAGCTCCTAATGAATGCATTATTGTATTAACCTCCATCCTTATTGTTAACCTACCTTGTGCCTTGAAGAATATAAGTTTTACTTTTATTTTATCCTTGGAATGAGTGGAAATGCCTAGAAGGTTTTCCTTGGGATATATAATAATAATAAAAAAAAACTAACTAACATATCCTAGTCAAGGGTTATGACCTAACTAAATGGCATGAACTATCAACCAATGTTCTTATTTAATGTGTGTATACACTATCACATGGCATTGTATTTATCGTCTCTCATACTACATATTCAATAGATTATTTTAATTCCTAAGAAGTTGTGTTATATTATCAAGTTTATTTTGGATATTTGGTTCACAAATCAATTTGTTCATTTCATATTCGGTAAGTGAGCTTTGTTTATTTCATCCTTACCACTTACCTCTTGGGGTGAAGGTATACATTTGTGCCTTCCTAGATGTGAAGGTGTGCATTTGTGTGTACATAAACACATATCTTCACCAACCACCCTATGGTGGGAAAAGGTATGCATTTCTCAAGCATAAATGTGTTCATTTGTAATGGGTAAGAGTGGGTCATGAAGGTGTGCATTCATCGTGCAATTTAGTCATTGTTTAATTATTTATTAACAACTCAAAGTTGGCAATAGTAAGTTGTGAGCTTTATAAGTTTTTATTATTGAATTGAGTTAACTTGATTTTGAGTTTGACTCTTTGTTAACGAAGTCGATTATTATGGTGAGCCGCAAGATTTGTGAATACTAACATGTAGTTGATTAGTGTATAACTCACAAGTTATTAACTCCTTAGAGTTCGGATTACAATCATATAGAAAAATCATCATCTCCTTGACAATAAATATAAATGCCAAAATGGATAATTGGAAGCCCTCATTTTAAACGATTCATTTTATAAATAGAAATGTTACACTCAAACTTTATAAATCACAAATTATCAATTACTCGAGGAAGTTCAACTTGCAATCATACAAAAAACTCATAAGCACTAAATATAAAACACAAAGGAAATTGAAAACCCTCATTTAAAAAAAAATAATTATAAAGTAAAACTCTTACCCTAAAACCTCCTAGAATCTTAGCATTAATCATAAGTCACAAATCATGACTCTTCGAGTTAAACTTACGATCGTATACAAATAATAAATCTCATAATATTGAATATAAGTAAAAAAGGAGCCACAGGGGTTAGCTCAATTAGTTGAGTTTCTAGTTCGAGCACATCGATGTTGAGGGGTGACGGGTTCAATTCTCTTGATGCTCTCGAGGTTAGGCTCCATGTTTGAGTGGGCGAGAAGTCATCCATTTTTGGTGGATGCACTGGAACAATATTTTGTGGACGTAGCGAGTCACAGTATTTGGGAGACCTTGAACCACATAGAGAAAAAAAAATTCCCAAAAAGAAAATTGAAAGACCTCATTTAAAACATTTTTTTGATTTGCTATTACACTCAAACCCGATAGAATATTTTTTTTAAAGGAATAGGTAGCTTTATATTTATCAAAAAGCGGAATCGGGTCGGGCCCTTTACATTTAGAGATTGCTCTGTTCAAATCTTTACAAAAACTATTCAGAATAGGTCCTATAGCTACCCTATTTGTTCATTTTTTTTATTCTCCTTATTACACTTAATCTATAATTTTTCCAAAATACACCACATATTTTAGCAAACAACTTAAAAATTTTCAACAAATATAAAAAGCTACTACCCAATTCCTTCCATCTCATTGGAAGGACTTTATTCTTTGATCCATTTGTTTGCTAACCTCCATAGTGGGAATCATCGCTTCCTCATTGTGCTTTTATTCTACTTCCATGGCAAACTAAACATCGAACGGATATGCATCTTCTAGCCTAAAAACTTCCTTCGGAAGACGCCAACCATTGTTGTTGCCATCATGACATCTATATTTTCCACTTTAAGGTTCAAGTTAATTAATTCGGTGGTCGGTATATCCACAGAAACTTATGCAAATGCTTGAAATCCTCCACGAATTCCGGTGAGTTGACGGGTCACCTTTGGTAATTGAAGACGAGCTTCTGTATAATTTTCTCCCTTATATTTGCCACCAACATCGCTATTTTCTCCTCGAAAAAAACCATATGTTCTACGAGATAGCACCACTATCGTTTGTTACCCGGATGTTACGATTTTGAGAGTTATCCTTCCCTGAATGCGAAACACTTTCGTATTTAAATGTTTCATAAGACTCCTTATATTCTCGATATGTTCCTTGCCATCTTATTGATGGTCTTGGATTAACAAACATTGTAAGGGGATCTCATATGTGAAGTCCCAATTATACCTCCCTGCCCCATTTGGTGTGGGAGTCCCATCCAGTCATACGGTACGACCACCATTGGAATGATTTGGCTACAATCGGACATAAGAAAGTACAATTCCTCCTTGGGCCATGAGGGTGTGAGGTTTGTGAGACACACGATGTAAGGTGTACTAGGAAGATTTATCGTGGTGAGAGAAATGAGCCATCGGTTAGAAAAGTAATAGTACTATCCTAAAGGGGGACCCAAGGCAAATGAGAAAGGCTTGTTGAGTATCTGCCAGTTAGTCGCATAGTAAACAACAATTGTTAAAACATAACAACATTCATTAACTTGATAGACATAACTAAGCAACAGCTAATTCATTAAATTATTATGTGAATAAAAGCAACATATACATACACATAGCCAAAAATGGTCAACTATCTATGATACATGTCGAAGGAATGTCGGCTCATTTAGCTTCGATTATAAGCATAAGATCCCAAGAACATTGTTATATGCATGAAGCAATGTATCCGGTAGTGGAACACAAAGCCACAACTTTCTTATCCAAAGAATAATCTATTTCCTATGTGGTACAAGAGAAGCCAAGGCTAAGCCTCCAAAATCATGGCCAAAATCCCTTTCCTTGAGTTATGGGGAGCTATTTATAACAAATACAATGACCTTGGAGCTTCCTAGTGACTATTTGACTTCTATGACTATTGATATTCTAACATGACTCATTACATTCCAATGTGTGGCTTTTCATATTCCACATGTGTCCCTTGGACTTCATTACATAACATTTATTACATAAGACAATTTACAAATGAGATTGTGGCCTAATAAGCTAAAATTGTTAAAAGACAAAACTCATCAAATTGATAGATCATTTATTTTCATGGAGTTCATTTGTGATGTAGGTGTGCCATGCTCTTAACTCCTTCGCGATGTCTTTGATCAATTTGGAAAGTCCCCTTTGTAGCGCATATTCACCTCCAATGCCTGCGATAGCATGTTCATGGAGATTGAATGTACATTATTCCACATCCATGAAAGCTTCATGTGTGCTTTGATTGGTGCAAAGGCATATTGTTGAATAATGTCCTTGGTGACCTCCAAGCCTTCTCGTTGTTGATTGTAACTTGATTTTTTCAATGTAATACCTAGTCTCTTGGAAGATGACCTCCCACCCTCGATTACTTCGAGGGTTAGATGGTGGGCATCCCGTGTTTATGTTTTAGAGACTCGAACCCATTATGTAGATAGTTGTAAGTAGCCATAGTATTTGGTTTGCTCCAAGGTGAGAGTAATTTTGTAGGCGAGCCTCAATTGAACTATGTCTATCTCAATGGAGACTTTTTCTTTCCTTTCCACATGTTGCGGAATAGTATTTGGAAACCCACTCATCTACGATAAAATCCTCTATTCGTTATCTTCGTGAGTTTCACGACTTCCTGTTCATTCTTGAATGCAGTGATAGGGGGCCATGACCTGTTGTATCGATATCATCTCGTCATATAGTCACGCCATAGTATCCTCCATTGGTCCCGACTCTTGGCATGGTTTCTTGCCATTCTGTAGTATTGGTGTATTGTGATGATAGTTACAGTGGTTCTTCGTTGATAAGGTGTTCTACATGTTGCTTCATCGCGACCAATTCTCTTCTCGACCTACAATTTTCATTCAATAAGTACTCTAACTTGTCATGTGTCGTTGTAGAGATACAACATTTTTTACGCATAACTTCCCTTGTATTTCTTCTATTGTTGGAGGTGATCACCCTTTTTTGTTGCTATTTAAGACTCGATTCGAGGATCATTTTTAAAGTATATATATCTTTGCTACATGATCCTATTCTTTATTTGACAGATTTTACATTGCAAACATATGTGGCTTTGTCTCTTGGTAGTAGTGTAATCCCCATCTCTATGAATGGAAAGATGGCCTCCTGTAGAAGTAGTTTGTTCACACCAGGTACTCGGCTCATCATCCTTTGGTTGGTTGGTGTCTTCTTCCTCACACTACTCCTCCTCCGGTTAAAGTCAATTTTCTTCTTCAACATACGTACGGCTTCCTCCTCTTGATACGCCTCTATTGTTCTTCCTCTGTCTGGCTTCCTCTCTTCTTCTTATCGTTTGCTTCTCAGAAACTCATCCTACTTCTTGCTCTCCTCTTTGGCTATATTTTGTAGCTCATGTGTTTAAAGGATCATCCTTCCATTTGTTGCTCTCACCTATAGATAAGTCCTTTTCTGAGGGCTAGCTTCTTTACACAGTGTGGTTTCCTTCTCCTCTGTTATTGCTCCTACGAGTTAGAGTTGTTGGACGGTGGGGTGAACTAGTCGCGGTAGTTGTATGTATCTTCATTTTTAGCATTGTACCCGATTCTTTAACTTTTCATCTTCTAGTATGCATATTGATGAATATACGTAATGTAATGAGTGCTTTGACAATGTAGCTTCATAATTCGCACTGAGATCATATGCATGGGTATTTTGAGGAAAAGTGTAGGCGCTTCAATTGTTCTACATCTCGGTTTTTAATTCCTTATGACTCTTTAATTCATACAATCCCAATCCTCAATGGAAAGATAAAAGCAAGGGATTTCTTCCTCTTGTGAAGAGTTCGAAAAAACCCTTGTCTAGTTTATTTGCCCTTCTGCATCACCACCTTGTTTGTCACATCGCGACAAAAAGATGAGGGGTTTTGACATTTGAAGCATACCAATATGTGTTCCTCAAAAAGTGCAAACCATCTATTGATATCTTGAAGTGACTCTTTCAATTGATTAGCCATGCATGGCAGGATCGATGTCGAATATCGGGTGATAAATAAATGTAAATAAATGTTCGACCAATCTCTTGTATGTGCCTCTAAAACTTCCCTTCGATAACACCCTGTGATGGAAATAAACTAGGAACTTCTCTTTGGGAGTCTACTTCCGGTATAGTTTTTGGGAATGCATATTGTGCACGAGATTCCATCCAGAATAAATGCAAACATGTGAAAATACGGTGCTTGATTTTCCTTTAAAAATACTTTGGAATGCCCCACCTATATATACAATTCATACGATAATATATCACTTACGATTGAAATCTTTGACACGTGTCACCACCGGATTGAGCATATATATCCAATTTTCGAGAACACTTCAACGTTCTTGTGCCGGAGCATTCAACGGTACATAGCTATCCAAATCTTGATATATGTCTCTCGGCATATTTATTGAATAAATTGTTGATGGGAGATGTTGAAACTTGGCGAGGTTCTCGACATCACTTTTTAATAACATTAGTTGTGTCGAGGGTAGCCCATTTTTGTGGCAAATTTTTTCATTTTCATATTCATTGGGGTACCGGAGAATCTTATAATATGTTTGCATATCCTCACCATAATAGTTAGCGAGGTGCCCACCACTCTCACTTTCTGAAGCACAAGGTGAGAGTCATTCATGTGTACGATTATCATTCAATAGCTTGACACATGGCATAGTGGGACTCTACATGTGATCTTTTGTATCTGGACTTCTAGCAGTGTTGATGTATGCATGAAAATCTTCTAAGTCCTCGGAAACTTCTTCTACATGAATGTGTTATAGATGTTTCTCCATGTGAACTATGTACCCATGTCGATGAAACATTGTGTATACGCATATATAGGAATACTTGGCTTTACACTTTGATACGCTCATCAGTGCTCACTTTTGAAAGTTCTTTAGAGGTTACTTTATGAGATGACATGTCTCCGATAGATGATGAAAAAGTGTTAACACTTATGGCATAGACACTTGTTTGTGGAATCACACTCATAGTGACAAGATCATCTTAAAACAACTAAGCATGCGGCAATACTTATAAGTCACATTTAAAGAGCCATCACGGATGATAGATCGTAGAAAAATATGAATGATAGCAAAAAAAAACTTGCATGCAAGCAACATACACATGAAAAATAGGGAGGGAACGCTTTCAAAATAGGAATGGTATATGCAAGGGTCACATTCGGGGCTTCGAAGTGCGCTTATGCACTGAAAGAAGCAAAAATCATCTGAGGCACTATAGAAAGACTAAGGGTGGAAGTAATAGGAAAAAATACCTTTAAGTCTTCCCTATGCGCCCATGCATTGTAGGAGACAAGGAGGGCACATTTTTGCCTGCGAAGGGACGAAGGATGAAGGAAGTAGAGCTTGAGGGTCTTCAAAATGCGCCTTTGCGCTCGAGGCAAAGGAAGGTGCATTGTCGCATGATGAATGGATAAATGGTTACGATTCGTGCCTTCGTGGTGCACTATTCACTCTAAAGTAAAGAGGGTGCATTGTAGCACTGCGATGGGTCCAAGGGAAAAGCTTCATGCCTTTGTGATGTGCTCATGCGGCGAGGAATAAATATGGGTTACACGGGGTGCAAATTTTTGGGCAAGGAGCTTCGAGCTCGGGGAAATTGCACTCTACACAGAAAAAAGTCCAAAAAAACGTTCAAATAGCACAATTTAAATGCTAAGATGAGAAAGATAAGGGCTTGCGAAGAGGATTTATAGTTATTATCGCATCCATGGTGGAAGAAGAATGGTTTCAAGAATTTGAAGAAGTTTCTTACATGCAAGAGTGAATGAATACTTGCGAATGAAGGTTCAATTGAAACACAACAAACACCTTTGCAAAATAAGTGATTGGCAACTGACAAGAAAAGAAATATTTGACAATGGAATCATAATAAACGGTAAAATATTAAGCATGCAAACTTAATTGCGCCTTTGTTTGATGAAGAACACTTCTTGATTCTCAGTCTGTACTGACTCGAGATGAAATGATGATGGAACGAATGATTAACTAAGTTATCTAAATAAATTAACAAGAAAAAAAAAATATTCATGCATGAGTGCCACTTGTCGTCACATGGAGAAAAGTTATTTAAGAAGGAGTTAAGGTGGTTCCTATTTTTGAGGAGTGCACCCTCATGCAACAAGTTTGGTCATGCATGAAACTAAAGAGGGAGCATGTCTTAGACCGAATGAGTGTACCCGAGGTAGGGCGCACTTGCTCATCCTTAATGAATGCACCCAGTAGGGTGAATTTCTTCAACTCGAAGGAGTGTGCTCACCTCAAGTGAAAGCCTTCGTCAACTCAAAGTGTGCTTTTTCTTTTGTGAGAGATTTTCTTTCTTTTTTATAGTTTTTTTTTTGTTTTTTTTATTATGTGCTTGGATAAAAGCAAAGTTTCTAAGTCGAAGGACAAATAAACTTACTAACTCGAATGCTTCTAATGGTTAGGTGACAACAATTGAGACACATTTACTTAGTAGGATGTGACACTAGGAGAAAACACACAAGTAACAAATCAAAACACATGACTATGCAAGGGGGCTTGAAACGACAATTAGCATAGGCTCGAAATCGACATGGCGGAATTGGAGGGTCGTTGTGTAATCGAAAACATTGGCGACACCTTTGGAGAACCCCAACTTCCTTGGTGTTTTAGTGTAAGCATAAAGTCTCATTTCTCTAGGAATTGATTCAATCCATGAGTTATGTTCAACTCCCCACTATACTGAGTTAAAGATATAATATTCCCTATTCCATTACTCGAGCGTATCCACAAAAACATGTATAACAACCTATATATATATGTTGTCGATGTAAGTAAGGGTAAATAGTATCGCGAAATAAAAACAATCGAGGTGTGATTTTTACATCTTTGGCATTTCTTTGTTGCCGGCAAGCTTGGATAGTACCCAAACGGATTCGCTTCGGGGAACACAAATGTTGCTTCAACGCAGAAATCCTGGAAAGTACCCGACGAAGTCTCTTGCTTCACCTCCTATGAAGGAACCATTTCTCCTTATTTCACCCTTTTATTTTTTCATTATTTCATAGGGTTGTGCATGGGCACTTATTGTTTTTTCATGGCCGAGAAAGGGATCTTGACTTATTGAGAAAGAAGAGGTTGTTCCTTCGAGATACTAGTTTTAGACCTTTGATGCTTTAATCACTAAAATTTTTCCCCTTATATTATTATACATAGATAGATAAGCAAGTACACACCATTTTTTACGGGACCAAGTGCGGGAATGAGAATCCTAAAATAGATATGATTTTCCTAGTTTGCTTACGACTTTTCGGTTGAAGGATCGTATTTTCCATCGGAAAATCGACGGCTTGAAAAGATGTGACAAATCAGGAAGAGGGTGAAAGATAAGAAAATGGTTGTGTGTTTCTACAATGGCCCTTTTACAAAATATTATACAAGCCATCTCAAAGCTCAAAACCGACTCATTCAAAGAACAATCAAACTAAAAGAATAAATTAAAACATAAAAGACAACATAATCGTGCAATGCATCTAATTATATGCAACCTAACTTCAACCTAAACTAAATAATTCAAGGTCGGATCATGTAAAATGGAACTTCGATGTAGCCATAGGATATGCTCTCGACCATTTATACGAAGGATATGATCGTGAAAGAGTTGACAAGAAAAACTTTGAAAACATCTACACTAACCAACGACGAAGTTAAACCACAATAGTGTATTACACTCCAAATTTTCTACCACATTAACTTCCATGATAATAATAATAATCGTTTGGCTATGAGCGCATGTGACTCGACGAAGGGCATGCAAGTACAAGCCATGAGACACGAGGGCCGAGATTAAGAAAGGATTCTTCTAATGCATACGCGGTAGGATCATGGACACAACCTTTGGGGAAAGACACCACAAGAAATACTACAAAAAGAAAAATCCATGTCATAAACCATGTCCTCGAGTTGACCACAATCCAAGTTTTCATGCACGTGAAATTCTTTGATGGATGATGTAAGAGATTCATTAAGATTAGTCCCTACTCTCTAGATTACATACGGAATTTGTTGAAATGGGATGAAGTGGTGGACGCTCAATATTCAAATTAAATTTAATTCATATTATCATACGATTTCTCTCGAGGTCTGAACAATCGTTTCTCCTTCGGTTTGATAAGCCTTCCTCTCTAAATACCGACATGGAGTTATAAACACAAGGGTGTGATCATTCTCATTCCAATGACAACTCACTAGTGTAGAAAGTATGCACTCTTATGAATTCTCTTCGACAACTACAATGTGTGTCTACAACCTCTGTAGACTATACCCTTCTTTCGAAACTTGAGCTCAATTTATAGGGAAATGGAGGTAGTTTCAGTTCCATGAAAGGAGGTGGATTCCTCTCATGAATAGATTTGAGCTCCATGGGCCAAGGGCTAAGCTCCATGAGTGGAGGATAAAGCTCGAGGCTGATCCGGAAACTCTAGAAGCGTCGGAGTTGGGAGAATATTCGACCGGCCAGGCTTCTAGAATTTACTTTTTTCTTTCTTATTTTATTTTCGCGGGGATGTGCGGTAATAGTGGGAAAAAGTGTGGGAGTTGTCACAATTTATAGACCAAAAAACAACGCATCGCGAGGGGAAAGGCTAAAAAGCCGTACGAGGTAGACTTTTAAGGGTTTATAGAGCTTTTCTCCAATTCTAAGACTTGATTTAGGAACATTGGTGCTTTAGGCCTCTGTTAGATTTATGATATAGGTGGTGATAGACCCATATGAATAGTCAAATTTCATGGTGAAAAAATTACGTTTAGCAGTTGCCCCCTAAAGTGTGAGGTACGAGGTTCTTCGAAGAGTGAAGTGCTTTATCATTTTTGAGGATTGGATTGGAGACACAGTCGAAGGCTTGTAAAAACATTCAATCGAAACATATATATATATATATATATATATATATATATATATATATATATATATATATATATATATATATATATATATCATCGGCGAGGTAATTCCCGTACTCATATAAAACTAACTAAATGTTATGGTACGGATATGGTTTCAATATTACATCGAAAGTAGACACGGTATGGGTGCGGCCATACATGCGCAGGTAGTCTATTATATCATGAATAATAAAACTCCTCACGGCTAGATGGTGGAAACTAGATCCGAGGGTCTTGATTTCCTCTTCCCGAACTAGTACGAATCTATCCATGAGATTGTTGTGTCAAATTAGAACATGGTATAAACTTGTAATTGCAGTCAAATGATGTGAACCGTTAACGAGTGTGAGAGAAACCACCAATAATGAAAATGGCTCTCAAAGTACTTCGGTACAATCTGTGAAGTGTGAATGAATGATTTGAGGTCGAACATATATCGATCGAAGGTCGATGACGCGGCTTGTAAATTCGAGGCGAGAAACACCATTAGGGCATGGATACGAGGTACTAATAGGATTCTAGATCAACTTTCTAGATGATGAGTGACGTCGATAGAAAGTGATTCGTCGTATTCAAGGAAATCCACGACACAAAACCATTAGATCGAGTTTTGAAGAAATAATTTGCGGGAGTGACTCGGGGATGGTTAACGTGAATGGAGACAAATGTTTGCAATGAATGGTTTATTTGAATTATCTCTTGAACATATAACAACCTTTTGCAAATGGCTTGGTAGCATTTGACCTAAAGCTATTTTCCTCGGCTGTGAAGAATTTCAATGTGGTTTGATTAACTTTTAGACGAAAGTTTTAACTGGTACAAGCGTGACAAAGTGTCATGTTCGAAGGTGGCATCTTGCTTTTTAAATAAGGGTGACAATTGGATTCTTTTTCTCTCTCTCTTTTTCCCCTACCATTGTTGTAGTACCTCTTTATTTTTACCGAAGCTTGGGGGAGGATAACATTGTGAGTCCATCTTAATAGCAAATCAAACCCTAAGAAGGAGTGGTATGGTCCTATTGTAATGAAATAGGGTCGTTCTTTGTTAAATTTTAATGGGTCAATAGGAGAAACTCGTCGTTTTTCAATTTTTAGGGAGTCGGAAAGAAAAAACATAAGTAAACTCCATGGTTGTTTCTTTTAGTAAATTTAGTCTCTCGGGCCTTTAAAAAAGGATAAAATAATATTGAGGAGAGAACTCTATTAACCATGATTATTCAATGTATACCTTTTTCTTAATTAGTCCATTTTAGTCCATAAAATGGGTAAACTTATGCGGAAGGGACGGCCCCATTCATTTACTTTAACGAGTTCTAATAGTTAAGTACTCGGCGATATTTTCATATTTCGAGAGTACAGAAAAGGGCTTAAAAGAGGACTCCCGAGGATTTCATTTTTTTGTAATTTTATAGACCCCAAAAAAGAGATAAAAGTATACTCAAATGTCAAAATAATTCTCTTCACCCAAAAATCTTGTATCTGCGCAAAAACTCAAAAAATTACATATATGTTTCCAAAAAGTAAAAATATTTAAAAATGACCTTTTAAAAGTGAAAAATAAATAAAATAATAATATTTTATTCATTAAAAACAATAAAAAGGGACTAAAACAAGTCATTTTCACCTTTTGTGTTTAGAACGGTGCATAGAGAGATTTGGCCAAAAAACTTCCGGAGAAGATATCGGGAAAACCGGCGGGTTTATTTTGAAATCATTCGAAACCGGGTAATCCACATCATCCTAACCTACATTGCTCTGTTTCATTTAATTTTGAGCCTTTATTTAATTTTTTGGGAGAATTTTGTGTTTTAAAATATGCCCTCGGGGTTTGTAGGAAATCCATGTGATAATCGCAAACCCTCGACAAATTTTTAAAAGAAAAATTGTCGAGGTTTGTCGCGGGTTGCGTGGAGCGCGTGCGGACGAGCGTGCGTGCACACGGAACTTTTGCGCGAGGTGCCATGAACATTTTAAAAACTAAAATTTCTCTTCAAAAATAGTTCGAGTTTTCTTCCAAATGGTTTACTTCATTAAATTTTTTGATTTGTAGGTTGTTTAACCATATTGGAGTGGTGAGAAGCAACGAACACGAGCTCATAGATAATGAATCCATGGATGAAAATGCGACCATGCATGCATTGAATAATTGTGGTTTATACAAATTACGAAATTTATTCGAGGATGAAGGCACGAAGTGGAGTTAATGATTCGCTGTAAATACGTGGGACGTTCAAGGCCATTGCTTCATAATTGGTGACCACCAGGCGGGGGGTCCAAACTGAAACATATGTTCCTTCATGGGATTTTCGAGGAGAGAGAAAGCATATCCTTATTTGGGGCCGAACGGGGAGGTCTTCCCATTACCGGCCTACGAACGATATTGTAGCAATGATGTATTAGAAGGATGGTCACATATATATCAAAAATATCTTGCGGTTGGAACTTAAAGTCATAGCATTTGTTATTTGATTGTGCGGGAGTGTAACTCCTCATGTAGCTACTAAATCACAAATACGAAACGACGGTCGAGTGTCTTGGAGGAACCCCGAAATTATTCAGGCGGGTGCGAAGGATATGACGATATGAAGACGATTGGCTAGATCAAATAATACGAAGTTGAAAAACTTTGGATATGGCGCCATTCTCATTTCATTTGCTTTAGAGAGAGATTCTACTTCTCTCTCCTCAAATGATTCCGATAGATCGTGGGACTCCTCGGGAACCTCGGATGGTGCGATGGGTAGCACTAAACTCGCCATGGTGGCGAGGTGGTTGATGGTCGGTTTACTCCGGCTTGTTCATGTGGCTTAGGAACCCAATTATTCACCATTGAAGACTTTCCTTATGTAGGAATGGAGTATAGGGGTGATCTGAAACATCTTTGCCTCCGGGGGCACGGTGGGACGAGACAATTTAGTGAATTATTTTGATATTTTTAATCTAATTTTTATTTGATTTTATCATCCAATGCGACAAAAATATTTAAATGCATATGTCGGTCCACAACGACCCGTGATGCTTCGTGCTTTGACAAGCGAGAATCACGGCCGTAGCACCTCCATGGGACCGGGCGGCGAGGAGATCCTGGTAGACATAGACACGGCCTCGAGAGGTTGTCCATTGATATTCCTGAGACAGAATAGAAGCTATTCCTATCGGGCTTCGAGAGACACGTGACGGGGTGTTCCGGGTGCATTCGGGAGATTTTTTTTGCGCAAGGTGGCTTGTCGTATATTCGGTGCCATGATCATCATCTGCAGAGGATAGATGATGGTCGATGTAGATCGACATTTTGTTTTTTGTATCGGTATCTATTAGATCATAAGGTGTTTGAATGTATGATCACGGACGATGTAATATTTTTTGAACACAAACTTATCTATCTTAATGAAATTACTACTTTCGTTCTACGAGTATCTTATTCAACATGGATTGAATGTTGTTTTGGTTTACTTTGTCAATGTTTCAAAAGTCTATTTAGAACACGATTAGCTAATGCATCGGCCAATGTGTTTAAATTTCTTGAAATATGTTGATATTCGATATAATCAAATTGTCGTTCAGTGAACCTTTAAAAATAATCTTAACAACGCTGGATTTCTAATTGCATAAACTGTTCCCAAATGTAGTACAGTAGGTTTTAATCCCGGCCTAATGATCAAACGTCGAATACCAAATGAAATGGCATCGGATAATAACTCAATGACTGCGCCATATTCGTGGCAAACTGTTGTTGCTCAGGCCTGTCCATGAATAGAAACTAATATTCAGTGGGTGAATAGATAACCCGACATGGAAGATATTTTGTACTACGACGAGGGCACCATCGGCAAAACCAATGTATGTTTGAAGAGATATCAACATCTGCAATATCAAGAGTAATCAAGATAAGCGGCGATAATAGTAACAACAAAGAAACTAATGTTTAGGCACGCTTATCTAATCTAAGGCACACATTTAAAAAGTAACTATTGTATAAGAGAGATGTTCACATGAAATTCAAGCATAATATCTCTTAAGATAAAGACTATTTATAGGTTTGTCTAAATAGACCCCATCATAATCGAATTAATTCATAGGCTCCTTTGCGAGCACAAGCACGACAGTGTAGGGACCATGCCACATTTATTGAATTTTCAAACGTACGCTGTAATTGGCAGTCGTATATTAAAATTCAGGTCACCTTGAATAAATGTGAGGGTTAACAATTTGATCATATTGAGCTTTCACACGTTTCTTATGAGTTTCGACGACCAATGCCAACGGTGTGCGAGTCTCATCTAATTGTGTTAAGTATAGAAAGTGTTTCTCCTCTTAGGAGGTGGTGGTAACAACTCGATGGCTAATTTACCGGTGACGTTATTTCACATTCCGACGGGTAACACGACTTCTAAAAAATAGACAAGTTGAGCAGGGAGTGAACTTCTGTGCGTAGTTTTTGCGAGAGGTTGTTACATGTCACAATCTTGAAAACATGGTAATTCCCAATTTGATTTATGGAGTCCGATAATCGGTTTAATCATGGTGGTTAAAACCTTGTTAACGGCCTCGGCTGACCATTGCTTTGTGGGTGATGGAGTAGAACCCATCGTCGAGTAGGCAAGTTGATCGGAAATTTAGGTCATCATAATATTTCAAAAATGACTCCCATGCTACGTGATAATAGCTTGAGGTACACACTAAAATATGTAAACGATCACATGATTGAATACGAAAGTATTGCAATTTTCGAGTCGGTAGTGAATGTGAACATGCTTTCAAACCCATTTGGTAAAGTAATATACGGTGAGAATAATATACCCATGCGCGGCCAAGTGAGGGTTACATGTAATGAAATAGCCCCATTTTTCGAAAAGGACGAAACTATGACGATTGAGTGAAGAGGAGCGCAGGTGCATGCATCTTTCGATCGAAAATTTGGCGAGTTGTGGCATTTTGGGTACAATAATACAATATTTGAATAAGGATGACCAAAATAACTTGATGTGCAATACCTTTTGGGTTGTGGCATACCAAGACATATCACCACCACATGCTCCAAAGTGGCAATCATTTTAAACCTTTTCGACCTCTTCGTGAGTTATACAACGTCGAAAAACGAGAATCCACGCCACGATGGTAAAGTGTCGCCAACAATATTATATTGCATGGATTGATATCGAATTCTCCGTCGATATGAACATGAAAGCTACGGGCGAAAAGGTTTGGGTTGAAGATATGCGAGAAATAGAGATTCATCGGCTTATTAGGATTCTCTACCCGTTTATATCTCAATATTGGGGCTCTTACCTCGTTCATAAAAAAGCAGTGATTTCTTTGACAGTTTCTAAGACCAAATCAAGCTCTTGTAGGATGACAATCCATTTGGAGTATTTGCCCCTCGGTAATTATTTTTTCAAGATATACATCATCGAGTTCACAATTATATATCACGGTTGTTTTACGTACCGGTATTTAATGATGGAATCAACTGGACGACTTGGACTACGCTGCCCAAGACGATTTCTCCACATGCGAATATTTTATTTTCGTGGGATTGAGATTCGGAAACTTGAATAGATCACATGTTCATTTGTGAGATTCATCCTCCTAAACGAAGACCATTCCAATGTTGTAATCGAAGCGACTAAGTATAGAAATTAATCATGGTTGTAATTTGGTGGATGCGATAACGATGTAAATTGACGCGTTTTAGTGCATCGAAAATATTTTTCGGCAATCTCATCCCAAATAAAAGGAACACTTTAGCTAAACGCGGGTAAAACCTTTCGTTAACTCGGCATAGTTCGAGATAAACCTACGTAAAAAAAATTTCTTTCCCTTGCAAACTTTGGAGTTGGCGAAGAGTAGAAGGAGGAGGTAAATTGATGATAGCCTCGGCCTTGAAAGGTCATTACGAATGCCATATTTCGAAATGATGATCCGAAGTAATCGTCACGAATACACACAAAAAAAAACACATTTTGCGGATTCAAACGAATTTTCTAATTCCTACATCTCATGAAAATAGCTCGTAAGTGTGTAGGATGATCATCTCTGTGTAAAGAATGAGCGAGGTAAATCATACAAATAAGGTTGTACGATAGGTTTGATATCATGAAAAGTATAATACATAGCTCTTTGAAAAGTTGCAGAGGCATTTTTGGTACGAAAGGTAATTTGCAAAAAGCAAATGTCCCCCAAGTACATATAAGCGATTGTTTTTGGTTGATTGGCAAGGAGTATATTTATTTGATTATAGCGAGAAAAACCATCCATAAATGAGAATAGTTCATTAGAACACAATCATTAATAATTTGGTACATATAAGGTGTAGGATAGTTGTCTTTTGGACATGCTTTGTTAATATCCTTATAATCGACGCATCTCTTATAGTCCCTTGTTTCTTCATAACGGGAACTATGTTAGATACTGATAAATCGATGGAGATTGGGTAAATAAATCCTGCTCGTAATTGCTTCTCAATTCGGCTTTGATATTTGCGACTTTAAAACGAGATGTATTGGACATAATCATTTTTTAATAGGTTTGAGTATACGGGTATGTCTTAATTTCATGAATTACAATCTTAGGATCGATTCCTGGCATCTCTTCATAAGACCCAGGCAAAAATGTCTCGAAATTCTTGAAATAGGGCTTTGTAAGTGTTAATCTCTTCCATCGTACAAGCACCTATATGAATGTTTTCGATAATTTCGAGTTTGACTAATATGTCGATAGGAAGCATTTGTAGAAATATTTCCCAAATTAGTCTCGAGAACCGAATGTGTAATCGATATGGGATTTTGTGGTTCCTTGACATAATCGATCATAAAGATAGAGGAAAAATCATTTTCAAACTTATCGATCGGTTAAAAATGAAGATCTATGATGTATATCATCCCGGGGTAATTCATCAAGATGACAAAATTTCTCGGATACTTTCACCAGTGTTAAATACATATTTGAAAGGGATACGAAAATGATGCGCAAGGTTGATCTTGATAGAGAAGATGATTCTTCATTGATCACATTCATTTGATCGGGGAGTAGTTGAAAGTGTGTCGGAATACGGTTGTCTTTGCTACATATTCCTTGTCGAAAGGACTCAAAGGCATCTCGCCATTGAAAGAGTCCAATTTTGATTACGAAGGCACTACCCATTTGTCCATCAAATGGTATAGTGCTTGATGAGATCATATTGGTGTCGGCAATTGTCTGCGGTATGTTGGGTGGAGGTATAGATAAATTTCCCATAAGGCGGAATCCTTCACTATTCCTGCACGACATCTTCGTATGGGATAGTTTTCCCCATACGGCCCCACGGATGTTGTACGTAGAAGCGAGGGTACGATGAAAAGTATGACAATTGATCGATTTTCACAATCTTTCCTTTATGAGGAAACATGATTACCCGAAATGCGGTAAACTATAGAAGTCATGGCATAAGACCAACTACGACACAAAAGAAGGTTGTAATGAAGAGGGGCATCAACAACCCCACCTCCCAGTTAACGGTTTTGCCTTCTAATTAGATAGGTAGATCCTGGAGTATTTATTATGGATGAAATCATCTTCCATCAAAGGCTTTAAGGATAGTCGGTGATTGGTTGAGTGTTGGATAACTTCGAAGTTTTCCAACAATTTAATGACATTATACATGTAGATGCCCCTTCATCAATTACGGTACGAAGAAAAAAAGTGTACGGATTTGACTAATATTGGAATCTAAAAAGCCATCGATGAGGGAGTCTTGGTGTAAAATTTTCAAGGTCAAAGACCATGAGGTTCGAATCTGAGGATCAATAGCTATGATAGCTAATAATAGTAATTTCCTTTTTTGTGTTGGACATGATTGTAGCACTTTAAAGGTGACATTCTTGAAGTGGATATTGCGAATCTTCATGATGTTGTAATTACGATCGGCTCTTACATGTGGATTGAAAGTTGATTTTCGAAGTACACACCTTTTGCGAGGCGGTTTAATCACTAGATCGGGATTGGTTTTCTCAATTTGAAGTGGTTCGGAAGGCAAGAAGGATGTATGTTTGGTGTTTGACTATAATTTTATCTCTTTACCATTTACGGGATTTTAGTTCCATAGTCTTGAATCGGGTCGCAACCATGACCCTAAGACATCATTAAAATATCTATCGATGAATTTGAAAGAAAGATCTATCATTTTACTATCTTGAGTGGGAAAATGGTCCTTCAGAGCAGTGTGGGTGAAACTTTGACAGGTGGAGACCTTGGACCGATGTGGACACCCTTTAGTATAGTGATCCTCGTCACGGATAAGACAAGGATAACAGGTTTTCGTTTTTCATCGGCTAGTTCATTCTTTTCTGTTTTCTCTTTGGGAGATGTATTTTGTTTGTTTTTATTTTCCTTTATTCTTATTACCGGTTTTAGATTTAGTTGTGGATGAGTCTACAACATGAATGTCAGAAGAAGTTTTAAGGGAAGAATCTTTTTTTGGTCGATATGGTAAATTTATAATGGGAGAAGTGATTTGGATGACTTCTTCTTACTCTTGTTAGCGTTAACTTTACGATTACATTGTACGCGAGAATGAGAACCGAGAAGGAGTTGTAGTTATTTGACTTGGACGTGGAAAATCAGGGAATTTTTCGTATAAAGTACGGTGTGTATATATAAGGTCTAAGTGTTGTGCTTGAGATATATTTTGTTCATGCAGCAACAAAACCTCCCTTAATTTTGCATATTCGGTGATCTTTGGAATTAATGATTTCATAAGCCATTAACGAATTTGGTCCGAATGAAAACTTTCACTAAACGTCGTCTACGTCTCCATTCATGTATGTTATAAAATGTATGTAGACGTACTTTGTTTTAATGAAGTTAATCATTCGAGTGCCATTGTCGTAATGGGTAGAGCGAAAGTGTGTTAGAAGAGTTGTTGCTAACACATTGAAATTGTTGAATGAGCCACGTGGTAGTTCAATTTACCACTTTGTAGCTAAGCCTATCAATGTTCTTTAAAATAGTCTCGATCGAATGGAATCATTGATTAAAGAGTTGGATGCACACCAAAGGTAGTAATTCATGACATGATTTGAGGGTCTTCTCCCAATTTACCTTCAAAGTTAACTGACTCACTAGGCAACATTTGGCATTGGCGGCCAAAACGGAAGATAACAAATCGAGATCGTTTGTGAGGCATGACAAATCTAGCATGTCCAAAGTTGCGATGAATGGTAAGCGACGGTTAGGGTCTTGTTGAGCAAGCTTGATAACCTTGAGGAACAATACCGATGCAGGAGGATATCCCGGGGTAGCTTGGAATAGCATGTGCGGAGTTGGAATTGGAATACCTCTAAGATAACCAACGGTAGTTGTACCAAACTAAGGTTGAGATGGTATCCAATATGTATAACTTGAGGGGTACGGTTGAATTTGGTGGGCTGGATTTTGTCCTATGGGTCCATATTGAAACTACCCTTGATACGGTTGATAAAACAAAACTAACTTGCATAAGTTTGGCTTGTTGGAGTCGTAGTTGTACCGGGGTTGTCACACGGAGGTTTGAATAGTAAAGCCCATTTGTAGGTCTAGGTTGATGAACGGTGACTTGGGAAGTGATTTGTGATACGATTGATGTTGTTACTTGAGGGGTTGTAGAAATGGGGACTTGGGAAACTCCGGGGATAGGTGTACCGGGTTTTTGAACGAAGTTGATACATCGGATTGAATTGAAGTTCGGTGTACTTGGACCGGGTTGTTGAATACTACTAGGTACGGATACTGAGGTATATTTTAAGCATAGGTTGGACGAGGTTGTTTTAGTTTGGGTATAACCGGTTAGGTACAATAGGGCTGATTATAAGGTACTTGCACGGTAGGTTGCAAATTTTGTTGGTTCAACAATGGATTCCACCTTGTGTTTACTCCCGGGATAGGAACTCCCATCGAGTTGTGGTGTGTAAGGTTGACCATAGCAGGTTGAGGAATTAGACGTAGTTTGATAATTTGTGGATAATTTCCACTAAAAGGTTGACCTCCTTGAAATAATTGTTGTTCTTGATAAAATTGTTGCCCCAAGGAGGTTGTTGTCCTTGAATAGGTTGTTGCCCTGGCATAGGGTACTACCCTTGAAGAGGTTCGCTTTACAGGATAAGTCTTGCCCTTGAAGTGAGCGTGGCCACCGAAAGGTATGATGTTACACTTGAGGAGGATCTTGCCCTTCGGGAGGATACTACCCTTGAGGATGCCCAGACGATGGGGTACTACTTTGAGGGTCGAGGTAAAGGAATATTTCTAGACATCATGTAAACTTGTTCCATTGTCAAAGTTTTGGTATCGAATCGTTAGGACCGATTGATTGTATAAGATTTTCGGAAGAGGAGATGATCTGAGAAAGCATTAGAAAGCAAGCGGTATCCTGGAGCGATGGACCACCATACAAAAAAGTTTCTAGCGAAGAAAGCATGGATGACTCACCGGACATGTTTGATGGTAACATATATCTACCTCTTGGGTATGGAGTAAAAAGGAATATGGGGTGGCGAATAATTGAGACCAAAATTATGTAGAAATTTAGTTAACTAAGAATACCAAGGAGTCTAGTTTAAAAGGGCTATAATGGTAAATCGTTCAACTATTACGCCTATCTAAAGATTCTTGACGTGAAGGAAGTACAACCTCTTCTTTAGTGTCGGTAATCTCTTCGATACTAATCGAGGCCGGAGGAAGGTTCTCGATGATACGAAACTTCACTTGAGGTGAATGGGGACGACCGGGGGAGTTTGGTATGAACTTCAAATTCGCTGACTCAAATGAAGTGGATTCGGAGGTTCAAGTTCGGATATCTCGGGTCAGCAAGTTCGACTATACGAAAATTCATCGGTTGCGACGATTGTGATTAATTTCGAAATTTCTAGTTGTTCTTACGTAAATTTGGTTTACTTACATGTGTCAGATGTATAATTATTGATGTATCCTCTTCTTCACCAGGTACGGTTCTTGATGGTTGACCTCTTTCAAATTTAAGCTTTTCTAATTAACTTGGTGTGTACTCGGGGGTTTCCCTTGCATTATTTCTGAAGTGTCTCGGTAATTCGACCACGGTTAATGTTTAACACGCAATCAAAAAATATTTCAGCAAAATAAACCTAAGTTAGCTAAGGAAACAATCAAAATTCATCACTTCTAGGAAAATCTAAGAGACAATCCACACACAAACAATATGTTTCCACACTAAAAACACTAGTTGGTGATGAAATCCAACGTCGTAGGTTCTAATATGGAAAACTTGGCGATTGGAATAGTTACCTCGACAACTTTTAGCAATAGAAATGATAAAAGTTGCAAGTCCTCCACTTATGCCATCTCGAAGTGTAGAGTACCCTCAGGAAATTCCAAGTGAGTCTAGCCGATGTGCATTACAAAGTACGGTGGGACCTTCCCTCCTGTCACCTTGGGAAAAATCACGGACAATGTGGTCACTAAGGTCACCAGCGGAAACAAATGTACTTGGGGGAACGATCTATGATACGATATAAACGCGAAGGGGCGAGGAGTATCAAGACTCTGAAATCCCCTTGAAGGCTCCTCGATATGGTAAGTACGAGGTTTGCCAACAAGTGACCCCGGGCTCTCGATAATGGTTAATGCGAGGTTTACCATTTGTATTACATTCACATATTCTCTCTTTCCCAAATGAGATAGATACGATTACCTCCATGGTTTCGACATAATCTCGTGCTTGACTCTTTTAAGAAGAGCTTCCCCGGAAGCACAAATGCCACAATTGGATTTTTCCTACCACGAATTCTGCTTGTTTGTTTAAACTATTTTGGAAAGTTTATTACAACCCTATTCGAAAACACTATCCTAAGCTATGTTGGTGGAATGAGCCTAGAAAATGTAAAATATCGAGATTGATTTTGTTAACGCGTTGTATTAATTTGGTTGTTGCTTAAGACAAAGGGCATGGAGTTGAAAATTTAATGATGTTTGTGACTAGGAGTCAAAAATACTCTAAATGCATTTAAATGAGAAGTGGAAATATTTCTTTTCAATGAATCTTATTTAAGGGAAAGTTTAGAGATTTACTTCGATTTTTCAAAACACAAATTCTTTCGTTGATAAACAAGAATTCTTTTGAAAAGAAAACTGATTTCATGAAGAACTCAATTTGCAAGAATGATCAATTACTCTTTTGAAATGAAATTCCTTGAATAATCAAATAAAAAACTACAATTCAATAAACAATCAATTTCCAAATGAAACAATCTCTAAAAATTCTAAAAACATAAATTTCAAAATCCAAAGAAAAATCTAATTTTAAAGTGTATCTAAAATGTTTGAGGATATAGCTTCTCTAGTTTGTGATCGAGAATAAGAAAAATTTCTACTTATTTCGGCGAAGTAGAAAACATCCAAAAATGCTTCGATGTTATATCGGGCTTTAGTAAGCTAAAATCTCTTTTGATTTGCAAATGAAAAAGGAATCAAATTTCATAAAATTAAGGTTTGTAATGATCCTAATGGCTCGAAAAGACAATATCATCATACCGGTAATTTGAGGTAAATGAAGGTATCTTTTGTATGGAGTAGCAATAAACCAGGGAAAACTCTCACTTATAAAATGAAAATAGGATGATAAATCACACAAACGCAAAATTTGTTGAAAAAGAAATTCTCACACGATATTTAGCCGGCTAAAGATAGATCGGGGCAAACATAAAGAATCGGGTTATACTTGTCTCTAAAAAGAGAAATTTATTTTTTTCAAAAAATTTCCGGGGGGGTGCGCAATTTATAGTGGAGGACGAGCACATGCGCAACGAATTGAATTAAAGTTGCGAGGTTTCCGCCTTGTTTTACTGCTTTGAAAACCACGCAAGAAAAGAAAAAAAAAATGGAATAAATAAATAAAAATCTTTCTTTTTTAGGGATTCTTAAGAATTTATCTACCCAACCGAGACTCGGAAAGTCAAAATCGAGAAAACTCTAAAATTCAAGCTGAAAATAAATAAAAGAAAACTAAGCTCTAGATCCCAAATGGTTAATTTTCCTCGTGGATTAATCCCTCTTGTAGACAAGGAGATCTCCCTAGTACTCAACGAGTAACTAGAAACAAAGATCCATTTGGAAACCTTTTCCTCTAGATTAATTGCATTTCGAATTATTATAAGAAAGTAGAGAGGACATGCCCCTACCTTAAAATCCAAATGTTCGATGTAGCCTTTGTCACAAGTCGCTCCAAAGTGGTTTCTCAATAAGTAAAACATAACGATCGAAGACAAGACAAAGGATCAAAGCATATGCAACATATAATAATCAAGAAATACTAATCCAACTTAGTGATCGGGAGTCTAAGTATAGATGTTATTTCAATAAGCATAGTAACAACTCAATGAGAAAAAGAGATCCATATGTATTATCTTGAATAAAAAGAGTAATCTAACAACCTCATGCCTTGATGTACGTCTGATTTCTCTAGGGTCTCGAACAATCGTTTCTCCTTCGAGTTTGATAAGCCTTCCTCTACGAATACCGGCCATGGAGTTATAAACACAACGGTGTGATCATTCTCATGCCGACAACAACTCACTAGTGTAGAAAGTATGCACTCTTATGAATTCTCTTCGGCAACTACAATGTGTGTCTACAATCTATGTAGAATATACCCTTCGGCCTTAAACTTGAGCTTAATTTATAGGGGGAAATGGAGGTGGTTTCGGTTCCATGAAGAGGGGGATGGATTCCTCTCATGAATGGATTTGAGCTCCATGGACCAAGATATAAGTTCCATGAGTGGAGGGATAAAGCTCGGGCGATCATGACTCTAAAAGCTTCCAGGTTGGGAGAATATTCGACTAACCGCTAGGCTTCTAAATTTACTTTTTTCTTTTATTTTCTTTTTCGCGGGGGTGCGCGAGTAATAGTGGCAAAAAATGCGAGTTGTGCCAATTTAAGGACCAAAAATCAACGCATCCACGGGGAAAGGCTAGAAAAGCTTGCACGGGTAGACTTTTAAGGGTTTTACAAGGAGCTTTTCTCAATTCGAAGACTTTATTTAGGAACATTGGTGTTTTGGACCTCTAAGGGAACATGATATAGGTGGTGATAAACCCATATGAACGATTAAATGTCATGGTGACAAAATGACGTGTGATGACTCTTTCTTGATACGCCATGCATGGCCGGTTCGGTATTGAATATCGAGTGATAAATAGCGCAAAGAATTGTTCAACCAATGTTTAGTGTATGTGCCTTTGAAGCTTCCTTCTCATAAAACCATGTAGTGGGGAAATAAACTAGGAACTCCTCTTTCAAAGTGGAGTTCCAATATGAATTCGGGAATTCATATTATGCATAGATTCCATCTAGAAGAAATGCATACATGTAAAACTCGGGTGATTTATTTTCCTGTAAATATGTTTTCACTGCCCCACCTTTCTTGCAATTCATATGATAATATATCCTCCCAAATTGAAATCTTTGCCACATGTCACCACCGAAGTTGAGCATTTATATCCAATTTTCTTGGAACGCTTCGGGTTTCTTGCCCCAGAACATCCAATAGTACATATTCATCAAATAGAAACATACGTGTCTCGGGAATATTTGTGGGATAAATTCTTTGATGGGCGGTATTGAAACTTGGAAAGTTCTCGACGCCACTTTTTAATAACATCGAGTTCTGTCGAGGTAGCCCATTTTGTGTAGAATTTGTCATTTTCATATTCATTGGGCTTGAGAATATTATATTATGTCTGCATATACTCACCACTAATAGGTGGTGAGGTGACCTACACTCTCACTACAAATCACAAGGTGAGAGTCATCCATGTGTGTGATGATTTGTTGGTAAGCTTCAATACATGGCATGACTATGAATTTGTAAAATCTTGTGTAACACGGACTTCTTGATGTTGATGTACACATGAATGTCTTCTAATTCCTGGTAAACTTTTCCTCCATGAATGTGTTATATGAATCTTTGGCTCCATGTGACCTTTGTAACCTTATCGATGAAACATTATTATGCATGTATAGGAATACTTGGCTTTTCAACTTCTACGGGCTCGAAAATGCTCACTTGTGAAATTTATTTAGAGGTTAATTTAGGAGCGGCTTATGTCTCCAATGGATGATAAAAAAAGTGTTAACACTTATGGCACAAACACATGTTTGTGGAATCACACTCATGTGACAAGATCAACTTAAAACAAATAACTATGCAACAATACTTGTAAATCACGTTCAAAGAGCCATCACAGGGATGATATATCACAAAAAACTATAAATGACGAGAAAAAATAACTTGCATGCAAGAAAAATACATGGTAATTCAAGGTTCTAAAGTGTGCTTATGCGCTCGAAAGAGAAAAATCAACTAGGTTGCACTATAGCACCTTTGAAGGTGGAAGGAATTGGGAAAAAATCCTTCGGGTCTTCCTTATACGCCCATGCACCCTAGGATACAAGGAGGGTGCAACGCCATGCCTCGAGAAGGGATAAAGGATGAAAAAATTAGAGCTTCGGCCTTCAAAGTGCACCTATCCGCTTTCAGGCAAAGGAGGGCCTGGCGACACATGTTGAAGTGTTGAATAGTGAGGCTTCGTGCTGCATTTGTGGTGCGTACGCCATTGTAAAGGAAAGGAGGATGCCTTGCTAGCACGTTGAAGAGTCGAAAGGAAGATATTCATGCCTTCATGGTGCTCTCATGCACTCGGAAGAAAACTAGGTTACACGAAATTGAAATTTTCAAGGCTAAAGGAGATTTGAGAGCTAAAGTGTGCTCTTGCCTTAAAAAAGAACCCGGAAGCACATTCGAGCAACAAAATTCAATGCTAAGATGAGAAATAGAAGAGGGCCTAAAAGGAGTTATAGTTGTTTTCACATGCATGTTGGAAGAGGAAGGGTTTCGAGAATGTGAAGAGTTTATTTCATGCAACGATGAATGAACACTTGCAAGATGAAGGTTAATCTAAAACGCCGGCAAACACAACGCAAAACAAGTAGTGACGAAGCAAAAGAAATATTTGACAATGGAATCATGAAAAATGGTAAAATATTAGGCACTTACTTGCATTGGTTGATGAAGAGCTTCTTGATTCTCCGATTATTCGCTCAACTCAATGAAATGATGATGGAAAGAATGACTAACTAAGTTGTTTAAAGAAATTAACACCAAAAAATATTCATGCATGAGTGCCACTTGTCGTCGCATGAAAGGATTACTTAAGAAGTAGTTAAGGCAATTCTTATTTTATAGGAGTGTGCCCTCATGTGATGAGTTGGGTCATGCATGTAATTGAAGAGGGTGCATGTATTCGATACGAAGGAGTACACGCTCCCAGCACGAATGAATGCACCCGAGTAATAATGTGGTCGTTTTTGTAATAATGCCTTCGGGTTGGATTTGCCTTCATATATGAAAATTTATGCGGTTGTTAATGTTGAGAATTTAAGATTGTATGAGCACTCTTTTGATTGAAGATCAAGGTGAGAATGTTCAAATTCCTTCAATTGAATATTTCTCTCACGAATATCTTGAAGAATTACGACGAGACACTATCCTTGACATAAATACGAGGACTCCAAAATGAGGGAATATGGAGTACCTTCGTGTGGGGCTCAAGGGAACAAATCAACACGACGAATGGTTGACATTGGAAGTGTGAGGGGAATTGTACCCTCGTATTTGTTAGCGAAAGTGATCTTTTGGGTCTAGAAAGCTTCCGAGTGGGGAGGAATGATCCGGTGGATCAATTTTATGTTCGAAGTTTCAAAAGTTGTGAGAATGGATCAAAACCAAAACGGCCCAGCGTAGACCATCGTCGTTCACAGATGCGACGCAACTCATTCCGCTCCAGCGGCACGGTATGCTCACACCTTCAATCCAAGTTATTTTGTTCGTTTTGGGAAACAAGCCCAAAAATTGTTTCTTGGTGGTACGAGGCTACACAATCAACGGTTGTATTGTTGATGGACCCTCACATGGCATGATGATTTGTGTTTATTTTGGCCAGTAATTTGTTTTCCACTTGTCGAGTTTTCTAGTGGTTCGAGAAATGTGTGGACAGAGATCGGTTTGAGTGGACTAGCAGGAGGGACCACTTGTGTGCCAACCAAAGGTTGCCACGTGGCCTTACGGTGGCCATCACTGGAATTGTTCCAAGGGCTAGAGCGAGGCCTCAGAAGTCGAACGTGCGACCTAGAACAAGCAGCAACAACCTCCTATCGTCTCTTCTGCATGATGTTCCTAAACTCCTATATTTTTCGCGTCATATTTAAAGTTTAACAATTTTTGAGGTCGGGCGTGAGGGACAGAAGCAACCCCGGGTCCCCGATCGATGGAATACGGTTGGGGGCCCGACCCAGGCCCCAACACAAATGTATTATGTATCCAACATAGTGTTGACATCGGCGTGGCAACATATGTTATCACTCGACATCAGAACCACCAAAGGATAGTGGAACCTATCGGGGACGAGTTTCGCTAACACGGCCTAGCACAAACTCCAAGTCACGCCACTTCGACATAAGTTGCTTCACTTGGGTGTTAGAATTTCACAATCAATGGCATATCACGCGTGGCTGGAGATTTATGCGGTGCCGGGCCTAATCGACACAATTAAGGAGGCGACATTTGTCGCACTCGCAAGGAATCTCATTGGCGCGTGGCCAAAATGTCGCCCCACGTGGTAGGAAGGAACAATTTGTCGCTTAGGGGTACACGGGGAAAATTGCGAGAGAACGAATAGCGAAGGAAAACTTGGGGAAAGAATCATAGGATTCATTTTTGGCCTTTTTGGGAGTAGAAAGAGGCTGAACGGGGAGTTTTCTTTGTTACTGGAGCAATTAGAGCCATTTTGAAGCCATTTAAACATTGTAACTTGATGTAAACACCATTTTTTGAGCATAATGAAAGAGGCCCAACCATTGGAAGTTGGACGCGAGATGTAGCCCGGAAGAAGTGATAGTTGGCGTCCTCTAATGAGACAAATTTGCTCCTTCGGTTCGTCATCCTCCCGGTATAGTATCTCGGGTATATCTCTATCCCTCCATTTTATTTTTATTTATGTTTTTATTCTAGGGTTAGGGCATACGTCATTTAATAAATAATTAGGGTTTATTATTTACTTTTAATAATAATTAATAATAAATAATAATATTTTTATTAACTAATAATTATTAGTAGCCGAGTGGTTTAAAAAAAAAATTCTTAAAAAGCTATCAATTTAACGATAACGATAATTTATATTCTAATTAGATATTGAAATTAGTAATTATTTTATTAATATTTATTTATTCCTTTAAATAAACGGATATTAATGAATAATTATGGAAAATAGAAAAAAATTAAGTTATTAAATGAAATGAATTGGTAATTAAAAACTTGATAAATACGATGAATAATATAAATTTATTTATTAATTTAAATAATAATAAAAATAATTAAAGTAATAATAACATTAATTTATGTTATAATAAACATTAATATTTAAAATTGATAATAAATAAATATATAATTATTTTATATATCATTTTTTGGGATTCAAGTTGCGTTAAGTAAGTCATTCATACGCTGACCATTTTCATGAGAGGTAGTCGTAATGAGCTAATTTCTCATGATTTTTGAATAATCCACTTAGCACTCATTGCATCGGGTGATGCTCATAGGGAGTGAAGAAGTGGGATTGAAGCTAGTGAAATGAATAATGAATATTAATGAGTAATCAATTATTTATTTTTTCTAAAATAATTTAATTTAGTTTAAAAAAATAAATAAATAAATAATTATTATTATTATTTAATAGAGAAAAAATAACTTGGTAAAAAAAAAAAAGATTTAAAAATAAATAGGAATATAAATAAATAATTGATCTAATAATATTAATCGTGACAATTAAAATATCTTGTATATATTAAACATAAAATAAATAGTCTCTTTAATAAATTGATATGTATAATAATCCATTTATATTGGCTCTTTTTTTGTTTGTCTTTCACTTTGACTATTTATACGTAATATAGACCTCTTTCTTACCTTCATTAAAAGAATGTTTGTCCTACGGATGGATCCCCATTGGGATTCGAAAACGTCGATAAGTTCACCCATAACAACATGAATAAATACGGATAAATCTTATTCAGTGCTTGACCCATAAGCTTGAAAACCATACGCCCAGACTCCTTCATCATTTGTTGTTTTGTGTTTATTGTTATGGTGATGTTGTCTTACATTACTGCAAAAAAACTAAACTTTTAATACATATTTATGTGTAAATTAAGATAAAGAGGTTAAAAACCCTAATTTATCCACTTGCAAAACTAGACATAATCCTGAAGCTTTCATATATAGATCATTTTTGGTATCGAGCTAGATTTCTTTGTTGTATGAGGGTTTAATTTGTTTTCTAGTGTTATTGATGCCTACGAGGTTGAAGATCAAGGGAGTGTTGAGATTTTGTGTATTTGGGGTAGCATCGGTTATTTATACAGCTCCCAAATTTGTGGAGGGACTAGAGTACACTTGGTACACAAGACCCGAGAAATTGATTTGGGGAAATTTCCTCTTGGTTTAGGAGATATTAAATTAATTAATTATTTTAATGTATTTCCTAAGTTAAAGCGGGAACTTAAATAATTAAAGTGAATTTAATTAAACATGTGATGAAATTGTCTTAAGTCACACGAGATCAAGCTTTCTTTTAATATTAGCCATTTGATTCAAGATGCGATCATGGTCGTTGATTTTTCAACGAGAAAAGTATAATGGAAAGGTTTGGGGTCATGTGTAAAGACACATAGAGCGAGCACTAAAGCTAAGGTGAGATTCTAGGGTAGGGTTTTGTTGAAATACTCGGTGTTTACCAGCTGCCGGGGGGGGGAGAATTTAGACGAGGGGATGATCGATCCCACGGGTCTAGAATACACGGGCGGAATTAGCTCAGGAAAACGCGAAGAGAGCGACAACATCGACGAGGACAACATAGTCTCCCGAGGACGGGGTGATTTTCGGCGGGGAAAACCTTAGAGGGTTACACGGAGATCTAAGGGACGGCGTAGTGATTACGTCACGATACGGGGTAACACGATCTCTTTCGGATCAGCATTGAGGTTTTGAGGGGCTTCAAAGGGCTGACGAAGAGGCTTTCGGGGCGGCCACTTGGGGTTTTTAGGCCCTAATATTGGGCGGGATGCAATAAATCCCATTTGAGGATGTGGATCAGTGATTATTTTGGCCCTAGATCAGCTAGTGAGTTGTAGATATAGTATATATTCTGTCGAGGTTTTCCAAATCTAGAACCCCATATTTGTGTATTCGGGGAAAATTCTTAATAATTAAACCCACTCTGCTTGACTAGAAATAGGTTTTCCGACGTGGGTTTTTTTGCGGACTATTTGTCCGGAAATAATTGTGTCACTTTGTACATGTGTGCATGAACTTGTTCTAGATCTTGATTGGTAGAGATATGTTATGTGTTTTTCTTTGATTTTAACTTGAATTTATTCAATTAATAACTTGTCTAAGTAGGAGGAGCATTACCGGTTTAACGGTAATAATTTATGCATAAAGTGTAAAGATTCGGAAATTTCTACGAGTATAAGAAGCATGGTTGAAAATCCTCAGTAAGGTCAAGGATAGGGAGAGAAAATTCACCACAATATCCACCACAAATTCCACCTCAAGTTGTACACAAAATGACAGAGTATGTCACATGAAGGAGATCTTGACAATAGGTCATAGAAAGGCTTTCATAAAAGCATTGCTTTGATATGACACAAATGGTGAAAGTTCTCCATGAGGAGAGAAACACAAGGTTGCAAGGTGAGAGCTCCGATCCTCCAAAGGGAGATAAGTCTTCAAAAGGAGATGGAGGAGATGGAGACAGAGACTCCCAAGGTAATGGAGGGAATGGTGAAAAACCACCTTTGATGCCACCATTCTCTTCACCTCCATCCTCACTACCATCTTCACCATCATCTTCTTCCACAACAAGCCCTTCTGAAACACCTCCACATTCTCCCGAAGGGACATGTGAAAACTCCACTATTGAAACTTAACATAAAATTTGAATTCTTTATGTATAATGGAGAGGTAAATCTTTGAGAGATTAGATAATTGGGTTATTCGGCTTGAAGTGTATTGTGGGATACAAAGGACCAAGGATGATGACACCGGGGTCAACTTTCTTCATTAAGGTTGGAAGGTGCGACACTTATTTGGTGGGGAAGCCAAAACTCAAGAGGACATGAAGAAACATGGTAAGGTGTTAACCTCTTGGAATGATTTTTTGTTGCACTGAAGACAATTCTATCCATTATAATACATGCAAAAGGCTATCATGGATTGGTAAAACTTTAGGCAATTAAAGGGTCAAAGTGTCTGACTATACTCAGGGTTTAGAAGAAGAGCACTAATATTGGGTGTAGATTAGTCATCTCAAGATACTTTGTTGAAATACATTGAAGAGTTTGCATATTTATTTGAGACATACCATTCTCATGTTTAACCCTACAATTTTATATGATGTTTGTGTACGGGGAAACACATCTATAAAAAGCGAGAGGGAAAAATGTTCCACCAAAGAGGGCAACAAAATCCATTTAAATGTGGAGACAAAGGAAAGGGTAAGTTCAAAGGAAAAGGAAGAAGAATGCTTCCATCGAAAAGAGGGAGAAGAAAAACTAACATTCGAGCATTGTTCAAAAGGATGGTCACGATGAAGAACAACACATTGGAAACTTCATCCATAGGTGTGACCCAAAAAGTTTAACAGCAAAGGGAAGCAAAAAGATAGCTACAACTACACGACATGATTTAGGATGCGATTCGGGAGACTAAACGGAGTCACATCTACGAGATTGAAAGGTAAGGAATCCATTTATAGCACTAGTTATTCGGACGAGTCATAATGAAACTCAAAATTAAGAGAGGATAGAACTTTTCCATATTAGATTCATCTCGAAAAATATGAATTAACACCTTTATTTGATAATGGCTCACGAAAAATCTCATTTACCGAAAACATTGTCAAAAAGTTGGTCGGGAAACCATTCCACATCATAAAACATATCCTTTAGGTTGGTTCTGTGACAATGCAAGTTGCGTATAACTAGAAAATGCAAACGAAATTCGCCATTCATTATAAACTTCATTGATGAGGTAGAACTTGATGTAGTGTCATTAGTATATGTGGTATTGTGTTGGGAAGCCCATATATTTATGACGGGAAATTTATCCTTTATTGCCATGAGCACTTAAATATCACTTGTTCAAAGATGGTATTGAGTACATTTATTATTGTTCATCGCGAAAAATAAACCTTTCACTTGTGAATGTCCAACATATGAAGAGACTTGTTAACTCAAGAAAGAATTTTGTGCACTAATGATCAAACCGAATTGATGTTGATAATGAAGCTTTTCAAGGTTGTGATTCAAAGTTGAAATACGAGATTGGTTTAGGTTGTTGCTTGATGTGATGAGATGTTTCGAGAAGCCTAAGGGATTGCCTCCCAAAAAGAGGAATCCAACATGAAATCCAATTGCAACAAAGAGTTTCCTCTTCCTAACATTGGCATGTACGGGATGTTAGTGATGGAAAATACGAAGAAATTTTAAAAAAAAAAAAAAATAAAAGATTCTTGTGGGGATGATCCCGGCCAAGTACTTTTCCATGCGGTTCACCTCTTGTTTTGGTGCCAAAGAAAGATGGAACATGGAGCATATGCGTTAAAGCTTAGTGCATTAAAAAATATTACGGTAAAGAGCGTACACCCACTTCCTAGAATTGATGATTTACTAGATCAATTGAAAGGTGTGTGTATTTCACTAAGTTGGACTTGAGAGTGGTATGAATCGGTGAAGGAGACATATTGGTTATGCCCTTTGGGCTTTTTTAATGTTCTTGCTACTTTCATGTGTGCGATGAATGATGTATTGAGGCCTTTTCTAGATGACTTTGTGATAGTCTATTTAGATGACATATTAATTTCCGGCCAAGTCCTGTGAAGAACATGTGATGCATGTCGAAAGTATTAGATGTCTTGGAGAAAGAACACTTGTTTTTAAAATTGTCAAAATGTGAATTTGGAAAAACTTATTTAGTATGCTTGGGTCATATTGTTGGAGGGAGGAGAGTTGAAAATAGATCCCTCCGGGTTGATGTCATTTTGAATTGGTCGAGGCCCACAACAATGACGGAGGTTAGAAATTTTGGAGACGACCCAATATTGGAGGAAGTTTATTACTACTTTCTTTGGCAACTCCGATGCATGCATTGTCAAGTGTAGACGAGGTTTTTTAGTGGGCGAGTAAACAACAAAAATCATTTGATGCATTAAAGGAAAATATTAGTTCGGCTCCTATCTTGCACTTCTTGACTTGAGACAATCGGTGAGATAATGACTTATGCGAAGCAATTATGCCATGGGCACGGTACTAATGCAACATGGTAAGCCCATATGTTTCATTCATAAAATTTTAATGGTTCGGTGATTAACTATCCTACCTATGGCAAGGAATTGTATGCATTGGTGCCAAGTGTGAAAAATTGGAAACACTACTTGATGGGCGAGGAAACAATCAGTCACGCATGAATCATCGACCATTTCAATACTTAACGATCACAAACAAAGTTGCGGCAATTGATGGATGGGATTTATTCAACAATTCCACTTGGTGATAAGGTACAGAAAAGGTATCTGTAACAAGGTTGTTGACACTACAAGGAAAATACCCTCTAGCGGAGATGTTTTTGAGGAAGCCCTTCCAAAAATAGCCCAAGAAATATTCTGCGCTTAAGCGAGTCCTTTGGAGGAGGTTGGTTGGTGGATGTTTATGAAGATGTTTTTTGTGGTGCGTTTATAATCATAACACGCAGAGTTATAGTAGAGGCTAAGAAGCGTTGTAGAGTTATTTTTGAAAGTACTAAGAAAACAATGGTGCACTTCATACATATAACGCACCGATTGAGATTTATATAAAGTGCATTGATGCATACTATCAAATCGCTGCAAGGACACTCACTCTCCTGTATTCCTGGTGCCTCGAATTAATTGAGGCGCAGAACGATTGATTTAATCATAAAAAATATTTTCATTGTGGTCCTATACTCTAACAACGATGCCCTGTGTGTTTATCGTGATACGATGCCAGAAGCGTAGGGTGTTTATTTAATGAAAATATATGGTGCTTTTTATATAACACGCTAGATGCTAGTCGTATATCGCCCGACTAGGTGCATTGCATTAATTGAGAGCACCACACGAGGGTTTTAAAAAAAAAATCATCATCATTTTCGGTGATATTTTCTAATGATGACGGCCCGGTGAAATTTGGGTACAACGATGCACCGGCCCTTAGGGTTTTTATTCAAAAGCCTTTGTGTGCTCGGTGCAAGCAGTAGGTGCGTCTCGGTAATCCATCGCCTTGTAAAAGGGTGAGTTAAAACATTATTTCACTAAGTTTGGTGCTATACTCTAACGATGAAGCCCTGGTGCGGTTAATGTTCCCTAATGCATCCATTCATATATTTTTTAATTTAAAGAAGTGTGGTGCGCCATTGATACAACTACCCGGTGCGTCTCATGCGGAGTGCACCAAAAAAGGAGTTAATTTCAAAAACAATTATCAATGGTAAGAAATTCATTTTTACTTTTTAGAGTGTTGTACGATTAACAAACATAGGTGCGACCTTTTCTTCTCTGAGCGCCTTTTTTGTCATCGATGTTCCCATTACTGCATTTGCTTTGATGCATTTGCTCGGTGTATTGGAATTTCAAATTTTGCAAAACGGTGGGCAAATTTGGTTTTTAGTACTTCGTTGCAAACATGCATCCTCAACACATGAATGTGCGGGTAATGTATATGTTTCTCACCAACTTAAGATTTTAACGAGTTAATTTTGAAAATTGACTTAGAATTCTTTTTTTTTTTTTTTTGAAAATAATAATAATAATAAATTATTAAAAAATATAATAATAATAATCTTGCGCGGTGCATTCGAGTCAATTAGCTCGCACCATTCCCGAGTGGTCCACTGTAAATTTACAAGTTGTGCCACGAACGGTGTTAATGGAAACAACACGGGCGAGTTAATGTGACGACCCCGGCGCGCTACGAGACAAAAACATATTGCAATAACAATAAAATTGTCATATACTGCCGGTGTGTGTCGGTTTCGATTGTGAGCAATTTATAATATTATAAAGATAACAATTTATTTTCGTCGGTGCATTAGTTTGTTAGAACGAGACCGAGGGCATTATGTAAAAATAAACAATAATGGACCGGTGCATCTATATTATGGCAACACACACGATGTGTGGTGAGTCGTCAGCTTATACAACTACCGGGGCATTTTATGTTTGGTACCGCCTCGGTGGTAAAATATTGCGAATAGGATGTGTTGAGCTATAACAAATGCCCTGGGGAAGATATGGTTCATCAGCATACCTTTATAATATTTATTTAAGTAATATTTTTGTTGTCGGCAGTCGCGTGAATGTTTTTTATGCGCACCATGGGCGGTGCATGATATACATGTACGCACCATTGAGCGTGCGTGACTATTTTTTATGGTGCAGGAGTTTGAATGTTTTTCGATAAAATTTATATTTATATATTTGTAGGAGATACATTTTTCATTTAATAAAAAAAAAATGTTTTTATGTATGAGGAGAAATTTGATGTATTTAATGTGAATCATTCGGTGACGTACGATGGAGAGAGACGACGAAAAAGAGGGATGACAATTGTAACATGATACAACGAGTGGGAGGCAAGGGAGAGAGAGAGATACTTTTGTACCCTCGCATATTATGCCACCCACCCGGTTTCTCTTAAGAAAGGTAGGCCTCCTTAAGTTCTATGAGGAGGCTATAGCCCTGAACGAGGGCATAAGTGGCTTATTAGTACACGTGATCTACATGTGGGATGCCCAGAGCAATATTTCCGTGTCGATCTTGACCAATGGTACAGCCTTTGAGGAGGACGTGTATTTTGTCACTAGCCTATCTAGGAGAGGGGAAGGATTTTCCCTAGTTCCTTGATGTCCCCTTCGGTTATGCGGCGAAGTCGGTTGAGTACACTCTCAAAGATACGTAGGGATGGCATACTTTCTCCATCATATTTTGAGGTGTCACAGTACAGGACAACATATTTCTTCTTTTGGTCCAGAGGAGGTTAATTGCACTCTCACTATTATTGACCACCATTGCACATTATGCCGGTGTGGCCAGCGCATTAGTTGCCCTCTTTTATTTTATGATTATTCTCTATTCAGGAGGCCACGACTTGTTATATGGTTTTCCATTAATTGTGATAGTTTTGTAGAGCCTTATCTGATTTCGTTCTTAGGCATGTGGGAGGTTGACCTTCCTTTTACTTCAGAGTTGTTTTGTTTATATTTTGAGAGGTTTCGAAGACGGAGACCTAATTTTTTAAGTGTCAACCTCTTCTGCCCAGGTGTTGGGAGTGAGTGCACATGTGGGGCGAGATGATGCCTAAGAGGGGTCGGTTGAAGTATACGGCCGAGTTTCTAGTGATACATTGGAGCTACTAGCGATGAGGATGACCACATGTTCATGATGGTGTCGTGTCCTTATGAAGGATTGGATTGGCGAGGTGTACCAACATCCTCTTCACACGGGATAGAACCACTAGATGATAGAGGTAATATTAATGTTTTCTTTAAATTAATATAGTTTCATTTTATTGTCTTAATTAATTAGAATAAAATTTATTTTTAACATGTTCTTTAACTTGTTTTATTAAATTGTTTAATGAAATTGTCTAAGTGTGTACAATATATTTGTAGATATTAGCACGTTCGTTAGGGACATGCCTCCACCCCCGAATGATCCTGTAGATGATGTGGAGATGGTGGAGGCCGCGGAGGGTGAGAGACCTCCTCGGGTGTAGATACCCACGGGGATGCGGCATAGGGGTGACATTTACTTCGGGATGGAGTTGGACGACCGACTATGTAGACTCATGGTTGATGAGGGGTACGCCTGTGACAATCGAACATCCGAGTGATTGTACGCTCACGGGCTACAGAGGGACATGTCGCGCGATGGCGAGCCCTATGCGTCGGATCGTCGAGGCTTCTAGCCTATTGGTAACGGGAGAGATAAGCGCCATGGAGATGCGCAACACAGCGGCTCGGATGATGATCATGAGGGGAGTGATCATTCTAGTACTCCACCTCCTCCTCCTTCATCTCACGGAGATGAGTAGCTAGCATCTGGTCACGAGCGAGCACCTCCTTAGCGAGGCACCATCTAGCGAGGCACCTCCTTAGCGAGGAACATACGAGTAGGCACCATCGGCGAGCGAGCTCAGCGGTTATAGTAATGATGTACCACAGGATATTTGACATTTATATGCGGTTCTATTACGATTTGTATATTTTTGACATTATAAAGTTTATATATATATATATATATATATATATATATATATATATATATATATATATATATATATATATATATATATAGTGCACATGTATTTTATGTTCATGTTGATGTACTTAATTTACATTTTCGTGTTCATCATGATGTGTATATTGTTAGGTCGTGTTAGGTATGTTCATTTAATGTGCTTGCAGAGATATATGTGTATGTTATAGCGGTTATTTGACATGAGATGTATATTTGATGTTTGTGTTGTGATGATGTTATACAATGTTTGTGTTTTGTTTAGATGATCGTGAACGATGATTAGATGATGTTAGCAAATTTGAATGTGCATTTTAGAATATGATGTTTATGCGATAGTTATCATGATCGTAATGTTTATTTTTAATATTAAATCATGATATTTATTAAATATTATGTATTGGTAATTGTAAAATTGTAAAATTGTAATTGTAATTGTATGTATCATGATTGTAATTTTAATTTTAATTGTAATTATATATAAATTGTAATTGTAATTGTATGTAAAATTGTAATTGTAATTGTAATTGTATGTAAAATTGTTATTGTAATTGTATTGTGAAATTATAAAATTGTAATTATAATTGTATGTATTGTAATGATTCGATTTTATTAAAATTGTAAAATTTGTAAATTTGTAAACTTGTAAAATTGTAAAATTGTAAATTAATTGTCAAATTTGAACCATAACTACCGTAAAATTGAATCATCGTAAAATTGTAAAATGTATATTGTACATATTGTTAAGTTACCTAATTGTAAAATTGTAAATTTGTAAGAATATAAATAATTGTAAAATAATAAATCTATAATAATATGAGTTTTTGTAACATAAACTAAAGAAGCTTAAAAAATAATGAAAATAAATTAATGTTTAGAATTATCATTATTTTATTATGAACTTACATACCAAATATAACGATTATACATTAACACATTTTTTTTAAATTTTGAGATATATCATACACACACACACACACACATATATGTATATATATATGGTGCATTTATTTAAGTAATGATATAGTGAAAAACCATTTAAAGCAATCGAGTAGTTGTATTATTTTAGGAATTGACAAATTGACATTTGAAAAGAACTTGATACAACACATTGGCACAAGAGATCAACATAATTGCAAATTATCGAGTGAAATGGTTTTAACATTAACACAATGCAAACCAATTAATTCAAAATACATATTATAATGTTTGGACAAAAGAGTCTTAGTTATAAGGTTAAGTTCTCTTCTTTATAAAACCCCATCTTAAATAGTATAAATGATGAAATAACACATGTCTTAGTATCACTCTACGTACGGTCGCCTCATTATCTTCCGGCTTGCTTGGCATGATAACAATTTATTGTGCTCAAAAAATATTTTTTGATCTAGGGTCATGTCTGTGCAAACCACAGAGCCTATCCAACACATCTAGGTAAAAAAACACCTGGTTGCAATATTTGGGGAAAACATAAGGCTCCTTAGCTTCATCCCACATCTTTCTAGAGTTGATACATATAAGCCTACTATCGCGATCTTCCTTTGCATTATTCGGAGTCAAGGTGTCTCACCACTTGCACCTAAAAATAACACATTAGAAAGAAGAGAAGTCCACTCCAAATGATCTCTTGTATCTTTAAATGTAACCTAACGTCCCTCGCTACTAGGTTTTGATGTGGTAGCTAGCTCGACTAGATTGATCGAACTCAACTTCCACTCCATATTCTTGTGTCATGTGTCCATCATCAACATTTTGTGTGAAAATTATGTCCATATGCCCACATAGATGGGAACAAATGCACCTATAAAAAAAAAGTTTTAAAAATCATATTGTCATGTGCTATGCTTATTTGTTAAAATATAAAATATAGATGTTACTTTTCAAAGGTGCATTATTAAGTTCAAAATGTACATAAATAGATTATTACGAGTTGCACCCAATCCCTACGTTTAGCGCATCTTGACACGCGGAGTAACGACCGATTGCACCATATTTCTCTTACTTGGTCGGCAACCCAAGCTGATAAGGACATATAATTGCCGTATTTTATTTTAAATGATCGGGATAAAGCATGTACCATTCAGATTTGTTTGAATTATTTCCATAATCACCCCCTCCCACATTTCATCCTCTTTTGTTCGTAAAATCGACCCGCGATTGTGTCACTTCGGAATTGAGAGCGAATTTATTGATTGCTTCAATTTATGCATTCGCGAATTGAAATAAAGCTGACATATAGTACATATGAGATGAAAATATACATTATATTGAAATTCGATGTGAATATTTACTTTGTGTAAATTTGAAAAATTATATGTTGCTTACTCTTTATCAAGCGCCTTTTTCCATTTGTTTGAAGCTCCCCTTCTCTTTTGTCTTCATCCCCTTTATCGTCCCAAATCACCGCACCTGGTGTGTTGTCAATACACTTGATGTACTCAATGGCATAATAGAAATACTCATACGATATGTACCCCTCTGTATAGACCCCTCGGATTTTCCTTTTGTCGAACAAAACCTTTCAATTTCTTCATGTACCTATCTAAGAAGAACATCCAACGACGAAAACCACTCCAACTAATTCAACCTCATGTACTAGGTGGATTAGAAGATGAACCTACAATTCCATGAAACTCGTCGGTAGTTCCTTTTGAACATACAAACAATCTCAACTATCTCTTGACGCCACGGGAAGTGGAATGCTAACTACATGAATCTCCTTTGACATGATCCAACGTAAAAATGCATATAATTTAGATATGGCACATGTCCTAGGAATGTGGGGGAAGTCGTATTTCACACCCATGGATGAAAAAAAGGATAATGACATTGAAAAGTTATAAACACATGCATACAAAATTAGTTATGTTTTATGATGCCATGGGATCAAATTAAACCAATATATGAATAATAAAATCATGCTTTTGACATTATACGTACTCTTAGAAAATTCAAATGGTCATGCAATTTTAACCTCGACAAATGGTCTTCCATGGTGAAGCGGTAATAGTAGTGAAGACCCATGTAAGAATACTTTTCTGTTATAACACTTTACAAGAAAGATCATCTTTTTAAAAATCATGGACATCACCTTCTTTGAAATACCGATTAGGACAGGAAACTTCTCTTGTCTTTCTAATTGTCTTGGCCCAAAAGGTTTTCTTTTTTAGTTTTTGAGTAATAAGATCTTTCCTATGGTCGATGTGTCACTTTTTTTTCAATGCTATGTGACTCCATAAAGAAGAATGACTTCTTTTTTTTAAATATATACATGAGATCTAGGAAGTGGGTAATCTTAAGATGCTCTCAATATGGGAGGTTATAAAAGATAGATTTCTTTTCATCCCAATGAGGAGGGAAATTTCTCAACATAGGTGTCGAATAATTCTTTACCATCGAACATAAGGCTCCCCATTTGAATCAAACACTTCTATGAACTCCCTTCTCCTTCTCCTTCTATCTCTCATATGCTCTAAGTCATTCAGTTTGGTGTCGTTATTGCCAGGCCTTTAGGTTCTCTCTGGTTTACCATTGAAAGCAAATATTGCTCTTACGTAAGGGTGTTCTTCTAGGAGGAATACTGTGACGCGATCATACAACGCTTTCGTAGGTCGTTGATTATAGCATTGAAGAAGGTTCACAACATTTACATCCATAATACCCTTTTGTTACAAGATGCGAAATTATTGTATACAATATGCATGGCACGAATTAAAGAATATCATGAAGATCGAGAACAATTACAACAAATTAAATTAATATGCGAAAAGAATATTGTTATGTATATAAACAAATCAATAAACATGTAATTTACCGAAGAAAACTCCTAAAGCCTAGATAATCATGTGTGGTGTAAGCACATATGCACTAGCAGTAAACTCCTCTCATACTGCGATGAGTGTTGATACATAGTATACATTTATTCTATCCCATAATTCCTTCAATTCATCTACTAGTGGTTGTAAGTAGACATCCATATTCTTCTTATCTTCTACTAGGGACTATGAGAGCCAACATAAGATGTTCATTCTTCATAGAAAACCATGGGATACTCTTGTTGATCACCACTACGAGACAAACACAATAGTTGGTGTTTTGGAGGGAATATGGGTTGACACCATCCATGGCTATGCTAAGTCGTAGACTTCGTACTTCATCCTTGAATTTTCGGGCCATGTATCCTCTATATGCTTCATGGATATTGAATCTTTGGGATTCACATAACTCCCAAATCACTTTTGTGTGGTAATTTCCATCCATACAACATAGCTAATTCTTGCAATGAAAAGAGCCTTTGAATCATGGGATTATAGGCTTGCACCTCAATATCACCAAGGAGGACCACACGATTTACCTTACTTTTTTTATTATCATACATGTCATGTCCACATTTCGAACCTATATCCACTGTATATTTTCTTCTATATAGAATACGATCATTTCGACATGAATGATATGATGAGTATGCACTCAACACCATCATTTCCAACAATTGCTTTGCCTCTTCGTGACTATTTAAAGACGGGCATTGTCACTCGAAAGAACCTTATCTTTGAATACTCTGTAGTTGGTGGACAATATTAAATTTGCAATGCCGATAACGTTATTAAAGCTCATAAAATTGACCATTTGTAATGTTGATTGTGTGACAATGTTTCTCAAAATATAAGGGACTTGATGGTCGATTACCTCCAAAATTTCCAAGAAACATGCATTCGACAAGCCAAAATTTTCTTTCAAGTTGTACGGTAACATCGGTTTCCCCAAGCCCCAGACGAACATTGCGCGAGGTCTAAAGAAGGGTGGTTGAAGCTAATTTAAGAGGAAGCTTTCGAAAAAAAGGTATCGGTGATATGAGCATCATCGATGATTTGATCATCGTTAAGATACATCAACAACATTGTCTCCATGATGCATGTCCCTTAAGTAATCATCCATACCAACCTACTGTTGATTTCCTCCATTGCCGGCTTGTGAAGAACTACTATTATTTTAGTCATTCCTAATTGGTGAATGCGGGACGTAGTGGGAATTGAATAGGTGGTTGATTAAACCATTCTTGGTATCGTTCCTCTTCGAGTTTTTACCTCCTTCAGTTCGGCCTTCTCTCAGATTTGACATTTTAGTGGGAGGTGAAATGGAATATGGTAGGTAGGTCACTCATCATCACTAGAATCATTAAAAAAAAAAAAAAAAAAAAAAATTAAAAATTAAAAATAAAAATAAAAATAAAAAAATAAAAAAATAAAAAAAATTGAACATGATTAGTACAATATCGATGATATCAATTAGTAAGCACGTCAATGCATGATTAATTGGTTGACGTTGAAATAACTACATTATACCAAACAATTATTACCACCAGTGTCCCGATTATTAGCTCGAATGGCATGTTACGATTGGCGAGAATTGAAGTGGCTATCCATTTTCATCTACCAAGTTTGTGTCTTGCGGTGTCTTGCTCTTAGTCGACTTTCGACGTTGAAACTGTTTGAATATTTTGTGCATCTAAAATTGATTGTGAACTGTGAACTGTAAATTTGTATACATTAATGTTATTCGAATTTGATTGACATGGATTTAAAAATAATAAAAATAAAAATAAAAATTTCGATTACATAATGAAAATATAAATAAAAATGCGAGTAATTACGTGCGGGAGATGGATCGGGAGAACTTCTGTGATGGACTTTGAGAAATATTATGGAACGCGGTTGGATTTTGAAGAATTGTCCATTTGATATAACTATGAGATTTTCTCACATCGACCAAAATCCTTGATAAATTTTAGTGTACATACTAAAAATAATTTAAAATTCGTTAAAAAATGACTTATTGTTATCGGTGCTAGTATGTGTTAAACGCACCGGTGCGGTTTGTTACGGGAACACACGTGTGTTTAGTTAACAAACACTGCTTGAATATGAGGAAAAAAACAACTTTATTTTTTTGAAGTGAAAAAAAAACGATAAGGCGAAAAATGAGCGGCGAAATGATTTTTTCGGAAATCTAATTTCATAAAAAAGTTCTTTCAATAGTAAGCTATTCATTATTTCATTATTTTTACGGAATTTTGAGGAGAGGTTTGCACAACGAGAGACATACTTGGAGCAAAGAGAGCACTATGAAATGATAAAAATACTTTCAAACAACAACAACATTTAGAGGAATCGGAAATTTGAAACATCTAGTGATTCACACAAAAACTTTGTAGTATAGTAAAAATGTTAAATTTTCACTGTAATATTTTTTTTTACGATTTTTTTTTGTTAGATTTAATACGTGCATAGTAAAAAATTTAAATTTTATTATAATTTTATTAATAAAATCATTTAAAATCTATATTCCTATTTAGATTTAATTAAAAACAAAAAAAACAAAAAAAAAGCAAAAAAACAAAAAACAAAAACAAAACAAATCCATTCTTATGTTAAACCCTTGCTTCTTCTTACATATGTGACTACAATTGCAATTAGGGCTTTTCTTTTTAGATTTATAGGGTTTGTATTACTATAGATATAGTTGTTTGACATCTAACTGAGGACCACTTGCAGTCGAGATCTCAATCCCTCTCGGCCCTTTCACGATTTTTTAAAAGACGGCTTTTGTTAATCGATGCGCCTTGTTTAATATAGTGCACGGTGCACGCTTTTATTATAACTTACACGAGGCACGTATTAATAAAAAGAATTGTTTGATAAAAACAATTTTCCATTCATTTATGTTTATGTTAATCGGTGCTCCCATATTAATACAACACACGGGTCTCCTATTGATAAAGAGCACGTACGGTGTTTCTACTATAGTGGCGGTGTGTTTATAATAACATATCGCACCATTATCATTTAAATTTGTTCCGTTGTTGGTGCTTAAGTGGCGAAATTCGCACCGGTGCGGTTAAAACTATAAACACACTCGGCGTTTAATTTAGATGAACACTGCTTTGTTTCCTTGATTTTTTTTACGAAAAGTATGTGATTTATTTCTAAAATATATTAATGAATGATACAAGTTTTATATTGATAAAAAAATGGCTAACAAGAGTTCAAGTAACAAAAATACGATAGCACATCCGGAAAAGCAAAAAAGACAAGTTCTCTGTAAATTCTTTACAAAAATTATTATAATTTAACTATATGTAAGTTTAACTAATATGTATTGTTTAGTGTGTGTCTGTCGAAGCCACAAAATGACGAAGATCGATAAGAATTATTTTTGATCTAAGAATAGAAAGAGCATAAAAGCTTGATGGAAAAATTGCGAGAAGAATGAATCACATAAATGAAAAAATACTTTCGGTCCGATATGAGTTTCTTTTTGAATTTTCATTAATAATACACCCAAATATTAGATAACATGTTTCAAACAATCTATTAAGTCGGATATGTTTAATGTTCTAGGGGACCAACAATGAATAAAAGGAATGTTGTTCTAAGAAAAGAAAATAAAATAAAACATGCAAATGAAAACGAATTGCTCCTTAGCTCGTTTGGAGTGGTGCTAGAGGTTAACGAAAGGGGGAACTTTTACAAATCTTTGAGAGATATAATGGAACGAATGTATAGACGTTCTTTCCACTTACGATAAAATCGATCCAAATATTCCCAGGACCAAATTTCATTTTAAACTATGGGAAGAGTTTCCGGAAGGGTGAGTCGATGAGACATGTCTAACTTTTAATAGCAAATACGTACAACAACGAAAATGAAGATTGAAAAAGTAATATTCCTTTAAATATTTTTTCTAGAATTATATGTATATATTACTACAACGCAATCATTTATAAATATCACTTTTGTTATATTTAGTTTTCATATATCAATATAAAAATTAACTAGTTTATTGTCATGTTCTTTGTTTCGGGAAGATTATGAAAATCTCAAAGGATGAATAGTGATATCGAAATATGTCGGTAGGAATGTCCAAAAAGTTGTACGAGAGATGGTAAAAGAAATGGACATGGTGCATGTCGCACTGCAGTCATCTCAACAACAATGTGCTTCAAATGTAATATGTAATCATTGAATTTTCGATTCGTCTGATAAATAAATAATTTAGCATTAAATATTAATTTTCAAGTATTTTCTTTGATAAAATAAAATAAAAGGGAACCCATTCGGACATAAAAACGAGGACGACAAGGAAGAAAAGGGTTGATATCTAATTTTGTGAGTCATTGTTACTTCCTTATAACAACTTAACTAGATTTCATTTTTATATATTTTTAAGTTGTTTTACAACAATCATCATTGAATATCTTGACGGTGCTAACATACGAAGAAGAACCATCGGAATAATTGATTGACATTGGGTTAAATATGGGTTGCTAATATATGTTTGCATATTAGAAATTAATTGTGGAATTTGTAAGTATCTTTCTTGTTTTACTTAGCTTCATCTATAATTAATAGAACAAAAAAATCTTTTATATTAAATCTATGATTTGTTATGGGGTATAAAACTTGCGAGGAAACAAAGTGGGCTAACATGACAGAAAAGAATTGTTGAAAGAAGGCATGAAATTTGGTTTTGAAATAATATGTATAGTTCATGAGTCAATTCTTGCTATGGTACATTTCTTTTCGATTTACATTGATGTATATTATTTAATATTGCAATTTTCATTATTCTTACCAGTATTAGATACACTCATTATACTTTATTTTTATGTTTGTAGATGGAACTTGAAGAAGAAGAAAACAAACAACACAAAGAACAAAACATTCCTCCAAATAACCATAGTCATGGAAGTGGCTCAAGTTGTGACGGTAGTTCCGGCGAAGAATGATGATCAATATGTTTGGATGTCAAGCAAACCGTTGTATTTTTTGAAATATTTGTCTGTGAAATCAAACATTTTGTTTAATGTAATGTATATAGAGTCCCAATTGAAATACAAATGGTTGCAATAACTATCCCATTTTGGATGACACGGAGTCTCTTGTATATATATATATATATATATATATATATATATATATATATATATATGTTTGTGTGTGTGTGTGTGTGTGTTTTAATTTATTCTATTGCATTCTCCATTGTCACTTTGTGAATTTTTACACCACTCATTAAATATATGGATGATTAAATATTATAATGAAGAGATGTGAAATGTGATGATGTAACAAATTCATCAAACATTACATTCAAATTCACTAATAAAAATTTAATTGATATGAATATTGTTATAAGATATGTGTTGACTTTTAATGAATAATGAATTTAAAAATGTCTGATAATTACCTTGTCACGGAGTCGTGTTTCTAAAAAATAGAAAATGAACATCGGTGTATGTGTATGATATTGTGCACCGGTGTATTGCTACGACCTGAGCACCACACAAAATGCCGGTACCCGATTAGAACGCCCGGTGTGATTTATCGGTGACTCGACCGGAGCAAATGAGCGCTGCATGCACGGGGTATGGTTTTGTCCTTAACACGTTGGTGCATTTTATACCTTAACAACCGGGGCGTGTACACAACTCACTTATGCAGGAGGATAGAAGGTGCATGCATCGGTCACATTCGTATTTGTAATGCCTTTGGGCTCATTGTTGCATTAAATGCCTCATTGATTTACAACTATAAATACGGAATAACACCGGTGCATGAACCTTCTATCGGCTTGGTGCGTATTTTTCGTGACACCTGGCAGGACGTTGCATATGTAAACGACGAGGCTTCGGAATTTTTTTTTCCATCCGGTGCTTGGTATGTTTACGGCACTAGTGCATACGTTTTAAAAAACACACTGTGCGTTCACACATGAAGCACACAGAAGCGAGAAAAAACATACGCCAAAACCTCGGGCCGCTTTAGTTTTTTTTTTAGTCGTGTTGAAGTTTCGTTAGCGACTGCGTCGAACCTCTGTTACCAAAAACGGATGTTGTAGCAAATGTTTTTTTGAAAATTTTGGGCAATTTTATAACACTAAAAACCTCTTTTATAACCTCCTCTAAGAGGGTCTTTTCCTTATGACATGATATGTTTTCTAGACCAATTGTTGTTGTATCATTGTTAAGCATAATTACGCTCATGCATGGGGAGTTATGTTGAACAATATGTTTTAGATAATGATTTCAAAGATGTATATGCGACTTTGTGTCGAGGTAACCAAGTAGAAGAATTGGATTATCATGTGCATGATAACTTGTTGTACGTTTTGGAAAGTTTTTGTATTCCACGGGGGAAGAGAGTCGACATCATAAGGGAAGCACATACTTCTCGTATTGTGGTCATTTCGGTGTATGTAAGGCAGTGGCACAATTACAAAGGTATTTTTATTAGCATGCTTGAAAGTGTGTCGAAGATTTATATAGTAACTTTAAAACATCATAAAATAGATAATTATTGACTTTATTAATATTTATTTAATTTTTGAATAAATAAATATTAATATTAATTAGAAATAATTAATTTATTTAATTATTAATTAATTATAACAATATTATATATTGTTTATAATTATATTAATTATTAATTATCCTAACCAACTCATATTAAAATACTTTTAGGTTCGTTAGTTAGATTATAAATATTAATTATTTTTATTAGTTCTAATGAAGAGATTTTATCGATAGAAAATTATTATTATTATTAAACATAATATTTAATTAAATTAAAATTAGTTTATTTTATTAAAAGTAAGTATTATAAAACTAAAATAAAATTATTAAAGTAGAAATAAAATTATCTTAATGTTTTTTAATTAAAATCTAAAAAATAAAAAATAAAAAAGTAAATAATTTATAAAATAAAATAAAACATAAATAATAATTACGGATTTGACTCTTTTATATTTTTCTTCACTATTAATGGCCTAAAACCTTTCTTTCAATCCTTCATTCAAATGTCACGAAGATGGATCCTGTTGGGATTCGAAACGTCGACAAAATGTTCATTAATACGTAACGGATAATTCGGAAAGCTCTTAAATGGCGATAACCACGGGGAGCTTAAAAACCAAAATGGGGTGTTCATTATGTGTTATCGGTAAGACTAGCAATAGAAATTTGGGATTGTATATGCCACTTCTTGTACCTTCTCGTCCATGAGAGAGTGTTTATGGATTTTGCGGGGAGGTCTACCTATGTCTAGGATAAATCATGATTATCTTTATGTAGTTGTGGATAAGTTCAACAAAAAGTGTATTTTCATGCCTTGTAAAAAGCGAGTTACGAAGCTAAACAAACTGCTCGATTATTCTTCCAAAATGTATAGGTGCATTTTAGGTATCCAAAGTTAGTGATCGAGATTCTTGCTTTATTGGGAACTTTTGGTCAAGCTTGTAGGGACTCATGGACACCAAATTGAAAAAGAGTGTTGAGAATGCGACGAATGATGGAGCTTAGTGAAATGAAGTCGCCTTCACTAAGTGGAGCACTTAGAGCAAATTCGCGCAAAAGTCTATTTTTAGACTATGTCTATTTTTAGACATACGAGCATAATTTGGGAATTCCGAGTTGGAGATTCTTGAAGTATGCGACATGTTGGTAAAAATAGATGAGACCCTTATTTTAGGACCCATGCTATTTTTTTAGGCGCGTGTCTCTAAAAATATGGAAGTCAAATATTATTTACCCTTAATAATATTTTGACTATAAACGACGATTTACTCTCTTGAAGCACTTCGGTTCGAGTCATGGAGGTGGCTCATGCAGGCGGCGGAAGGAATCACGTGGTTCTAGGGTTTGATGGCATCTTGCATGGTTGACTTCGAGTTAGACTTCGGTGGCGAGGATTTTGGAGGGTTAACGGGACGGATAGTGGAGTTGTGTTACTTATTTTAGTTGAACTAGTTGAGATTAGTTTAACTAGCTAATCAATTAGTTATGAGTGGGTGAATTAAATATTGTTTAATTCACTAATTAATAACTCATTAGTCAACTCCAAAGAACACTTCGAGTTCACTACGGTGCATGATCGAGTTCGGTGGAGACCGATGGAAGAGGTAGATGAAAAGGGTGAGTAAAGCTATCGGTTGGAGGATCGGTTTTGCATGGGATTTGCATTACACTTGGAGAAATTGTCCATGACAATTGCGCGATCAAGCCAAGGGGATTTGAACCTTGGATCTCTTCATATACGAGCCATGATTGCACGATAGAGGCAAGGCAATTGGCGGGGAGTTTTGAACCGGTAACTTTTGTTGTTCAAAACTAAGCTAGATTGTGTGTGACTTTGTAATCTTGAGTACTTGTGAGGAGTATTGTACTTGTTTTGTTACATGATTTCTCCATTATAATATACACAATAGGCACGGGGTTTTCAGCTATAGGCTTTCCCCATACATCTTTTGAGTTAATGTGTGATTGATTTGATGTGATATTGTTTCTATTATTTCCGCATGTGACAATTAATTGTAGAAGAAGGTTATGTGTTATGCATGCGAATTCGAAATTGATGTGTAATCGGGTTAATCTTCATTGAATAAGTGATTTATTCGGCTAATTTCTACATGGTATCGGAGCAAGATTAATTGTCGAGATCTATTACGGTGATTGCAAACTTATTTCCTCGGACGAGTACGCATACGAGCCGGGAAGCCTCGGTTCATCTTTCTTGAGGAAAGTAGAAAGGTCACAGTAAAAACCCCGCACGGTCAATCTCTGATTTGGAAATAATTTTTTCTCAGAGTGTGTAGATCGAAAGCGATAGAGCTTGGAGTTTGGAATTCGAAATTTTGCGACGGTTGTTTTCTTGGTGTCGGTGTTGAAAATGTCTTCTTTCAACGGTTTGCGACTCGAATATGCTCTTGAAGGCGATTCGAATTATGTTGCATGGAAGGATCGCATGGAACGGTGTTAGAAGATAATGGTACGAAGGAGTTCGTAGATATGGATGTCCCAAAACGCGGTACGACTTTAGTCGATGCATGGCAAAGAAGATAGCGAAATGTCGAAGGATCTGTTGGAGGGGCGTCGAGGATCATATTGTATCCGACCTACATGGAAAGGCTACTCCATATTTAATGTGGAAAGCTTTGACGGATCTATTCCGAGGAAGTAAGAGTGACCAAGGAAGCTGGCCGGAGTCCAAAGATAAGCTCGGGGAACATCGAAATGGAGAAAGACGCTTGATGTCGCCAAATATCTCACGAAGTTCACTCAATGCGAGGAGATGAGTGGGAAGTGTGGGGGTTACGTCGATGAAGAGGACATGGTCGACCTGGCTCTCCTTGGTCTTCGAGAAGGCTTGGCACTCATATCAAGATGAGTGTCAATGGTCGGGAGAAGGCCCCGCCGAGGATGGGAACGCCCAGCTTTGGGCGGATCTCATGCGAGAGGAGATAAGGAGGACTACTCGAGATGGATCTTCATCGAAAGGTGATGAAGAAAGCTAACGCTTTGGTGTCCAAAGAAAAGAAGGGGAAGGGTAGAAAACCTCTCGTCAGTGCGCAGGGCAGAAGCGAGGATATGGCGAAAGTGAAGTGTTTTCTTTGCCATGATCACGGACATTATGCTACCAATTGTCCGAAGAAGAAGAAAAACAATGACGGAATATCTGCCAGATGGAGAAGCTTTGGCTTCACGGTTTGAGCTTGACTTTTCAACGATTACATGCTTGGTTTCAAGTGTGATGGGATCGGTGTGGTTCTTGGACAGCGGTGCGTCATTTCATATGACGGGAGATCGGGAGTTATTCTCGGATACGGGAGAACAAGATTTACAGGTGTGCACATCGAGATGGGCGATGATGGTGGATACGGTCACAGGCTGGTATCGATCATAGTATCCTTTTGAGAGGGAGTACGGTAAACCCTTTGTCTTAAAGGATGTCATGCATACTGGATTGAAGAAGAACACGATTTCGGTAAGCGATGTTGGAGGATAAGGGGTATGATGTGGTCTTCGGCGAGAAAAGCCTTCTGCGCGGTAAGACTGCGGGAGAGACCGGAAGATAGGGGTTCGAACTCGAACCTTTATCGATTTGCGAGGTAGATATGTTGCGCGGCTATGGCATGCAAGGCGGGAGAAGTGGTGAGCGGGATGATGAGGGCGAACTATGGCACGGGGGGGTGGGCCATCTTCACCATGGAGCTTTGAAGATTACGCGGCCCGGATTTCTCTTTGGACTTCTGAGGCACCCTTGCGCGGTCGGATCGATTATGAGGGTGTGCTTTAGGGAAGTATGCTCGAAAACCACCTTTCACGAGAAGGATAGTCGCGCCACGAGGATCCTTAGAGAGTTCACACGGACGTGTGTGGTCCTTTCTCGGTTGCTTCGGCAATGAAAGCACAAGTATTATGTGATCTTTGTTGATGATTTCTCTCGAAAGTCTTTGGATCTTCTTCATGCGAGAAGAAGAGCGATACATTGTGAGACACGACGAGTTTAAAGCAACTGGTCGAGAAGGATTCGAGGGAAAGAAGGTGATTGCTCTAAGGAGTGATAACGGTGGTGAATTCATCTGTTTGAATTCAAGGAGTTGCGGCGCGAAGGGATTCGGAGAGGCTCATCGCACCCCATAACCCACGGCATAACGGGGTGGCTGAGCGGAAGAACGAACGATCGTGGGTGATGCACGGGCGATGTTGCATGATCGGGGCCTACCCCTTGACTTGTGGGCCGAGGCATGCAATACGATGTGTATGTGCGGAAGCCGTTGTCCTCACAAGGTTCTTGGCATGAGTACACGGAAGGAGGCTTATTCGCGAAGGCACCGATATTTCCCATTTGCGGATTTTGGTTCTCATCTACATGCATGTGACGAAGGATGCGAGAAGGAAGGTTTGGATCCAACTGCGAGGTTGGAATATTTGTGGGGCTACTGCTTGATACACCTCACAACTATCGGGTGTATGTGCAGACAGGTCGCCCATCTCTTGTTGTGCGACGGGATATAAAATTTCGGGGAGGAGAAAACCATGCGGTGTTCGCTTGAGAGGGAGCTACACTTGCACGCGGATGAGGAGAGCTGGTAGTTCCTAAGGAGGAGCTTCGGGGGATGTGGATCCAGCCACGGGAGGAGGTTCAAGAGTGGAAGAAACCACCCATGCGGCGCCAACCATCGAGAGGGCGCATGCGCACTACGAAGGTAGGCGGCGGCTCGGGATGCGAGAGAAGGTTGTGGGGCCACCTACGGCACGGCGCGGTCTTCGAGAGACGATCCTTGGGATCTAGAACACCTTTGGATACATGGCTCTTGTGAGTCAATGTGTTGTGACGAGCCATCCTCTTTTGAGGAAAATTTGTGGAGGAACCGCATGGGTTGATGCCATGATCGAAGAAGAATATGATTCGATCATCGGGAACGGTCACATGGGAGATGGCTCCCAAGGCCGGTTGGGAAATCGATGGTGGGTTCGCGATGGATCTAGGGTGAAGCGAGGGCGAGGGCGCGGGAGTGTGGAGAAGTACAAGGCGATATTTGTTGCCGTGGCTTCTCCACGGATGGAGGATGACTATGAGGAGACTTTTTGCACACAGCGCGAGTGCTCTTCCATGCGGACGATCCTTCCTCTCTCGGCGCGAGATGGGGTGGCACATTCATCGGATGGATGTAGGGGGCGTGTTCCTCGATGGAGTTATTGAGGAGGAGGTGTCTGTCGACGACTGAAGGTTTTGAGATCTTTGAGTGAGTCGCATGTGTGCGGAAGCTCGAAGAGAAGACGCGTACGGTCGAAAACGAAGCACCTCGTGCTTGGTACACTCGGATGAACGCGGCTACTTCCTTAGGGCTTGGATTCTCCAAGAGGTGAGGCGGATCCAAATCTGTACCAGATTGTGGTGGAGGGGAAGCTGTTGATCATCGTACTGTATGTAGATGATCTGATTTTGACTGGCGACGAGCAGTTGATACTTTCATGCAACGAGGATCTTGCACGAGAGTTTGAGATGAAGGACCTGGGCATCCTTCATTATTTCCTGGGATTGGAGATTTGGCAGCGCAGTGGAGGACTGTTTGTTTCTCAGGGCAAGTATGCCCGGGAGATTCTGGAGAGGTTCAACATGCAAGGCTGCAAGCCCGTTAGGGAAAGTATGCCCGGGAGATTCTGGAGAGGTTCAACATGCAAGACTGCAAGCCTGTTGACACTCCTCTTCCTGGTGGTTGGAGGAAGGAGGATGCTACTTCAGCGGAGGTAGTGGATGCCACTGTCTATCGACAGTTGGTGGGGTCGCCTATGTATCTGGTCAATACACGACCCGATATATGCTATGCAGTTAACCAGCTTTCGCAAGCTATGGTTAAGCCTACCAAGCTCTTTTGGAAGGCAGGCAAGCATGTATTGCGCTATATTAGAGGCACACCGGGATATGGTCTATGGTACAGACAGGAGGATGGAGCGAAGCTTTCTGGCTTCACTGATGCAGATTGGGCAGGGAGCCCAACGGACCGGAAGAGCACATCTGGAGGAGTTTTCAGCATTGGGTCGACAGCAGTTTCCTGGTACAGTAGGAAGCAGAGATCCGTGGCACTCAGTTCAGCAGAGGTCGAGTACATGGCAGCTAGCTTGGCTGCATGCGAGGCTATTTGGATGAGGAAGATCCTCGCAGGTTTGTTCAGGTTGCATTTGGAGCCTACAGTGATCTACTGTGATAACCAGAGCCGCATCAAGCTCTCGGCTAATCCAGTATTTCATGATAGGTCCAAACATATCGACATCAGGTACCATCACATCAGAGATTGTGTTCAGCGGAGAATCATGATGCTTTCATATGTTCCCACGGAGGATCAGGATGCCGACATCCTGACGAAGGCGCCCATCAGGATTAAGTTCGAATTCCACAGAGGCAGGATAGGGGTTGCAGATAATCCATATCTTGCTGAGAGGGAGTGTTGAGAATGTAGCAAGATGATGGAGCTTAGTGAAATGAAGTCGCCTTCACTAAGTGGGCCCGCAGGCAAATTCTGGCGCAAAGTCTATTTTTAGACTATGTCTATTTTTAGACATACAGAGCATAATTTGGGAATTCTACTTGGAGATTCTTAAAGTATGCGACATGTCGGTAAAAATAGATGAGACCCTTATTTTTAGGACCCAGGCTATTTTTAGACTGATCTCCTAAAAATATGGAAGTCAAATATTATTTACTCTTAATAATATTTTGACTATAAACAGCAGTTTACTCTCTTGGCGCACTTCAGTTTGAGTCATGGAGGTGGCTCATGCAACTGACACAAGGAATCACGTGGTTCCTAGGTTTTGATGGCATCTTGCATGGTTGGCTTCAGTTAGACTTCAGTGGCAGGAGTTTTGGAGGAGTTAACGGGACAAGTAGTGGAGTTGTGTTATGTTTGTTTTAGTTGAACTAGTTGGGATTAGTTAACTAACTAATCAACTAGATATGAGTGGAGTAAATTAAATAATATTTAATTTACTAAATATTAACTCATTAGTCAACTCAAGAACACTTCAATTCACTACAGTGCATGATCAGTTCAGTGGAGACCAGTGGAAGAGGTAGATGAAAGGGTGAGTAAAGCTATCAGTTGGTAGATTGGTTTTGCATGAGATTTGCATTACACTTGGAGGAATTGTCCATGACAATTGCGCAGTCAAGCCAAGGGGATTCGAACCTTGGATCTCTTCATATACAGGCCATGATTGCACAATAGAGGCAAGGCAATTGGCGGGGAGTTTTGAACCAGTAACCTGTTCAAAACTAAGCTAGATTGTGTGTGACTTTATGAGAAAGTACTGAGTACTTGTGAGGAGTATTGTACTTGTTTTTTTACATGATTTCTCCATTATAATATACACAATAGCTGCGGGGTTTTCAGCTATAGGCTTTCCCCATACATACTGAGTTAATGTGTGATTGATTTGATGTGATATTGTTTCTATTATTTCCGCATGTGACAATTAATTGTAGAAGAAGGTTATGTGTTATGCATGCAATTCGAAATTGATGTGTAATCGGGTTAATCTTCATTGAATAAGTGATTTATTCAGCTAATTTCTACAAAGAGTACAAAATTTCATCCGCAAACAAATGGCCAAACAGAGCTGGTGAACAAAGCGATGATACATCTTCTTTGTGGGTATTGGAGCAAGCATCCTAAGTTTTGGGATGAGAAATTGCACTATATTCAACATGCTTACAACTGAGCCAAGCATTCTTCGACTCAAACATCACCATTTGAGACATGCTTGGGATACTTTCCCAAATCTCCTTTAGATTTTATCTTTGGGAAAGATGTTGCTCTTGATGGTCATAGTGACATAGACAAATTTAAAATATTCATTGAACAATTTCAATTGGTACATCAAACAGTTGGAGAAAATTCAAGTCAAGTACAAGACAAGACATGATAAGCATCGTGTAGATCACAGTTTCCAAGTTGGTGATGAAGTTTGACTTCACATTAGCAAAGAGAGACTCCAAGGAGAAGGTAAAAATATGAAACCAATTTGATGTGGTCCATTCAAAATTTTAGAAAAGATTGGTAATAATGCCTTAAGGTTGGATTTGCCTTCATATATGCAAATTTATGCACTTGTTAATGTTGAGAATTTAAGATTGTATGAGCCTCCATTGATTGAAGATCAAGGAGCGAATGTTCAGATTCCTTCAATTGAATATTTCTCTCCTGGATATCTTGAAGAATTACAACAAGATACTATGCTTGACAGAAAAACAAGGACTTCAAAACGAGGGAACGTGGAGTACCTTTGTGTGGGGATCAAGGGAAAAAATCCAAGCAAAGCCAAATGGATTGACATAGGAAGTGTGAGACAACTATACCCTCATATGTTTGTTAACTGAAAGTGATATTTTGGAGTCCAAAAGCTTCCAGTTGGGAGGAATGATCCGGTGGATATATTTTATGCTCAAAATTCAAAGTTGTCAGAATGGCTCGAAACCAAAACGATCGTGTAGATCTCGTTGTTCTGAATCTGACGCAACTCATTTTTCTCAAACTAAGACCGTATGCTCCTGTAATCAAGTTCTGTTCATTTTTGGAAACAACTAAAAAAGTGTTTTTTGGTGTTACAGGGCTGCATAGTCAGCAGTCTGTACTACTGACTGGACCTGACATGGCATGATGATTGTGTATTTTCAGGCCAATAGTTTATTTCCACTTGTTAGTTTTATAGTGGCTCGGAAATGTGTGGTTGAGATTAGTTTGAGTGGACTAACCAGGAGGGACCACGTGGCCCAACCAGAGGCTACCACATGGCCTCCTGGTGGCTGTGTAAAATTATTCCAAGGGCCAGAGTGGGCCTCCAGAGGAGTCGAACCCGTGACCCACAACAAGCAACAACAACCTCCTACCATCTCTGCTATGGTGTTTCTTAACTCCTATAATCGTTGGGTTATATTTAAAGTTTAACAGTTTTGGAGATCGAGGGTGGGGACCAGGGTTAACCCCCGACCCAGATCCATGGACCAGGGTTAGGGGCTAACTCAACCCCAACATAAATATATTATGTCGCATCCAACGAAGTGTTCACATGGGGTGGCACTATATGTTACCACCCAATGTCGGAACCATCGGAGGGTAGCGGAACCTGCCGGGGGAAAGGTTCTGCTAACCCAACCCAACCTAAACCACATATCACCACCACTGCAACCCAGGTTACTTAGTCGATGGGAACTTATGCAATCAACAACGAATATCACGTGATGTGGCACAAATTTATCTTGGTATGGGCCTAACTGACGTGGTTAAGGAGACGACATTTTGCCTCCTTGCCAGTGGGAATCCCACCGGCGCGGGGCCAAAATGTTGCCCCACGTGCCTGGAAAAGACACAATTTGTCACGTAGAGCTAGACAAAGGGAAAATTGCATAACAAATAGTAGGAAAACTTGGGGAAAGGATATTTGATTCAGTTTTTGGCCTTTTTGGGAGCAGAAAGAGGCTAGATAGGGGTTTCTGACTGTTATGGAGCCATTGGAGCCATTTTTGAAGCCATTTGAGCACTAAAACTTGATGTAAACACCATTTTTTTTAGCATAATGAAAGAGGCACAACTATTGGAAGATGGACTAGGAGATGAAACCCAGGAGGGGTGAACTCCTTCATCATTTGTTGTTTTGTGTTTGTTTTTATGGTGATGTTTTCTTCTATTTTATGCAAAAAAACTGAACTTTTAATACATGTTTATGTGTTTATGAAATTAACATAATAGGTTAAAAACCCTAATTTATCCACTTGCAAAACTAGACATAATCCTAAAGCTTTCATATACATATCAACGCACTTCTTTATCCCGAAGGAGTGCGCTCACCTCAAGTGCAAGCTTTCGTCAACTCAAAGTGCACTTTTGATTTTTATGAGAGATTTTCATGCTTTCTGCTTTCTTTTTACGCTTTTTTGTGATTTTTTGATTGTGTAGATGACTAAAAGGCAAGTTTATGAGTCAAGAAGGATCGTGAGTTCACTTAACCGTAAACCATAAACTTACTAGCCCAAATGCTTCTAATGGTTAGGTGACGACACTTGAGACACATTAGCTTAGGAGGATGTGACACTAGGAGAAAACACACAAATAACAAATCAAACCACATGGCGACACAAGGGGGCTTAAAACGACAATTAGCGTAGGCTAAAAAATCGACATAGGAACAAATTTTGGAGGGTCCTTGTCACAATGGTAACACATTTGTTACAGACATCCCTTTGCATTAAATGTGAATACCCCGTCTCTAAAAACATTCAACACGAACTTCCATTCTTGATGCTGTCATTCCACCCGCAAATCTACTTGAGAATAATTGCCATTGTTTGATTAAGCTATTGTATCTCCATTCATTGGAGCGGTTATTAAATGTTGATTCCAATTCCGTCCACTGGTCCCTTGTCATGGGATTAATTCCCTACTTCTTCCATATGGTGATACGATGATCATGCAGATTATCCTGCCACCCAAGAAAGACCTTCCATGCTTTGAATTGAATAAGTTGTATGAGTGGGTTGTCAGAGATTAATTCCAGTTCATTCAACTCCTTGGGAGAATTCCATCTTTTCTTTTCAACTTTCATGGGATATAACATAAGGTCAGTTTCACTTCGTCCACCACCATCATCCCTTATTTTAGAGTGACTCCCCTATTAGCCTGTCCATCAACTGACATGTTATTTTCCCTTTTGACATGATAAATGTCAGAAGAAACAAATTTATTTAGGAACATCCTTATTCGTTGGAATATAGGGGAAGATTTGCTTCCTTTTAATTTCTTAATTTGATACATCTTTGTATGATGATCATTGAGTCTCCAATCAAAATTATTTGAAGTAGTCCCTTTGCAGAAGCCATTTTTAGCCCTTGCCAAAGGGCTAAGGCTTCAGCTTGGTTGTTCGAGGTTATTCCCAATACCCATGCAAATTGTAGAAATTATATAACTTATGTGTTATATATCCAAGATTCTCCTGATCACACACTATTTTAACTTCATGCACAATACAGAATCTATTCCACCATTGATCATCACATGCGGAAATTAAATCAATTGCAATGCACACATGAAACAATAAAAAATCACACACATTAACACAGCTGTTTAACGGGAAAGCCTGAAGCTAAAAACCCCAACTATCTATATATAATATATGTCATAGAGATCATGTAACAATCCTCATACAAAGCTGATCATATCAAGCTCTTAGTACAATACAATCGCTACACACTAATCAGGCCCGATCTTGCAAATCCATGCACCGATCTCTGCCACCTGCTAGCCTGCATCTACTGCGCAATCCCTGTTGAAGAATGGCTCTGAATGAACTCGAATTTAGTCATCCTTGCTCACGCAATCCTCATTGGCATCTCCACTGAGTGTTGGATGCAATCAATGCATCACTATAGTCACAACTAATAGTCACACTTGCTCTTTCACCTACCTCTCCACTGGTCTCCACTAAAACTGCCATGCACTGTAGTCAACTGATGTATTCTTCAGTTGATTAATGAGTTATTATTTAGTGAATTAATTAAATAATTAATTCACACCACACTCACTAGTGTATCAATCAGTTATACTAGATACAACTAGCTCAACTGAGTCTAACTGAGTTAAACTAAATAAAACTCCACCAACTACTTCTATAACTCCACCAAACTCTGTCACATGAGTTTTAACTGAAGTCCTTATGCATTAGCTCCAGTAAACCCTCAGGAATAGTGTAATTCCTTTTGTTAGTTGTTGTGCCACATCTATGCACTTAACTGAAATGCTCCAAGAGAATAAGATAATGTTTAGAGTCCAAATATTATTAAGAGCTAATAATATTCGACATATCTATTTTTAGACTAGTAATATAAAAATAGATTCCGCCCAATATGTCTAAAAATAGAAGTCCATCTATTTTTCCAACTTGACCAACCATCCACAAATAGCATCCTGCAACTCATAGAATATAGTCAACATGTCTAAAAATAGACTTTGCGCCAAAAATAGCCTGCGGGCCCACTTAGTGAAGGCGACTCTTTTCACTAAGCTTATCATCTTGTTGAATCTCAAAACTCCCTCTCAACAAGATAGGGATTATCTTCCACCCCGATCTTGTCTATGTGGTATTCGAATTTTCTCCTCATGAGCGCCTTCGTCAGAATATCTGCATCCTGATCCTCCGTAGGAATGTAAGAAAGTAACATGATCTTCCGCTGCACACAATCTTTGATATGATGGTACCGAATGTCAATATGTTTAGATCTATCATGAAATACTAGATTAACCGAGAGTTTAATGCAACTCTGATTATCACAATATATCACAGTAGGATCTAAGTGTGAACCGAACAACCCAACCAGGATCTTCCTCATCCATATATTCTTTGATGCAAACAAACTTGTCGCCATGTACCTTTACTTTCCATAAACCGGAAAGCGACGCATCTTTGTTTCTCACGTACCAAGAAATGTTGTAAGGGACTCCGGGAGTATTGATCCCTCCAGATGTGCTCTTTCTATCCGTTGGGCTTCCTGCCCAATCTACATCCGTGAAGCCATGCAGCTTCAACTCATCCGATTTTCTATACCACAGTCCATATCCCGATGTGCCCCTGAGATACCTCAGGACATGCTTGCCTGCCTTCAAAAAGAGATTGGTAGGCTTAACCATAGCTTGTGAAAGCTGGATAACAGCATAGCATATGTTCGGTCGTGTATTGAGCAAATACATGAGCGAACCAACCAAATTGCCGATAAACAGTGGCATCCACTACCTCTGCCAATGTAGCATCCTCTTTCCTCCAACCACCAGGAAGAGGAGTGTCGATAGGCTTGCAGCCTTGCATGTGAAACTTCTCTAGTATCTCCCAGGCATACTTGCCTTGAGACACAAACAGTCCACCCTTCTGCTGCCAAATTTCCAATCCCAGGAAATAATGAAGGAGGCCCAAGTTCTTCATCTCAAACTCCTTTGCAAGATCTACCTTGCATGAGTGTATCAACAGTTCATCACCCGTTAATATTAAATCATCTACATAAAGGACAATGATCAGCAACTTACCCTCCACCACAATCTGGTATAGGTTCGGATCCGCCTCACTCTTGGCGAAACCAAGTCCGGTGAAATAACTGTCTATCCATGTGTACCAAGCACGAGGTGCTTGTTTCAGCCCATACAACGCTCTTTTGAGCCCGCACACATGCGAATTGCTGCTGAAGATTTTGAATCCTTCAGGCTGCTCTATGTACACCTCCTCCTCAATGACTCCGTTGAGGAATGTAGTCTTCACATCCATCTGATGAATGTGCCAAACCATCTGCGCTGAGAGAGAAAGGATGGTTTGTATGGAAGAATACCTTGCGACAAGTGAAAAGGTTTGTTCATAGTCGATCCCCTCGATATGTGAGAAGCCCCAGGCAACAAATCTTGCCTTGTACTTCTCGACGCTTCCGTCAGCAGCTTGCTTCACTTTGTAGATCCATCTTGAACCTACCATTGATTTCCCTTCCAGCCTTGGGACAATCTCCCATGCACTGTTTCTGACAATCGAATCATACTCTTCCACCATGGCATCTACCCATGCGGGATCCTCCACAGCTTCCTCGAAAGAAGATGGTTCTGGCACGATACACTTGCTCATCAGAGCCATGTATCCAGTAAATTGGTCAGGTGACTGTCTCTGTCTGCGCTGTGATGTAGGTGCTCCGACATTCTGTGCTGCATCAAGATTCAGTCGCTCAGATTTTGTAGTGCGCTTCCGCCCTTTGATGTTTGGCGCTGCATGAGTGGTTTCTTCCACTCCATGAACCTCCTCTTGTGGTTGATCCACATCCTGAGGCTCATCTTTAGGAACAAGTAGCTCCTCGTCTGCATGCAAGTGTAGCTCCCTCTCAAGCGACAACTTCATGGCTTTCTCCTCATGAAATTTGATATCCCGTTGCACAACAGTCATCTGACTGTCTGGATAATACACACGATAATTGTGGGGTGTTTCTGTGTACCCCAAAAATATCCCAACCTCTGTGGTCGACTCCAGCTTCTTCCTGGCATCCTTCGTCACATGAATGTAAACAAGTGAGCCAAAAATATTCAAATGAGAAATATCAGGCTTCTTACCAGAAAACACCTCTTTGGGTGTACTCATGCCAAGTACTCTATGAGGACAACGTTTTGCACATAAACCACAGTGTTGCATTCTTCAGCCCACAAGTGTATGGGAAGGCCCTGATCATGCAGCATCGCCCGTGCAGCACCCACAATTGTTCTGTTCTTTCTCTCCCCGACCCCATTCTGCTATGGGTTATGAGGTGCTATGAGTTCTCTTCGAATTCCTTCTGCGCTGCAAAAGTATTTGAATTCGCCAGAGATGTATTCACCACCATTATCGCTCCTTAGAACTTTCACCTGCTTCCCCGACTCTTTCTCAACCAGTGCCTTGAACTCACAGAACTTTGAGTATGTCTCTCTCTTCTTCTGCATGAAGAAGATCCAGCACTTACGAGAAAATTCATCAACAAATATCACATAATACATGTGCTTTGTTGTCGAAGCTACTGAGAAAGGTCCACACACGTCTATGTGAATTCTCTCAAGGATCGTCGTGGCGCAATTATCCTTCTCATGGAAAGTGGTCTTCACAAATTTTCCCAAAGCACATCCCTTGCACTGATTTGACTGTGCAAGTGTACCCTTGGGAAGCCCAGTAGAAATCTGCTACAAAATTTTCAAAGCGCCATGGTGATTATGGCCCAATCTCCTGTGCCACAATTCGCCCTCATCCCAGCTCACCACTGCTTTTGCTTTGCCTTCCATTGCTGCGCAGCCATCTACCTACAATTGATAAAGGTTCTTAACTTGAACCCATATCCTCCAGATTTCACCAGTTGTTTTACTGTGCATGAAATCCTTTCCCTCGCTAAAAACAACATCATATCCCTTGTCTTCCAACATCGTCACAGAGATCATATTCTTCTTAAATCCTGGAACATGCATGACATCCTTCAATATGAAAGGTTTACCAGATTCCCTCTCAAAGGAAATGGTCTCGATACCAATCGCATTGTATCTACCATCATCTCCCATCTCAACGTGCACTCCAAGATCCTTCTCATCCATATCACTAAACAAATCTTTGTCTCCAGTCATATGGAAAGACGCACCACTATCAATAAACCACACCGATCCCATCACACTTGAAACCAAGCATGCGATCAGCGAAAAATGCAGCTCAAACTGTGAGGCTAAGGCCTCTCAAGCTGCAGATCTGGCAGCCTACTTATTTTTCTTCTTTTGTGGACAATTAGTGGCGTAATGTCCATGTTGGTGACAATGAAAGCACTTCACCTTGGACAAGTCCTGCTTCTTGCCTTTCGCACCAGATTGAGAAGGATTTTTCTTTCCCTTCCATTTCCTTGCTTTGGAAGCCAAAGCGAAATTTTCTTCATCTTCATTCTTCGATGAAGATCCATCCCTGGTAGCCCGCCTTATCTCCTCCTGCACAAGATCCGACCAAATTCGTTCCCATCCCGGCAGTTTCTCCCGACCATTGACAGAGTCCTCGTAGCTATGCCTACTCTTCGGAAGCCCGAGGAGAGCCAATATCACCAAGTATTTTTCATCAACAGTAACCCCCACACTTCCCAGCTCATCCTTGCAGTGGACGAACTTCGTGAGGTATTTTGGTATACTGTCGCCTTTCTCCATTTTTATTTTTCTGAGCTTGTCTTTAAGCGCCAACTTCCTCTAGTCGTTTCTGCTTTCGAACAAGTTTGTCAAAGATTTCCACATCAAGAATAGAGAATCTTTACCATGAAGGCTGGACACTATGTGATCCTTCACACCTTCCAACAAAATCCTTCGACATTTTGCTATCTTCTTTTGCCATGCGTCAAGTGCGGCTGCATCGCTAGAAGCAGGTTTTGGAATTTCAGCATCTATGAACTCCTTCAACCCATTATCATCTAGCACTGCCTCCATCCTATCCTTCCATGCAATATAATTCAAGCTCCCATCAAGGGCATACTCCAATTGCAATCCGTTGAAAGACATTTCAATGAATGCTCAACTTCGACACCAAGAAAACACTGCAGCAAATTCGAATTCCACCAGCACAAAACTCAACCGCTTTAATAATTGCAATCTGCTATGATCAATATCGCTCTGATACCATGTAGAAATTATATAACTTATGTGTTATATATCCAAGATTCTCCTAATCACACACTATTTTAACTTCATGCACAATAAAGAATCTATTCCACCATTGATCATCACATGCGGAAATTAAATCAATTGCAATGCACACATGAAACAATAAAAATTCACACACATTAACACAGTTGTTTAACGGGAAAGCCTGAAGCTAAAAACCTCAACTATCTGTATACAATATATGTCATAGAGATCATGTAACAATCCTCATACAAAGCTGATCATATCAAGCTCTCAGTACAATACAATCACTACACAATAATCAGGCCCGATCTTGCAAATCCATGCACCGATCTCTGCCACCTGCTAGCCTGCCTCTACTGCACAATCCCTGCTAAAGAATGGCTTTGAATGAACTCGAATTCAGCTAGCCTTTCTCACACAATCCTCATTGGCATCTCCACTGAGTGTTGGATGCAATCAATGCATCACTATAGTCACAACTGATAGTCACACTTGCTCTTTCACCTACCTCTCCACTGGTCTCCACTGAAACTACCATGCACTATAGTTAACTGATGTATTCTTCAGTTGATTAATGAGTTATTATTTAGTGAATTAATTAACTAATTAATTCACACCACTCTCACTAGTGTATCAATCAGCTAGACTAGATACAACTAGCTCAACTGAGTCTAACTGAGTTAAACTAAATACAACTCCACCAACTACTTCTATAACTCCACCAAACTTTGTCACATGAGTTCTAACTGAAGTCCTCATGCATTAGCTCCAGTAAACCCTCAGGAATAGCGTAATTCCTTCTGTCAGCTCCTGTGCCACATTTGTGCACTTAACTGAAGTGCTCCAAGAGAATAAGATAATGTTTAGAGTCCAAATATTATTAAGAGCTAATAATATTCGACATATCTATTTTTAGACTGGCAATCTAAAAATAGATTCCGCCCAATATGTCTAAAAATAGAAGTCCATCTATTTTTCCAACTTGACCAACCATCCACAAATAGCATCCTGCAACTCATAGAATATGGTCGACATGTCTAAAAATAGACTTTGCGCCAAAAATAGCCTGCGGGCCCACTTAATGAAGGCGACTCTTTTCACTAAGCTCATCAGCTTGTTGAATCTCAACAAAAACTTCTTCTCTATTTCTCCATCGTGGTTATACAACACCCCTCTCGCTCCTACCTCCCCCACAAACCCAATAGAATCTTAACATTACTTAATTTACTGGATTATGTTTTCACAATATCTTAACATTAATCATTTACTGAATTAAATTTTCACACTTTGAATATATGAACAAATATTTAAGCACATATCCCCGTAAATAATAACTACATATAAATATATAAAAAATACATATAAATGCGATTTTTTTTTGTTTTGAAAACCCTCATTTAAAATGTTTTTTTATTAAGTAAAACTCTTACACTCAAACCTCCTAAAACCTTAGCATTAATCATAACTAAAAAATTATCAGCTCTTCAAGAATCAAACTTACATTCATTAAAAAAAACTCATAAACACTTAATATAAGGGTGTTTAAATATAAATTCCAAAAAGGAAATTGAAAGAGCTCATTTAAAACATTTTAATATAATGATGTTTAAATATAAATTCCTAGAAAGAAATTGAAAGAGCTTTTTTTTTTTTTAAATAATTTTATACTCAATCCTCATAGAATCTTGACATTAATAATTTAATTTGAGTATATGAGAAAAGATTCAAGCATGTCCCCACATAAATTGTACACTTGTAGTGCATGAGCAAAGATGCAAGCACATGTACCCACAACAAAATCCCTAGGGGTTGTAGTCCATTAAAGGGTTGGAGACATAGTTCATATAAATCTATGACTTGCGTGCTACTTGCATATGGGATTAAGATTCCACACTTGTTAGAGGGCAATGTTGATTAAGATGCTTGGGATGTAGAGCATATAAACCTACAATTTTGTGTGTTACTTCTTACATATAGGGTTAAGATTTGCATTCCTAGAATATATGGAAAACAAACCATTGTGACTTAAAGCTTTTCGGAATGGATTTTTTGCAATTATTCTTACCTATAGGATTAAAAACATATACTCACTACAAATCTTAAAGCACTAATATTAACTAAACAACTAAAGCACAAATCATATAAACATATAATTCCATAAGTTAGTTATTTTACACTTAAAAGTGTGAGCATAAACCTAATTATATATAAAGAAATGACGAAAATCTAAAATGAATCTAAAGCATGTTAAACCCACATATCAATAGACTATCTTACCTATGAGAGTAAAATTTCATACAATTAAAACTTAACATATTTTATTTATATATATATAAAGAAAGGTGAATTTGTCTTCTTGAACTCGAGGTCTTCGATTTTTATCATGTTAATCGACACCCTATTCTATCTCAAGAGGCGTATGAAACTCATTAATAATTGAAGTAATATTGACTTCTTTGAGCATTACTTCGGTTGATATCGAAGGGATCAATGGATTTTTTGAGCAACATTGTCATGTCATAAAACACATACCGTGGGATATCAGGCTAGGAGGAGATAAAACACATATTGCGGGATATCATATACAACCTTGATGGTATTGTCATCACATTAACACGTGTTGAACATTTTATGGTTTATGATTTAAACACTGACTTTAATGCTTAAAATGATGAGGAAGAAGTCATCACTGCTATGCCTCTCAATGTTATTCTGAAAAACTCCAAAACACCTCTGAATAACTCTCAAGCTTCGACCTCTCCTAGTTCGCCAGTCATCATTCTTGACTAGATTGGTCTTCTCACAAATTGGCAGTGATCACAAGGAAAGGAATTTGCAGTATACAATGTTTAAATTTCAGTTAACACTTCTATATGGTCTTTATTTTCTCTATAGTTCTAGTTTCATGCTCGTTGTTATGTTTTTGGTTGAAAGTGATTGTTATATAAAAAAAATTCCTATGGATAAGTTGTATGTCAAGTCTCTGTAGCAATTAGTCAAAGTTATCCTTTCTCAGAATGCTATTTTCAACTGGTCACCTTAGGTCAACTGTGTTCAGTTTTAGACAACTGGTTTTGACTTATATGGTCTCAATATCATGTAATCCTTAAGAGCCAAGTATGTTGAAGTCTTGGATAAGCTCTTGCGCTAACAACTTATGTAATACTTCCAACTATCAATATAAATTTTGTTCATATTTACAAACAAAAAAAACATTGTCATGTCATGTTTTTGTTTGTCCTTTTTCTTTAAAGATTTACATGATTGATTTGTTTATCCTCTTTTATAATACATATAAAATAAATTACATATTACATTTTGATTATAATATTAAAATGGAAGAGTATCTCAATCCTACAATTTTCATGTCAAAATTATATTTTTAATAATTTATTGTATTTTATAAAGCACACGTATTTTTAGAAAAAAAATAATTATAAATAATATTATGTAATATCTATTATTTATTTATTTAAATAAATAAAAATGTATTTAAAAGTTATAATTAGATTCATAACAAATATACATTAAAAATTGATTTCTTATCTTTAAATCATTCATACCAAAATAAAAAATAAAAATAAAAAATCCAAATTTATTTAAATTGTTGATTAAAAATAACTTTCATTACATCATTATTTTGTAATATCTAGGAACATATGTTCAACAAAAGATACCTAAAATCATATGAAATTTGAAAAACATATCTAATTATGAGTAGGAGAGTGAGTTTCAATCAACTACCACTTCCTTATTCATTGTTGCTTAATCTATTGCTTTAGTTGTAAAATGTATAATTGCTTGCCTTTTATCCAAGACAAATGACTTTGAATCTCATTAACCTTGTAACTGAATGGAGATGTGTTTATTGAATGAGCCACAAAGTGAGCTTCATCATGTTTCTTAGCTGATAAATGGATGAAAAGATGGTGACATTCATGAAATACAATTCTCTAGAGCACTAATGTGATTTTTATATTGAAGTAGGATACCCATGATGACCTCTAGCTTCAAATTGAAGTTATTTGTTGCATACCAATTGAATGCCATGCAAATCTCCATGTGCCAATTTAATGGGATCATATGTAGGCCTTTCATTGCATGATCATGCAACTAACTAGTTATACTCCTTACCGTCGATGGCCATAACTCTGAATTATTTTTTTCCTTGTGGATAAGGTTGCTTACCAATTTGCCTCTATATTATTTTCATGTAAAATGTCATAAAAACTCTTTACCTTTGCAAATATTTTTTAATGTGCTTGATTCTCTCCAATATTGAAGCTAACTAAAACTCAAGTGAGGAAAAGTTAGACAACAAAAACTTGATGATTGTTTTGGAATGCTCGACCACCGTGAGGCTTGAAATTCCAAGGCTCTTGGCTAGTTTTAAACCATACAATAACACGTAAGCTTTAGTGACATTATTAATTGAAACATAGAGGCTTCATGCATATGAATATGCTTTCGTACCTCTAGGGTTAGAATAACCTCTTTCCCACTTGCCATCCTAAGATTTTTCTTCAAAGCCCCATTAAAGAAAATAATGTATTAGTTAAGGTATGATCTCTATCTCTTGAAGTCAGGTTGATTCAAACAAATTGTGAACATGATTTATGTGATGATTTCTCAACATGAGTGTTATGAGAAGAGATACTGTGTTAAATTGTTCAAACCATATTACCTTTTCTATTTTAAAACACAAGGTAACATTGATTCCCTTGACAATGAGATGCTCTACTAAAAGTGTTTTAGTCATGTAAACCACATATTCTAGACTAAGTAATTCTTGATTGAATAACTTTATTTCTTGCCAACCATTTTTTCTAACATATATTCACAATCTTTTAAACAACTTATTTTAAATCTACATTGTAAAAACTTCTCTTCTCTGGTGATTAAATAAGCCCCTCATAAAAATATTTACTTTATAATAAATTACTTTTAAATAAAATTATTTCCTTTTTAATTTTAAATTAATTCAAAATATAAAAATTTGAATAGAAATTATAAATTTATAAAAATTATAATTTTATAAAAAAAGTTATTTATTTTTATCACATTTCAACACATAAAAATATTAAAATATTCATTATACAAATAGACATTACTGCACATTAATTATTTTAACTTTAAATTAACATTATTCCTAACACAATAATGGAATGGATCACATGAACTTGTTTATCTTATTCTCAATAACCCATAACAGCATTGTGGGCACAATTTGTGTGTTTATCTAGAAGAAAATTAAGCCCTTTCAACAACATCATCTCATCTCAGGTACAAATTATTTTTTTGGGGCAGCAGAAAAAATTACAACCTATTATTAATAGGTAAAAAGTTACATGGGTACATGCATAACATTCCTTCTATTGTTCAAAAATATAGATCTCAAAAGACTCGGGTTTATAACCCAAAAAAAATAAGGCAAAGGAAAATATTAATATAATATGAAATTTCATAAAATCATGTGTTGAATTAAAATGTATAAATAAATTTACAATTTGATGATGATTTTAGTTTTTTATCCCTTTAATTAAGTATTTCATTTTCCAATTCATTTTTTCAACTTTTAATGAAGTATTTCATCCTTTAATTCATAAGTAAGGATAACTCATTTTTTTCTTTTAATTAAGTATTTTATCTTTTAATCTTTAAATAAGGATAATATGCATGTTAAAGTTTAAGGCCGTACAATAATAAGGGTCAAAACTCAATTTTCCAATTATGAAAATTGAATTTAAATAATAAAAATAATAATCATTTTTTTCAATTATTCAAAATAAACTGACTTAAGCTCAGAGAGTTTTAGATAAATAGTGATTAGGTACTTTGTTAAGGCACTTTTTGATGTAAAGTCATTAATTCAATTCTTCACCCTATAAAATTGATATATTAGACATAATGAAAATATAATCGTGCCAAACTTACAAAAAAATTAAATAAATAAACCCACTTAATAAAATAACATAATTATTTATCTTATTAAAAAGTATATTTTTTAATTATATCTCCTTGAAACAGGAAATCGAAGATCTCCTAGCTTTCTTAGGATGTCACTTAACATTGTAAGCACTCCAATGATACCTTCTCACAATTAATATAAATTAATTCTGCAGTCCAAGTGTCCAGTGCTTCTTCTATGCAGCCAGCTACATAATAAAGGGAAGCTTCATCGCCCTATCTATAACTGGTATTGAACAAGTTACGCAGATAGAGTATAAGCTAATGTTACTTAGATTAATGGTATTAATGTATAAACTTAGTGTTAGGTTATACAACACATTCCAAACTCAACATTTTATTTACTGAAATGTAACGGAGTAACTTAACATGATTTATGCATAGTTTTTGTTTTGGATAAATTACATTATTGTTTTAAGGTCGATGTGTTTGGAACTACTAGCTGTGGTTCACCGTCATGACAAAGAAGGATAATGTGATCAAGAGAACGAATAGGTATAATAAAATAGAGATACAATTCAATATATTATTCATGGAAATGGAATTGAGTAAAAAAATATTTACAATTTACAAATTAACATAGTTAATTATTTTATTACAAAAATATATTTTATAATTAATTATTTTATTACAAAATTATATTTTATAGTTAATTTTTTCTAACTTTTTTTTCATAATATTTTTTTGAGATATTTAAATTTGGAAATGTGTTTGATTACAATGAATTGAGATTAATTTATGATTGATTAGAATTATTATTATTATTATTATCCAATTTTAAGCTCACGATCAAGCCAGACACCAAATTGGTGTATGAGACCTTTTGTTCTTGTTTGTATGACAAGGGACCCACCTCTGCTCAAAGATTTGATTGCTAAGTTTACAAAGACATACATACTCTACCCCCTCTGGTTTTGAACCTATGACCTTTTAGGAGGAAACACATGCTCTTAAGCCCACTCACACTGTATAAATAAGTTTCAGATATTTGACTTTGGAAATATGTTTGATCACAATGAATTAAAATATTTTATAATTGACCAGTCATTTTTTTTCAATATATTCTCAAATTGACCACAATATATTTGAAATCAATTATGCAAAAATTTCAAATTCTGCAAATTGAACTAAGTTTAATTTCAGGAGGGTGGTGGGGGTTGTTCAAACATTTACTTCCGTAATTTCCATCGTTGCATATCACAATGGTTGGGGTCACGAACCCATTTATGTCAGATACATCTGCACACGAGGCATACATCCAAGCCACCTTGGATGCTGAAAAGGCTTTCGACACAGGGAAGGTTAACCATCGGTTTCCTTTTCCTCCTAGCAACGATTCTCTCCCGACTTTTCATCACAATCCTCCCCGACCCTCTCATGCTCGCAATCACAAGAATCCTCAAGGTGGCCAAAGAAAATCCAATAGATCTTCCCGGACATCCAACAAACTAATCTCCCCGGCCCAAGATATCAAGCTTCTAAGCTTCCCATATGATGAAATCTAGGGGCGGGTGACCAGCCTGCAACATCGTGCTCTTGTTGGACATTGGGTTTTTGTGGAAATGACGGAGAAGGAAATGCAAGTTTCGGTCAAGAAGACTTGGGGTCCCCTTGTTGGCTACCCTCTGAAGGTTAGCAAGCTTATGAACTCATGGCATTGCATCCACTTATTATACTCTGAGGACGCTGCCACAATCCCCAACAGAGCCTAGGTTCAGGGACGAAGCTTATTGCAACTGCATGATTGGTATTTGGGTTTTAACTCAATTTCGGAGACCCCAAAAAACAACCTAGTATGGGCTAAACTGTCGGGTTTTCCCCTCCAATTCTGGACTAAGTTTGCGCTTTCTGCAATTGGGAATTCAGTCGGGTGGATTAGGTACATTGATCCTAGATGCATGGGCACTTGGGATAAGTGTATTGCGTGGCTACTGGTTGAGGTCAATTTTGTTGGGGGTCTCCTTAGGAATATCGATTCGGAATGGGATGGCCTGAGGCATAGACAACGAATTGATTTTTGGGGACTCCCTTTCCACTATTTACTCTGTCATCAAACATGCCACTTGTTGCGGAGATGCCCTTGGGCTCGATGGAGAACAAACAAAACTTCTTCACCAAGGGTGTTGCAGGATTTGGCTGGTGCCGCTCCAATAGGAAAATCCTTGTTGTTTCTAAGTGGAGGTATGTGAGAAACATCCATTTCTTCCAAATTTCATCACAATGTTCCTAATAATCCTAAATATGCTCATCTCCTTCCATTGGACCCTCTGTTGGCCCTCCCTCCCTCGCCATTATCATATCATTCTTTGGACTGTCACAAAACACCCTTAACCACATCCTCGGTCCGTCACCACCCTTAGTCGGTCCCGAGGCGTCCTTCTGTCCCCTACTCCCCTGTGGACAACGTTCCTTTTATTGATGCCCCTCATATCGTCCCCCCACCTCCCTGACCCCCCTTCCCGCTCCCCTTCCATGCTCTCCCTCAAGACTGCCTCTCCTCCTACTGTGCCTGCAATTGTCTCTGATGTAGGACTGACCTCGAATTTGCACAATGGTTCCACGATGGATTCTCCTCAGAATTAGATTGGGAGTGACATCGAATTTCTGCTCCTTAATCCTGGTTTGGATATGGATGCTCTCACAGTTCATGAAGGTTGCTACGACAATCCATGTCCCTCCATATCCCCTTCATCTGCTGAAAACATCACCTTTAGAAATAAAGGAAAGAAGGATAGCAGACACTTTCGTGGAAAACCCAAATACAAATCCTTACTCTTGGATAATCCAAATGGTTTGAGATATATACCATTTATCACCTCCTTTGACGATCGGGCACTTAGAGCTAGTATGCCAACTCCTCCAGACTCTTGAATCACATATTATCTTTGAACATCCGGGGACTTGGAGATCATTCTAAGTACCTCTGTATAAAAAAATATCCTTTTTGTGTACTCTCCATCCATAGTGTCCTTGAAGAAACCATGTTTTCTGTGTCCAAAGCCATTCCTCACTTCCTTTCAATCCATCCGAACTAGCACATAGCCGGGGTTGATTCGGTGGGTCTGTCGGGTGACCTAATTGTTATGTGGAATCCACATTTCACTAGATTTCATGCTTTCCGCCTTTTTAGTGGGATTCTTCTGTCTGGTCGAATCTGGGGATACTCTGAGCATTTCCATCTAATTAACATGTATGCTCCCTGTCGTGAACGTTCCTCCTTCTGGTCCCATGTCAGCTCTTCCGAGGTCCTTAATATCCGTAATCTCATCCTCACTGGTGATTTAAATGTCTCTCTATTAGGCGCTAAATGTTGGGGAACTCACAATCATCTTGATCCCTTAGCTGAAAGATAGTCTTAGGTTTTTTCAGATCATCATTTGGTCGACATTGCACCTTGCCCACTTTCTTCGACCTGGACCAGTCATAAGACTGGGGATGCATTTGTGGGAACAATATTAGACCGTTTCCTTGTACATGAAAGTGTACTAGAGCTCCTGGGAAACCTAAAATCTTCAGTCATCATGGAATATTTATCAGACCATTGTCCTATTACTCTCTCTTGGCGTTTAGAGCCAGCTCGGAAGGGTCTCCCCTTCAAGTTTAATAGGGTTTTGCTTGAGGACCCCGAATACCAGGAGCTGGTTCGAAATATTTGGCTATAGAAAGGGGATCCTTCGGACATCTCGACATCCTCTCTTTTCACCCAAAAGTTCAGGTTGATCAAAATCAGTACTAAGTCTCGGGAGAAGCGGAAGAAGAAACAATTAGTAGCAGAAATTATTTCTACCGCCAATCAAATAGAAGCCATTCACATTTCCATGGCTTATTGTAACCCGAGATCCCACACTCTTGCACTTCTGGCATCTCTTAAGTGCCGAAAAATTGAGATTCTCAAAATACAAGAAATTTCCTAGAAGCTCAAAAGCGGGGCAGTTTGGCTACACGAAGGGGACCACAATACTAAGTCTTTTCATCACTTTGCAAACTGCAGGAAAAACCATAATTCAATATGGAAAATTCAATCTAAGGATGGTCTACCACTCCATTCCCTGTCGGATATCTCCCAGGAAGCAGTTCAATATTTCTCAGAACTTTACAGGCGCAGAGGTGTTAGTGTCTTTGATCAATTTTGGGCAGCGGAACTGTTCCCCTGCATGTTCAATGAGGAGTCCAATGGGGAGTTGAATAACTCTATTTACAAGGAATATATATTAGTGGTTCTTGAATCATTTTCAAAGGAAAAAATTCCTAGTCTGGACGTCTGGCCCGTTGAAATGTATATCCACTTCTTTGATCTGATGGCGGATAATCTCCTCAAGGTTGTTGAAGAGTCCAAACTACTTGGCAGAATTCCGGGGGACATCAACTCCATGTTCTTAGCTCTCATACCAAAATCCACACATCATGTTGATTTCTGGGATTTCCGTCCCATATCCTTATGTAATGTGGCTTGTAAGATTATCTCCAAGGTCATTTCTCGTCGAATTTTGGGCTCTCTCTCTTCACATATCTCTTGCAAACAATCTCGTTTTCTCCTCGACAGAGTCATCCACGATGTCGTTGCCACCGCTCAAGAATGTCTACACTCCATACACTTCAAAAAAATAGATGTTGCCATTATGAAGATTGATTTGTTCAAAGCCTATGATTGTATTGATTGGTCCTTCATTCGCCTAGTGCTTTATAATATTGGATTGTCTGTCCAAAACGTCCAATGGATCATGGCTTGCATTTCTCCTGTTTGGTTTGGTGTTTTAATTAATGGATTCCCCACTAATTTCTTTCGGGCTGGTCGCGATATTCGCCAAGGTTGTTCCCTCTCTCCCCTAATATTCATTTTGATTATGGACGGTCTTAGCATTCACATCAAGGAGGCACACATGTGTGGAATTTTTGATGGTATCCGAATGACATTGGGCATCTCCATCACCCATTCTTTCTTTGTGGATGATATCTTTGCATTTGGAACTATCTCTTGGGCTCAGTGGTGTGCTTTGCACTACATCTTTCTCCGCTATGGTGTCGCCTCGGGCATGGAAATAAACAGTGGAAAATCCACCTTGATCACTACACAATGTAATGTTGACCTATAAATCATTGTTGGCCTCTTCCAGGTGAAAAATGTCCTAGTTTCAATGGCTTCAAATATCTTGGTTTTCATCTTAAGCCATGTGGATATTGCTCCAAGGATTAGTCCTGGCTTCTGGACAAATATAAAAAGCGGCTGAACACCTGGACACACAAATGGCTCTCCTTCGGCGACCCTTTCATTCTTTCCCAGGAAGTACTTCAACAACTTCTTGTCTTCTAGGCACACCTATTTTATATTCCTGTTGGTATTATTTCCTCTATAAAGGCCATCATCTCCAATTTCCTCTGGTTGGGTGCCCGGGGTCCCAGGAAATTCCCTCTTTGCAATATGGATTCGATCATGCTTCTGAAGAGGCTGGGTGGCTGGGGCCTCCTGGACATCACTACTTTCTCGCAAGCTCTACTCATCAAATCCCTTTGGAGGGCGGTTATAGGAACAGGTTCTTGGCCTTGTCTTTTCCAAGCCAAATATAACATCGGTCGGGATTTAATATCTCTCTTCAGAACTCGGTCCCTTCCACTGCGCAGAGGCTCACTCATTTGGAGAAGTTTCAGGAGGGTTGCTCCCCTTTTTGTTTGCTATCTGATATGGGATTTTGGAAATGGACAACAAGTTTACCTGGGTGTAGAACAGATTTGTGGGTTGAAGGCTGATTTCTCACTAGATATTCACCTGCAACATGCCTTGGCACAAAAAGGCATTTTTTGTGTGTCTCGAGTCATCTCTCATTGGAAACAAGGTTTCCCAACTTGGAAAACATAGCAACCATTGGGCTTGAGGTGCTAGGCCACTAATGATTGGGACACTGTCTTGCTCCTACTCAAATCCGATGGCCTCTGTTTGCATCCGTTGGGTGACAGGATCAGTTGGAATGGTAAGATGTTTCAAACCTCCCTTGTGGTTGTTGACATTTATGAAAACATCATGAACCATTACATTTCCCCGGAGGACTCATTATTTTACAGGAATTTCTGGATCCGCCCCATTCCTCTCAAGATTGTCCTTTTTTTTTGACTGGCCATGAGAAACAAGGTCCTTACGTGGGATAACTTGATCAAGCAGGGTTTTCAAGGGCCTGACTGTTGTGTTTTTTGTAAGCTTGAGTCTGAATCGGTCTTGCAACTATTTTTCCTCTGTCCTTTTTTTGTGGATATCTGATCCATGTTCTCAGATCGTTTGCAGGTTCCTGGTTGGAAGTCTCTTTCCTTCCAACAATATATTGAATCCTGGGGGAACTCGGCCCCTGGAACTCGACCTTTGCCTCATTTCCTCCTTTGGGAGGTTTGGCTGGCCTGAAATAAATACATTTTTGAGGGTCACCATTTTGACCGGCACAAGATCTTTCTGTCCATCCTTTCTTGGCTTGACTCTCTTCCCATACATCCCCCTCAGGTTAGAGACCTCTCCCACCATCTTCGGCCCCATAATGTGTCCATCCCAATAGGTTTCTTTGATGGCGCACGACAACAGAGTTTTTGTGGATGTGGTGAATGAATGTTTTTGCATTTGCTGGAATGGCGGCACAGGCTCAAACACGAGGGCGGAGCTCCTTGCACTCTGGAGCTTGCTATGGGTTACTTACAATCTACAATTAGACAATTTGCACATTTATGGTGATGCCAAATTTGTCATCGAAGGGGTCACGGGCTTGACCAATTTTCAACTGTCTGCTCTCCTCTCTTGGTTTCACAGGGTGCAGTACCTTCTCCGACACCTTCAGGATCCTCCTATCCATCATATCTTCCAGGAGGCCAACACCAAGGCAGAGACTCTATCTAAACATGGTTATCTCCTCCAGTGCGAGCATATTCAGGTTCAACTGTTCAAAGATGGTAGTCTACTTGCTACAAACTCCTATCAGCTCCCCTAGCTGTAGTTGCTTTTCTGGTTTTTGATGTTTTTTGATTGCCTTTTTTCACCTCAACCTTGAGATTTTTTTACACCACTGTACCCTTGTCAGATTGTTTTTTTTGGGTTTCTGAAGGCTTATTTTTTCTTGATTGGCTCTAATGTTCATGGGTGTGTTCTTTCTATGAATTATATGAATCTGCAAGCTATGTTCTTAAACAACTATATACTTGAACTCTACACTGGTTTGTTGAATTAATATAAACAACTCAATGTTTTTTCTTCTAGAAAAAAAAATATCATTTTTTCCAATCAATTTTTTTTAATATATTCTCAAATTAATCACAATAAATTAAAGCTTCCAATTCTGTTTAACCAACACTAATTTCATTTTTCCACTCAGCTTTTTTTCTTTTTTTTTTTAATATTCAAATTAATCCAAATTAAAATATTTTATGATTCACCACAATTAATAAGACCAAAAGTAAGGTCTTTTATGGTAATAAACGAGATCAAAAGCAAATTGTGTAAAGGTAACTTTGCAAATTGGACTAACTTCAATTTTAACTTTCTAATCAAAATTGTGTTGAAAATATTCTTAATTTTTTCGAAATTTGACCAGAACTCAAATTAAAAATGATCGAGACTATTAGCTGCGAAGAATATGTCCTACTTTAGGTTCAACATTTAAGTCATACATGACATGGTTAGTTACTTATTATATTAAAAAGTTACATTTTAAAATTCATAAAACTTATTAAAAATATTTTTTTTATAAAACTAATATTATAAACCACTTTATCTCATAACTAAATTCTTTTCGAAATGATCATAAACATTCTACAACAACTCAATAAAAATTAAAAAGTTAATGATAACCTTGACCCCAAACCACTTAAAAAAAGAAAATTTCTCCGGTTTTGAGATTAAAATAATCGAAATTCAAACCAGATCACACATACGTCCATGGAAACCTGCCGGGCTAACTTTGCTAAATAGCAAATTTATCCATGGAAATCTGCCCTGCTAACTTTGCTAAATAGCAAATTTATCAATGGAAATCTGCCCTGCTAACTTTGCTAAATAACAAATTTAGCCATGGAAATCTGCCCTGCTAACTTTGCTAAATAACAAATTTATCCATGGAAATCTGCCCTGCTAACTCTGCTAACTTACTGGGGCAGTGCCTCTCAGATGAAGAACCCTTATCCTTGATTACTTCTAGATTTATGGATGTCGGCGGATAATCTAATCCCTAGACCGCCTGAGAAAATATAGACATGAGAGACCAATCAGGAACATACTGGGAAGCTGGTTTATCCTTCCACCGTCCCCTTGTTTTCGATTCTCAGTTAGTGCCAGCTAAAAGCCAGCGTATCCTATTAAATTAAAAAGGAGTACCGCCTCCACAGATATCATATTTTAGTCTTGGGATCTGCACAGCGTCCCATCCCTATTCACACTTCACACAACAGCCATGAATATATTCAATATTGATATACACATATAATGTGTCTATATATATTACTTCGCGACGTTTAGAGGTGCCCAACAAGCCCATTTGCTTACCTTACTGTAACAATGGCGGGTACTCACCCTGCATTGCTGCTGTTGCTGTGTGCAATAACAATATATACAGTGGTAGATCTGAAATGGGTATATGCTGCAAATGTCACATATGATCACAAATCTCTCATCATTGATGGACAGAGAAAACTGCTACTGTCAGCTTCCATTCACTATCCCCGGAGTGTACCAGCGGTGAGTTTGTGTATTTCCCTATTCTCTCAGATTCTCATAACATGAACTACAGAGCAAATGTGAAATGCCTATGACACTGTTGACTAGAATATGAATGGTAGTCATTAATATGGTTTGGTTGCTAGACTAAGTTTCAGAATCACTCTCTATATTAACAGCTAATTTAATGTATATATGAAGTACTGTTCCATTAACTTATCTCTGAAGGGCAGTTGTTACTCTGTTCATGTTAATATCACTTTTAGTCAGGGAGCTAATCCCCTGCTTACATGCTATCGTAATGTTAACGTCGCATTATTTCAGTGATTTGATTTACTAAAACATGACATTATATTATTTCAAGGAACTCTGATATCAGAGACGCTTAAGTGATTCATTGAACATATTAAACCATGGAACCAGAATGGATGATAATGACCGTAATGTTGTAGTGGTCTCATGAAAACTCCGATAAATGAGTGTGCAGAGTTTGTTTGGGCAGTCAATCTATATTCAAGGGTGTGCTGCCTGACGCTTGCTGGGAATAATTTAGTGGAGTTTAGTTTGCGTATGACCTCGGATTGCCTGATGGATCATTACTTGAAACACTTATACAGAAGCCAACAATGGCTGCAATGGGTCGTCCAACAGATCACAACTTGAACCTAACTTAACCTTGAACTCTTTTCTGAGTAGCGTATTTCCATCATCACCATTTAGTCACTTAGATTTTGGTCACAGTTATCCGGAAACCCATGATACTCTCCAAATTTCCTCCCCATAACGATCCAACAAGGTCACTGCAAGAGAGGATGAATAATAATATTCCATTTGTCCACCTCTGCGTGCCATGAAAAGAGGGCATACCCTTTTTGTACGAGTTTTAGAATATTATAGATTGAAGGGTACAATGTTCTTTGGTGCGCAGATATGAATACGGTACTTAGTTTTTGTATATTTCCATCATCACCATTTAGTTACTTAGATTTTGGTCACAGTTATACCGGAAACCCATGATACTCTCCAAATTTCCTCCCCAAAATGATCCAACAAGGCCACTGCTAGAGGGCACGAATGATAATATTCCATTTGGCCACCTCTGTGTGCCATGGAAAGAGGGCATACCCTTTTTGTGCAAGTTTTAGAGTACTATAGATTGAAGGGTACAATGTTCTGTAGTGTGCAGATCTGAATACGGTACTTAGTTTTTGTTGTTGCGAGATATAAGAGCGGAGATAAAAGAACACTATGTGGGAAGTACCCCTGAGTCTCGCATTTATCATTTCATACTGGGAAGATGTTATTGAATCACTGTTTGCCATAGTTGTGGCATGTAACATGAGACAAAAGTTTGTGGAAAGTGGCATTGGATCTCACTTTCCAATGTCCAATGTACAGTTGTACTGATCAGCTATTTGTGTGTGGCAGATGTGGCCAGATCTGATTGCCAAGGCCAAGGAAGGAGGCATTGATGTGATCGAAACTTATGTATTCTGGAACGGGCATGAACCAAAAGAAGGCACTGTAAGTTTTGTTTCTTATCTATTGTACAAGTAATATATAATATTGCTCAAATTCTGTCTTCAAAGTCGTCTTTGCGGTCATTTTTTTGCGTGAGTTTCTTGTTCTGTAGGTTGTTATGCTTTCTGATTGGTCTATATTGTAATGAAGGATTTTTACTCCTGTTGTTGTGCAGTACTATTTTGAGGATCGTTATGATTTAGTCAAGTTTATCAAGATTGCTCAACAGGCAGGGCTCTATGTGAATTTGAGGATTGGTCCATTTATTGCTGCTGAATGGACATTTGGGTTTGTTTCTATCCTTTGGACCCATCTATTACTTTTCTCATTCAAAAGGTATTTTTAGTTGACAGGTGATCAGCCTTGTGATTTATGCAATCAGATCAATCCACAAATGGATATTGCAAATTCATTTGAGTGTCCGTCGTAAACAAGCTCACTGCTGAGGGCATAAATTCCTTTCTCTAAGATTAGCAACATGTCCCAATTTCATTGGAAGATATGCCCATTTGCCAAATTGGGCCCTCATCACCTGTATTACTAAATTGGAGATCCTTTATAAAGCCAAGCATGGTTGTGCTGCTAAAAGACAGCTTTCATTCTTTATAGACCAAACCAATAAGAATATAGGATAAGTATCGTACAGTTTTAAGGCCTATAGGCATTCAACTGTTGTAAAACGAAACCTCGTCTTATGAGTCTAGCTGATAAATAATTCAACCCTCCCAATGGGCAGGTTCTTCTAAGGAAACCTTGGCTTATGAATCTAATTGATAAAGACCCAATTCCCCAAATAGGTGACTACTCTTGAGGATTTTGGTCCCATTTGCACTTGTTTGGGAATGCAAATAGTAACCGTATGGATGTAGACAATGTATTCGATTTGCTCACTACATCAAATCCATTTTTTGAACTACGCAATGCTTCACACGTAGGGGAATGTGGAGGAATACTAGGTGGACTGATCGTTTAGGAATTTTTAGATTCTGACTTTAATGCTATTAGTTTTTAATTTTTTGTTTTGGCAAGTAAACCAAGCTTGTATTACAAGGGAACAATATCATACATCATAATAGGAGCTTTGCAGTATTGGACTTCCTCTTTCCCTTCCAACCTAGGCAAGAAGGGAAAGCGTTTCCTATTGCATTCCAATAATCGTGGCTACAAAATACTTCCAAAGAGGAGAAAATTTGGTCATAATTTGAGTTGCCAAGTCATCTAAAAAATTAAAACTGATGCTAATCCATTTTCCAAAAATTCTTTCTAGATCCATTGAGAGTTACCTTACATCTTACAAAGCAAAGAAAGGAGATAGCATAAGGGGATGCATAAACCAAAATTACCAAACCTTTTTCTTACAATACCCCGGGTCACCAAAGATGGAAACTCTGCAATGTATGGGCCTCTCAAAGCGAGCATGGAATCTTTGATCAGTCTACTCTATAAGTTGTTTGACAAAGTCACAATCCTTTAAAATATGCATGTCCTCACTCTCTCTATATTGAGTCTACAAAACTTCTAAAAGGCTACTCTTGGCAAATTTTTTGTTTATCCTCTTCAGCAGTCTTGACTCCTCATCTAGGAGATGCCAATGAACGTTCTACCTTTGAGCAATATTGAAGTGTGGCCCAAACTAGTTGTAAATAATGGGTATTTACTATTGATTCCAAGAAGAGGTTTACCATTTGTACATACTTGAGATTATATCTAGGTTACTTTATGACTGCCATCTATGTCAATCATATTGATCATTTCTATGAAGGTTGGCTTGAACTTTCTATTAAGAAGCAATCTCATAGAGATGTCTCCCATAGAAAGCAACAACTCTTCTTTGGATAGACTTGAATGTCAAGCTAGTGAGATTCACCATTCTTAGACAAAATCCTTCACTCAATCTAGGAAGTGAGCCTAGGGAGCCCTTTGTCTTTTGAAACACGAAATGTTGTTGTTACAAAAGCCCTGCCCATCACACAAGCCTTAGAAATTGCATTCCAATAACAAAGAGAATCCCTACCATGCCTTGCTAGTTCTTTACAACATTTTTTTGAAAAATGTGACTTATTTTACTTCAAATATGAACCAACAGATGAACATAAGAGTTACATGAAGATCCTCTTCCTATAAAAGCTAAGAAGGCCAACAAATGGGCCTATCCCCCAAGGGCATGGGGTATCATCCTTTTGAAACATATAAACTCTAGCATTGACATGAATTGCCAAAACATTTTGAATGCTTGCAATTCTTGTAGCCACAGGTGGGATTTGTCTCCTTGAGGAGTTACCCTGCACCTTAGCAGATAAGCATATCATATGCCATAACTCCACATCCATGTGTCCGTGAACCTAACCTATCATATGCATTGTGCACCGAGGAGGGACCTTGCCAAGGTAGCAGGCTATAGACAGGTAGCTTTATTATGCTTGCAATTGTGCCTATGAAGTCTTGAAAATTGTACACCTCCAAAAGATATGCCCCACCAATTCTTCTTTTTGACATTGAACGCAAAATGGGTTGGAATTTTTTTGTTTGTTGAGTCTTTCTTCAATTGCCAGGCCTTGAAGGAGCACCAACCGACTGGAAGCTTTATATTTAAATGAGTTTCTTGCCTTCTAAAGCATTTGGCATCTCTTTTTCCATATTCTTTAGAGTCACAAGTTTGGCATTTCTAGTTTAATTGTGGAGCAATAGGGAACTTAACTCTTGATCCATCTCCAACTCTTCCACTCTCTTGTTGGTCTTGACACTAGATTCTAAATGTGTGCTGCAATTGCTCTCACACACTCGTTTGGCTCCAAAAGGGAACTATTTAAATTACAAGGGACTCTGCAATCTAGCTATTGTTCAATACTAATAGTCGTTTGAGTGGAGATAGGGGGTGATCTGAGCTGGTTATTGCAGTCTCAACTTGCATTGTCCTTTGGACAACTTTTAGTTCATGCAACCACTGTTTTTTCTGCTTGGAAGAAGGAGATGATAACTACTATTGTTTTTGAATAACGAAGGAAATCTATTGATTTAGTAATTTTTTCTGAATCTGATTTGTTGCAGCTTCATTTTTGAGTTTAATCATTGTCTAGATTGTGCGAGTGATGTTGACTCAATATAGTGTTGGATGGAGATGTAATCTGAATGTCAACACAAGAGCCTTGAATTTTCGACCTTCTTATTGATCTATAATTAGTCATGCTATAAGTTACAAATTGAAATATGTTTGCTTTGTTTAGTTGTTGAGTACATAGAGGATTCAAAAAAACCAATATATGTTTCTTTCTTCCTCGGTGATGAATGGAGAGACTGCTCAAAACATTGGAAAGGAAATATATAACCCAAATCTAAATCCAAAAGCACAATGAATAAACATAGAGGCATCTCGCAGACTGGATCAAGGTTCAAGACTACAACAGGGCTGCTTGGGAGCGGGAGTGGGGAGCAACATTTTCAAAAGCTCCGGGGTCGGGAGCGAATTTTTACATTATATATATTTTTGTATATTTTGATGCATTTATGTCAACAAAAGCACGTAGAATGATGAATTAGATAAAAAGCATAAAAAAATGGATTAAACCATATAACATTAATCATCTAGAAGTTATAATCTTCGTCAACCACATGTCCACAAGTTACATGTTACAACATATCGAGTCTCATTCATGATTCGTCAATCTTAAAGTTTCAAGCTTTTAGAATTCAATATATAACATTTGTCATCAGCGATCACTAAGTTGTACTTGTAACCATTACCATTACCAAACTATAACAAAGAATATCAAACATGAAATGAAATGTTTCAACTTTCAACTTTCACGAAGCATCATATTCATAATTCATTGCCAACGAGTTATAATTTCCAACTTCAAACTTCAAACTTAAATTGTCATATATTGTTTACAAAATATATCATAATAAATATGAAAGAGTCAATAGTTATAAAAACTACTAGAAACTAGAAAAGACAAGTAAATCTATTATCTACTGCTTCCTCTAGCTCTTGCCAAGAGAAATGTCTAATTTTTGAGAAGCTCGTGGTCTCTTGGGAGTCTCCTCCCGCATAATTGGATGGTCATGTCTAAAACCAGAAGTAGAACCAGAAGGCGCATGACCTCCACGTGAGGCTGTAGATGGAGGTGGTGGAAACAAAGCTTGTGGAACTCGAGCACTGCTGCTGGATGATGGGGGCGGCATGACTGCTATTGATGCTTCATCATCATCTTTCAAAAGTTCTGCTTCCAATTCTTCTAAATGTATAGCTCCATCCTCCAAATTATCTTCCTCTGGGTTGTTGTCCCAATTCATATATGATGTATCAACATGAGCCTGCTCACAATAAAGTGTCAACAACCTCAAGTTGTAGTGCACAAAAACCAAGCTTTCTACCCAGTTTTCATTGAGGCTATTTCTTCTTACATTATGGATGAAGCTATAGGTGCTCCAACACCTCTCTGCAAAAGAAGTATTAACAACTTGTGAAAGCAATTTTATTGCCAATTTTGCCAAAGGTCCCGCGCCACCATACATGTCCCACCATGTGACAACATTCATTCTGTCCCTATCTTCCCTTGCATGCAAATAACCAAATACTCCAGTTTGAGTGAAGTATTTGCCTAATTCTCCATGCAATCTAACACACTCCTTCTTGTCAGGGACCAACTTGTCTAATGTTGTCATATACCCATTTTGTACCTTTGGATCTATATGGGTTTGGTCCTAACCCCATCCGCAAGTGTAGGTTTTCCCAACCAAGATGGAGAGTAGTATTTTGGCATAAGGATATACGCCAAGGCATGTAGTAGAACATTAAGTTTATCCCACTGTGCACACACAAAATTATGAATATGATCATTACAAGTTGGGATCTTTTGGCTGAACGATATCTTTTATTTGCCCCAACATGTTTCCATTTGCTCATACACCTCCCCAATCCTTGGTGCATCTTTATCTGCAAAACGAATCGTGGTATAAATGGGCTCGGTGTATTGCAAAACATCCCTCACACGTCCCCAAAACAGACCATCGAGAGCAGTCTCCTCCACCTCTTCGAAACCTTCCCTGTCAGTTATGGTTGGAGCCTTGTCCTTTAATTCTTGCCAATGTGGGCTTGATACCATGCTAGCCAATGACTCTCTTACCTTCAAAAGGTGCCTAAAGGTGAGGTAATAACTAGCAAATCTAGTCTTTCCAAGCTTCAATAGCTCCAACCTTGAGTGACTGTGGAAAAGCCCATGGGTATTGCTACGATTGGTAATAAATTTATATCATTCTCTTGCTTCTCTTGTAAAAATCACCAATCCATTTGTATTGAAGTTCCTTGTTCTTAATAATATCATGCATAAAAAGGTTCATTGTGTGAACCAAACACTCAGACAAAAATATGTTGGGTATTTATCCTCAATGATTGCTCCCGCTGCCTTACAATTAAAAGCATTATCAACAATGACTTGGATGACATTGTATAGCCCAATACTTTCAATTGTTTGAAGTAATGGTTGTGCAATGTTGATGGCGGTCTTGAGCTTTTCTGAGTAAACATGTGCTGAAAGGAACACTGCATCAGTAGCAGACACACCAAGAACACTTATCAATGGCTTACCTTTTACATTTTTCCAACAATGAGATACAATGGATACCCCATAGTCATTCCAAGAATTTGTCAATTTACCCAAAGCATGTGTTATTTTGGCTTTTTCATGATCAAGTCCCACGGTTCTAGCTTGTCATACCCAAGGCTCTTGTATCCTTTAGGGCATCATTGCTGGCGTCAACCATTTCATGCCAATAAGGTGAGGGAAGAACATTGAATGGTATCCCACATGCATAGAGAAACCGGTAAATTTTTGCATCTACATTATCCCTACACCCTTGATCAAGGGAATCTGATATGGTTCTACGCCTTAAAGGGATGTCTGTGCCTGTGTTGTATCCACTACCATGGGTGGATGCTGATGGAGTTTTTAGTCTATGTGATTTTCGGCTAGTGGTGTCATGTTCAAAGTCACCCTTTGATTTTTTAGATTTTTTTTGGGCTTCCTCTTCTTCCCTTATGTATTTGGCTCTTTGCACTGTTGACACACTTCCACAATTTTGATTCCTATTCCCTGATTTCCATCCCATGCCATTTTCCCACAAAGATGTTTTCTAGCATGGGTGTATGAACCTGTGAAAGTGATTTTGAAATGAGGGCATGCAAATTTAGTGGTTCCACCCCCTTTCCCTCCTGAAAGCCTAGTAACATATTTCCACAATGGGGTTTGGTCAACTTTGGTTTTCTTGCCATCAACATCTCCACTCTCATTATCCCCCTCCTCTCCAGGGTTTCCCAATCTATCACTGCCCACTTCTTCATCATCTTCATCATTCCTCCTGCTCCCCAACACCATCATAACAAAAAAAAGAACCAAAAAGAGAATGCTAAGCCATATACCCATCATATTTGCTGGAGTTATAGTTTCTTGCCTGCAATAAAATGGAGGAGGAATGGGAATGGGAAAGAGAGAAGAGAACATATTTCATTCAACAATGAACATATAAAAAACACAAATGCTACATGGAAAAATAAAAAGAATGGGCTTAGACCCTACTTCTTTGGCTCTCCAATGGTGCCTTCAATCCCAAGCTCCAATCTCCCTTGCAAGCTCCTCAAGCAACTCTCTCAATCTTTCAAGCTCCAAAATCCCTCTCTTGCTCTCTCAATATAAAAATGATGCATTGTGGGAGGGGGAGGAGGCCTTTTATTTCTTTTGGCCCCTCCCCTCCCTCCACCACAAAAAAATCACGCGCGCGCTCTTTACGTCGGGGAGCAAATTTTTGCAAGGGGGAGCGGTCGGGAGTGATCGCTCCCGTACCGCTCTGTAATTAAAAAAACCCTTCGGGAGCGAACGAGAGCGGTACGGGCATGATCGCTCATGCTTTTGCTCCCAGAAAGGTAGGGAGGGAATTTTTTTTAAGGGAGTGTGCCCCCGAGGTTGCTCTGGATCCACTCTTGAGCAAAGTGCGCTTCAGGAGTGGATTCAGGGGGGGGGGGAACGAATTTCAGGAGCGTGCTCCCGAGGTTGCTCTAGATCCACTCCTGAGTTGTGCAGATTCAGGGGGGTGCTCCCCCGTAGCCCTGTACTGCATGAAGATTTGATTATGATTAGAAGTGTCATATAAACAACAAACTACATGAATGACTTCACTAGTTGTTTGAGTTTAGTTCTATTTGTTAGTGTTGGTTTATTTTATGTTAAGTTTGGTGTGTTGTCTTTGATTTCACAAGTGTGGTTTTATAGGCTTGAGTCATGTCTTATGTGTTAAGTTATGAGTGTGCTTTTGACTTGAAATAAGTCACTTTGACTTGGTTTAGCCAATAGAGTTGTTGGGTCACTGTGAAGAGGTGATTATAATATGTAAATGGGTTATTAAAAATAGTCCAAGTTTGATTTGTATCCGTGTCTTGTTCCCAAGTTATGATTTTGCAATTGTCATTCATTAACATATGGAGTTTTTGAGTTCTTATCATCTTGCATAGGGAGGTTGTTCTCGACTTCAAGCTAATGTTGACATTGATATTTTCAACCTTTATAAATCTATCATTTTTGTGGAATCAAGCTTTAAACTTATTGAGTGCCTAGTACTAACCGTGTAAAAAAGTGGGAATTTTTGAATTCAATATGAGTTTTATGACAGGTTTTGTGTGAAAATTTCATCTATCACAACAATTGGAAATTATTTTCCTAATAGTTAATTTTATTTAACAATTTATTTGTAGTTTGCTACGACATTCACACTCTGATTTTCACAAATAAGTTGCGGAAGAAAATAACGCTAGAAATTGAGAAAATACTAGCGCACACATAAAATGACATAGTTAATTTTGGACAATTGTCCCCGGAAAAACCCAACTTGGGAAAACTAGTGCAGCAATGAGGGTTTTTATTATTAAGCAACAGTGAGAAATTCAGAGTACAATCTAGATGCCCAAATTTGGTAATCCTGCAGAGCAAATACCGACAAAATTACTAGAGGGAAATTTGCCCTCAGTCCGGGGAATTCCGACACTGGACTGCCTTTGAAAAGCAAGCCGTCAAATTGGGTCTGCATAGGTCCTACGTCAAGTTGAAGCTAAAGTTGCTTGCTCTACGTGCTGCTTGAACTGACTACTAATCAAGCTGTCTTGCCTGCTGCTGGCTGGGAAAATTCTTCTCCGACACTCTGGGACTCCTTCTTGGTCTATGGAAATGAAGACGTTTTCCCCTCTCAACAAATTGCACTGCCTTATGAGGCTTCTACGCTGCCTCTGCGCAACCTCCTGGAGAAATCTCGGCCTCTCTACAAATGCACTTGTCGGATCTAGAAATCTACCTCCAACTTCACTGTCCCTGCCTCGCACTCACTGCTTCGATCTCTGGCTTTCTAGCAACTGTTGCTACTCTCTGGAAATTGATCTGCCAAGGAAATCAAACTGTTGGTGTTTCTTTCTCCAAGTGCCTACCAACTTCCTCTTATAATCCACTGTTGGAGCACCAACGACCAAGATTAAAACTTAATCAGTGGCTAAGATCATCTTGGAGTCGTTCTGTGTGAGTTTCTATATGTTTCGCACCATGTGTAAGGGCCCACTTACACTTGCAAACAGAGGGCGTATATTAGCATACATATGGGGCATGCATATGATAGCTACATATGCATGAACCACATGTATTGCACTAGTATACATACTCGCTAAATACTGAAAAATGTCTAAGCAGGGTAATGAAAAGATTTTCGAAATAAATTTAAGATCTCACCAGAATATAACAAGTATATCAAGTTAGGTACTTAATATGAATACCACCCTTATATACCTAAAGAAAAATATAATTTAAATTATAAATTATATTGAAATAAAATAAATAGAAGAATAATGTAATTTAATTAAAATTATAAAGTAAATTAAATTAATTAACATTTTAATTAAATTATGAATTAAATAAATTCTATTTAAATAAAGTAATCTAATTAAACTAAATTAAAATTTAAAACCTATATATATATTCTAGAATCTACTCAAATCATATCTAAAAGCCATAAGGGCCAAACATGTAGAGTCCACGTAACGTGGAGAGACACTGAGACGAATATGAAGGCGGTGATTGAAATTATAGAAGGAAGGAAGGGAATTCTTGAACGAGGGGGGGGGGGGATTTTTACATCAAAGGAGAGAGCTACAAACGGGAGAAAAAAATGATTGTTAAAACTTGTTCTTGGACGAAGTCTTGACTGTTCTTCGAATTCTGGGCACGGGGGCCAGAAGAGATTTGTCTTTTGGATCTAGGAACCGTACTGGTAGACCCTAGATTGGCTGGGAGGTAAAGATTGGTTTGGTAACCACGTCAACTGCATCAGTGGGAACAACCACAACCCAACACATCTCCAATTCATCCCAGGTATTCTTCTGTGATTTAATTTTCTGTCTACTTCAAATTTCATATTAAGTTTTTTTTTACAGGTATGAATTTTGCTTCAATCTGCAGTAAAATAATTTCCTGGTTAGGAATTTCCGGGTTTAGGGCACTATAATCATGGGAGGACTGTGCGAGTCACGCTCCCCTAGACGTGTGATGATGACTGCCAGATGCCTATGGGAAATCAGGTCGATATAATTGAGGCTGACACCCTTAAGGTCTATGAATGGTTAGGTCAGTAAAATTGATGCCATGGCATATTCCTGTAGAGGACGGATAGGATGGGAACAGAAGAGATTAAGAAGGATAGGATGATTCTAAAATAGTTTGGGAACCCAACAAGGGCAGGGCATAAATATTATGGTTGTAAAATTTTAAAATGTCCAAAACATAAATTTTAAAATGCCTTCATGTTAAACAAAAATTCAATTTTGAAACACAATTCTTATATGATTATACTAATTACTAAATAATTACTAATATATTATATAAACTCTAAACTTCGGGACGAAGTTTTCTGAAGGAAGGAAGTATGTAAGGACCCACTTACACGTGCAAACAGGGGGCAGATATTAGCATACATACGGGGCATGCATATGATAACTACATTTGCATGAACCGTATGTATTGCACTAGTATACATACTGGCTAAATACTGAAAAATGCCTAAGTATGGTAATGGAAAGATTTTCGAAATAAATTTAAGATCTCACCGGAATAAAATAAGTATATCAAGTTGAGTACTTAATATGAATACCACCCTTATATACCTAAATAAAAATATAATATAAAATATAAATGATATTGAAATAAAATAAATAAAAGAATAATGTAATTTAATTAAAATTATCAGGTAAATTAAACTAATTAAAATTTAATTAAATTATGAATTAAATAAATTCTATTTAAATAAAGTAACCTAATTAAACTAAATTAAAACCTATATATATTCTAGAACCTACTCAAATCAAATCTAAAAGCCATAAGGGCCAAACATGCAGAGTCCATGTAACGTGGAGAGACACCAAGATGAATATGAAGGCGATGACTAAAATTATAAAAGGAAGGAAGGGAATTCTCAACGAGGGGGATTTTTACACAGAAGGAGAGAGCTACAAATGAGAGAAAAAATGATTGTTCAAACTTGTTCTTGGACGAAGTCTTGACTGTTCTTGGAATTCTGGCAAGGGGGCTAGAAGAGATTTGTCTTCTGGATCTAGGAATTGTATTGGTAGACCCTAGATTTGCTGGGAGGTAAAGATTTGTTTGGTAACCACGTCAGTTGCATCCGCGGGAAGAGCCACAACCCAACACATCTCCAATTCATCCCAGGTATTCTTCTGTGATTTAATTTTCTGTCTACTTCAAATTTCATATTAAGTTTTTTTTACAAGTACGAATTTTGCTTCTATCTGCAGTAAAATAATTTCCAGGTTAAAAATTTCTGGGTTTAGGGCACTACACCTTGACTTAATTAATTATGATTAATTAACCATATTCCCTAAGTTTAGACTTAGGAAATATTTAAAAATTGACTAATAATCTAATTAAGCCATCTCTAGGTAGAATTTCTAGAAATGATTTCGGGGTTTTGGAGATGTCATGTATTCTAGCCTCTCCACTAAATTTCGTGGCTAGAACACATCTGATGCTACAAAAACTAACATTTTGAACATTTAAAACAAATTCAACATATATTAGAGGATGTTGTTTAGAGTATCGATTTGCGTTGATAGAGATTGACATTGTCATGCATTAGTTAGCTTTTTCTGTATGCTGAACAAGAGAAAGAGCATCATAGTTAGAGATTTTGTTGGAAATCACGATTGTTGTTTGACCAAAACCCACAGGTGTTAGTTAACGATCGCTTCCCCAGAGATAAGGATCCATGCGAGGTGGTTAGTCCATGTCGCGAAACACACGGAGAGCACTTGTTTATCCAATGTCCAACAATCTCCCCGCCCAACGCGAGCCAAGTGTGTATCGAACTCGTGACGTATGCTCTAATACCACTTGTTGGAAATCATGATTGCCATTAGACCAAAACCCATAGGTGTTAGTCAACGATCATATCACCAGAGATAAAGATCCATGAGAGGCGGTTAGTCCATGTTGCGAAATACACGAGGAGCGCTGGTTTATCCAATGTCTAATAGATTCAAGAGTTGTACATGGAAGCCCTTACTTCATATATTTTTCATGATGACATAGTTTGTCCCATGAGAAGAATCAATGGCCTTCAATTTTTAGCATGCTTACTATGCATTCATCCATTGTTTTTCCATAATGTCACAAAATACTTTTTGTGATGATATATTTCTATTTGTGGCATATTTCTATTTTTAGAAGTTTCTATTCTTGGGGATACACATTTCTATCTTCAGAATTAGGGAGTTATATTTTAGAAGTGGTTTTATATTTTTAGACACTTGTTTTTAGAAAAGTGTCATGCATATTGAATTTGAAACTAAGATTTCCATATTTCTATTTAAGGTTGGTGCTATTTTTAGACAATGCTATTTTTAGAAAGGCATTGTGCATCCATATCTTTGAAATCATGACTTCTTTTTGTAGCAGGTTCTATTTTTAGAGAATGTCATTGCAATTTATAGATGCATGCCCTATTTATGGATATTTCTATACCTGGCCACTATGAGTGCATGTATGGAGCATTTTTATAGTTATAGAGAGGATTCTTTTTAGGTAGATGGAAGGTGTAACTTTTATGCCTATCTTTGGTATTTTTGTGCTCTAACATTGAAGGTAATTGAGGATTGGATACCCATTGGACCCAATGCCTTCAAGTGAAGGACCATATTCACTTGGTAATGCAAGTTACCTTAACCTAGTAGAGTAGGTGGATAAATTTTCTAGATAAAAAGGGTCATGGTGCCATTTTGAGGTTGCTTTTGTGTTATATAAGACAAGGCCTTAATAAAAGCACTTAAAGATAGTTCATGTCCTTCTTTTAAATAAGCCTCAAGTATAAACATAGTAAGGAAAGCAATTATTTATTGGAAATTCTTGAGTCCATCTGTCTTATTGTATTCCATACTCCATACTTTCTTATCCCTTTCATGTCAAGTCATTTAACGCATTTAGGATATTATATTAGTGTTTCCTTCACATTTTTCTAGTGTTCCACAATGCTCCCCACGTTTTTCCCATATGCTCCAGGGACAAGGGGACCCCTATGGAAACATTTTCCCACGTCTCCCTTTTGGGGAAACATGGGGAGACACTAGGGAAATGTTTTCCCAAAGTGGGGAATGCGTTTCCCCAAAAGGGTGCTTGTGGGAGTCCCCCCCAAATTTTTCCTGAAAACAAAAATTTACAAGTGAGGAAGCCTAATATTCAACCTCAGGGCCCTACTAATCCTATCTAATTAATGATAATGCTTATCTTTCATTTTCATCATTTTACTTAAATTATTAACATTATCATTAATTGTTTTAGGATGTTTGAGAGTGGTTCCAACCTCATTTGATGTCATATGGAGAAAGTAGAATTTCAGATCCCACTAAAAATCTAGTAGATTTAATAGCTTTCAGGATTTCAGGATCAAGGGAAGTGCAACATTTCCATTGGATTCTATCATGTATGAGGGTATGGAACTAGAATTTAATCAAAAGCATCAAGCCCTCTATGTACCTCAATGTTGGTGGCATTGCTTGTTGAACTCCACTGTCATGACCGGAGTAAAATTCTACCTATCACTCGAACAAAATCTCGATTTGACATGTTAAACTTTTTCTTTCTCATTTTAATGCTTAAAGTGTAATATTAATAATGAGGATCCTAATATAAACAATGATTTTGATGATATGTAGGTATTTGTTGTTGCATGATTTATTTTGGACTCTAGAGGCCATCTAGAGTCTTTTTGTTGATGTATTTTTGGGATTTTTGGTTCAATGATGGATTGCACTTGGTGCTATTTAGGTTATGTGCACCCTTGCTATATATATGAGAAACTTTGCAAATTTGTGTATAATGGTTTGGATTCATATGGATGAACATGAATATTTACGTATTTTTTTTTTCAAAATTTCAATATTTATGTATCTTTTGGTCAACCAGATTTTTTTCCAGTTCCCAGTTTTAGGATCAACTAGTTCGATGACCATTCTAGTTTTGATAACATTGGTTCATTTTCAGTTTTAAGTTTTGAGTCTTGGCTCTAGTATTGATGACCTTAGACTGAATCTTTGACTTGTCACTTTTAATTTCTTTTAGAGAATGAGTAATTTCAATTATTATTCCAATCTTCAGACTTTAGTATCTACTATTTTGCTTAGCACTAATCAGATTCTAAAACAATGACTGATGAATTTAAATCATTGTTTACAATATTTTACTATTTATATTTTATTGAATGTGTATGATGTATGAATCAATCTATTTCTTTATTGAATTTAAATTTGAATAATGTTTAACATATACATATAAAGTTGAACTTATGTTATGGCAAACCTCATCCGAACCATATCAGAAAATTCGAATTTGGATTGAACCAAATCATTGCCAAACTCAAATTCAAACCTGAATTGTGTGACATACATAGTGTAATTATCATTTTTAGGCAATAGCATAGGATTCCAAGGTACCTATTTCATATTGGTTAGACATTCAGATTCCTGCCCCTGCTCTGCATGTAATTGGCAGCCTAAAATTCCGAATGCATTGACACTGAGGCATTTTGTCCATTGACCAATGTGATTTTTCATAATCGAATCGCTTTCAAAAATATAAAAATCCATTGGCAAGGCTTTAAAGATTTATAAGTTAAGGTAAAGATTAAAGTAATTTCACCTACATATAAATAACTATTAAAAAATAAAATTCATTACATTAAGTGGAATTATAACATATACAATGAAAATACCTTTGAAATAGGGGCTACTAAAGACTTCCCCGAGGCCATTCAAAGACTTCCATAGTGCTTCGGAAGGACTTGCCTAGATTCTCTATCTTGTCCTTTCACATGCTACGACACGTAATGGCTTCAGTAAGTTCATTCACTAAGTGGGATAGAATTTCAGAGAGTTGTGTCTTCTATTTATTGTCTCTCTAGCTACTGAAATGATATGAGTTATTACTTAAATTAGCTACTGAAATGATACGAGTCATTACTAACATCCTCAAAGAATATGCTCAGGACATATTAGTGTGTATGACCACTCATACACCACAAAATTAGTCAATAAGTTGGAGTTCCCTAATTAAATGTGCATCCAAAGTGGAAGTCTGTCCAACATAAGAAAAAATAATCAAAATCAAGGGTCATAAGGTAAAACCATGTGCTAAAACCACCACCCCCCCCCCCCCCCCCCCCAAAAGACCATGTGTCAAGAAGGAGAGTGCTCTTGGAAAGTGTGCCCATGTATGTGTGTTTGACCAAATCTAGCTACAAAAGCCACAATGAAGGGAGGTGCTTTGGAGAAGTGTGCACATGTGGGGTGCTCCTCAAGACAACATCCAAGCAATTCATTGTAAATCTCAAGGGCACAACTCAACTAATATCACGCCAAAACCTTAGGAACCCCGACTTTGATGGGTGTTTCTCTCCATAGTGCTCAAAGACCAATACGACTGTCAACTTGCCAAGCAAACCAATGCACCACCTCAGTGATCAACCAAACCACATAATCAGCTGCAATACGCAGAAAAAACCCTTAGTTGATGGTTTTCCATCTCAATGCATGCGCTAGGATCAACAAATGAATAAGCATGAATGCAAGACCCTCATCAAGGCTAATGCTCTATCAAGATCAAACATGTGAGCTGCCAACATCTGGAATGATGGTGCCACTGAGGTGATAATTCATAAACAATTATGCATCAAAACATCAGCAAATTGGATTCAAAATCAAAATCCTCCAAATGCAGCTTGCTTGGGCAGGGTCTTCAATCTGGTAACAAATTTGTTATGTTATATGAGGGGTAGGTAATACCGTAATAGGGCTAATTACCCCAAGGACAACTTTGGTTGATAAGGCTAACTAACCAAATTTGGAGCACAGCAATTGGATATATACACTAACACATAGGTGCAGTATTTAGCTAAGTCTACATGAGGGATGCCGTGTGTAAGTGGATATTCTAAAAAGGTTATGTTCTCCTGAAAAAGTTACGTTATCTTATTGTGTTTGCTTGGAGTTGTGCTAGTGACAATGCCTTGAAGTTAACTGGATTTCGTTGATGCATTGCAGGGGGATACCAGTTTGGCTTCATTATGTACCTGGGACTGTTTTTCGAACAAATAATGAGCCTTTTAAGGTATGGACAAATTGCGTTAATTTTATTTTGTTTAAACTTTAGAACATGTCTTTTATGAGAAGAAAAACACTAATTTTGAAGGAAACTGAAACGTTAATCGATACTTTTCTTGCTATGTTTTTCTTGTTTTATACTCTCATTTTGATTCACACGCATGCTTTTGACCTGTTCAGAGATACATGGAAAAATTCACTACTTACATTGTCAATCTGATGAAAAGTGAGAAGCTTTTTGCATCACATGGAGGTCCTGTCATCTTGGCACAGGTTTTTCTTTCTCCCTCACTCTCTCACACACATGCATACACATGCATGATAGTGCACATGTAGAAGATCAATGGAAGACACTGAATAACAACATCTATGTACAATGTCTTTCTAATTTTCGTGTTCGCCATTTATTTTATGTTCTTGAACTCATTTGGTGTGCATAGCTGCTGTCTTCAAATTTGCGTTTGAAGGCATTTACTGGAACAAGATATAAGGTTATATTAGTTTATATTATAGGACAATTTCCACTGGATTTTTTAAATATTCCTAGATGAGTAAGTCACTAGTGTGCCTCTAAGCTTGCATGGATTGATACTTGTGAACAAAACATTGGAAAATCATGTCCTTGGTATTTTCCAAGTCTTGTGGCAATTCTTTCTTCACGGTGTCTTTAAATAGAGATGATTCCCTAAAATAATGAACTATAATTGTACTCTAGATCTTTACCACCCTTCGAGTCAATATTGCATACCTTCACAACATTGCTGAGTATAATATTCTAAGTTTCTAACTTATAAGCTTATTGTTGTCGCTCAAATTGTACAGGCACGGTGAAACAATGACTCAGGGAAGGGGCTGTCACAATGATCTCTGTCCTCTCTGTTCTAGCTGTCTCCCAGCAGTAGGCTATGGGGGGTAGTCCCTATGGAATATGAAAATGCAATACTTGTTGGCAACCAACGAGTCCAGGAGACACGATTGAATGGCCTAGCCACTTGGTTGATTTAACAAGTTTTAAGGATTAGATTAGATTAATATGCGAGACCAGTGCCTTATGGAGTCAATTACTTGCTTTATATCAATTAAATACCAAATGACCAGATGAACAATCGCTGCTTAAGATGCTTTCTTAACCTATATGTTATGCAAGTTCTACAATCTAGGTGAAATGCAGAAATCTGGGTTTATTTTAATTATATGCCTAGCTAAGTGTATCCCTTAATCCTCAGTTGTTTTGAGGCTAGTCTCTAAAGTAGGTTGCAGAGAGAAGTCAAGGTGAAGCAAGCAATGGCTTGGTTAATGATACCTCACCTTGAAATCTAGCTACCTGATGCCTCCGGCACTGCAGAGACTGTGGCTATGACGACTAGAAGGTCACCGTGTTAACCACTATAGAGGGTCTATCCTTCACAAGCTACAAGATGAAGGGTGTTCCTATCTTTCTATCAACCGAGCTTATGCTTGGAGGTAAATTATTAATGCAAGACTAGGCCTATAATGCAAATGCAAATAGATTGAGTGCTCTTGAGGTAAGATTGCTTATGGTCTTAAGTACTTAGTTATAATTGGTCTTATGACAAAGAGTACTTGACAATGAATGAAAGACAATCTTAACTACAAGATAAAGTGCTCAATTTCAATAGTGCTCAAAAGATGTATCCAATATAACCAAGAGATAATTGCTCAACTACTAAACAAGAAACAAGATTAATGCTCTTTATGCCAAAAGCAAATTACCATCCACAATAAATATTCAATTTAACCATGAAACAATAATGAAAATGGTGGCAAATAAAAGAGATTAGAGCATGTATCCACGATATTACTTAAAGCAATTAACCAAGGTTCTTTAGAGATAATACAAGAATGAAAAGGATACACATAAACGATTGCTCAAGAGATTGGCAATTTAGATGATTACAACAAGTTACCACAATGCCAATTAGATGTGAAACAATTAGGCTTCCAATATCCTTAAGCAATGTTAACCATTCAAAATGATATTCAATTCTTGAAATCGATTAGATAAGTGCTTTTATGAGTGAGTTACTTAGTGCAAAATTAGGATCTCTTAGATGATGAAACTCACAAGGAAAACAATGCTTTAGTATCGTTTCGATAGCCCAAACAAGGTCGGCTCTTTTTGATAGTTTGGGATGATGGTTGGAAGTTGAGTAAGAGTTGGATTCCAGCTCTCTCTAGATGAATTTTTTGCCCCCTTGCTTATTTTTACTTGATCTTGCTTTTCATCTTTTCATTTTTCCCTTTTTCTTCTTTTGTCTAGTCTTTTATCCTTGATATTTTCTTATATATTATTCTTTATGTTTTATATTATTATTTTCTTATATATTATCCTTTATGTTTTTAATACTATATAATTCCCTATGTATCTTATTAATAAATTATTAAATCTCCTACTTAACAAATTTTATATTAAAATTACATAATACTTTTTATTTTTATTATTATTATAATATCTATTAATTTAATATTTTTTAATTGATTAATTTTTTTAATTAAAAATATTTAATTAACTAATTAACTAATTTATTAACGACTAGTTTTCTTCGGCTAACACTGGGCAATGATGCATCCACACTATTTATTCAATAAGATCGATTGGCTTTTTCACCTTGTCCTGAGGATGAACCACATTAGTTGGTTTGAAACGTCGACCAAATCCTAATGATGTGATTAATCCGAAAAGACATTTATCTAAGTTATCTAAATTTACGAATGTTTTTCCAAAGGAACTAGCAGGATTACCCCCTGAAATGGAGCTTGATCTCACAATAGAATTAAAACTTGGTACATAACCAATCTCTAAAACACCTTACAAAATGACAACTCCAGAACTTCAAGAATTGCAAATTTAGTTGAAGGAACTATCAGAGATGGGATACATTCGACCCAGTGTTTCACCTTGGGGTGCTCCTGTAATTTTTGTCAAGAAGAAGGATGGTTCATTGCGGCTTATGCATAGACTATCGAGACTTAAATCGAATTATAGTAAAGAATAGGTATCCAATGCCTCAAATTGATGACCTCTTTGACCAAATGAAAGAAGATTCGGTCTTTTCAAAGATCGATCTACGGTCAGGTTATCATCAATTAAGAATTAAAGAAAGTGATATTTCTAAGTCTGCATTCCGAACACGCTTTGGGCATTATGACTTCACAGTGGTACCATTTGGGTTGACCAATACATCAGCAATATTCATGAACCTTATGAATAGTCTTCTTATATGATATTCTTATTTGCTCCAAAAATGAGAAAGAGCATGAAGAACATTTGCGAATAGTATTATCTTGCCTCACGGAACACCAATTACATGGAAAGTTACCTAAGTGTTCTTTCTTTCTTTCAGAAGATTCATTACTTGGGTCATATTATATCTGGTGAAGGGATCTCATTAGATCCTGAGAAGGTAAAAGCAATCATGGAATAGCCGATACCGAAAAATGCGCATGAAATGCGAAGCTTTATGGGTTTAGCCGGCTATGATCAAAGGTTTGTAGAAGGATTCTCCAAAATTGTAAAGCCTATCACAACTCTCCAACATAAAGGAGTTAGGTATGAATGGACCAAAGAATGTCATAGAGTATTATCTGAACTTAAAATATTGTTGACCAGTGCACCAATCTTGCGAGTACCTGATATGGACAAAGATTTTACTGTGTATTGATGCATCCAAGCAAGCAAGGATTAGGTGCAGTATTAATGCAGGATAAAGGAGTAATAACGTATGCCTCCAAGAAGTTAAAGCCTCATGAAGATTTCTATGCCACGCACGATTTAAAGTTAAACACTGTAGTGCTAGCTTTAAAGATATGGAGACACTATCTAGTAGGGAGAAGCTTTATACTCAAAAGCGACCACCAAAGTTTACAATATTTGTTTATCCAAAGATACTTGAATGCCAGGCAAAAACGATGGAGTGAATTCTTAAGTGAGTATGACTTTAGAATTTCATACATTAAAGGAAAAAAGAATGTAGTGGCAGATGTTTTAAGTAGAAGACCACAAATATTTTCCCTCATACCTATCAAGGTATATTTGAGGAAGCGAGTATTAGAACATCCCTTGAGAGACAGTTGGTCTTTAAAAGTGAGATATGGGCTTGATAGTAAAAATCCAAAAGAACCTAAGTTTGAAGGATATGAATTAGAAGATGATGGAATTTTGCAATTCCATGGAAGGATGTACATTCTTGATAGTGGGGATCTTCGAAACACCATTCTTAAGGAAGCCCATAGAGCATTGTTTTGTGCACATCCTGGTGTAAAGAAAATGTATGCTAATACAAAGAAACTCTTCTTTTGGGCTGACATGAAATGCGATATTGTTCCAATTCGTTGCAAAATGTCTCGAATGTCAATAAGTGTAGGTTGACCATTGTCATCCAACAGGTCTCCTACAACCTCACGATATTCCTATGACCAAATGGGAGATAATTTCTATGGATTTTATCGTCGGGCTACCTCTTATTCCACAGAGGCATAATGCCATTTTGGTTGTGGTGGAAAAATTAACGAAATATGCCCATTTTATTCCTGTAAGAGATACTTATGAAGTTGTTGACGTAGCTCTGATATTTATAAATGAAATTATCAGATTTCATGGAGTACCTAAGAAAATCATAGTAGATAGAGATTCATGATTTACTTGAAGATTCTGGACTTGTATGCAGTCAGCCTTAGGAACTCAACTAAATTTAAGTACAACTTATCACCCTGAGACTGATGGACAAACAGAAAGGGTGAACCAAGTATTAGAAGATAAGTTGAGGATGTACGTTATGGACCAGCAAACATTGGGAAAAGTACTTGCCCTTGGTTGAATTTGCTTACTATAACAGTTACCACAGTTCAATCAGAATGCCTCCATTTGACGCATTATACGACAAACCTTGCAGAACACCGTTGAGTTGGGATAGGGTAGAGGACTGAGTGATAGTGGACCGAAATTAATTCAAGAGATGGAAGAACATGTAAAGCAAATTAGACAATGGTTAAAGGAAGCACATAATAAACAAAAGAGTTATGCTGATGCTCATAGGACAAATAGGAACTATGAAGTAGGGGGATCAAGTTTTCATCCGTATCAGACCAAACAAAAGCACTATCTGGTTTGGAAAAGGGACAAAGTTGTCACCCCATTTATTGGGCCATTCCAAATCATGGAAAAAGTTGGACCTGTCGCCTATCGTCTTGCACTGCCACCCCACTTGCATAAAGTTCATAATGTATTTCATGTATCTATATTAATACATTGCATAGCTAGCAAATCTCATAACCTTCAGTGGAAGGAATTGCAGGTATCGGACAAGGGATCCATTTCGGTCAAACCATTACATATACTGGAATGTAGGGTTTGACAACTCAGGAACCGCCTGGTAGACCAAGTTAAGGTCTAGTGGGACAAGTATAGCCCTGGATCGACTACCTGGGAAGATACAAAGACCATATGTCACAGATACCCCAACTTCTGTTGATTTTGAAGCACTTAAAAACCTTTTTTTTTTTATTATCAGCGAGTATGGGACCCCTTCTATTAACTGGTTAAATATTTACAGCCATAGATCTGCCGATAAGCTGGAAACCAGACCTTGTGTCCAAAATTATCAAAACGTCTCCACCCATCACGGGAAACCGGAGGAATATAAAGTGTAATGACCCCTAAAACATGTAGAAGAGCCAGAGCTTCAACTTGTAACCAACTAAACCTGCTAAGACTTCAAACTTTGTACACTACAGGGCTAAAAGCCCACCAGAAGCTTATCATAACAAAAATAAGGGCACCTGATCAGTCTTGGTGCTAGTTCTCCCCTCCCAGGCTGTTGGACTCTTGCATTGTTACGATGTCCTCCTCTTCTCCGTCCCCGGTATCACCCGAAGGAGGCGCACAGTCAGGACAAAGAATGTCCAGATACCTTGCAATCATCAAGGTGTCCTACAACTTACCAAGACTTTTGTCTAGCCCTTCCTTGATGCTACGGAGGTTCTCTCCCACAGCTTGGCCAATTCTCCTTCTCTCGCGAATCAGGAAACCCAGGATGATCCGTGTTACCCAGACTGGTTGCACCTCGACCCTCTCCCCATACTCCTGTCGCAGGGACTTAAGCAGGTCCGCCTCCATTTTGGAGATGGCGGAAGCATCCTCCTCGTCGTTCTCAGCGAAGAACAACGCCGCCAAATCCAACCTTCTGCCCCTGTTCTCCGGCTGAGACTTGTGTCGCCCCCCTTCTTCGCCTCTGGATGCCTCTCCTCGGCCTCTACTTGCTCCGCGCTCCATCCAACAATGAGCCTGAGCAAGGCGACTTGCCATTCTCCCCTGCAGGATGGAGCGTCGACAGACCACTACCGCTACCGCTTGCGTTGCTTCTGAGATCCCTTCACCTTTCTGCCCGTCCACCCTGCTGCACCAGGCTAAGATAATTCCACCTCGTCCCCTTCGCATCCTTATAAACCTGTCCCGAACCCCCCACTTTGCTTTGCCTTCTTCCCTACCAACATTGCACGAAGCGGGGACGAAGCGGGGACGTGGAAGCGTCATTTTCCAAAAAATTAGGAAGCAAAGCGTTTCGGAAGCGTCTAGTATATATATATATATATATATATATATTTTTTTTTTTTTTTTTTAAATATTTTTTTGCATTTATATTCAAAACAACAATCCCAAATACCATATTAGTTGTTGAAGACATGAAAACATGCATATTTTTACATAAATCAAGATAGATATGACATCCATGATTCCATTGTACATCAATAATTAATTATTCGAGCATTAGGAATCTAGAATCTAGATTCTAGAATCTAGATTCTAGAATCGAGATTCTAGATCCTAGCAATTACAAACATACATCAAATAATTAAGTTTTAAGCATACGATAAAACATAAATGATAAACATAAAACATTTAAGCATACTATAAAACATAAATGATAAACATAAAACATTTAAGCATACTATAAATTTTAAAACATAAAACATTTAAAAATTAAGCATACTATAAAACATAAATGATAAACATAAAACATTAACCATATTATAAAACATAAAGCATATTATAAGTGAGCAACTGTCAAGAGTCCAAGACTCAACATTAGTCATGTCCAAAATTCAAATAATAATGTTTACAATATAGGCCACTTGGCCACCACCAAGACAAAAAAGGTTCAAATTCACAACAAGCCTACAAGTCTAATGATAATCTATGACAAAAGCAGTAAAGTGTGAACACTGAAAATATCTACTCACCTCTCCTCCTTCCACCACGAAGAGTATGTGACGGTGTGCCTTGACATGGGGGCAATGAAGAAGATGGTGGCTGTGGAAGATGTGGCAATGGCACTATAATTGATGAAGACGAAGCCCCTGCTGTTGGTGTTAAACCATGGAACCTAGGAAGCACAGGACCAGTGGGGGGTGGCATGTCAAGTCGATCATCATCATCATGTGTAAGAGCATCCTCTAATTGCTCTAATCGCAACACTCCATCCTCCAAATTGGTCTCCTCTGGATACCTGTCCCAAACCTTAAGGTCTCTGTTACTCTTTGCATCTTCACAGTAATGGGACAACAATCTTAAGTTGTAATGAACATAAACCAATCTCTTTGCTCGGTCTAAACTCAACCTGTTCCTTTTAACACCGTGGATGAAAGAATAAGAGCACCAACACCTCTCTGCAGAAGAAGTGTTTACCACCTGTGATAGCACCCGCAATGCCAAAGTCTGTAGAAGTGGAGTAGCATCTCCATTCATGTTCCACCACTCAATAGAAGAAAAACTCTCTCGATCTCTAATAGCATGCATGCTCCCAAATGGACCAGTGGAAAGTGTATAGCTGCTCAACTGTTTCCGTACCAAGTGTGCCCCCTCCTCATCAGGGACTAATTTATCCAGTGCATCCATATATTTGATTAGGACCTCTGGATCTAGGTGTGGTTTTCTCCTGCTCGCCCCCCCAGGTGCTGTTGTAGAAAGCCATCATGGACTATAATATTTAGGTGTCAATACATATGCTAATGCATGCAATGGAATATTTAGCATATCCCATCGTTTTACCACCTCTGCACAAATATATTTGTACAAGGTGGTATCTCTAGGCTCAACAATGTCTTTAATCTGCCCCAACATGTTGTCCATTTGCTCATACACCTCCCCAATTATTGGCTTATCTGAATCCCCAAACTTGATCATGTAATAAATTGGTTTGGTGAATTGCAAAACATATTTAACCTGTGACCAAAAAAACATGTCAAGAATAGTGTCCTTTGCTGCATTAGCACCATCTCTATCTAGTATCAGTGTTAATATCCTCCCATGATTCAACGGTGACCATATTAGTTAGAGCTTCTCTCACCTTCACTAGCCGCCTAAAGGTGAGGTAATAACTTGCAAATCTGGTTTTTGCAAGTTTAAGCAACTGCAACTTGGAGTAAGTGCCATAGAAGTAGTTAACCCTTGTATGCCCTGTGATAAATTTAATGAGCTTCTTCCCTCTCTTGTAAAGCTCATTAATCCACCCACATTCTTTATGCTTCACAGTATCGTGCATCAAAAGTTTCAATGTGTGCACCAAGCACCCAGACCAAAATATGTGTGGATAAGTACGCTCAATAATTTTACCTGCTCCCTTACAATTTGCTGCATTATCTGTGATCACTTGAACCACTTTGCTAGGACCAACATCTCTGATTGATTGCAATAGGAGATCTGCAATGTTTTGGGAAGTTGCATTGACAGAGGAGGAATCATGACATGCAATAAACACTGCACCAGTAGCAGAAACACCAAGAACATTTCTCAAATGTTGGTTTCTGATATTTGTCCACCCATCTGATACAATGGATACCCCACTATCCACCCACTCATTTGTAAAACGTGTCAAAGCTGCTTGAACCTTTCATTTTTCTCTTTCTAATAACACAGTTCTAGCTTTCTCATAGTTGGGGGACTTGAATCCTTTTGGGGCTTCATTGATGCCCTTTACCATTTCATGCCAATAGGGAGAGTGAAACACATTGAATGGTACACTGCAAGCACAAAGAAATCAGACTATCTTTCCATCCACATCATCCCTCCTAGCGACATTAAGGAAATCTGCTATTGTTTTTTTACCTCCAGAACTTGTAGAAACACCATGAGTAGATGAGCTACCAAATCTAGAGGTTCCACTTGATTCAGGGTGAGTTTTTTGTTTTTAATTTTTTTGTTGTGCAACCTCCTCTATTTGGATGAATTTTCTTCTTTGTTCAGCTATAACCTTTGGGCAAATTGCTATCCCCACAACACCCTTTCTTTCATCACTGTCCATCAACCCACAAAGATGCCTCCTCACACGGGTATATGAACCGCTATATGGTTTTCCTCCATGACAACCATGAGGGCACAAAAACTTGTAGCTTTCACCACCCCTTCAAGTTTGGTCACATAGTTCCACAAGGGTGTCAATGCACCTTTCCCATCTTGTGATTCAATGTTTTCATCATCCCCTTCCTCTTAAAAGCCTTCCTCCTCATCATACATTGGTTCGCTCATATGGTGACCACTTTCCTCTTCTTCCTCATGTTCTCCTCTTCTATTTCAACTCCCCCTTACCATCATCAAAACCAAGAGTGGAATGATACATAGAACCCAAAGAAACATCATCTTTGAGTATGAATATAGATGGTGGACAACCTGCAAATAAATGTACAAGAAGAAAGAATGGGAAAGTGTAGGAGAGGGAGGAGAGAAAATACAAAAAAAAATGAGAGAGTTTGGGGTTTGCACTTACCTCTTTAGCTCTTGTAGATGGAAGCCCTTCCTTACTCCTCCAAGCTCCTCCTCCTTCACTCCTCCAAGCTCTCCTCAACTCTCTCTTCTCCTCTCTTCTCCAAGCTTTCCAAAAACACAAGTGAGCAAATAATAGGTGAAATAGAGCTTATAACCTTTTCATCACATCCCTAACCCAAGACTAACTCATTAACTAACCCAAATAAAACCGAAAATAAAAAAAATAAATAAAAAAAATGTTTTTTTTTAAGTGTGAAAGTCGGATCCGTACGGATCCGCGGTGGTTCCATACAACGATCCACCGTACGAAACACAGATCTGCTGTACGGAAACGTGGATCTAGCCGTATGGATCTGACTTTCCAGGAACTGCAAATTTTTTTGCGAAACGTGTTTCGGAAATTCCGAAATGTGTTTCGCTATACAGATCCTGTACGGTTCCGTACGGGACACGTTTCGGGGCTTGGAGTCGGGGGGTGGGGGACATTTCCTGCAACATTGTTCCCTACGTCTGTTGATGCCAATAACTCCACACTCGAGCGGATTAGGATGGCGATGGTAACTCCCTCCCTTGGGATCCTGCGTTCCCATTTCCTCCGCCTTCATTTTCCGGTGTTGCACTCCACTAATCGCTGCCACCGTCCTTCCCCTGCTTAAATTGTCCTCCTCTGTCATGCCTGCCCCCATGTCTCCTCTTGCATGCCCCTTATGCGTGCTTAACCTCCAGGTGGGTCAGCGTGCGTGGCACCTCTCCTACCTCCCGTGGGCCTTAGTCATCCGCATCCGGGCGAAGCACTTAAAAACCTTATTTTGTATATGACTACTTTATTTTAGTTAAATACTTAAGACTATCATTTTGAACTATCACATGTAAAAACAAATTTTTATTTTGATGGTGCGTGGATACCAAGATGAAAAATGTTATTTAATTAACATTGCTAGAATATGGATACGAATATAAAGTTTAGTATTTGATTAACCTTGCTATGAAATCTAAATTATAAATTGTGTTATGGATGAAATATGTATAATTTTATTTTATTTCGCATATTGAAATGATTGATGAAATGGAAATAAATGGACGACTACTTAATAATGAAAGCTAACTTACAAATGTATGGGCTAGACATGGCCAAGTACGTTATGTAAATGCAAAGATCAATATCATAGATAGCAACATATGTGAAATACACAAAAACTATTATTTCAATACAATAAGTTTTGGATATATTGATGCATATGTTATAATGCGTGGACAAGTGTTTACATTGCAGATAATACCGTTACCAAAACAACCATGTGATGACAAAAGCTCCATGAACAATTGAGACCCAATAAGATTCCATGGTAAGATGTTGACATTGGTTCCACTAGGAGGGATGGAGGTGTTGCCCATCGTTCATCTTCCAAAACTTGAAGTCATGGGAGGACTGTGTGAGCCATGCTCCCCTAGACGTGTGATGATGACTGCCAGATGCCTACTGGGTAATCAAGTTGATGCTGTCATCCTCGAGGTTTATGAATGGTTAGATTAGTAGAGTTGACACCATGGCATATTCCAGTAGAGGACAGATAGGAGGGGAGAGGAAGAGATTAGGAAGGATAGGAGGATTCTAGAATAGCTTGGGAGCCCGACTAGGGCAAGGAATGACTATTAAGTTTATATATCTATAAATGTTCAAACAAAATTTTTGGAATGTCCTCACATTATAAACAAGAATTCAATCTTGAGATGCAATCCTTACATGATCACACTAGTCACTAAAGAAATTACTGATATATTATATAAACCCTAACTTCAGAACGAAGTTTTCTGTAGGGAGGGAGTATGTAATGACCCATTTTGATTTATAAGCAAAAGGGTATTAGCATGCATATGATAGCTACATATGCACACATTGCATGCCTTGCACTATAATGCTTATTGAATAATTATGAAAGATGTTTAAATGAATGATAAAAGTAATAAGTACCTGAATTATTAAGAAGGAAGATATTACCTAAAATTCAACACTCTCAAAATATACATATTAAATATTTCGTAATTATTAAGGTTATTAAATAAAATTAATACTTCCAATCTTGCTAATGTAAATATTGATCACCATAGCATTCAAGTTTATAAGTTAATTATTATTGATTATATGTATAAATATTTATTATATTTAAATATTATAATTAAAGTTTTAAAAGTTAAAATTTTAAATTTAACATATCAAACTCCCCACTAATATATTAGTATATTACGTACCCTCACCTTCCTCTACACATAAAGCATATGACTCTCAAATAAAATCTGATGAGGGCAGTGACTGCCTAGGAAGGGGTATTTATCTGAGTACGCAGAGACACCAGAGAAAGGAGAAAGGGGTCTGCTATAAGGGTGATTTGTGAAGTGTGGCTCGGAGGAGAATTCAATCAAACTTGGAGATTTGAGCAATTGTTCTTGAAGCTTTTGGGCACGGGGGCCAGAGTGTTTCAATTGAGAAGTATTTTGGGGTTGGGTACCAAGGTTGTGCCCAATTTGGCAGGGAGAATTTAGTCATTTGTTAACAGGAACGAATTTGGAGCAACGACAACCCGACATCGGCTTCAAAAGCGAAAGCCAGGTATGACTGTGAATTAAATTTGAAAAATTCTGCTTTAAAACATCACTGTCTGAATTCTGGGCTTCAATATTGTCAAATTCTGTTAATTAGGGGTTTGATTTGGTAACGGTATTAGCTGGCTCATGTTCTGATTATAATTAGCTTTCCCAATATAATAATAATAATAATAATAATAGTAATAATAATCTAATTTTAAGGTCATGGCTAAACCATACACCAAATTGGTGTATGAGACCCCCTTGTTTGTCGGACAAGGGATCCACCTTCATGCGCTATTTGACTGCTAAAGTCTATCAAGGTGCCCATACTCTACCCCCGTCTGGAATTGAACCTATGATCTCTTAGGACGAAGCACATGTTGTTAACAATTAGGCTCACTCAACCTGTACTAAAACTTGTCTAATTTCAATGTGTCCCAACTTCCAAGGTACAATGCATGTGATATAGTTCTTTGTCTTTTGGTAAGGGTGAACATTTTTTTTTATCCACATGGAGCTTGAATAACGACTCTGCATTACTTAGTAAAGTCCACTTTAATTTGGGGGCTGTTACCCCTCCTTTCAGCAGGGTTACCCCTAGTAAAATTTTGTCCATGTTGTTCGAGGCACTTCATGTATCCTGAGGCATTGGTCACACCTATCGAGGCAGTTTATGAACACTTGGACATCTCCTGGGCATGCCACGTTCAAGGGTATGCAATGCTCTCCTCATTGGTCCATTTGGAGCTGATTTTCACATTGTTTAAGGGCCGATTTGCATTTATGACAGCAGCGGGGTAATTTGATGATGACTTGGATGATTGGATGATATGTCACTTTCTTGATATGTCTAGGATGACGTGGACATAGTTTGGATGAAATATCTTGAAGAATGGTGCGCTTGGATAAGGCTTGTTATGATTATATCTTGATGTCACTTGGCTGGATGAAGACTTAATGATCCGATCCTTGACTTATGGAGACATATCTTCCATGCTTCATTGAGTGCCTTGACCCAAGGTATAACCATGGGTTTTCATTTGAGGCATTATGTGGAATTATTGGATATTGGAGCATTATTTGCGGCCCTTATTGAGCTGTTTTGAAGTAGGCTGCCCCCTTATTGGACATCATTTTGCTGGCTGTGGGTTTATGGCCCATTCTTTGACATAAAAAGTCACTTGCATGATTCATGAAAGTCCCTTGACCAAAGACATAACCATGGGCCCTCTTTTGGAGGTTTCAGTTAGAGAAAGGTGATTTTGGTTTCAAAATCCACCATGCAACGTTCATGATTCTTTTGATTGTGTATGGTTAAAAATAGGATATGTCCTAGACCCCCTATGTACCGTGTGTCCCTGTGTTGGACATGTGGCTATGCAGGAGAGGTGGGTTCTGCATGCCTGACACATATCACACACACATTAGACATGCAAAAGCCCATGTGCCTGACATGCAGAGTGCTAAAAAATGCACCAAAACAAATTTTATAAAGGTGCATTTGAGCTGGTAAATCATTCAACATTTGATGATTAGCTAGTCCCATGGGGTTTGAACTGGCGACCTTCACACAAAGAATACCTAACGGTACACTCTATTGCTATTGTTCTACACTCCGGGTGCATTATTTTATTGTTACGTGTTAGAGTTTCTTCATGTTTCATTCTCTTATTGGCAGCTACACCACATTATTGAGGTTTGATGTCCTTGATTAGCCAATGGTTCATTAATTCTTAAATATTATATGTACATTTAATTTAATTGTATTCCTTACAAATGCTAGTGATTTTGATCATTTTGACAGATAGAGAACGAGTATGGTGACATGGAAAGTAATTATGGAGATGGTGCAAAACCATATGCAATGTGGGCAGCAAACATGGCTGTGTCGCAGAACATAGGTGTACCTTGGATTATGTGTCAACAATATGATGCACCTGATCCAGTGGTAAGCAAGAATTCCACTATTAGTAGTATGATATTTGGTGTATTTGTGAGAATTTCAGCAATACTTAATGGAATTGAACCCACCATTGGATTTATGATTAAGTAGAGGAACTGTAGAAGGCAATTTCTGCTCCTCATTATTAAAGTAGAGGTGCAAACAATGTCAGCAGTAAGATTAGAGACATCTATACCCTTTTTCGTACTTTTCAAAAGAAAAACATATACTATAATCACTGCAGTTCATCTATATTAGAACCTGAGACTGAAAATCTTGATGATTCATGAATATGAATACACTAAATGGAAAAAATGTTGGTTCAAAGAGAATAAATCTCTGCATATTGAAATAGTGTTTCTTTTTTCGTAATTTTTATGGTCAAAAAGGTTATTGTCACTTGTGTATTGGTAATATCTTACTGCCAAGTATTGATTGACATTTGTTCATACTGATATATACTTCTTCAGCTAATTTCACTTATAGTGTACAGCAGTTGTACTTCTAAGGATGTTACAGTTATGTAGTTTCTTTTTACAGCTTTGGAAAGATGCTTTCCATTTAAACAATTGACGCACACACACACACACACACAAAATAAATTATATATGTCTTTGCATATACTCCTATTTTATCATGAAAGAACATCGGAGCTATAAATTCAGTTTACTTTTGTGCTTTGCAGATCAATACTTGCAATTCTTTCTATTGTGACCAGTTGTACTTCTAAGGATGTTACAGTTATGTAGTTTCTTTTTACAGCTTTGGAAAGATGCTTTCCATTTAAACAATTGACGCACACACACACACACACACAAAATAAATTATATATGTCTTTACATATACTCCTATTTTATCATGAAAGAACATCGGAGCTATAAATTCAGTTTACTTTTGTGCTTTGCAGATCAATACTTGCAATTCTTTCTATTGTGACCAGTTTACACCCAACTCTTACAGCAAGCCCAAATTTTGGACAGAGAACTGGCCTGGTTGGTATGCATTCAATGCACTGATCTTCCATGAAAAAGCATTTTTCCTTTTTATTTGTCTTCTCTCTACTTTTGGTATCAAAGGATAGGACTTTTGTGTGTTTCCTTTATGCAAGACACAACATGACATGCTAAATAGTAAAATCACTGGACATTACGGTTCAGATGTCTTTCTTATGGAAGATATTTCCTTTTGTCTTAATTACACAATGGGTAAAGCTATCAGCACATTTTCTAGGGCTTTACCTTGACAGACTGACAACATTGCCCCTATTTGACAACTCCATTTTAGCTGCAAAAATTATAGAGAGAAATTTTGTTAATTTTTTCACACACAGTTGAAACTGATCATGATATTGATGTCCATATGAAATTTGGAAATGTTCATGGTTCAGTGTGTAAGGCAGTTCTAATTTTAGCACATTTAAGGCTAGAACTAAGTCTCGTAGTAATGCATTTATGCAGAAATCTTTTTTCTTAAAGGAAAATAATTGATGCATTTGTACAAAAAATGCTGTTTGTAGATTATAAGTATAATATGAAGGATTGTATCAGTAGAATAGCTGTAGTATTGGCACAGCTCCTCTCTCCTGTATTGTGCCTTTGATAAAATTTCCTCCAAAAGGTAAAGGTGCTAAATTGTTGTATCTTTTGTAGAGATACTGAACGAGTTTCTGTTTGTACAAGTGAGTAGATAATTTTGCAGGAGCCCAAAATCATGTCAAAAAGACAAACTTTCTGTAATGAATATAATTTATAGAAAAATAATAAAAAGTAATGTAAACAATAATAATCATAATTAAGGATTAATTAGCTAGTGATTAGTTAATGGAAATGCATGTCTCTAAAGACATGGCCATTCGTGAACGGGTACCTGCCTAGGTATATATATAGGACCCTCGGTTGTAATGAAATCATCTCATCAATTTTTATATAATATTCAATATACAATTACTTGTCCTACAATGGATGTCTTTGTCTTCGAAGTATTCTGAAGATTATTGTTGTGTATACGAACATTGTTCGTTAAATTGGTATCAGAGCATTCCTCTGAGTATATTAACTTTGTTCGTTACATTGGTATCAGAGCTGTTCGATCCTTTGGCTGCTCCACTGCTGCATAGAGAACCAGTCTGATCGGGCCCTTGGCCATCAACAATTCATCAACTTTGTTGCCGTTGAAGCATTTCGCTAGAAGCTTTTGGAGGTTCTCCATTTTTGCTTTCAGGCCCTTGGCCATTCAATAAAAAAAAATAAAAATAAAGAAAGTTAAAAAAAAGGAAAATAACTATATATATATATATATATTGAAAGTTAAAAAAGTCGAAGAAAAAAATAAAATAAAAATAAAAATTCACAATATATATATATATATATATATATAAAATAAATAAAAAATAAAAATAAAAGTAAATTGAATAAAGTTAAAAAAAAAAATAAAAAAAATCGAAACGACAAAAACAAATCTCTGCGTGGTGTCTTTGGCTGACTTTATGATTAAATTTAAGCTAGAGTCAAACTATTGTTTCATAAAAATGCATGCATTTCATAAGTCTTACATGAACCATGCTACACGATGAAATTAGGTGGTTTATGGGGAAATGTGAACTTTGTAAAATGAGGTGTTCGTGTCTCATAAGTAGTAAATGGTTTATGTTGAATATATGAGTCTTTCCTTAGTTGGTTAGTGTAAGATCCTCTATGCTAAGAACACAAACGCTTCCTACAACAAATCATTGACTGCTGCACCCATGGGGATTGCATAGATCATAGATGTTTCGTGTATGTGTGCTTTTATTAAAATGCAACCTTGTACATACATGCATATGGTTTATGTATGGACAGTTAGATGTATATATTCTTGAGGGAGGCATAAGGGTTTGCATGCATAATGGTAAGGTTTCAGTTGAGCATCAGGAAAGTGATCCATAACCCTATAATATTATAATAATAATAATATTTTAATTTTAAAGTCACAACTAAGGCACACACCAAATTGGTGTATGAGACCCTCTTGTTTGTGGGATGAGGGACCTTCCTTTGCATAACAATTTGACTGCGAATATCTATGAAGGTGTACATACTTTACCCCACAACCGTTTCGATAAGTTCAGGCTTGGAGGCACCAAGTATAGTCATTATGTGTCTATGATTTAGGATGGAAGGGGTGGAGCCACCAGCAAGCTGCTATCCAAAATGGAGCAGTGATGATCACAAGTAGCACCAGCCATAGGAGTGGGATTTCTTATAGGATGGTTGGGATGGTCATAATTACTAAATTTGTTGCTTGAGTACATTAGTCACCTTGGGTTCTCCATTTATCACGGTTCCTTTTCTGACATTCTTTTTTGTGGGATACTTAAAAGAGGATTAAATATGACATGACTATGAACCTTCTCAGCTATTTATCACCTGTCTTGTGATTACTTGGATCTTGATAAAATTACATCACTTTTGATGAATATGACAGGATTATCTTATTAGAGTAAGAATGGCATTACTTATCACTGAAACTTTACAGCTTGGTTAAATTACATTGTATTTTCTACATGCATTTATTCCTTAATTTAATTCTGAATTCCAAATCAGGATGACTAGATAACTGTTGCTATTACGTGCATAAGGGGGAAGTTACAACTAACTGTAACTTTTAACTTTTCAGGTTCAAAACCTTTGGCAGTCGTAATCCTCATAGGCCACCTGAGGATATTGCTTTTGGTGTTGCTCGATTTTTTCAGAAAGGAGGAACCTTGAATAATTATTACATGGTAGGACCATTTCAGAATCCTTTGAAAATTGCATTTAAAATATTTGATGATTCAAAGAATAATCAATGTTGAAAAATTCTTCTCATCCATGACTCGGCAAAGCCAGACTGTCCTAGTTCAACTTGCACTCACAAAATATTGGAAATTAAAATAAGTTTAAATATGAGTGTTTCATTCTGTTTTTTGCATATATATGTATATCTCTGTTAGTCTATTCTTTTGGTGGGGCCATGAGTTAAACTCTTCAAGCCATGAAAAACTTGGGAGTAACTTGCAGATCAGAGTTTGAGCCACACGTTCTTTCTAGTTTTACTTGCTACTGGCAAGTTTGACTTGCTAGCAGCGAGTCAAATCTGGATCTGTATTATAGTGTGTTGGTTTTGGCAGTGAACTGAGTTTGACTCGCCAGTAAGAGTCAAACTCAGCACAGTTGAACAACCTTGAGTTTCAATCTGCATTCGCGCATTGTTTGAGTAATGTCTTTAGACATGACCAAATATTGGAGTTGAAAAAAAAGCTATCTGTTTTGAGTTGTAGTATCATGGAGGGACAAATTTTGCACGTACAGCTGGAGGGCCATTCATCACAACAAGCTATGACTATGATGCACCTATAGATGAATTTGGTACATTACTGTACATCACACTTTCTTTTTCATTCTTGATGTATCTTTATTTACAACATTTGTAAGAAATGGAAATAATAATAGAGGCAATAAACAGAAGGGTTATATATATATATATATATATATATATATATCACTGTTAATACAGTATAGTTTCCCGCAATAACAAGTTGGATGCACATTTGCATATGCAGGATTGCTAAGGCAGCCAAAGTGGGGTCATCTCAAGGAACTACATGAAGCAATAAAGCTATGTGAATCTGCATTACTCCATGGGGAGGCAACAAATTTGTCCCTTGGCCCTCTTCAAGAGGTGACTCTGATTTATATCATTGTTTTTGTTGAAAATGTTGCTTGTATTAGCAAACAATATGATAGAAAGATAATGCACAAATTGAGGTGTCTACCTAAAGGCCAAGAGAAAATCCTTTAGTTCAGACTTACTCAACCAATTGTCTCACATCTCTTTGGAAGGGAATGCTTTTGGCCGTTAGTGATTTACAGCATTAGCAGAGTGTATTATAATTTTCTGTTGCTGTTAGAATTATGCTTCAGTATTTTTTCTGTCATGTTATGTTTCGTCACTAAACTGTAAAAAACACATCAAGAATTGTACATTATTAAGCCAAATACTTTTTCATTGTTGACAGAAAGTCTTTTGAGAATTAAGTGATTCAGTCCATGGGTACAAACGTTTAATTCAAGCATATCAGATATTATTGGAAATGTGCTTTTACTATGGATACTGGAACACTCTGTTTATTTTTGTAATATCACTGACTATACATGAAGTCAGTTTTATACTTGCAGCTTACTTGATTGCACACTTAGTAAAATGTAATATGTAATTTTTCTTAATGAAATTACGAATTTTTCCTTTGTGAAAAAATTTGAAATGTGCTTTTCATCAAAATAATGACAAGGTTAAGTGTTGTGTAAATTTATATTCCAAATCACTTATTAAAGAACTAAAAATTAACTACTATTTTTAACTATACCAAGTAACATATCCACTAAACATACGCTGTCATGCAGTTCCATTATTTTTTCGAAGTATCATCCATAAATTGATTTATAGCACTGCAAATGCCTATAAAATCCATTTGCAAATACTGAAATTTCTGTTCCACATATGATGGAGTAAAAGCAGTGGCAATTTGTGTTAAGTCACAACTGAGACTTCAGCTGAAATATTGCTGGAACTGGTGGTATGTTGAATGCCAATTATTAAGTATGAGGTAGTATAGAGATAGTTTTGTATGGGTGAGGCCTAAAAGTATTTGAATCTAGCGATACTGAGATTACGAGCAACCTATATATCCAGACACATAGATGTTCATGCATTGATGATTAATTAGGCTGTAAATGAATTCAAATGGAGAATATATCCCATTTTCCTCTTCTTTGGCTGATGTGACGGAATCAATTAATGCATCATAAGCTGGCCAAATAGCAAGCCATAAAACCAAGAATCACAGTACAGTGTTCAGCTTGATCATTTGGCATTCTCTTCTTGCTATGATAGAAACCTTATGCAGCAATGCATGTCTTGGTAGTGTTATCACACAAACTCTAACTTGGGATAAAGTCCTAAAGCTCAAGCAAGGTTTGGTGTAACTAAGAGGGAGGCCACTGTCACCTCACCAACCCTATTCTACACTTTATGCTGACTCTCCTCTGGCTCAAAGGGGGCTTCCTGATGATAGGATTGCTGGAACTTATGCAAGAAAGTTCAAGTTGAAATAAAAAGATGGTTCTAGCAAAACAGTTTTTTATGAGTTGAGCAAATAAATTGGATGGAAGGACTAGAGACTAGTGTCTTTTCATTGGGAAATGCAGTCAACTCAGGGTTCATGAGAGGCTATCTTATTGAGGAAAAGGTGGCAACTGAGGTTGGAGCCTGGAACACAAGCTACAAAGGCCCTTTCCTTGCTGTCCCAAATTGTAGAAATATAGCTAAGGATATTACTGGAGCAGGTAAATGAAGATTATAATTTCCTGGAATGAATATATCATATATGTATAGTTAACCAAGTACTGAGAAATAATGCAACATAAATAAAATTACAAGGTTAACGAAACAGAAAAAGGAGAGAGCCTGCCAATTTCTTACCCCATAATGATATGTCAATATAATTTGAGCAATACGAGAGAAAACATTAAGATCTAGAGGGTTCCTTATCCACAAAGCATTTCATTAATCCTCTAAAAGCATCCAATAGATATTCAACTAAGCTTCCAAGGGATTTCTCCCCCATTTCAACTTTGAAAAATGAGGATTAGAGCAAATCCTTATATAGGTTTGAGATCAACTCCTCTTAAAATAAAAATAAAAAAAATATTTGTTTTCCTAGATCTATTAATCCTACTAGGAATAACCATAAAATAGCTCCCTTACTAAAACTAGCAATGAGTTGTTGAGATCCACAATCTTTTCCAAGAAGAAACAACAAAATAGGAAAACAATACAATAATGGTCTCGACTCTCAAGTAACCAACTCAATGAGACAAGTCAATAATAAATAAACAGTGAATTTACGCATCTCCTCCAAGGTAGTAGATTATGTTGAAAAGCTCCAATATTTCATATGAGCTCTCTCCAATGGTACACTCCAATAGATGCCCTCAAGATGTGTGCAATGTGAAAATTTACAAGTCCAATTGCAGGAACTGGAAATTTATTCTTCTAGCCATAAATCAATTATGTAATTTATTTGATACGTCAAATATCGAATAAGTCACACTGCAATTTTTCACGATAAAAATACTGCGGAAAATAAAATTTTGGAAATCGAGAAATATGCTAGCACACACACATAGAAATGAGATAATTATTTTTGGACAATTGTCCCGAGAAAAACCCAATGTGGGAAAACTAGTGCAACAATTGAGGGTTTTATTATTATGCAGCAGTGAAATAATTTGAGTACAATTTGGATGCTAAAACACTGGGAATCCACAACAAGAAATATGAGAAAAATATTAGAGAGAATTTCTCTCTCTCACCATTGACAATCCTGACTATTGGCTCCCTTTGAAGGATAGTTGTCCAACCTTTGCACAGACCCTTCTACGGCGGTCCCACACACGTGTGGCTAGAAACACCCTCACAACAAGCCGTCCTTCCTATCTCTCCTGTTGGAAGTGACTCTCCAGCACTTTGGAAAATCTTCCCGACCTCTGGATGCTGAATCAATCTTCCCCACAGCGAAATTGAACTGCCTATGAAGTTGCCTGCGCAGACCTCTGTGCAGCCTCTCTGTGGAATACTTTGTCACTTGCTGCTGCTCACCGGAACTGGAAAAATTCCTCCAGATTCACTGTCTCTGCCACTGTGCATCCCTTCTAGCTCGAATTCTCTTACTATGCTTGACCTCTGAAGTTGGATAGCTAGACCTACCAAGGAATTCACTCTTCTTGTGTATTCTTCGTCAACCTCATTGACCTCCTCTTATAATCTCTAGTTGAGTCGTCAGTGGCCAATATTAAATCTTCTTCTGCATACATCTTTAGCATCTTTAGCCATCTTTAGCCTCTCAACAAAGTTTAAGACTAGAGCACTATCCGATGCTACAAAAACTAACACTCTCTCATAGCGAGGAAGGAGTTCTAGTGTTGCACTGCTACAACAACTTGTCTTTGCATCATCCTCCCATACACGCTATTGATGTCTGACAACTGTAGCTCCCTACCACTGTCCATCAATCACTGCGCTAATTATGATTCATTTGCCACTGACTGTAGTTGAACCATGCTACATTTGTGCTGTTGCTGATACTGCATTGTACAAACTATACTGCTGCCAACTCTGCATTTGCACTGCAACCCAACTAACACTCCCTCTCATTGTTGCTGCTGCTACTTGTTAATTTCAATTTTCTGCATATGTTCTATGCCATTTCAGATTAGGGCACAATACTGAAGAAGATAGAACATACTAATAGATCGATAGAAGACAAGCCAAAACAAAGATAAGAAATGGTGGCATTACGACGATTAGCAGGATGTGCTGCTTCTGACAAAGTCTCCAATAGGTCATTCAGCCAAGCGTGTCACACATAACCCAGAACAACCCAAACAAAGAACAGTCTATATATATCACAGCTCCAATGCTATCCAGAGAGAGAGAATTCCTCCACAATAATGTGTCACAAATGAACTCTAAGTCTCTCCAATATATAGGAATCTTTGGGGGTGTGTGACACGTCCTTTAAGACATTTAAGTCTATATTTTATTCTAGGCCGACCTAGCACATAAGTGGAATAAATTCAAAGTACATGTTCTGCTCATCTGATCAAGATGATCTTTAGATCAATCTTACACCTCTCCGAAAGAGAAATCCAATAAAAATATTGAGATCGTCATCTGAGCAGCACAACCCGGAGTTTGGACCTAGTTGTCCAATTTTAACACTCCCTCTCAACTAGGGAGAACTCAGTCCACAATTGCAATCCAAACATCGTGTGTCATCCCGCCGTAGCTTGCTTTGCTGGCCTCTTTATTTCAGAATAGAAGTGGGTCAGTCACAAAGACATCATTCCCGGCTGACAGATTCAGCCCAGAGGTCAAAACCTCTATCGGACTCACAAAGAGTCTCCAACCAACCCGAAGTTGGTTCATCTGACCCGAAGTCAGGCGGAGGTCCGAGACCTCACAAGACTTGATCCTAGATCAAATGGTTGGACCGTGCCATCCTAGATAGAGAGTACAACAATCTCTGATGCGCCCATTAGTCTTTGCTACTAGTCTCTAGCTTTTCCCACCTCATTGGCCAAATGAGAGGTACTTCCCATGAGCCCTGAACTCAATGGGTAGGATGCATACGGGGCACAGATAATGAGAGGTGAACCAACTCAATAATCACAACGGTGGGGTCCAAGTACACCAAAAAGGTTGGGCAAGCCTAGCCTTGTGGTTGCTCATAGCTCCGAGAAGTTGTCCCCAAAGCCCCCCAGAGCTCCTCGAGCTCATCGTCCAACAAGATCCACATCATAGGGTCGTTCCACAATACCAAGTCTCTCACGGAAGGTTAGGAACTTGACCTTCCCCAGGGGCTTAGTGAGAATATCCGTGACCTACTCATCAGTTCCTAAATGATCGAGCCTTACAGCGCCTCGCTGTACCATATCCCGAATGAAATGGTCCCTGATATCAATATGCTTGGATCAGTCGTGGAACACATGATTCTCGATCAAGCGAATCCCATTCTGATTATCACAGAGTATCACCGTGGTATCTAGCACATGCTCGAACAACTCATTGAAGAGCTTTCGCAACTAGACTGCTTCACAACAGGCCATACTTGCTGCAATGTATTCGGCCTCAGCAGTGCTCAAAGCCACCGACTTCTGCTTCCTGCTTATCCATGAGATCGAAGCAGAACCAAGATTGAAACAACATCCCGATGTGCTTTTACGATCCACCACACTGCCAGCCCAATCGACATCAATATATCCAAGGAGTGTCATGCTCCTGGTAGTGTATCTCAGCCCATTGTTTATCGTGCCCCGAAGATATCTCAGAAGATTCTTGGCACCAACCCAGTGAAAGTGATGAGGCTCAACCATCTGTTGACTCAAAGTGTTCACTGCAAAACATATATCTGGACGGGTGTTCACTAAGAACATCAGGGCCCCTACGAGTTGACGATACTCAGTAGGATTTGACAATACGGGCCCAGTAGCGCTTCCAATCAACTTCTTAAAGTTGAGTTTCATTGGTGTCGACACGGACTTATAGTCCACCATACCAGAAGCTTCATAATGTATTTTCCTTGGGAGAGGAAAATCTCGCCAGGTCTCTGCCAGACCTCCATGTCTAGGAAGTAGTGCACCAGTCCTAGGTACTTTCTTTCAAATCCAGTAGCAAGCTCCCTCTTGCACTGATGAATGAGAGGGTCAGCACCTGTCAGGAAGAGGTCATCCACATACAACACCAGAATGAGAGGCTTCTCTCTATCAACCTTGAAGTAAAGGTTCGGATCAGCCTTACTATGAGTGAAGCCTAGCCAAGCTCTGGGTGCTTACTTCAACCCATATAGGGCTTTCTTCAACCTGCAAACAAGGGTGTCCCGATCCTGGACTTTGAATCCTAGAGATTGCTCCACATTCACCTCTTCCTTTATTGCACCACGCCAAAAAAAACAGTCTTTATATCCATCTGTAGCAGCAAAGGAAATAGTAGATTATAGGTGCAATAATAATCAGTGCCTTCAGGCAACACATTTTTCCCATTAGATCCATGCTTGATCTTAAATCGAGGTGACCCCAACTTTGATCGGTGGTCTAGGAACCATATCCTCGCATCCATGCAAACTTTGATGCTTTCCAGTTTCTGCAAATGATCCAGGCTCATATCGTACTCATGGCGGCTAGATACCCCTAGTATTTATTTGGCTTCTTGGTTTTCTTCCAGAATTTCCCCCTCTGAAGCCATATGTCCTGAGTCATGAGGATCTTCTTTCGTTCAGCAATGGTATCCGCTCAGGAGCATATACAGTTGTATTCTCCCTCTTAATGCCAACTTATCTCTTGAGAGAAGACATCTATTTTAAATGAGGTCATCCTAGACACCAACGTGGAAAGGGTGACTTAATCTCCCACAAACAAAGCCATCCAACAGGCTTTGTTGATCATGGTTCAAGATTCCAACAATGTGTCTGAAAGCTGCCGAAACACATTTTACCATTACGCTCCAATGTTAGACTGCTACTGTCACATGCTTACTGCTACGTAGGTGTCATCTATGTCACTGTCCAACAGGGAGAATATATCAACAAGCCTCAGCTTGTGTTAGAAGTCCTGTTATTCTGAGGAGATCTGCTTGAGCTTCCTCAAACAACCCTCTTTACTGTGACCCACAGAACTAGGAATCCAAACATGATTCCTTCTTTTATAATTCTGCACTTGAGAGCTTCATCTACTACATCTGGCATCTTATCCAGCACTGCTTCTTAATTTCAGATTTGCCCAGCTACAGTTGACGGATCTAGGGCTACAAGACTTCAGATCTCAGTTTTGTGATTTGTCTCTTCAATTGCACAGGTCTAGAAACCAATTATACAGATGTTCAAAGAACACAGAATATTCCATTCTTCATGCCAGTGCAGACTCCATACCTTATGTGAAACCTTTCTCTTATGCAGATATAGCATACTCATAAGATACTTCTACTCATTAGAGTTCCATAAGGATACAGGCCAATCCTGCTCATCACTGATTCAACCCCAGTCATCCAGCAGGATAAATCTCAAGTCATCAATAAAATGTTACATGTGTCATGTTAATGTACAGATCTGAATCCTTAGGGGATAAATACTCCAGCTTCCTTTGCACATAATAACCTCCTAGGTCTATGTGCAACTTTGGTTTGGGCCAATGGCTACCCTAGAAGTGAGGTCAATACAGAGTGAGCACACAGTAAAAAAAACTGTGATAACCGCCTGTAATTTTCTGTGATGATCCCTGAGGAGATTCATCCTTTACCCATCCTTTATGGAAGGGCCAGAAAAAAAATGCTCTACCTTAATCTTCCTTAAGTTCATAGGCTAGAAAAGATATTCTTCCTTCATGCTGAGGGTAACAGGCAAATTTTTTTTTGCCCATACAAGACTTGCTGTTGTCTTCCTGTCATCCCATGCTGCTGCTATATAGTTTTCATACAAATTTAGCATAGAAGAGATACCTTAATTGCTTAAATCTGGCCCACAATTGTTTCCCTGAGCTGTGGCTACTCTTCAATGGGAGGTCGTCCCTTCACACAACTCCTTGAGGTAAGTTACAATGCTTTTAGAAAGGTAGTGGCACCCTACAGGTATACAAGAAGACTTATAACAGCCTCTTATCAGGGCTATCCTCCCCTAAAACAGATCTGAATAATATCTAGTGCCTCGGCCTTCTATCCCTGCAAGTAGACCTTCTAATAGTCCTCAAAGAAATGCCTTACAAGGCTCTGCTGTTATAGCCTTCCTTGCTGCCCATTTGCTGACTTGATATCATCGTACACAACATGTAAGCTTATGTATAGCTTCCAGCCTGGTGCCTTCATCAAAATTAATTTGGGTCTGCGGCATTCTCCATAAGGGACAACAGTCCAGGTTTCTCAAGTTTGTTAAGGCCAGGCTTCATGCTTAATCAATGACCATATTACAGCTGCAACATTCTTCTGCAATGTTGATCGATTCAATGCATCAGATCTGTCTTCGCTCTTGCCTAACCGTCTCTTGCTTTGAGTCATACAGAGGTATCTTGGACTCATCATAACCAAGACCTTTTAATACATTTATACAGGACATATCACACTGCTGTCATATATTGTTCCTGGTTAGGCTACTAGCACACTGCTTATAGCACCACCCAAATAGTCTTTAAATAACATCGGCTTCCCTTCATTTGTTGCGACCTTCCTTTGAAGGACTCCTTACCTTCTTTACTGTTGATTTGGGCAGAGAACAACCCTCAACCTTCCTACGCTCAATAGGCTTGATAAGGGCTGCGACTGTCTCCCACAAAAAATAACTTCAATACTTGCAATGTTGACCGAGTTCAAGACAGAGGCAGAGATTTCTTCAAACATTCTGATCATGAAATGGTTTCTTGCCTAACCGCAAAATCCTTTTACAGGATCCATCCCATAACTACTTTAACGAACAATCTATGTTCATGAAAATGGTCAGAACGGAACCCACCTTTTAAATATGGAAAACTCATTTCACTTAGCGAAGTCACTACAGGGACTTATCAACGTCTTAGTCGACCATCAGAGTTCATCGATGATCCGATTTATCAAGAATTAATTTTCTCGCGTGACGATAAGTGTTCTTACTTGGTGCGTCTGCTTCAGTGCTGTCCGTCTATGCTCTAGATCAATTCGCATAGATGTGTAAACTAATTATTCCACGGACGTGAGTTCCTTCCTATTTCTTCGACAATACGAACTTGGCGTCATATAAGATTACTTTCATAAGCCAGACGCTGTTAGATGAGGATGCGGTTCTGCTATTGTAATAAGATAGAAGCCTCGGTCTTCCAAAAAAAAGGTTATTCTTGCTGCAACACATTTAGGGGGCTTTAGTGGCGGTGGAAGAGCAGATGGTTGAGGTGGCCAGCCTGGCGAAAACGAGGGTCTTTTCGACACCTGTGTTGGATCCCCACACCATGTACGAGGGATGCGATATGTCAACCTTGAAACCCGCGGGAATGTGACCCGAATGCCCCTGTTTCGAATGAGTCTCTGACGAGGAGAACGACCGACATTTGTGAAGCGAAAAGCAGGGATGAGGATTGAATGGCCGACGACGTACAAATGACTTGTGCTAGAGACAGGTTTTAATGAAACCTTCGCTATCTTTTCGGATATCCTTGTGCCAAACAAAGAAAGACCCACAGTGCCTTAACAATACGCTGTCACCTACAACTCCTTCCACGCTGTCTAGGGCACAAGAAAAATTCTGCTTCACCATGTCCTTTTCTAGAGGTAACGTTGCACAAGATTGATCAATAGATCGGGGATCAACACAAATTGGGCATTGTCTTCCCCTTAGGCTCTGATACCATGTTAATTTCAATTTTCTGCATATGTTCTATGCCATTTCAGATTAGGGCACAATACTGAAGAAGATAGAACATACTAATAGATCGATAGAAGACAAGCCAAAACAGAGATAAGAAATGGTGGCATTACGGCGATTAGCAGGATGCTTCTACCAGCAAAGTCTCCAATAGGTCATTCAGCCAAGCGTGTCACACATAACCCAGAACAACCCAAACAAAGAACAGTCTATATATATCACAACTCCAACGCTATCCAAAGAGAGAGAATTCCTCCACAATAATGTGTCACAAATGAACTCTAAGTCTCTCCAATATATAGGAATCTTTGGGGGTGTGTGACACGTCCTTTAAGACATTTAAGTCTATATTTTATTCTAGGCCGACCTAGCACATAAGTGGAATAAATTCAAAGTACATGTTCTGCTCATCCGATCAAGATGATCTTTAGATCAATCTTACACCTCTCCGAAAGAGAAATCCAATAAAAATATTGGAATCGTCATCTGAGCAGCATAACCCGGAGTTTGGACCTAGTTGTCCAATTTTAACACTACTGCAACTACTGCAACTAAAAGTATCCAAAGTATTGAATAAACTATGAACACACATTGCAATTGTCTCCCGAGTCTCTGCTACTACTAACCTCTGGACTGTTCACTGGGAAATTTGTGTTGACGCTGATTCTGCACTGTGCCTCCTGCACTGCTATCAACACTACTCTATGCTCCTTAGCATCTGACTGCAACTAGTCTGTAACTGACTGCACCAACTGACACTAATCCTCCTACTACTAAATATTATGGGTCCCTGTAGCAAGGGTAATGATCCATGTGAGGAGTAAACTGCATCTACTGCTCCTCTATGGACCTTGCCCAACTCTGCGCAACTCTGGAGTCTAAAACTCAATGTGTCCCCACCTATCTCCTGGAGGTATGACTGCATACAAAGCAAATTGTTCCTCCAACTTGGAGGATAGCTGATCTATCTCTGTCGAAGATGCTTCCTGATCCTGCTTCTCCTTCTTGTCCTTCTTCCTCTGAGGACAATGGGTATTGTTGTGGCCAAACTCACCACACCTGAAACAATTGATCTTGGATAGATCCTTCTTCTTCTTCTTCTTCTCTCCCTACGAGCCTTGTCCTTCACTGGGACCTTTTACTTTCCCTTTCGATGCAAGGGCCACATTTTCTCCCTCCTTCACACTCTTCGATCCTCTGCTACTATTGTCGCTAATGGATCTATTTACTAGAGCTCGCCTCATCTCGTCCTGTGTGAGATCTGCCCACATCCGGTCCCACCGAGGTAACTGATCTTGTCCCATAATGCCTTGGACGAAGGTGTCCCATTCCTCGGTGACAATGTTGTGGGCTAAACGCATACGTTCTGTAGATGGAGGTGACTCTCCTATGGCTGTAACTTCATCTCGGATTTACTGAATTCTGGTGAGATAGGGGTTAATGTCTTCACCCTTCTGCATTCCTCAACTTTTCCTTTAGGAACATCTTCTACTGCTCAGAAGGGTTTTGATATAGTGAGGCAATAGCATCCCACATTTCTTTGGCCATATTCTTGGCCACAACACGTGAGACTATATGATCTCGAACTCCATCGAGAATCAACCGCTTCACCTTGGCCATCTCCTTATTGTAATTCGCTAGTTGATCATTGTCTATAGGTATGGTTACAACTCTTTCTGCATACATCTTTAGACCATCCTCATCTAGCAGGAAATCCATCCTGGCCTTCCAGATGCAATAGTTCGATGCATAATCTAATCTGTCTTGATCTCAGAGTTCTGCTGAAGCCATCACTACAAAAACTCAACCTTGAATGGAAATCTCCCTATTTCACCTGCTCGACTGCTAGCATTGCTACTCACTCCTTCCTGGAGTGAGAAAATCTGCCTACTGCAACTAGAAATTTTGGATTTTTGAAACTAGAAACCCTATGAGAGAAATTCCCTCCATGTGTGTAATTTCTCTTCCACCTGGTGTTGATTTTGCTACTGCAAATTGCAGCAAAACCCTACTATGCCCAAACAAGAAATCTGCTCTGCGAAAATACTGATCTGCTCACCTAGTGCCCACTGGAATCACTTCTAGACAAGTTCAAACTTTTTCGACCACCTTCTCCTGGAAATCAAACCCTTGTCCAGTAATTTTGCATTGCCTGGCTAGGCACTGCACAACATCTAGGAAATTCGTGCTATTGTTCCCTTTGAACCATGAAATTCTCCCTCTTCGTTTCGGAGCCTCTTGTTTGTCAACTGAGATATGATACCATGTGAAAATTTACAAGTCTAGTTGCAACAACTGGAAATTTATTCTTCTAGTTGTAAATTAATTATGTAGTTTATTTGCTACGATAAATATCAATTAAATCACACTACAATTTTTCACCATAAAAATTTTGCGGAAAATAAAATGTTGGAAACCGAGAAATATGCTAGCACACACAAAAATGACACAATTATTTTTGGATAGTTGTCCCCGAAAAAACCCAAAGTGGCGAAACCGATGCAACAACTGAGGGTTTTATTATTATGCAATAGTGAAATAATCTGAGTACAATCTAGATGGCAAAATACCGACAATCCACAACAAGAAATCTAACAAAAATATTAGAGATAATTTCTCTCTCTCCACTGGAAATTCCAACTACTGGCTACCTCTAAAGGCTAGCCATCCAACCTCTACGCAGACCCTTGTGCACTGCTTCTGTGCAGGTCCCACACGTGTGTTGCTAGAAACACCCTCACAACAAGCCATCTTGCCTGTCTTTGTTGCTGGAAGTGACTCTCCGACACTCTGGAAAATCTTCTCAGCGTCTGGATGCTGAATCGATCTGCCCCACAGCTAAATCGAACTGCCTATGAAGCTTCTTGTGCAGACCTCTGCGCAACCTCTCTATGGAATACTCTGTCACTTGTCGCTGCTCACAGGAACTGGAAAACTTCCTCTAGATTCACTATCTCTGCCAATCTGCGTCCCTTCTAGCTCAAACTCTCTTTCTCTGCTCAACCTCTGAAGCTAGATAGCTTGACCTGCCAAGGAATTCGCTCTTTTGTGTATTTCCCACCAACCCCATCGACCTCCTCTTATAATTTCTAGTTGAGTCTTCAACAACCAAGATTAAATGTTAATCGATGGCTGAGATCATCTCTAAATCAATCCACGTGAGTTTCTTGGGAATTCTCACCTTTCTCAATTAATTACCACTAATTAATCGATTTCCCTTAGGCATTTTTAGTTATCGATCAATTAATGTAATTGAGCTATCTCTATGTGGAATTTGCAGAAACAATTTTTGGGTTTTGGAGATCTCCTGTGTTTTAGCCTCTCCACAAAGTTTGAGACTTGAACACCATCCGATGCTACAAAAACTAACATGCAACACTACCTCAAACCATGGACCATACAACTCTATCTATACATAATTGTAAGATTGTACTTTCATAATTGAAAACGTTACATCAAAGGTACCCACATACAAGTTATATATCACATATGATATGTTAGACATACCCACCATGACATCAGCTTGTGAAATTTCCACAAATGCACCAACGACATATTATTTTCCTAACTGATTAGTAGTTTATTTGTTTACGACAAATACCAAATAATTCACTAATGCATTCTGCACACTAAAAATACGTTGCGGAATAAAAATTAGGAATTGAGAACTATATGCACACACATAAAAAATAGACACCAATGTTTTTAGACTAACGTCCCCAAAAAAACCCCGAAGGGAAAACCGATGCAACAATTGAGGGTTTATTTTATTAATATGCAGCAATTTGGAGAGTACAATAATCTGGATGTCAAATTGGCAATCCTTCAGATAATACACTGGCAAAAATATCTGGGAGTTATTTTTCTCCCACTGCAAATCGATTGGCCCTCCACTAGCCTGCTCGCACTGCCCTCTAGAAATGCACATTGCTTGACCTGTAACAATTCACACTTCCTGCTAGCTGGCTCCAACTGAGCTGTCTTACCTCCCTCTGCCTTTGGAAAAATTCTCTCTACCTTTCGGATAATATTACCGGCCTTTGGAAACTGAAACAACCTCTCTCTTGGCACCCACCCTAGGGTTTCTAGCTGCTCGCACTAGCTGCATGACCTTTCTGCAAAATAATTTCAGCCTCCCTTTTCCTGCTGCTCTACCACTGGAAAACTATTGGGAATCTCTCCTCCTGCTGCTCTCTCAATCATTGATGCTCATCCTTTGGCTCAAACTCTTCCCTCATTGAATCTCTGCACACTGGGTAGCTCGATTTGCCAAGATGACTCGCTCTCCCTCTTGTGTCGTTCTCCATCCCTTCAAATTGCTCTTATAATCTCTTGTTGGAGCTTCAACAACCACAATTAGATCCTAAAAAATGACTAGGATCATCTTAGACTTGATTCAAGTCATTTTCTGGAAGTCTCTAGAGCATAAGTCGATTCCTTGATTAATTCACTTTAATTAACCACTTTTCCTAAGTTAGACTTAGGAAATATTTAAATGATGACTAATTAATTTAATTAAGGTGTTTCACAAGCTTATCTCGTGAAACCTTTTCTGGGATTTTGAGATCTCATGTTCCATTGCCTCTTAGACACAAATCAAGACTAGAACACTTGTCTGATGCTATCAAATCAATCAAAAACTAACACTCCCTCTTAGTGAGGAAGGTGTTCTCTCCCCAACATCTCTCTTCCGCAGTCGGACCACGTCGTTGGTGTCTGACATCTGTAACATAATGTAACTGCCCACCAAGCTACCGCGAATACTTTGATTCACTTGCTAACACTGTAGCTAAACCACTCTACATCTGCACTACTGTTGACATTGCACTGTGCCTCCTTGCACTGTTGCCAACACTGCTTGCGTTGCATCTGATCTCATGCTGCTGCTGCTGCAACTACTACAACTGAGAATTGATCTACTGCCCCTGCAACTAGCTTCTGCCATTGCCCCTTGAGTCTCTAACTGCAACTAGCTTTCCTTCGTCTACTGAGTATTTGGCTGTGCCCAACTGTTTGTGCGTCCCTCTAGTATTTGACTGCTGCACCCCCTCTCAAGATCTGACTGCGCCTTGATGGCATCTCAATCCTCCTGCTACTGAATACTATGGGTCCCTTGTAGCAAAGGTAATGATCCATGAGGAAACATCTGTCCAATGCTGTGCCTCCTGAGACCCTACTCGATCCTGCAACTCTGAAGCATCATGCTCCTCTTGTTAATTTTTGTAGCATCATATGTGCTCTAGCCTTGAGATTTTGCAGAGAGGCTAAGACACATGCATTCCACAAAACCCAGAAAGCGTTTTGGGAAATTCCACCCAGAGAGGATTTAATTAAAATAATCAATATTTTTTAATGTATTCCTAAGTTTAAACTTATGAAATGTGATGAATTAAAGTGTATTAATTAGCTCGAGTGTGAATCTTCTAGATAAAAGACACCTATCAACTCCCAGTTAATCTTAGCCTTTGATTATGTTTTAATCTTGGTTGTTGATATGTCAACGAGAGATTATAAGAAGGATCTTGATGGGCATTTGGAAAATAGATTGAGTGAGAGATCTAGAGATCGAATTCTTAGTAAAGCAGCGTAGCAGTTGCCAGAGAGAGATCGACTTGATTTCTTGCAGGGAGGGGTAGGGATAGTTTGTCAGTGGAAGATTTTCTAGATCCAGAGAGTGAAAGGCAGAGGAGGTAGAGAGAGGTCCAGAGAGGTTGTGCAGTGCCATGTTGGGCAGCCTAGAACTACACTGAGGCAGCGCAGAGCCTCTGAGGAGATTCGCAGTTTCGTTGAGGAGCATTCCAGATCTCGTGTCGGGAGTCACGGTGTGAGACCGGACGATCAAAGATCTAAGCATTCAGTCAGTAGATCGATTAGCTAGAAGGGTGACACAGTTCCTAGAGGCTGTGACGCAGAGCCAATGAAGTGACTAGGCAGAGACAACGTGGGACTAGCCATTCAGAGGCTGGAACAGTGCTGGATCGCCATTGACAGTGTGAGATAAGTTATCACTATCATTTTGCCAGTTTATTCTCTATATCAGATTGCTAGTTTGGGCATCCAAAGACTTGTATTCAGAAACTACTGCATAATAATTAAAACCCTCCGCTGTTGCATCGATTTTCCTGCATTGGGTTTTTCCGGGGACATTGTCCAAAAACAATGGTGTATATGTGTGTGTTATTTCTTTCCTGCTCAGTACTTGTTTCCACAATATTTTTTATGTTATGAAGGTTGCAGTAGTATTTATTTCGATGTTTACTATGTAACACTGTAAAAAACTTGATTCAATATTAGCAAGTAGAAGAAATAACATCAGATTGCTACAATAGGGATTCCCTTTGTGGAATTTTCACACCTCCTCCATTTGGAGGTATAGCTGCTATCAATGTAAACTCCTCCAATCTGGAGGTTAACTCATCTATCTCCATCGAAGCTGCTGTCTGCCGTTGCCCCTTCTTTTCCTTCATACTCTTGGGACACTGGGTGATATAGTGACCAAACTCACCACGTCCAAAGCATTTTACCTTTGACAAGTTCCTCTTCTTCCTCTCGCCTCCTTTTGAGCTTTGTCCCTGGCTGAGACCTTTCTTCGCCTTTCCCTTAATAGCAAGGTCTACATTCTCCTCATCCTTCTCAACCTTCCGCCCTCTGCTACTGTTGCTGGTAGTACCCTTGACAAGTTTGGGCCTTATCTCCTCGTGAGTGAAATCACTCCACAAACATTCCCAATCTGGCAGTTTATCTCATCCAGTAATTCTCTAAACGAAAGTTGCCCACTCTTTGGAAAAGTCATTTATAGCAACTTGCACAAGTGCTTTGTCATCAAGATTATCTCCTATAGTTGCTACCTCATCACAGACATTCTAAACTCTGGTGAGATAGGACGGTACGCTCTTAGCCTTCTGCATCTTTGTGGTCCACAACTTCTCCTTGAGAATCATTGTATGATTCTCTAATGGATCCTGGTATAGCTTCACAACGACCTCCCACATCTCCTTTTCTGTTTTTGGGAGCCTTCACACTGGGGTTTATGGTTCCTCGCTTTGGCTGCATGACCTTTCTCTTGGCCCTCTGTTATGAATATAATTCATAACAGATATAATTAATATAGTTATTAATAGTTAAATAGGGATTATGTAAGTAGTCATTAAGTTAGTCAAAGGGCATGTCTTAAAGACATGCCCATTCCCATTCGTGAAAGTTCACCTGCCTAGGTATATAAGCAGGTTCTCATTGTAACATTTATCATCATCTCTTATACATTTTATATATAATATATTATTATTAAGAATACCTCTTGAGTATTTATAATTAAGTCAACAAGCCTACAGCTTTGTTGTTCCATTTGGTATCGGAGCAGCGATCTTCTCACCTGGAAGGAAGCACCTACGCCACTGCTGGTTGCTTTCAGCTGTTACATACGGTGCCTCGAAATCTCTGATGCTCGATGTCTTCATCAATGACCATGGCTGATTGGATAGAAAGGAAAATGTGGCTAAATCGCAGCGAGGCCAGGGACAATCATAACAAAGTAATGTAGAAATTAAATGCCATTTTGGACATGATAAATACAATACAAAAACCAATAGTCCAGACTATTGAACATAGTCAACAAGACAATTCAGCCGATTCAGAAAATTATGATGAAGGTGATCTTAAAAACAAATATGAGCCTATTAACCAGGAAACTGTTGAAGAAACAGAAAAGATGACGCTGATCTTGATAGGGATGAAGATGATGTAGATGAAGAAGATGCTGAAGAAGATATTGATGTTGATGAAATAAGAACCCCTCAAGGTAACAAGAATGAAACTGAAAATCAAAGTGGATATGTGTTAACTGAAAGGGAAGAAGTTCTTCACCAAGATGACATTCCAAGCTTAAGAGAAAACGTTAAAGAATACGTTGTAGATACTTCAATGGAAGTTGATATGCCAGACAGAACTCAAGACATGCCAGATCCATGTGAGAGTACAAAAGACAATAAAGTTTGGGATCATGTTGATGTTGAAACAGTTAACCAAAAGAATATCAGGCAACTAGAATCAATATCGGAATTGATGAGGGTTGGAAATAGTCAGTGTAATGAAGAGGAGATAAAACAGTGCGCAGTAGCTGAACATAATGGAGATGCATTTTTTAAATTTTACAGAGAGAAGTTAGTTGAGAGACTACAGTTTTGTTGGTCCATTATGAAAATTTCAGATTCAGATGATCAAACTCCTGAGGAAGCTAAAGTAGAGATGGGTCAAGAAATTCTGCTGGAAGTTGTTGGAATATCTTCTTATAACAGTGGAAAGACTCTCAACTCAGGTGGCAAAACTGATGTGCCAAAAAATTTGATACCCAATACAGTAATAAAACGTCACCATGCACCCAACTGGCGAGAAAATGATATGCTAACTTTGAGCAAGCAGGAAAACGTTGCAGGTCATACTCATCTGTAGTGCAAGAAAATGACACGGCCATATTTCTAGCAACACCTCAAAGGGCACACATATATGCACACAAGGATGATTCAAGAAGTTCAGTAGTAACATCTCAAAGGCCACACATATATGAACACAAGGATAAATCAAGTTATTCACCCATAGAATCGGGTAATTTTATGGGATTAAAAGAATTACAAAACTGTGGTAATACTTGTTATATGAACAGTGCTCTTCAATGTATGCTCCACATACCTGAGCTGGTATATAAGGGCAAGTTAGCAACAACATTTGGTGATTTATTAAGGGAAGCTTGGAGTCCTTGATTAAACCTTGCACCAAATTCATTTAAACAGACAATTGGTACCCTAAAACCTAACGTTGCAGGTTATCGTCAAGAGGATGCACAAGAGTTCCTAATTGTATTGTTGGATGGGCTTCATGAAGATCTAAATCGCGTCCAAAACAAGCTTTACACAGAGATTGATGATAAAACGTCCTGTTTTCTGAGCCTGCGGGGACAAGCTTACAATAAGATGGAAAACAGCGGATGGATAAATCTGGAAAATTTAGACGTGGCCGTCGATAAATTGTTTGAACCAACATGTGAGATGTTCTGCAAACTTCGCTCCCACACCACCATTTTCTCGGATGAACGACGGCTGGCGGGTTTTCAAATGATTTTGAAACCCTGCGACATCATCAGGGGCATTGACATCATCTCAACTTTCGGAAATGCGGCTACAATGTGCGTCCTGTATGTGGTGTTAAAAAAACACATGAAGTCCATTGAAAAAGATGTGAATGACGTCTCATTCGACGATATCCACTGGCCCCCGTGATACAACCAAAGATGGATGGTTTGGAAAGCTTATTTGCCGGACACTGATCAACCGCGTGACCTTGAATGGGAACAAATTGGAAGACTTCCGGTTCCCTATGGAATAAATGACAATGACGAATTCATACAAGTTAAGCAAACCAAAGGGCGATTGGAATCTCACAGATTCCACAAATGTGGGCTTTCGTGGCCATGGTTTCCTAAATCCGATGATAGGAAATAATGCAGCCCACGGTCGTTCTAGAACAGTCAAACATCACGTTATTAGCACAGTCAACCATCACGTTATTTCGCTAGGACGTATCCCTCGTTAACTAACGTTGTGAACTATCAAGGTATAATAATTATAATTATTCTAAAAAAAACCACCAGAGGAATACTATTTAGTTTAAAAAAATGCTATATAGTTTATTATAATTTTTTTTTATTAATGTAATTAATTAATTGAAATATATATATATATATACATATATATACATATATATGTTGATTCCAATATAATACTATTGAAGACTTACATATTCTGCAATAATGAGGGGAAGTGAAAGACTTGTTAGCAGTTTAAGTCAAGAATTTTATTATCGATACAACTTTGAGGACAAAGTTCTGAAGGAAGGGCCAATTAAAGTAAACGTTGATATATTAACAGTCGGGCAAAGACGTTAAAATAAAATTGATTGAACTGAAGGAAAGTATCAACTATAAGCTTTGAGGACATAGCTTTTGAAGAATGGGGCAATGATGAATATAGTTCATAACAGATATAATTAATATAGTTATTAATAGTTAAATAGGGATTATGTACGTAGTCATTAAGTTAGTCAAAGGGCATGTCTAAAAGACATGCCCATTCGTGAAAGGTCACCTGCCTAGGTATATAAGCAGAGCCTCATTGTAACATTTATCATCATCTCTTATACATTTTATATATAATATATTATTATTAAGAATACCTCTTGAGTATTTATAATTAAGTCAACAAGCCTACAACTTTGTTGCTCCACCCTCGCACTGGGGTTTCTGGTTACTCGCATTGCCTGCACGACCTTTTTGCAGAATAATTTCATCCTCCCTTTTCCTGCTGCTCTTCCATTGGAAAACTGTTGGGAAACTCTCCGGAATTCTCCCTTTGCTGCTCCCTCAATCACTGATGCTCATCCTTTGGCTCGAACTCTTCCCTCACTGAATCTTTGCTCATTGGGTAGCTCAATTTCCTAATATAACTCACTCTCCCTCTTGTGTCGTTCTCCATCCCATCGACTTGCTCTTATAATCTCTCGCTGGAGCTTCATTATATCCTCGTTGACGGCTAAGATCATCTTAGACTTGATCCAAGTCATTTTCTAGAAGTCTCTAGAGCTTAAGTCGATTACTTTAATTAATTCACTTTAATTAACCACTTTTCCTAAGTTAGACTTAGGAAATATTTAAATGATGGCTAATTAATTTAATTAAGGTGTTTTGCAAGCTTATCTTGCGAAACCTTTTCTGGGTTTTGAAGATATTGTGTTCCTTAGACCCTTAGACACAAATCAAGATTAGAAAACCTATCCGATGCTACCAAATCAATCAAAAACTAACAAATCTCACCAATTCATGACATTTTAATATTTGGTAAGGAGTTGCTCCATAAATATAAGGCATGTTGAATGTTTTCTCGACATAATAAAACACTCATACAATTGCTAAGGCGACAACTTTCAATGAACATGAGCTGCATCATTCGACTTGTATTAGCCATTACAAGGAATGGCACATCCAGCACACGATGACACCTCCATGCTAGGTGAGGAACGCTCACTTCATAAGGTGGATCCATGGTGTTGCTTCATGTTATGATTTGTATGGTATGCCCATGAATTAAGAACCAAGGCTTTGTTTGTGTATCATATGGATGGCTTCATTGTACGACACCATCGTGCATGTGAGGATGAGGACTCATGGTTTCTGTTTCATGTGAATCAAGTCAATCTCAATAAAATGCAAATTCCTTTCCTCAACATATGTGAAAATGGATGAGTGGGGCGGCTTCATAAACATATCATTAATTTGGAGGCCCACAACTTAATGTAACAATTAATAATACCCCTTTAACAAAAACACACCCCTACTATGGCATGTTTTCTGATAAATGCGGGGTGTGATAATATAAGGGTGGCCCCATGTATGATCTCATAACAACTTGGATTCATAACGTAAATGCCCCAACCTTCCCCCCCACACACACATCATAAAGTGGTCTATAATAAAATAATGTGTCATTATAGCAGGGTATACTACATAAAAGTTTTGAACCATGGTAATAAAAGTGTATGCCTTAGTACATCTCATCATAAGCTAAAGTGTAACCAAACGAAAAAATGTGTTCCACCCTTCATAATGTCAAACACCACCATTCACACCCTTCATAATGTCAAACACCACCATGTCACACCCTTCATAATATTAAACACCACAATGTCACACTTGATCCATCAGCTGCTATACAAATGAAATAGATAAGTGCTAGGCTAGGGTAACCATGAACAATATCCACCAATATCTCACAAACATCAAACAAAACCATGAACTTCTGACCTCATAGATCCATCATCCAAAGCATGTGCTACCATGAAAAGAGAACCAAGCCATGACCATGGATCAAGGAAAAAATGAACCTCCTCCACCAAGACACCAACTCAAGCAAGCAAAGCATCATTTTCAAGCAAAACTTGAAGTTGTATACGCTCAATCCATCAAGAACTCAATAGGTATCATGCGGCAAATCATATCTAGTTACAAGAATCACAAGAGTTACCCTCATAACTCATCTTGTTATGCTCTGATTCAATTATTTCCTTTCACTTTCCGATGATTTGGAAGTATAAATATCTGAATAATATTATAGCTGTTATGTTTTACTCGTTTACCCTAATGTGATGGTTTTTATTTGTTCTTTGAACTGATTGTGTTATTGTAGGCAAATGTTTACACGTTCTCAGGAGTTTGCGCAGCATTTCTTTCTAATTCAAATGAAGAGCACGATGTACATGTCAACTTTCAAAATAGATCATATCATCTACCGGCTTGGTCTGTCAGCATTCTTCCAGATTGTGAGAAAGTGGCATTTAACACAGCCAAAGTAAGTTCTCTCATGCTTTTCAAAGTTACTTTAGTCAATATTATGTATAACCTAATTAAAATTGTATGAGGATAATAGGTATTCAACTGAAGTATTAAAGCTGGACAGAGTAGGGAATAGGTAAGTGGCAGACTGGCAAGAAAAAATGCTAAATAGTAAATTCCCACATCATCTGTTTCTTCTTCTTTCCTGTAAAGACTGGGTCAATTTGGCCAGGAATTATTGAGGCCCAGTTAAAAGTGTTACCTCCCAGGTCCTCAGTCAATGTAAAAACCAAAACCATACACATGAGATCCTAAAGTTGACTTAGATAGGCTACCCACTGTCACTTCGGTAGCTCTATTTCTTTGTTTAGGCTAGTTCTCCTCTAGTTCAAGGTGTGAATACCTAAGGAAATCTAAATCCAAATGAGTGATGGTAGAAGAGCATGCTTGAGAACTTAGGGTAAATCTGTTTTTAGGAATTAGTTGTTGGAAATAAATTTCCAGATTTACATATGTAACTTTTGGCCTATATAAATATGATAAAACAAGAAGATTTTTTTAGGCTTATAGATAATCTAAGGTAAAATATGATGCTGGAAATCACAGATTTACAAACAGATTTTATAGTCTAATTATGGATGTGTGAGTGGGGGTTTATTAGAGTTAAAAGTCAATCTGAAATGAAGGATTCTCTACTGTAAATTTTCATATTGTGAAACATAAAATAAAATTGTTTTTGGCTGGTTGATAGGGGAGGACTAGTGCCTATCATGTAGATTCAGCATAGGGATCAAACGGGCTCACAAGAGGGCTATTCCACAAAGTTTTGAGGTCCGTGATTGCAGCAAATAGCATATTATAACAGCCCTAAGTTGGCTGGAAACTTTACTAGAAATGAAAGAGTAAGGGGTCTAGATTCTAGAAAGATCCACCCTCAGACTACTATCAAGGAATGCTTTTACTAGGAAATAAACTAATCAAGAATTTTGAGATATCACATGTAATAAATCATTTTTATAACAGAACAGTAAAAGAATTAGAGCGTCACTTCCTTATGGTTGATAAACCCTTCACCTTGGTCTTCACTCTTGAGAAGTAACTTTGACATTCACAAATCTATCATAGCAATCCAGCAATAATTATCCACAAGAATTTGCCACACATGAAGAAGAAAGCACCATTGCATTCTATTAACGTTAACAAGAGCTTGGAGCAATATGGTCTCCAAAAATTACAAACACTTTCAAGTTTCAACAACCATTACAAGTGGAGGAGCCTCAAATATGTAGAGTCTAAACCAATGTTGCAAGAACCATCCCCCTTTGCATCAGACCTCGGAACCAAACACCGTGTGGAACTGTGGCCGAAATGCCCGTGCAATTGTGCTTTCAAAAAATGGAACTGCGCTTCGGCATCAATTTGCACGATTCCTGGAAATTTGGAATTGCCATGTGCTGACATTTCCTAGATGCTCCCTAATGGTAATGTAAATTCTTTTCCATTTACTTAAATTTTTAAGATCACCATTAATTGTTTCAGGATATTTGAGAGTGGTTCCATCCTCATCAGACTTCATATAGAGAAAATAGAGTTTCATATCCCATTCAAAATTTAGCAGACTTAACAGCTTTTAGGATTTTAGGATCAATGGGAATATTTCATTAGATTCTATCATGTATGAGGGCATGTGATTGACATTTAATCAGGAGCACCAAGCCGTATGTGTACCCCAGTGTTGGTGGTGTTGATTGTTGAACTCCTTTGTCACAACATTAGCAAAAATGCACCCTTCACTCAAACCAAATCATTGATTGGACATGTTAAGTTTTTTCTACCATATTGTAAGCTTGAATTAGATAGTTTAATCAAAATTAGGTAGTGTCAACTGATGTCCCTAGAGAATGGAGGTAGAGACAAAGGCTAGGCAAGAGGAGAAGAATGAAGGATGATACTAGTGATGAGGATCTGGATATAAGCGATGGTGGAACATCGTTTGTCAAGGAGTGGTGGAACATGCATAGTGGTGTTACCCCACAACTTTGGCAACATGGGTGTTTTCACAATTGGTGAACACTTTTTCTTTAGATAGGTGTTTAGCAACTAGCTCAATTTATTGTTTTGGACCTGTTGGTCTTTATATTTCAATGTGTAGATGGCCTATTTTGTAAACATCACTATTTTGTCATGTTATTGTTCATAGTTGCTAGATAACCTATTTCATTCCATAAGTTAATGGTCTATTGTAGTATCCCAATTATTAAATTTGATATTTTTCTTGGAATTTTTGCTTAAGAGAAATATTGTTGTAAATTCATCAGAATGGAATCACACAAATTGTACTATAAATTTGACGACAAAACTAAGAAATACCAACTGCAACTCAGAATAGACAATAAACGCATGTAGGAAATCTCATCTTTATTTATTGTGATGTTTCTTTTTTTGGCGTTCCTCATGGCATGGTTAGGATGGACTTTCAAAGTTGGGGACATATAGGTCATAGGTGCAGGTTGGCGTCACCAGTGGACCCAGGGGATTTTGGAGGGGTTTTGAGGAGTTTTTATGATGGTTTGATGACATTCGCTTGGTATATTCCATCATCTGCACAATTTGCCTTTCGTTCCGGTGCATTTTGACAACTTTAAAAAAACAGAGTTATTAATGGGCCTGACTCAATTAATTATGCTTAAGGTGGCATTCTCAGAGGAATACTTGACAAACACCTTAGTGTAATAGCTCATTGGAACCAGAACGAGAAGATCTACAATATGGGATGGTTAGAAGGGAGTTTTAGTGGCCTGAGGGGGCATGGTGGCTGATATTTTAATTGAGGGAAATGTGCTCAATGATTAGAATAATAAAAAAATAGGAGCTTCTAGAGGGGTCCATCGAGTATATAAAATAGGAGGAGGAGGCCATTAGAGGACATTTTGGATTTGAGAGGTTGGGAATCCGGTTCTCTACTTCCTTGGTAGCCTCAGGACATAAACCCTCGGGTGATTTAGTGAGATTGGGCGAGTACCCATCTCCCCTTGGTGAATTCATCCAGAATTCACAAGAGAGCTTAGCAGTGGTAGTTCAATTCCGTTTTGGTGGAGGGCCCGTGCAACATTGGAGTAGATCCTTGAGGCTAGTTCTATCTCAGCTACATCAACGATTTTATTATTTTAGCATGTAAAACCCCAATTTATATATCATAATAAAAGCTGAGATTATTTCTGCTCATTGTATGATTGAATTGCATGCATTCTGTTGTTCTATTTTACATGGAAATCTTCTGTAAATTGAATGGTAATTTTATGGAGAAATTTTGGTTAAAGTAGTTTTCTTGCAAAATCTGCAAAATATTTTGTTTGGGATATTACAGTGATATCAAAGCTGGTGTTCCTGCCAGCCTAAGGGTTTCTCATTGGTAAATTGGTGGCCAGATTGATCAATTGCAGGACCAATATTTGTGGCCAAGAATATTTGTTGGAATCCATAACTTTATTATTGAAGGCAAGCTGATATTTGCCGCTGTTAGAACCACTATTCTTGTGAAGGCTCAGTTCATTAATTGATTTGTTGGAGTATTTTACCAGGCCAAGAGTGCCATTACATATAGATTAGAAGCCTCTTCCTAAGCAGGCCGAAATTCTTTTCCTTCGAAGGTCGAGTTTTTGGTCGCATAGTTTTGTGGGGCCACATTGTTATCTGGCCGGTGGTCAAAGTGCTCGTTGGTGAAGTCACGTCCAGACCAATCAAGGGTGAGGAACAAGGAACATGTAATCTCGTGTGATCAATTTATGCAGAGAGACTGCGCTAGACGTTTTGGAGGGTCGCAGTGAACATATGAGCTGTCGTAATTTTGGATCCCTGCGGGAATTACTTTGTGTGGATTGTTTTTCAAAATAGTTGAATGCACTCTTATGTTTGTGTTTCGCAGGAGAAGAGCCATTGTCGAATGAGATATTGAACTGAATGTCAACAGGTGACTGTTTGGGTGTTGTTGTGGGACCGAGGTGCCACAATGACTAGACGCATAATAGGAGTCAACGATCCATTGCACAAGGTGCGTTTTGAGCTAAGTCAATATTTCTTTATTCGTTGCTGCTTAGTCAATACGATGCCCAGTGGAGTTGCTTTTTTTCCCCACCTTGTTGTAAGATATATATGATTGCCCCGGTGGAATTTTGGAGCGTATGTGCAAAGCATTGCTAGGATCAAGCTGAGTTTCCACTTGAATTATTATTGCGGCAAAATCTATTATCGAGGCCAATCCCTAGTTGACCAACCAGAGTCGAGCCGCCAAATTCCTTCGAACCGAGTGCTGCCATTTTCTATGAGTCGTGCCTCTTGCCACGTAAAGTGTCGAAATCATGTGGATTTTGTTGGATCATGGTCGAAAAAGGAATTGAGCCACAATTAATTCAATTCACAGATCAGGTGAGCTATTACCTTGCCGGGAGCTAAGTTGGGTATAAACGTTGCATGCTACATATGAGTAAAAATATTCTTCAGGAGCGTGAACCAAACACCTATTGGATCGAGCGATGATACTGCTGTGCGAATGGATCGCTGACAACTAGCAATGATCAATGGGAGCATAGGACCTGATCACATAAACTGTGAAAGTTTGCAATGTTCTGCAATGGCAGAAAATATAGAGCGATGATTGCTGTGCTTGAGAGCCAGAGTAAGTGAGCTGGGTAACTTTGACTGTGTGAAGCATCTGTGGAATATTTGTTCGTGGAAGTAACACACCAGATAGAGGGTGCCGATAATTTGAAGCTGTAGTATTTGTGTGCAATTTGGAGTTGATGCGGGATGATGCAAAGATCAATAACAGTGCTAAGGAGTTCTAATAATAACCCACTATTGCAAGTGACAGAGGGGCCAATCGTTGTAATTGAAGTCAGAAAACCCATAACCATATGCAGAAACAGAATGCTGGGTGCATAGCTAAAAGACTTTGAGTGCACCTGTAGCCGTATCAGAATGTGATTGTGTTGTGAACATATAACAAAACAAGATACATATTGATAAGGATTGCAGATTTATTACTGCTATTGTTTAGGCTGCTGTATTGGTACGTTCTACTAAATGTGTCACTGGTGGAACAAATATTCATATAGTTGTGTACAGTGTGAAAATTTCTGAATTTACTAAACATAAACCCTACTGCAGTAATTTGATTTACTTCTCCTACTTGTTTTATTTACTTAACAATTTATTTTTTCTGAATTATTCAGTAAAACATCAAAGTAAATACACTGCATCCTACACAAATATACAGATCAAGTAGTGAAGAATTAAGCACATTCGACAAAGGACACACAAGATTTTTTGGACAAATGTCCCCGGAAAAACCCAATGCGGGAAAACCAGTGCAACAACTCTTGAAGGTTTTTATTATTATGCAGATTTCTGAATACAAACTAGGGTACTAGTAGTGGTTTACCCAACAAAGAAAATCCCGGCAGATGTACCTCTATTTCTGGAGACAAATATTATGGCTGATTCAGCTTAGGATGAAGCACCCCACAGGTGCCTACGTAGTCATTGCGTCACCCTTCATTGTGGCTGCATCACTCTTTCATTTCCGCTGAATATGATCCCTATCTGGCCCACTGAAACCCCAAAGCAACTCTTTGAGTGACTGCGTCACCCTCTTCTGACTTTGCATCCCTCTGTGTCACCCGTGTTGGGCTTACACTGCCTCTGGGTCATCCCTCCTGGGCCTACGCTGCCTCTGTGTCACCCCTCCTCGGCTTGTGCTGCTTTGTGGTACGAATCTGCCTCTCTGCTATTATATTCTCTGCTTTGGACTCAGAAATCCCACTGCCAAACTACCCCTCGCTGCACTGCAAGGTCACTCGAAAATTCTCAGCAAACTGCGCCCCAAAATTTCGACTTAGCTCAAGTGCTGCCACTCTGTGTGTGTTCTCCAACTGACCCCAAGCCTTCCTTTAATACTTTTCCAGTTGAACATTCAATGACCGTGATCTAATCTCTAATTAACGGCTAAGATTAGAAAAACCTTGATCCTCGTCACTTTGAACATTCTCACCCACATGTCTAAATTAATTCACTTCAATTATTTAATTTCCCTAAGTTAGACTTAGGGTCTCTATTTAAATAATTAATTATTTGAATAACTTAGGCTCCAGGTGGAACTTCTCCAAATGATTTCTGTGTCTTGGAGATCTCATGTGTTCTAGCCCCTCCACAAAATTTCAGAGCTAGAGCACATCCGATGCTATCCAAAAATCAACGCTCCCTCTTAGTGAGGAAAGTGATCTAGCAACACTTCAATCCAGAAACATTACATTGATAGAAGTTGCAGATTTATTACTGTTATTGTTTAGGTTGCTGTACTGGTACGTTCTACTAAATGTGTCACTGGTGGAACAAATATTCATATAGTTGTGTACAGTGTGAATTTTTTTGAATTTACTAAACAAAAACCCTACTGTAGTAATCTGATTTACTTCTCCTACTTGTTTGATTTACTTCACAAGTTATTTTTCTGAATTATTTAGTAAAACATCAAAGTAAATACATTGCAACTTACACAAATATACAGATCAAGTAGTGAAGAATTAAGCACATTTGACAAAGGACACACAAGATTTTTGGACAAATGTCCCTAGAAAACCCAATGTGGGAAAACCGGTGCAACAACTCTTGAGGGTTTTTATTATTATGCAGATTTCTGAATACAAACTAGGGTACTAGTAGTGGTTTACCCAACAGAGAAAATCTCAGCAAATGTACCTCTATTTCTGGAGAAAAATATTATGGCTAATTCAGCTCAGAATGAAGCACCCCACAGGTGCCTACGTAGTCACTGTGTCACCCTTCATTGTGGTTGCATCACCCTTTCAAATCTGCTAAATACGAGCCCTATCTGGCCCATTGAAACCCCAACGCAGCTCTCTGAGTGACTGCGTCACCCTCTTTTGGCTCTGTGTCCCTCCTTCTAGCTCTGCGTCCCTCCTCTTGTCTCTGCGTCACCCCGGCTAAGCTTATGCTGCCTCTGTGTCACCCCTCCTAGGCTTACGCTGCCTCTATGTCACCCCTCCTGGGCTTGCGTTGCTCTCTGGTACGGATTTGCCTCTCTTCTATTGTATTCTCTGCCTTGGACTTAGAAATCCCACTGCCGAACTACCCCTCGCTCCATTGCAAGCTCACTCGAAAATTCTCAGCTAACCGCGCCCCAGAATTTCGACTTAGCTCAAGTGCTGCCACTCTGTTTGTGTTCTCGAAATTGCTTAGGGCAGTCCTGATGAATAAACCCTCAATAGGAGTGCTCCCCATAGAAGCAAGCTGATCACGAATCACCTTCAATCTAATGAGGAAAGGGTTGATTTCCTCTCCCTTATGCATCTGAAATAGTCGAAGCTGATTCTCCAGAAGCATTCTCCTTTGGACAGAAGTCCCTTGATACATTGAGGTCAATGTCGTCCACATCTCATTTGTTGTGTTCTTTTCAGCAATGTGTGGGACCACATGATCCTTGACCTCGTCCATAATCAAACGCTTGGCCCTTGCTTGCGTTTCCTCATACTTCTTCAACGGATCAACATCAACAGAAACAACACAAACTTTCTCGGCGTGATCTTTGATGCGATATTCATCTAGAACTGACATGATTTTGGCCTTCCAGACAACGAAGTTGGATACTCCATCCAACCTGTCTTGATCCCTCAATCCATGTGCGACCATCTCTGCTCAAAAGTTGTCGAAGCAAATACTCTTCTCCTTTCTTCTGCTGCTACCCTCAGCAAAAGATTGGATCTGGGTTTCTTGGCGCTAGAAACCCTCTAGAGAATATGCTCCCTCTGACAAGTGATTTCCCTCCCAGAAATCCTCCACCAGCTGTTGTCGAATTAGCCCTCTCTAATCACTTCGTTGGCCAGATCTCAGACTGCTTGGCGAGAAAGCCTGCTGAGGAATTGGTTCCCCTTACTTTGTCAACCCTGCTAGACATTGTTCTGCACCGATAGAACAACGTCCCACCAACAATTTTCGAAGAATAAAACTGCATTTCCACCCACGGCAACTGGCACAACGTGACCTCCTCTCGGATTGCGTCACCCTTCTGGGCCCGCGTGAGCCTCTGCGTAAGCTTTGCGTGAGCTAGATTGGCTCTGCGTCACCCTTCTGGGTTTGCGTGAGCTAAACAAGCTCTGTGTCACCCCTTCTGGGCCTGCGCTGTCCCTCTAGTGCTGCGCTGCCTCTTCCTGGATCTGTGCTATCACAACTGCCTTCCTGCAGCAAAAACTTCGCCTCTTCGCTGATGGCTTCAACTCTCCCTGATTTGCAATAGCTTTGATACCATTTGAAAATTTTTGAATTTACTAAACAGAAACCCTACTGTAGTAATCTGATTTACTTCTCCTACTTCTTTGATTTACTTAACAAGTTATTTTTTCTGAATTATTCAGTAAAACATCAAAGTAAATACACTGCAGGCTACACTAATATACAGATCAAGTACTGAAGAATTAAGCACATTCGAGAATGGACACACAAGATTTTTTGGACACATGTCCCCGGAAAAACCTAATGCGGGAAAACCGGTGCAACAACTCTTGAGGTTTTTTATTATTATGCACATTTCTGAATACAAACTAGGGTACGAGTAGTGGTTTACCCAACAGAGAAAATCCCCGCATATGTACCTCTATTTCTGGAGACAGATATTATGGCTGATTCAGCTCAGAATGAAGCACCCCACAAGTGCCTACGCAGTCACTGCGTCACCCTTCGGTGTGGCTGCATCACCCTTTCCAAATTTCTTTGAATACGAGCCCTATGCGGCCCACTAAAACACGAGCGCAACTCTCTAAGTAGGGGCGCGTCACCCTCTTCTTGCTCTGCATCCCTCTGCGTGAGCCCTTCTGGCTCTGCGTCACCCTTGCTGGGCTTACACTGCCTCCGCATCACCCCTCCTAGGCCTATGTTGCCTCTGCGTCACCCCTCCTGGGCCTACGCTACCTCTGCGTCACCCCTCATGGGCCTGCACTGCTATGTGGTACAGATTTGCCTCCTTGCTATTGTATTGTCAACCTTGGACTCAGAAATCCCACTGCGGAATTTCCCCTCGCTGCACTGCAAGCTCACTTGAGAATTCTCAGCAAACCGCGCCCCAGAATTTCTAATTAGCTCAAGTGCTACCACTTTGTGTGTGTTCTCCAACTGACCCCAAGCCTTCCTTTAATACTTTTCTAGTTAAACATTCAACAACCGTGATCTAATCTCTAATCAACGACTAAGATTAGAAAAGGCTTGATCTTGGTCACTTAGAACATTCTCACCCACATGTCTAAATTAATTCACTTTAATTATTTAATTTCCCTATGTTAGACTCAAGGTCTCCATTAAAATAATTAATTATTTGAATAACTTAGGTTTCCGGTGGAATTTCTCCAAACGATTTCTGGGTCTTGGAGATCTCATGTGTTCTAGCCCCTCCACAAAATTTCGGAGCTAGAGCACATTCGATGCTACCCAAAAATCAACATACAATGCCTGACTTGTAGCTTGTTTTTTTTTTTCTTTTTCTTTTTCTTTATGCTGTAGCAGTTTTGTGATGTGTCTGCCAAGAGCGTTGTAACTATTATATCACTCTGTCGAGACAAAGTTAGGGTTTGATGAGATGTGCTATGAGTTATGAGGGTTTTCAGTGAGTTGTATATGTATGTTGACACCAAGGGTAGATTGTCTTGTATGTCAAAGTTTATAGCATAGAGCATTTGTCCTTTGTATGACAAGTCTGATTGTATTGGGTTTGAGTGGTTGTTGTCAAAAGACTAGTTGAGTCTTGTCATAGCTGTGTATGGTTGATGTGACAGGGTTTAGAGAATGTGTGCTAGCACTAATTGGTTTCCGCTAGATTTGATGGTGTCATTAAAGAACAAAGTATTGTATCTTACAATTATGTTTTTGTTGTCAAGTTTTAAATGAGTCAGAATCTTGAGCTGCCATGATTATCCCTCATCACTGTATGGTTGTTTTGTAAGTTGAGAAGAGAGTGTCAACCAAAAACATCTTGATGTACTTTTCATGCTAAACATGGATAAAACATTCATAAGCTCCCTTCATAAACTAGCAGCAACAATCAATATAATGTTGTCCAAGGAAATACTTTATATGCTACAACAAAAACAGCCACAGAAACAACATGAGTTGGGACCCAGAATTTATGTACTTGGGAGAGATTTGAGTTTTATGGGGGTTACAACAAAAGCCCTTATCAATATGGAAAAACTTGCTTCACTCCTTTCTGAGGTGCATCGATTTGATGGTAAAAACTTAGTTTGGGCTCTCAAACTAGCCATGCTTGCCTTAGTATAGCACAAGTATTTGGAGCACCCTTGCATAGAAGTTAAACTTCCAGTGGATTATTGTCTTAGGAGTATCATGATGTTGACTGCACCTATATCTCCTTACAATGATGACATAATGAGGAGAGCCTTCAGATTGATAATTGAGACCTTTCAGGGTTTGGATAATAGTGAGGGCCCTACCTTTGGGAAGAGACTAGAGATTCTAGAAGTCGTGGCTATTCTCTGCGTGTTCCCGGATGCCGTACTCCTCTAGGAATGACAGGATTCTGACCTTCTAGATCACGAAGTTGGACACACCGTCTAACCTATCGTGATCACGCAGTATGTTCGTGGCCATCTAGCTCAAATCTGTCGAAACAGGTACTCCTCTCCCTCTTCCTGTTGCAACACTCAACAGGAAACTGGATTTGGGTTTCTTGGTGCTAGAAACCCTCTATAGTAGCTGCTCCCTATGAAAACTGATTTCCCTTTCGGAAATCCTCTGCCAAATCACCTGAATCAGTCCTCTACGATCACCCTCCTAATTGAATCTCAGATCTGTTTGGCACAAATCTGCTGAGCGACTGTTCTCCTCCCGCTTTTTTCACCTTTGATAGGCACTATTCTGCACCGACAGAACCTGTGCCACACCAACAACTTCTGAAGATCAGAAGCTCCGCATCTAGACTTTGGAAAACTGCACAACAATTTATTCCACACGAACTGCGTCCCTCTGGTTGGCCTCTCCGTGAGCAGACTAGCTCAACGTAGTGGCTGTGCAGCGCAGGCTACTCCTGCGTCACTCTGGAAGGCTCTACGTTGCCTCTATGTCACTCAGATGGCTCTGCGTCAGCCTGTGCATGGCCTCTGTGTCAGCCTGGCTGGGCTGCGTCCCTCCTGGTGCTGTGCTGCCCTCTTCTAGATCTCTGCCGCTTCAACTGCCCTTCTTGCAACAATTTATCTTCAACTGCTCTGCTGGTGGATCAACTTGATCTGTAATGCTCTGATACCATGTGAAAGTTTCAAAACATAAACCCTACTGTAGTTGTCTTGATCTACTTCACCTATTGGTTTGATTAATTTACAAATTATTAATTTGAAATATTTAGAAAAACACTAAAGAAAATACAAACTGCAGTCTACACATCTACATATCATTTACTGAACAACACGCACATGTGACAAAATTACACAGATTTTTCAGACAAGTACATCTAGGGTGCCATAAACTCGGCTCACCCAACAGAGAAAACCTCGACAATCAGAGAAAATGTGAGATACACCTCACTCTCTCAAGTCCTGATTGATCCGGATGAGCAACTAGTGAAACCCCAATTGGCTCTGTGCATCTACTGCATTAGTCTGCATAGCCTTGGCTGAGGGACTGTGTCACCCTAGCTCTGCGTGGATCTGCTTCTCCTGGATCTCAGTTTCAGCCCTGCTGGCTCAGAAACCCTTGCTTCTGGTAGAATTTCAGACTTCTGCTTGGAGACACTACGCTACCCCTGCGTGGGCCTATGTCACCCTCCTGAGGGTTTGCGTCACACCCTTTGATGGCTGTGCTGCCTCCACTGCGTCTCTGCTGCCCTTTCTCTGTGCTGTATTCTTGGCCCCCCTGACCAATCACTACATCTGCCCCCTCACTGCAACTTGGAGTCACTCAGATCTGATCTTTGTCCGAGCACTGCTCCGTCAAAAGAATTCGATCACTTAGACTCTATGTGTGTGTTTCCTTCAACTGACCACAAGCCTTTCCTTTATACTTTTCTCGTTGGGAAACCAACGACTGTGATCTAATCTCTAATCGACGACTCAGATTAAAAGACTGCTTGATCCACATCACTTAGAACATTTCATCACGTGTTTAATTAATTCACTTTAATTTTTCTATTTCCCTAAGTTAGACTTAGGGTCCTCATTAAAAAAATTAATTATTTGAATATCTCATACACTAGATGAAATTTCTCCAAACGCTTTCTGGGCCTTAGAGATCTCATGTGTCTTAGCCCCTCTACAAAATTTAGAGCTAGAGCACACCTGATGCTACCCAAAATCTCAACAATTAGTTGCCTTCTCTGCTAACAAAACAAAAATTCGAACTGCTCCCTCTCACCTTTGTGCAGCTGCTACGCTGGCCTACGCACTCCCTGGTGGAGTATGTAGATTTGATCCTCGCTACTGCTGCTCTACAACTTAAAAATATAATTCCTTGGCTCGGAATTCATTGAGGAAGAAATTCCCTCAAAAAGTGTCGTATTTCTTCCTTTGATGCTTTTCTGCCCCGACAAATGCTACAGAAAAACTGTGTTCCCCAAAAAACTGCTTTGCGCTGAATCTACTGCTGCGCTGCTCCCTTTGCCGCTGACAAATCACGAACTAGAAAGTCCTACCTCTCCATTGATTCACTCAGAGAGAGACTTCCTCGCAAATCTTGCCCTTTCTGGCTTGGATTGCACAATCCCTTAGGGATTCGATCTGCTGCCTACGCATCTATTCAATCTCCCTCTCTCTTCAACGCTGAGTTCTTCTGAGTTGCTCTCTTGCTTCACCTGCACTGCTCTCATACCATGTGAAAATTCCTAGATTCAGAATCCTATTGCAGCAACCTGAGATTACTTCTCCTACTTGATAAATTATACAATTTATTTACTGTGTTCTACAAGTAAATACTAAATACTGAAGCAAATACACTGCAACCTTCACTAAATAAACTGCAGAAACAAGATCTGAGCAAGAAAATTAAACACACATGACACCGTTATTTTTGGACCAAGTCCCCGGAAAAACCCAATGCAGGAAAACCGGTGCAACAACTGAGGGTTTGTATTATTAAGTAGTAGTTCTGAATACAATCTTGGATGCCTTATTGGCCACCCATATAGAGAAAATAACTGACAGAGAGTTAGTGAGAAAATGACCTCACACTAACACTGGAGATCCGACACTGACCCAACCCTGAACTGACAAGCCCCACGCTGCCTCTATGCAGATCTGTGTCACTCTGGCTGGGGATTGCACCACTCCCTTCGACTGGTCTTTCTGTTGGCTGGATGCTGATCTTCTACCCCTTTGGTCTCACACCTCGACACTCCGACATTAGATCTGATTGATCCTCAGCAAGAATACGGATCCCTTTAGAGGCTTAGCGCTGCTTCTGCGCTGCCCAACGTAGCCCCTACACTGCCTCTTTTGTGTCCTCTTCTCTGACTTCTCTGCAATGTGTTCTCGGCTCAGGAAAAATCTCCAACCAAAACTATCTTTGCCTCTCACTGCGTAGAACCAACTTGATGATCTCTCTGGCTGCTCTGTGCTGCTCATTTGAGAAATCGATCTCTAGGCTCTCTCTTGATGTGTTTTCGAAATGCCCATCAAGTCTTCTCTTATAACCTTCTCGTTGAGAAATAAATGGCTCGGATTAAAACATAATCAAGGGCTAAGATTAACTTGACTTGATCTCTGTCTTTTTCTAGAAGTTTCACACCCAGTTCTATTAATACAATTTAATTATTTTAATTCCCTAAGTTTAGACTTTGGCTTCCATTCAAAATAATTAATTATTTTAATAAAACCCCATCTAGGCGGAATTTCCCAAAACGCATTTTGGATATTTTGGAATACATGTGTCTAAGCCTCCCTACAAAATTTGAGACTTAGGGCACATCCGGTGCTACCAGAAATCAACAACCCCAAGCACTGAAATCATTCATATTCGTAAGCACGGGGGTATTCCATTTCAGACTTCTATTGTGTAAATTGAACTTGGGGGAGATATGGGGGGGAGGTGATTCTCTTGGTTGCTTTCCGTCTGCTCCAAACATTCTTGTTTTCCTTCTACAGGGCAAGGTTGGCTAGACTTGTGTTGATAATATCGCCAAAATATTAGCGATATTCGGAAATATCGCGATATTTTCGGCGAGACGAAATATCGCGATATTTTCTCTATCGAAAATATCGCGATATTTCCGAAATATCGCCGATATTTCGGGAAAATATTGCGCGACGGTGGTAAATATCACCGGGCACTCCTGGGCCGCGGCTAGAAAAGGGAAATTTGTCTTTTTTTTTGTCATTTTCGTCTGTGAGGCTTGGAGAAGGAAGGGGAAGAGCTTTGTGGTGGTTGTCAAGGAGGGATTGAGGATCAAAGAGCCATTATCACTATCAACTCAGAATTTTTTGTTGATCAAATATTGAAGAATAGTGAGAGAAACTTCATTTCTTCCTGTTGTCGCACAGATTGTCAAGGCACCGAGACAACGGCTTAGATTGGGGGCTGTCACTCTTATCCCCAATCTCTCTATTTAAGCTGTCTCCTTGCAAGCTAAGGGAGGTAGACCCTATTATAAACGAGGATGACAAATCCAGGAGACACAGCTAAAACATCAAATACTTGATAGAATGAACGAGATTCCACAGATCTAAATTAGATTTCACGTTTAAGACCAGTGCCTTATGGAGTTAAACAAAATCCCATTATGCAATTATAAACAAGTAAGTGATGATTAACTGCTGCTTATTAAAACATGATTAATCACAATGATATTCAATTGAAAAATGTCACAACCATGAATAGCTTGAACATGAGAAAGCCAGATGCTTGAAAGATGTTCTAATTAATTTCAATTCAGCAAATCCCAAAATTTTTGTATAGTCACACTTAGGATAAAATCTTAAAAGCTCATTTGACTATAAAAGAGAATTTTTTGAGAATTTTTATAATTTTTATTTTTAATCTAAAACAATCTAAATTTAAATTAAAACACAACTAGGATTAAAACTAAATGAAACTTAAAAAATTAAAATCTAAAAAATGAAACTAAACATAAAAAAATTTAAAATCTAAATTAAAATTAAATCAAACAAAGCTAAGTTAAAACTAAACTTGAACTAAAGTTAAAATCTAAAATTTAATGTCTAAAAGTTAAACTAAACTAAAATTATCTAAAGTCAAATCTAAAACAAAAAATAACCCGAATCGAAAAGGCAAAAGCCTAAGACTAAAATGACAAAATCGAACTAAATTAGAACTAATCATAAAAAATGAAATCTAATACTAAAATCAAATCCTAACAAACTAACGCACTCTATCCAAACTGCAAATAAAAAAAAATCGAAGTCTAAAATCAAACTAATGCTATCACTACAATTGAAATCGGAACAACACAAATTTAAAATGAAACCTACGCTATCTAATTCGAATAAAAAATCGAAACGCTACCCAAGAGATGAAACGTCGGCTTTGAAAACTTAATGCGTTTTTTGAGTGTGTTTTTAATTTATCGTTTGCAGCTGCAGGTGATCGAGCGAGTATGGACGGCAGACCTGAAGGACGCTGGACGGATCGAAGGAAAGCAGGGACGGTGCAGCGTTAAATTTCCTTTTTTTTTTCTTTGTATTTGCGTTTGTTTACAGCTGTAGGTTGATATGGACAACGGGCAGAGGAGAAGGAAGGGAGGCCGAAGGGGGCTTTGACAGCGGCAGTTTCACGGGCAGAGGATAAACGCAGATGAAGGGGCTGGTGGACGAATTCAAGGCTGCAATCGGTGGCCAAGTAAGTCGACGGCAGGGATGAGCAATGACTGGGTAAAAGGATGTGATTTTGTTCAGTGTTTGGAGGAAGAGAGCATAGAATATGGGCACGACAAAGTGTGGATGATGGGTAAGGCGGATAGGACAGAAGAGAAAAACAAATGCAGAGCAGATAATAAGGAGACTGCCGCAGAGAGTGAGGGTTTGAAGAAGTAATGAAAAGGGAGGGCAATATGATAATGGAGGCGTTCAATACAGAAGACAAAGGCAGGTACAGGTCCTTGAAAGTGCACAGAACCAGTAATTGAACCCAATGCATTTAAAATATCTCCCTTCAAATTGCAAACATCAGATTTATATGCTTCTCAAAATCAAAATAATGTCTAGATTTGCCCACAGTAGGGATTCGAGGCCAGATCTGGCCTTTGGAGGCTAGATCTGCCTTGGATCTAAATTTTTTTTTCCGATTTAAACCCTGAACTTGCAAGAATTTAGCCAGATCTGAAGATACACACCAAGAAACGATTAAACCCTCACAGTCCAAAAAAGAAGTTACAAATTTACAACTAGTTTGCAGATTTAAAACCCTCATGGTCAGATCTTAATTCATTTTAGCACAATTTTCAGAAATTTAAAGTTTTAGTGAGAGGCACAAGCCTTTGAAACCCTGCAAAATCACAAATATCGTAAGATAGACCTGAAATTTAACAAATAAAGAGCTAATCAGATTTATTTTTATTGAGAGTCGGCTGGTCCAACCGAAGACTTCTCCAGATGCCCAATCTTTTTAAAAAAAATGTCTCTGCACACTTAGATCCAGACTTTAGATCGATAGAGATTTAAGAAAACAACATGAGACCTTTTCAGAAAAATCAGAATGTTATTTTATAAACCCAGAAAATTGCATAAGATACCTATATGCAGATTAATCCATGAAGGCCATCAACCATAAAATACAAGAAACAAAGTAGCAGAGTTTAGGGACAATTCACCACATAGATCTGAGAAGGAACATCCAGATTTGTAACCCCAAAGTCTTTATGCTTTATTCCTCAAAAAGTTTACAAGAGCTTCTAAGAGCAAGTGCACGATCCTGAGATCGGATGATCTAATACTGACAAAGACCTCTAAATTTATAGGACAAGATCTCTAACGGCTAGTTTGGATGATCCTCGTCAAAATAATATCAACCATCCAAAAGATTTAATTATCTTTTAATCCGGAGCGTTGAAATTAAAATTTTGGGGAAAAAACGAATTAATCACTTAATTCAATTTTAATTAACTCAAAAATATTATTTTTGAGTTAATTACCCCAAAATTTTGACCTTGACTTAACCACCAAGGCCCAAGGATCCAATATTTCTTAAAATTTCTCAATATTCCCTTGGCCTGGGGCTTTCAAAATCATTTTCCAAGGACCCACAAATTTTGCCTTTAAAGATTTAATCCTAACTCAGGACCCTAAATTAATTAAATTTCTGGTTTAAGATTTTATTAATTAATTGACCAGAAAATTTAATTAATTGACTAAGAGGGGATTATAATTATTTTTCCAACCCTCTTTTACATGAGATAATACATTTACATACATAAAGGGGGAATACCCATTCGTATAGACCCTCAAATAAATATCCAGTTCTGCGACTCAAAATATGATCTAGTAGACCAAGTAGCTCAAACTACTTTTACAAGGACTCGATAGAAACACTAGGACTCACTTAGCATGTTGATGATAAAATCCACCTTAGCTTTGGGGTGAGGCTGGAGGGAAAAACTCTGCCGATCACTTTCGTGAATCAGTGAGACAAAAAACCTCCTAGGATAGAGATCATCAACAACATACTAGGCTTACCTAGGTTGTTACATACATGGACGGTCTTACTTAGATCATTTACATCATAAAATGCAGAATGGGTTTACAATTGTTTATAAAAACTGTCGTCTGTCGATGAAATCTGGATGACACGAGCCTCGAACATGATAAGTCCCATTTGTAAAAATGGGGGTGTACTGCTATGGGGTCGTTGACAAAGTGTGGTCAACACTTCCATTAATAGGTATGTTTTTAAAAACCCCAATGTTAATGATTTTTTTCATAGATTTAGGGTTATGCTTGCTTGCCTCTTTGCCTACCAAGATTTTGTTTCTTTGTTTTTTCCCATTTGCTATGATTTTCATCCCCATGAGCTAATGTAAGGGTTTTCTCCATATTTGGACGACAAGCTTCATTTTTTTTTTTTACTTTCTTATGCACCCTCTTATTGCCATTTTTTGTGTATGCGTGTTTAATGCCAATTATTTGTTTTTTTGGTGTCCTAGGTTTGAAATTTGAATTAGTTCACTGCAAATATGCCAAAATCCTTGGACCCATTTTGGGAGTATGGGGAGCTTGACGGTGGGACAAATCAGACACGTCTATCATGCAGATTGTGTGGGACTGGCAGGAGGGGTTACACGATTGAAATACCATCTAGCTAGACTCCCTGGACATGATGTTATACCTTGTACGGTTTCTAGTGCGGAAATTGCACAAAAAGCTCTTGAAGCAATTGCTGAAAAAGACAGAAAGATAGTTGCTAGGGAGAGGGGACTGAATCCTGATCTCAGATAGATAGTTGCTAGTTTTATTTGTTTTGCAGCTTTGCTACATATAACTCATGATGATGATATACTTTTAAGTTTTATATATGTGATGTTATTTTGTATTGGTTCTCCACATTTGAGTCCTTGATTGGACAATTATCAAGGATCAGTAGGATTTGGTATCGACTTTGATATGTCATTTTTATTTTACATCCACTACATCATATATATCAGTGCTTTCTTTGTATTAATGTTTCAATGTGTTTATTTCATGTTGTTAGTGCTTTATATGTTTAAAAATATGAAAAAAATGAATATATTATGCATTTTTTATGCTTGCCAATATTTGCCGATATTTTGCCGATATTTTCACCAATATTGCCGATAAGATGTTTTCTGGACCCTTGCCGATATTTTGCCGATACTGATATTATAAACACTGGGCTAGACTAAGAATACCCTGGGAACTAAACTAGTCCCTGAGGTCAATGATTAAATGTTGAATTATCTTGCCTTCTTGAGATATCTTGTCGTCTAGGTGATCGAGGGTACTCTCTTTGGGGTTCAAAACTTATGGTCTTGCATAAGGGGGGGAATATTTGAAAGGGCTTTCCATATCTGTGAGCCATTTGGTTTGGGGATTTAATACTCTCAGATACTTCTCCTATTAGGCACATTAAAATAATTTTCGGATTGGAGCTCTTTTCATTGTGTATGTTCCCCAATTATCAAATTCCAAAATATTTTCACTCCTAGAGCTTGGTTCAATGATGGTAGATTTTGATACCACATCCTTCCAATTCAGTACTTAGTTTTACTTTGTGCTGTGCAAACAAGGAAAACTTATTTTGGTGGTTCCACTTCAATCTTCCCACTTTTCTAGAGTGAAATATATTATACGGAGTTTTTCCAGATTTCTCAATACCCGAACTGGTGCTGCCACAAAAGAACACCAGTAAATGTGGAAAGAGTGAAGAACGGGTTTTCCCAGCACAATCCTGCCTTAAGGTTCAAGTTCAACCGATCTAGAACCCTAGTAACCAATCTTCACTTTTTTCCCCCAATACAGGGTCCCGTTAGGATGAGTATAGTTTTCCTCATAAGATAGGATCCCCAGGAAATGGATTGTTTTCCGGTTTCTTCCATCTGGAAGTCAAGTATTTTGGAATTTTTTTCCAAGAGTGAGTTAGAGACATTCCATTTTAATAGGGTGTCATCTACACATTGGGAATGACTGACTGATTTGACTTTCCTTGTGATTTCTATCCTGGAAAGGTGACTTCTTCTATCATTCTCCAAACATCTTCCAAACAATTCTGTCAAAATAATAACAAAGGCAATATAAGGTATCCTTTATTTTGAGATAAATACTGAGAAGGTAGAATTAATCCTCGACACCACCTCCACCCCGCCGACTTTCACTCACCCCGCCGAGTTTCCCTATGATTATAGATTCTTTGACCGCCTTCAAAAGATTGCCTTTAATAACCTCGCAAGCTATCTTGTAGAAGCGGGCTATAAAGCCATATAGGCCTGGGGCCTTGTTTGGATTCATTGATTGGGTGGCTACCAATATTTCATATTCTTTCACTGTTGAGTTATGAAATTTGTTATCTTGATCTGAGACTAACTTTGGTATATTTCTCAACATTTCCCTCTATTCACTTTCTTTATTGATCAAGGACTCCAAATAGAAGTCCCTTTACTGAGGTATTGCTTTTACTTCCTAAACACAGACCACTTAGGTTGTGGGCAGTGGGCACTACAATCCATTTCTTCTTTTGATATCATTTATTCAATGTGTCTATGTCAGACTATTAATTTATGTAGGGTATCATTGTTATTGTTGGTGTTGTTTTAGACATATGATGGAGATCCGTTACACATTTTCCATTTATATACTACAGTCCATGAGACATGTATCTCAGGTCTCGATCATTTTTGTTATCTTGGGTATCGTTATAGTTCTTTCATTTTGGGATTTCAAAATTTTATGACTAAACCCCTTCTTAAAAAATTGGAAAGGGCAAGACCTCTTTTGCAAAAAGAACCTCTTAACACTGAATCCACTTATTGCATATGAAGATGAACTGCAAGTATCCTCATTTGTATTATGGTGAAAATGTTAAATCGTTTCTTGATTTTTATGTAAATGTACTCTGCTATTTGACTATGTAATAGTTTGGAATTTGCTTATATTAAATTTATTACTTCATTTTTTTGACACTAAAGGTTTTGTGGACTCTTGCATCACAGGTTAGAGCTCAAACTTCTAATGTTGAGATGCAACCTATCGATATGAATAAGGGAATGCAATGGGAGACATTCAAGGAGAAAATTGGAGGTTGGGGAGATGGTGTTTTCATTTCTAATAGTCTTCTTGATCAAATAAATACAACAAAGGATTCCACTGATTATCTGTGGTATACAATCAGGTTTGGGATCTTATCTTGTAGATATAAATAATTCATTACTTAAATGACACTGGGATCTTTTATTAAAGAACAGTAATTTTTGATCAAAGGCTATTGTATCAATTGTTTGTTTGTCTTTCTAAAATGTTGACTTTATGAGAACCCATCTTGAGTTTGCATTGTCCTCCACAAATCTTTAAGGATCTTGACTCCTTTTTTGTGTGTTAAGCTACTTAAAATGCTTTGCATCTTACTATTTTTTTTCCTTTCATTTGTCTTTTCCTGTACTACAAGTTATGCACTTTGCTTTCCTGTATTACTTCTAATAGTCTTCTTGATCAAATAAATACAACAAAGGATTCTACTGATTATCTGTGGTATACAATCAGGTTTGGGATCTTCTCTTGTAGATATAAATAATTCATTACATAAATGACACTGGGCACTTTGCAGAAGTTTTCTCTTATCATTTTATTAAAGAACAGTAATTTTCGATCAAAGGCTATTGTATCAATTGTTTGTTTGTCTTTCTAAAATGTTGACTTTATGAGAACCTATCTTGAGTTTGCATTGTCCTCCACAAATCTTTAAGGATGTTAGACTCCTTTTTTGTGTGTTAGCTACTTAAATGCTTTGCATCTTACTATTTTTTTTCCTTTCATTCGTCTTTTCCTGTACTACAAGTTATGCACTTTGCTTTCCTGTATTGGGCTTGACATCACACTAAGTTGTACCTGGGAAAACTTCCCATGGGAGGTTAAATGGCAAATTAGAAAAGTTTCACTTTCCTTAATACTCCTCTTTTTTTCCCTATTCTGACCTAAGGAGAGTATCTCTAGCAAAAACTTAGACATTAAAATTCAGATTTTAAAGAGAGATTAATGCCAAATCCAAAGGGTGTTGGATAAAATGAAAAGAACAAAGGTAGCAAAGCAATCCAAAATTGAATCTTACTAAGTAAAATATCCATTCAACCGAATCGGCAAGCATGTGAAAAAGATACTGTGGTGTACTGCCGGTTAAGGAATTTTATTTTTGTAATAGAAAAGAGGGGAGGGGAAGGCTGAGCAAGTACACATATTCACCCCACAACCAATCAATCATTATGTTAGTAGACTCACCAATCCCTTGTAGTTTCCCCCATTGGCATAAGGATCATGGTATACCGGGGTGTATATGTTACCATGGACAAAGCTTCTAAACCAATGTGAGATATCAAGTTTTTTAATTAGAGAGGAGGGTTTTTATGTTGTAGAAAAGAAAACATTCTTCTCATGCTGGGATAAATGTACATCCCTTCTTTTTGATGATGCTTCAAAGAGTAGCCTTGGAAGGATAAGACATGGGAAGTTATATGTTGGAAGGAGGCTCAGTGGCAATTCTAGTTTGGTCTGGAGTCTAAATAGTAATGATGTAGCAGAAGTGGAGGTGCTGATTTTTGAGCTGAAAAGATTACTAAATCTGACCAAACTAAGGTAAGCATTTTGGGTGAGTCCAAACTTATAATAGAATTCACTAAACAAATATCTAATGCATCTAAGCCACAACTCTTAAAATTGAGCAGGTATGGGTCCTTTTTATGTCAATTTTTAGAAATCAACAAAAAACCTGTTTAAACAAAATAAAATAAGCTTGCAAATTATCAAGCCAAAAAAAAGTGACTAATATGGAAGAAGGGGTTGTATGCATTTTAGTTTTGCTAAGTTGTATTTGTATTGAACATTTTTATTTTTATTGACTATAAATATTCAGGTGATGATGAACATGCCAAATTAGTGGAGGTATGACCATGTGATATTCTTCCCTGTGAAGAATGGCGATGAATGTCAAATGGCACTAACCATGAGTGTTTCAATCATATGCAATGCTTGAAGTTGGGTGTTCTTAATCTCCTTACTTGAGGTTCCTAGCAGAAAGAATAATCACCTATTTCCCTTAGAACCTGAGTATCTTATGTACCATTCCAATTTTTTCATCTTTTGTGCATGTGTGTGTCCATATACGCATATATTGAAATTTTAAAGTGCAAGCAATACTAGTTGAGAGGATCCTAGGTTACTTGGAGCACACGCTTTGAAAGGTTATGTTTCTTGGCTATTTGGGCATTATAGTGATGACCTTCAAGGGGTTCTTTGTTTTAGGCTTTGGAAGGCCTTACTTCTCAAAGTATCTACCTTAAAAGGAATAGAACTTTCAAGGCTTTATTGGAACAAATAATAAACACAACACAAAAGAGGAACAAATTGTAATGCTATGCAACCTGCTGAAGCTCAAGGGGAAACTAGTGATCATTATTTACATTGGGAACCTTGAATCGTGCTTCATTCCCACACTTGAGGTTTCATGGTGTAAAGAATGATATCTATCTCCTCTAGAGTCTAAGTAGGTTGTGTTACATCCTAGACCTGCATTCAAAGATATTAAAGTACTTGAACAAAGTGCAACCCTAGAGGCACTTAGGAAGGTTGCCCATTATCGCCACAACCCTTCCTCACTTTAGGTAGTCTCTCCTCCAACTCAAGGGGGCAACCCTAGATTAAAAAAACATGTTTACGATATTCTTAAAATTTAAGGGATGGTGGATTGCCAAGACCATTGGCTATGCAATTGGGCTGTAGAGCCACGATCAACAATCAAGAGTGTGTGAATAGCTGGAAGGAGGCATGATTAGTCTATTATAGACATGCTCTAGCCAACCGCATGGATCTAGTTCATTATGAAGAAAATTAGATGACCCTTCCAAATATGCTCCTCACAACTAGTTCAAAATCAACCAAGTAATAATGTGCAACCATAAATAATTAGAGGACAGTGACGTATGAAACCATAAATGAAGTAGACAAGTGTACAAGTCTTCTTTAATAAACAACAAAAATACATCTTTCTTCAAGTGTGATTTTTCCCAAAGATCAAGAGGGCCTTAAACATGCCACATTAACCTTCAACTGTAGCAACTGTAGTTGTCAAAATAGTGATAAACCCTAATTGATAAACACAACACACAAGAGGAACAAATTGTAATGCTATACAACCTGCTGAAGCTCAAGGGGAAACTGGTGATCATTCTTTACATTGGGAACCTTGAGTCATGCTTCATTCCTACACTTGAGGTTTCATGGTGTAAAGAATGATATCTATCTCCCCTAGAGTCTAAGTAGGTTGTGTTACTTCCTAGACCCGCAATCAAAGATATTAAAGTACCTGAACAAAGTGAAACCCTAGAGGCACTTAGGAAGGTTGCCCATTATCGCCACAACCCTTCGTCACTCTAGGTAGTCTCTCCCCCAACTCAAGGGGGCATCCCTAGATAAAATAACATGTTTACAATATTCTTAAAATTTAAGGGATGGTGGATTGCCAAGACCATTGGCTATGCAATTAGAGGACGATGATGTATGAAACCATAAATGAAGTAGACAAGTGTACAAGTCTTCTTTATATATTGAACAACAAAAATACATCTTTCTTCAAGTGTGATTTTTCCCAAAGATCAAGAGGGCCTTAAACATGCCACATTAACCTTCAACCGTAGCAATTGTAGTTGTCAAAATAGTGATCAACCCTAATTGATACATTACAACAACAATAATACTTCATTGAACACAATGATACAAGAAGTTGGAAGGTTTATGTGAAAATTTCGTCTATCACAACAACTAGAAATTATTCTCCTAATTGTTAATCTATTTAACAATTAATTTGCAGTTTGCTACGACAAATACCAAATAATTCATGCTGTGATTTTCCCAAATAAATACTACGGAAGAAAAATATCGCTGAAATATGAGAAAATACTAGCACACACATAAAAAATGACACTGTTATTTTGGACAAATGTCCTTGGAAAAACCCAACTTGGGAAAATTGGTGCAGCAGCTGAGGGTTTTATTATTAAGCAACAATGAGTAATTCTGAGTACACTAATATGGATGCCGAATCTGGCAATTTCACAGAGAAAAATACTGGCAAAGATCTAGTGAGGAATTTTCCTCATCCCACATGCAAATCCGATACTAAAGACTGACCTCTGAAACCCTCTACAAATTGCCCCGCGTCACCCTCTGCGTGGGCTCTGCGCATGCTCTAATTCGTACGACCTGGATCTCAATTTAAGCTGCTTCTTCTGTTTGCCACCGACTCTAGAAATGCTTCTCCCGACCTCTACAAAATTCTTTTGCCACCAGAACATTGAAACGACTTCCCGAATCTTCAAATCGAACTGCCTTTAGAGGCTATTGCACAATCCCTGCATTAGCCTCACAGTGGCTCTTCTGCCTCTCTACAAATGCACTCGCTAGATCTGGAAATCTTCCTACAACCTCATTGTCCCTGCCCCTCACTCACTACTTCGATCTTTGGCTCTCTAACAACTGCTGTTGCTCTCTAGAAATCAATCTGCCAAGGAAATTGAAATTCTGGTGTTTCTTGGCGTGTCATCTCCAAGTGCCCATCGACCTCCTCTTATAATCCATTGTTGCAGCACCAACAACCAAGATTAAAACTTAATCAATGGCTAGGATCATCTTGGAGTCGACCAGTATGAGTTTCTAAATGATTCACACCTTGATTTAATTAATTTTGATTAATTAGCCATATTCCGTAAGTTTAGACTTGGGAAATATTAAAAAAATGGCTAATAATCTAACTAAGCCATCTCTATGTGGAATTTCCAGAAACGGTTTCTGGTTTTGGAGATCTCATGTATTCTAGCCTTTCCACCAAATTTCGTGGCTAGAACACATCTGATGCTACAAAAACTAACACTCCCTCTTAGCGAGGACTATGTTCTAGTGCTGCACACCCTGTCACAACACCTTGTTTTTTTACCATCCTCTGTCACGCTACTAATGTCTGGCCACTGTGACTGCCTGCCACTTCCCACCCACCACTGCACAACTCTGATGCTGCATCTGTGCTGCTGCTGACCCTGCTGTATTGCTGCCAACACTGCAACTCCCTCTCATGTACTGCTATTGTAACTGCAACATCTGCAACTGAGAAACATCCAAAATACTGAATCAAATGTGTTCAATATGATGCATCTGTCACCCGAGTCTTTGAATGCTACTAGTTCTTGCACTGTCACTAAAGAATCTGCGCTGCTGCTGACTCTGCACTGTGCCACCTGCAATATTGTCAACACCGCATTGCTCTCTTCAACATCTGACTGCTACTAGTATGCAATTGTCACTCTGATATTGACTGCATCAATTGCCGCTGATCCATCTTGCTACTGAACACTGTGGGCGCCCATAGCTAGGTAATGATCCATGAGGTGGATTCCTTAGTGGACCTTGCCCAATTCTTTAGCTCCCTAGGGCTACAACTCCAAGTCACCCCACCTCACTTCTGGAGGTATATCAGTGAACATCACAAAGTCTTCCTCCAACTTGGAGGACAACCTAGCTATCTTAGCATGCACTGTTGCTGCCTTGTCTTGCTTCTCCTGCTTGCCTTCTTTCTGAGAGGACACTGGGTACTGTAGTGATCGAGCTCAACACACTTGAAGCAGTAGACCTTTGACAAGTCCTTCTTCCTTCTCTGCTCCCCCTGCCCCTGACTCGGACCCTTAAATGTGAGGGCCACATTCTCCTCCTCATTCACCACCTTCGATCTATTGTTACTGTTGCCACTGATGGAGCTCTTAAACAGAGCTCACCTCAACTGCTCTTCCTAAAAGTCATCCCACATCATGTCCCATTGTGGCAAAGTATCTTTGCCCAATATATTTTGGATGAATACTTGCCAATCCTCCGAGACACTGTTTAGAGCCAATCGCACTAGCTCTGATGGTTGAGGTGCTGCCCCAACAACTGCAAGCTCGTCTCGGACCTCCTGAATCTTGGTGAGGAAGGGATCGATTCCTTCCCCTTTCTGCATCTTGATGCATCTCATCTTCTCTTCCAGGAACATCTTCCACTGCTCGGAAGAACCCTGATATAGCATGCAGAGAGCATCCACTAGACTATATGGTCCCGAACTCCATACAGAATCAACCACTTTGCCTTCACCATCTCCTTCCTGTATTCTTTCTGCTGATCCACATCTTGAGGAACTGCCAGGCTCCAGCACATTCTCTATGTAGGTTTTCATGTTGTATTCATCTAGAAGGAAGGACATCCTAGCCTTCCAGATGACATAGTTGGATGATCCATCCAACCTATCCTGATCTCTAAGCCCTGTTGTGGCCATCTCAAAAACTGTCGAAAACTCCCTCTTTCCTCTTGCTTGGCTACTGCTCTGCTACTCACACTCCTTTCTGGAATGTGTGGATCAATTAGCTGCTATTGCCAATCTGCCTGGAAAAATCGAACTTCTGAGACTCAAAGTTACCTGAGAGAAATTTTCCCTTTGCTGTGTGTGCTTTTCTCTTCGACTCGATGCTGGTTCTGCTGCTGCAAAATCGTTTGCGTCCAATCTAAGGAATTTTCTCTGAGTTGCAGCTGCTCCCTTTGACTGCTGGAATCACTCTCTCGGGCAACTCGACTTTTCTGCCAACCTACAACTGAAAATCGAATTGCTGCCCCAACAATTCAGTTTGCCTATCTGGGTACTGTGCGACAACTAGAAAATTTCGGCCTGATGCTCCTTCTGAGCAACAAAATTCTCTCTTCCACCTCTGAACATGCCACATTAATGTTCAACCATAATAACTTTAGCTGTCAACATAGTGATCAACTCTAATTGATACATTACAACAACAATAATCCTTCATTGAACACAATGATACGACAAGATGGAAGGTTTCTGTCAAAATTTCATCTATCACAACAATTGGAAATTATTCTCCTAATCATTAATTTATTTGCAGTTTGCTACGACAAATACCAAATAATTCACACTATGATTTTCACAAATAAATATTGCGGAAGAAAAATAATGCTGGAATCTGAGAAAATACTAGCACACACACACACACACACATAAAAAATGACACCATTATTTTAGACAAATGTCCCCGGAAAACCCCAACTTGGGAAAACCGGTGCAACAGTTGAGGGTTTTATTATTAAGCAGCAGTGAGAAATTCTGAGTACAATAATCTGGATGCCGAATTTGGCAATCCTACAGAGAAAAGTAGTAGCAAAAATCTAGTGAGGAATTTTCCTCACCCCACAGGCAAATCTGACACTGAAGACTGGCCTCTGAAACCCTCTATGAATTGCCTTGTGTCACCCTCTGCATGGGCTCTGCACAAGCTCTAATTTGTATGACCTTGATCTCTGGAAACACCGACTCTGGAAGCACTTCTCCTGACCTCTGCAAAATTCTTCTACCGCCGAAACACTAAAACGATTTCCCAAATCTGCAAATTGAACTGCCTTTAGAGGTTACTGCATAGTCCCTGCGTTAACCTCACTATGGTTCCTTTGCCTCTCTGCAAATGTACTCACTGGATCTGGAATTTTTTCTCTAGCCTCACTGTCCCTGCCCCTCACTCATTGCTTCGGTCTCTGGCTCTTCAGTAACTGCTGCTGCTCTCTGGAAACCGATTTGCCAAGGAAATCAATCTTCTAGTGTTTCTTGGTGTGTCATCTCCAAGTGCCCATCGACCTCCTCTTATAAACCACTGTTGGAGCACCAACGACCAAGATTAAAACTTAATCAATAGCTAGGATCATCTTGGAGTTGATCCATGTGAGTTTCTATATGATTCACACCTTGACTTAATTGATTATGATTAATTAACCATATTCCCTAAGCTTATACTTAGGAAATATTAAAAAAATGACTAATAATCTAATTAAGCCATCTCTAGGTGAAATTTTCAGAAATGATTTTTGGGTTTTGGAGATCTCATGTATTCTAGCCTCTCCACCAAATTTCGTGGCTAGAACACATCCAATGCTACAAAAACTAACAGTTTCACTTCAACCCTAACACCTTTTATTGGAGCAAAACTGCCCTTCTACAACAATTGTTCCAACATATTTGTACTAGTAACTGTTAGTTTTTGTAGCATCAAAGGTGTTCTAGTCTCAAAAATTTATGGAGAGGCTAAAACAGATGAGATCTCCATAACCCATAAATCGTTTATGGAAATTCCGCATAGAAGTGTCTTAATTAGATTATTAGCCCATTTTTAATTATTTCCTAAGTCTAAACTTAGGGAAAGGAGTTATTTTATCAAAATTAATTAAGATAAGGTGATAATTCTCTAGAAATTCACACAGATCGACTGGGAATTAATCTGGGCCCTTGATTAAGTTTTAATCTTGGCCGTTGGAGTCCCAATAGGAGATTATAAGAAATCGTGGGTAGATGGAGAATACACTTATGGAGTTTGATTTACAGAGAGCAGTAGTAGTTGCCGAAAAGCCAAGAAGGAAGCATAGACAGTACGCTGGAGGAAGTTTTCCAGATCCGGTGAAGTGCATTGCAGAGAAAGGCCAAAATTTCTCCACGAAGCTACATAGAGGCTTCATTGGGCAGTTCAATTTGCTGAGGAAAGAAGAGGTTTTCAGTTCCAGAGGCCGGGCAGTGGTTCTAGAGTGTCAGAGAAGTGTTTTCCCCAGTCAACAACAAGTGTGATGGCTTGATTAGTAGACGATTTGGGAAGCATGTGCGATAGGCAACTTCAGGTTGACGTAGAGCCTGCAAAGACCTAGTTGGATGACTTGCTTTTCAGTAGCAGTTAGGTGCTGGGATTGCTCGAAGTGAGGCTAATTTCACTCAAGATATTTTTGCCAGTATTTTCTCTGCAGGATCACCAGTTTTTGACATCTAGATTGTACTCAAAATTTCTCACTGCTGCATAATAATAAAAACCATCAGTTGCTGCATCGGTTTTCCCAAGTTGGGTTTTTTCCGGGGACATTTGTCAAAAAATAACTGTGTCAATTTTTGTGTGCGCTAGAATTTTCTCAGTTTCCAGCACTATTTTCTTCTACAGTTTTATTTGTGAAGGTTGTAGTGTGATGTATTTGATATTTGCCGTAGCAGATAAATTGTTAAATTAATTAACAATTAGAAAAATAAATTCTAGTTGTTGCAATAGGATTTCAGATTTGAAATTTTCACATGGTATCATAGCGTGAGTGATCAACGAAGAAGCTTAGAAGCAAAGAATGGAATTTCGCTGTTCAGAGGGAGCAACAAGCCGAAATTCTCAGAGGTTGCGTAGTACCTAGACAAGTAGTTCAAATTGCTGGGCAAGGGGTTCGATTTTTAGTTGCAGGTTGGTAGAAAAGTCGAATTGCCTATAATAGTGATTCTGACAGTCAAAGGGAGCAACTACAAATCATATTTTTGCTGAAAAAATTCCTTGGTTGGACGCAGAGTGTATGTAATAGTTTGCAGCAGTAGAATCAATGTCGGGTGGAAGAGAAAAACATACACGAGGGGAAATTTCTCTCAGGGGACTTTAAGTTTCAGAAGTTCGATTTTTCCAGTTGCAGATTGGCAGTACCTGAGTGCAAAGTTCCTCACTCTAGAAGGGAGTGCATATAGCAGAACCAACAACCAAGTAGAGGGAAAGAGGGAGTTTTCGACAGATTTAGGGATGGCCACAATTGCGCTCAGAGATCAATATAGATTGGAGGGAGCCTCCAACTATGTCATCTGGAAGGCTAGGATGTCCTTCCTTCTAGATGAATATGTTCTGAAGACCTATGCAGACAATGTGGTAGCGGTTCCCCAGGACCTTGATCAGTGTAAGGAGTACATAAAAGAAGTGGCGAAGGAAAAGAGGATGATTTTGGATGGAGTCTGAGATCATCTACTCTCACATGTCGCAGATAAAGGGACTGTTGGAAAGTGTAACTAGGTTCGGTCTTCATAATGAATAATAATTATGAATTTATGTAATGAAGAGGACAAAGATAATAAAATGTATTTTTGTAATGCTTGCCTCATGGGTTTCATGAGCAAGGAATTTTTATTATAGGTCAAAGACTTCTTCTTGATGTCTTTTAGGGATTTGTAATCTTGTTATTTAGAGTCATGTATATGAAGTGTTGTTACACTTGTAAAGACAATTTGTATGCTCCAAGACCTGGTCAAAAGTACTCCTTGACGGCAGCTCGAAGATGCTGGAGATGCTGGACGTAAAGTCGGCTTGAAGATGTTGGAAAGGTTGGCTCAAAAATATGTCACAACAGTTCACTGATAGGTTAGCTAATTACAGGGACGAACAACTATAAATAGCCCAGTAAACTTTGCATAAATCATAACAACAGAGTTCGGATTGGTCTGAGATTTCAGACATATCTGAGGCAATATTATAGTGAAAAGGTCTGCGGTTTTGGTGTAGTATAGACAGAAAAGGAATTCAGATCAAGTGTCTGCAATTGGAGTGCGAAGTTAGATCTATTTGGGTGCAAAGATTGGAGGTTGGACAACGTAAAAGGAGAGGGATACTTGCCTTTGATTCTGGTCCTAATATACCTCGCAGATTCTACAGAATTGATACATGCTACAACAAGAGACAAAGTCTACTCTCAATGCGGATTACGGTAAGGAAATATAGCAAAAGAGTCTGCCACTAGTTCACAAAGATAGACATAGTATCATTGTGTAAGGAAGTATCTATGTTTGAAGTTTGTTGAAATGATCGAAGTAGTATAAGAGAAGTGTTATCACAACATGCTAAGGATCTCAGATATAAAGAAGGAGGCTAAGACTAGTTTGAAGGAGGACAGTAAAGAAGCAAGTGGTTATCTAGGAACCAAGATTTCCAAGGGTCAGTGTAAAAGAGTGCAGAAAGAAGGAGTGCAGTTAGAAACCGAGTTCTCTAGTATTGGTGCTCAATGATGCAGAAAAGAGAGATCAACATAAGAAGCCAAGAAAGGAGCAGTGACAAGGTCTTGGAGGCATACAAGAGTCAGTGGTTTGTGTCATGGTCATGGTACTTGTCATTTGAAAGTCTATAAGAAGAATTTCTCGTGGGTTTTCCTTTCTAAGAGGGAGAGGTTTTGCCCTGGCTTGAAGAGCCTAAATTTGTGTCTCTTGTATTTTGGTAATTGACTTGATGAAAGACTAAATAAGCTAAGAAGAGAAGACATAAGTAAAATAAGTAAGCTCACAAGTAATTATCAAGAAGAGAATTTGAATTAATCACTGGCCCTCCGAATTCTCAACATGGTATCAGAGCTAAGGTGCTAAAGACAAAGGGCTATTTGACAAGAAGACACTCAAAGTTCAAAAATCAAGAATTAGTTTTCTAGAAAGCATCAAAGCAAAAGTCAAAGTCTACATTGAAAAGTCAAATCAGTTTGCAAGGAAATCCTCAACCATCTCAAGAAGACCTTCAACCTTGTTCAAAGAATCCACACATCGAGGAGGTAATCTTTGACATCAAAGATTCTTGATATTGAAGACATTGTTGGAAGACACATCATCAAGCACCACCCAACACTATTGAAGACATCTTCATTCTGAAGTAATCCTTGATCATCAAGGATCCAAGACCACCTACTTTGAAATCAATCTAAGAGGGAGTTCCTGCCATCATCTTCATTATCATCAACAAGGAAACTGATAGAAGAAGAAAAACATCTACTCAAGTAAGTATCTTTATGACTTCATATGAATCTATCAAAATGTCTTCTTTGCAAAGAAAGCAATAAACTGGTTGGGGTTTCAAACTTTCTTGCATGGAATGAAGTCATGCCAATTACGTGAAGGGAGATATAAGAGCTCAAAGGATTCTTACAAAATCCATAAAAGACTCTCTCATCTTCGATGTATCAAAACTAGAATCATCAAAAAGAAACATATGAGAAATTGGTGGAGCTATCTCTGTGAGTACTACAGGAGAAGCAATCTCTCTGAGACAAGAACTTTGCAAAATGAAATTGTCAAGAGAAGAAGGAATCACTTCATACTTTATGAGGATTTCTGAAATAAGAGATCAACTGCAGGAATTGGGAGAAGTAATGTCTAACACTGAGATGACTATAGTGGGGCTAAATGCTCTACTAGATGAATGGGGAAAATTCACTTCGAGTTTATACGGGAAGAAATAAGCCACACCATTCCATGATTTATGGTCTCTATGTAAAATGGAGGAAACAAGATTGAAAGCCAAAGCCGATACAGGATCAAGTGAAGGGAATCAAGCCTTTGCAGCCATATCCAGGAAGAAAGGAAGATTTAGAAAATTTGGTCCTTAGAATAAAAGAAGAAATATGGATGAAGTATGATGCTTTGGATGTAATGAACTTGGGAATTATAAAAGAGATTGTCCTAAATCTGGAAAGGACAAGAGGCAAAAGGAAGAAGCCCATGTCACAGATATAAGGGAAGAACCTGATGCAAAGAAATCTAAGAAAGAAGAAGTACGAGATCTCTATTATGATTGAGATCATCTTCTTCTTTAAGCGATCTCTGTTGGTTGTAAAATAGTATGATAGGAAGCAATGCATATTAATAGCATCATGATAAGAGCATGGTAGGAGCTTTTGGTGAAACAACTCTTGGAAAACCTTGCTGATAGCAATACTGATGGAAGGCAGTCATCAAAATCAAGGGTTATCATGGAAACTGGTGCTGACATTTTCTAATGGAGTTCTCTATAGATTCACTGATTAGAAAGAAAGCATAACGGTTTCATCAAGAATTCTATGCTACAAAATTCTGGGATGTGATGACATATTGATGAAGTAGGTCAAGGGAATGAAGTTCTTCATTCTAATAAAATTGCTACAGGATGACTCAAAGGAAAAAGGTATGAGGTATAATATTTATATGCTGACACTAGACGCTGTGAAGTCATGCCATATGGTTGCAGGTAATGGACTTCTATATTTAGAAGTATGATCTATGGAGGAGGATCTCACACCGTGCACTGACAGATGAAATCAACATAATATATCGTCATATGGAATATGAGGTGTTTGTATATGAACAAGGAACTGGAAATTGGAAGTTCCTGGGAATAAAGATGTGCAGAAAGGAAGAGATCATGAAGTGCAACCATGTCAAGAGGCAGTTATCATCTAGAAGCCAAGAAGATGTGACTAGAATATCTCCTGGGAGGATATGTAGACTCAGATAGAAGTCTGGTAAAGAAGAATACCCTTGACAAGACATATCATTAGGAGATGTGTCAATTTGAATAGAGGATGTTGATGCCTACAGGAAGATGTCATGGTGAAAAATCATTACTGAGGTAACTTTTGTTTTTAAAAGTTCATACATATATGTTTAGTTGGATGAATTTGTGTAGGGCTGCTAATCATGTGAAAGGATGTAAGATCCTTGGAGATGGTTCGAAAGAAAGCAGCATGGCATAAAAGTGGACCAGATAAGGAAGTTTGATGAATCACTTTTTGATAGTTGACATGACTCATGGATGAAAGTGATGGATAATCTATGCCCTATGAAGCCAAAGGTTGAAGATTCCTCAATATCGAAATCTATGACATCGAGGGGAGGAATTCTTCATGAGAAGCTGGGTGTCTCACCATTGTTGCTGCAGGTCCCTGGTTGAGAGGGAGCCTGATGGTAAGTTTCTTACTTGGAAGAAACTTGGTAATTCCTAAGAATGAGCTTAGATACATTCCTTGTATAGGAATGAGTACATTCCCTTGTGGAATAGGTCCTCCCTGGCTGAGAGGGAGAGATAGACACATCATTCTGGTCTTCAATTGGGAAGACAGAATGGAGGATTGGGTAATCATCTGACATCCGATACTCTTTGAGAATGAGATAGGGCATTCAAGATAAGAGTAGTCGTGGACCGATATTCTTTGAGGGCTAGCTACCCAAGAGAAGAATAGTCCAAGAAGGTCATACTTTGGGAACACCTGGGTGGAGTATGTACCTTGGAGAGACAATGGCTATGGTGTCTATAAGACATGTGTCTCGCCAGCATTGTAGCCCATTGTCTCGTTGAGAGGTAGGGCTGTTAGTCAAGGCCTTGCACTCGGACAATGTTGGTTGATATGATGCTATACATATGTGATTACCAATCCGATTCTTCTTATGAGATTCTTCTATTTGAAAGTGACCATGTACCTGTATGAATACCTCCCTAGTTAAGAGGGAGTGTTGGAAAGTGTAACTAGGTTTGGTCTTCATAATGACTAATAATTATGAATTTATGTAATGAAGAGGACAAATATAATATTTTTGTAATGCTTGCCTCATGGGTTTCATGAGCAAGGAATTTTTATTATAGACTTCTTCTTCATGTATTTTAGGGATTTGTCATCTTGTTATTTAGAGTCATGTATATGAAGTGTTGTTACACTTGTAAAGACAATTTGTATGCTCCAAGACCTGGTCAAAAGTACTCCTTGAAGGCAGCTCGAAGATGCTGGAGATACTCCTTGTAAAGTCGGCTTGGAGATGTTGGAAAGGTCAACTCAAAAATATGTCACAACAGTTCACTGATAGGTCAACTAATTACAGGGACGAACAACTATAAATAGCCCAGTAAACTTCACATAAATCACAGCAACAGAGTTCGGATTGGTCTGAGATTTCGGACATATCTGAGGCAATATTACAGTGACAAGGTCTACGGTTTTGGTGCAGTATATACTATAGAAAGAAAAGGAATTTGGATCAAGTGCCTGCAATTGGAGTGTGAAGTTAAGATCTGTTTGGGTGCAAAGATTGGAGGCCGGACAACGTAAAAGGAGAGGGATACTTACCTTTGATTCTGGGCCTAATATACCTTGCAGATTTTACATAATTGATACATACTATAGCAAGAGACGAAGTCTACTCTCAGTTCGAATTACGGTAAGGAAATATAGCATAGGAGTCTGCCACTAGTTCACAAAGATAGACATAGTATCATTGTGTAAGGAAGTATCTATGTCTGAATTTTGTTGAAAGGATCAAAGTAGTATAAGAGAAGTGTTACCAACATGCTAAGGATCTCAGATATAAAGGAGGCTGAGACTAGTTTGAAGGAGGATAGTAAAAAAGCAAGTGGTTATCTAGGAACCAAGATTTCCTAGGGTCAGTGTAAAAGAGTGCAGAAAGGAGTGTAGTTAGAAACCGAGTTCTCTAGTACTGGTGCTGAAAGGTGCAGAAAAGAGAGATCAACATAAGAAGCCAAGAAAGGAGCAGTGATAAGATCTTGGAGGCATACAAGATTCAGGGGTCTGTGTCATGGTCATGGTACTTGTAATTTGAAAGTCTATAAGAAGAATTTCTCGTGGGTTTTCCTCTCCAAGAGGGAGAGGTTTTGCCCTGGCTTGAAGAGCCTAAATTTGTGTCTCTTGTATTTTGGTAATTGACTTGATGAAAGAATAAATAAGCTAAGAAGAGAAGACATAAGTAAATTAAGTAAGCTCACAAGTAATTAACAAGAAGAGAATTTGAATTAATCACTGGCCCTCCAAATTCTCAACAAGGATGACCAAAGAGATGTGGGATGCTCTGTTTGAGATATTTTACAGTTCTTTCAAGCAACGGAAGATGTTTCTCCAGGAGAAGCTGAAGAACACCAGGATGGAGAAGGGTGAGAGCATAGATGCCTTTCTCACTTGGATTCCGGAAGTCTGAGATCAACTGGCAGCCGTTGGAGAGGTACCCCAATCGACATAGCTTGTACGATTTGCACTGAATAGTGTCTTAGATGGTTGGCAGGTATTTGTCTAGAGTATCTTGGATAGAGACACCTTGCCAAAGTGGGATGTAGTTCGATCTACAACAGGATGAGTTGAGGCAATCTCTATTTAAGAGTACCATTAGCGACAACAACAACAAGGGACCGAAAAGTGAGGAGGAGAATGTGGCCCTAGCATCTAAGGGTCCAAGTAAGGGCAAGGGGAGTAGAAGAAGAAGAAGAAGGACTTGTCAAAGGTCAAGTGCTTCAAATGTGGTGAGTTCGGTCACTACAACACACAATGTCCTCCCAGGAAGAAGGACAAGACGGAGAAGCAGGACCTGGCGACAACGTCATTTGAGATTGACAAGCTTGCAATCAAATAGGAATGAAATATTCACAATCTCCAACATTTGAAATGGAAAGAAATCGTAAACCCTTTTAAAAAACCTCCCTTCAAAAAGAAATTTCTAAATGGAAGAAAATTGGAAGTCAAACACTAAGGAGGTCCTCAACTTAGCTTCCAATGCTTAAACAAAAAACAACAAATCAAGATGGATGTTGAAATTTGGGTAGCTCGGAAGGTATTTCCAAGTGGAGAAAACCCACAAAAAGAGAGCTTGTGGGCAAGATACCCAAAGTTTAGGGTTTTGACTCCAAAGAGTGGGCTTAGAACCCAAGAGAATGAATTTAATCTAATTATGAGTCATGTAGGCTCGGATCGGCTAGCAAGGCTAGGGTACATGATCCTCAAGGTTTCACACTCCTTGGACAAGTATAAATATAAGCCAATGGAGAGGCTTAGCATCATCAAGTGAGAAGAACTTCGTTTGTGTGAGGAGGCTAGAAGAGACATAGCCTAGACATCCTTAGAGGAGCTGCAACAAGGAAGGAAGAGTACGAGCTTCTGTGTTTTGGAAAGCTTAAGGAGGCCGTAGCCAAGGAGGGAAGAGGCCAAGTTCTGTTAGCCATCAAGAAGTTGAGTTTTGTAGAGTGCGAGGTTTAAAGTGGAGGGTTGCAGGCAAGCCGTAGGAGGAACAAACTAGTTGAGGGCTTGAAAAAGAAAAGGTTGAGGGCTTGAGAAGGCTAAATAGTTTAGGTCGAGGGGTTAAAGGGCCCTCTAAAGGTGAGCCACAGTCAGGACATAGGTTGTTGAAGTAGGCCGAGTTGAAGAGGTAGTTGATTAGGGCTGTTGTAGTGTTGGAAATACTGAAAGGGGGGTAAATCAATATTTCACATAATTGAGTTAATTTTAATCTTTAGAGCATAAGTTACCATCAGATCAAACATAAGTCAACATCATAACACCATTCAACAATGCACTCAACATCAAAGACAATACATAAGATATTTTAGGTGGAAACCCTTGTGGGAGAAAAACCACTGAATGCTTTTTAATATAGGTCTTTAAAGATTACATCATTGGGAAGCTCCAACTTCCAAAGTTCTCCAACAACCATTGGAAGGAGGCTCCAACCCCTTGATTTATTGGCACCAACTGAAAGGACGCTCCAACGCCCTGATTTATCAGCTCCAACACCCTGATTTACCAGCTCCAAGTGGAAGGACACTCCAATGCCCTGGTTTTATCAACTTCAACTGAAAGGATGCTCCAACATCCTGCACAGGCTCCAACTTTCCCTAGCATCACCTAGTCGCCTTGAAGTGTTCTCAAGCTACAACCTAAAGGTGACTCCAATCTTCATCTTGCACCACCCTACCGCCCTTGAATCTAGCTGTCCCCTCTTTTGCATATTGTTCTTTTGTAATCCTTACCCTCACGACGACTAGTTGACCCATGTTGGCTCCCACTATTGGTAAAGTGCTCCCCTTTATCATATATTTTTTTGTAATCCTATCCCATACAATAGCTAGTTTACCCATGTTGACCTAGTTAGACGCTTATGATATGAGCACTCTTGCTTTTGTGGCTCACTTTGTCACATGGAGTAGTTTATAATGATGTGGACTGGGGTTTCATGTGGAGCACTCACCTTCTTGCTACATGAAACTCATGCATTCTTTTTGAGCTTATGATGGAGCCATGATTTTTAAGCTTAGACTTTTTGGAATTGGTTGAGGGACTACTCGGACTTGGACTTCAATTGATTCAGAGTGATGTGATTTCAATGACTCGGTCCACTAAAATATACATAAAATAATTATAATTCGAAAAATTATTTGAAAGATTGTAAACCATGATTCCAAACCTTAATCGAAAAAGCATGCAAATTTTGCTCATCTATATACCATGTAAGTGTGAATATATCAAAATGGCAATGATGCAATACAATACCAACAACAATATATGTAGACAATGAGGCTCTAAATGGCCTCTAGAGTTCAAAAAACATGCTCCAATTTACTGGCCTACTACATATTACAAATCATTGATCAACATGATTAATCATCAAACTTATCACCACTGCTAGCAATGGGATCATCAGTAGGAGCTACAAAATCATCTTTTGGCTCAAAGTCTTCAACCTCCTTAGCCTTATAATATGATAGGGAAAGCTTAACATGACTAACTAATGCTTTTGGTTTGAGTGAAGGGTATGTATTTGCCAAAGCCATGAAAAAAATGTTCAACAATCAATACCACCAACATCAAGCTACACAAAGGGCTTGGTGCATTTTGATTAAATGTCAATCCCATACCCTTATCCATGATATTCAATGAAAATGTTGCAATCCTACGAATCTTGAAATCCTTAAAATTACTAAGTCTGCTAAATTTTAAGTGTGTATGATATTCTACTTTCTCCATATAAAGTCCGATAAGGTTGGACACACTCTTAAACATCCTGAAACAATTACTGATAATGTTAAAAATTTAAATAAAATGATAAAAGGAAAGATGAAGGAAATGCCAACTTTTACTATAAGAATCTAACATTATCATAGATTGCCAACATTACTAACATTGAATTTCACTTGCTCAGTTAGCCATAGTGGGGTTTTACATCTACTTGGCCAAGTAGGGCCAATTTGATACCGAACTAGTCGATTCATGCTTTGACTCGGTTGGTTCAGTACCAAACTGACCTGTTGAACTGATTTGAAGGTTGAGTTAGTTCTGCCAACAATCAACTTTGTTGAGTTGATCGAGTCTAAGTCAACTTGGATTGATTTTGAAAAATGTAGATGGATCATCCTAGGGTTTCGGTTTGACTTGGTTTGATTCATCTTGATGGAGGCCTACTACTTGGGTACCCTTTCTTGTTTGGTGATTTTTGGCACTTACATAGAGTTGTAAGGGTTTACTATCATTTTTAGTGGAACACTCCCCTCATTGGTGCATGTGTTGAGGCAACCATGCATTTTAATAATAAATTATGGCTTGAAGATGATTGCACACCTTCCTAATTCTCATCTCCTTGCATACTTATGGCTTTTGGGAAATTAACAAAGGGATTTACAAATCAGTTCATGTTTTTGTCTCTTTCTTTGAGGATATAAGTGATGGATCTAACCACTGTGGCATTAGTTTATAGGTTGACTGTTGCACCTCTTATGATCTATTTATGTGAGATGTGGCACCGTTTTCTATGGGGTTAATTGATAACTTAGAGCTTTATTCGTCATGATCTCCACCTTTACATGTGATTTGAGGTTTCCATGATACAGGTAGGTGGTTATAACTTGGCACACATTCCATTGAGGTAGTTAATTCCTTAAAGAACACGTGATGGCCAATGTTGCAGAATCGTCCCCCCACCCCCTGCTGCCAGCCCTAGAACTGTGCTCTAAGTTGGAGCACTTAGAGAGTGTCCTTGGGAGCACATTTCAGAACTTTTGGTGACACTTCCTACCAAGTTGGGAGTGTGGCATTTCTAAGGACGCTCCTTGAGCCTGTTGAGATTTTGAGTGTTGAGGTAGCATTGGGTGTGATCTAGCCCTGAAATTTTGTGGAGGGGCTAAGACACACTTGACCTCCAAAACCCAAAAAGCGTTTGGTGAAATTTCGTCTTATGTGTGAGATATTAAAACAATTAATTTTTTTAATAAGGACCCTAAGTCTAACTTAGGGAATTAGAAAAATTAAAGTGAATTAATTAAACACGTGATGAAATGTTCTAAGTGACGCGGGTCAAGCAGTGTTTTAATCTTAGCCATTGATAAGAGATTAAATCATGGTCGTTGATGTCTCAACTGTAAGGTTCCAAACACAGTCATTTAATTTCAGACATATATTAATCTAAGTATATATTCAGCAGTAACGTATTTCAATGAAATGTAAGATTCCCCACACAGAGATTTAATTGCAGACAAAATATATTCAACAGTAAGGTATTTCAATGAAATGTAAGATTCCACACACAGGGATTTAATTGCAAACAAAATATATTTAGCAGTAAGGTATTTCAATGAAAATTTGCAGTGAAATTTAATTGAGAAACAATTCTATACCTAAAAAGAAATACCTGGAACGCAATTGATGTTTTTTTTTTATAGTGGCTGTCCTCCCGTGATGCTGATGCTGTATGATGCTGTGGATAGTTAAACAGTTCACCGAAACAATCAAGTCCTCCCAGCCAATCCGGGAACAATCCCAGACCCAGAGGATGTCTCCTCTGCCCCCTTGCCCAGATTTTCCAAGAACCCCGAGACTCCTTCCCAGACAATTCAATCTCACAAATCAATCTAACTTCAGCAACATTTGTTTCTTTTCCCTCGAAACATCCTCCCCTTCTCCTCCATATCACCTCCCTTAAATAAGCTCCCTCCACCGCCTCCTACTTCCCCGAGGTCTTTCCCTTTATTAATGGTGATATTTTCTGTATTTATGGTGGTAGACTTTTCATTAAATTTGGATAGGAATATAATTTAAACAATCTTCCTCCACCGCCTCTAACCTCCCGAGGCCTTATCCATCCTTATGTTCATATTAAATGTTTTCATGGTGAGGTGATCCACATTAATGTGAGTACGAATATACATTTATGAAGGTGGGATTATATAGTTGTTTTATTTATAGAGCTTGGGACTTTATTTAAGTACTTTTAATATTAATCTTTAATATTGCATACTCATTTTTAACTTAAGGAGTCAACTTTATTATTTCATTTCTTTTATTAGCTATTTTCATAAAATTTATACTTAGTTGAACTTGATATAAATCTGAAATCTTAATATTAAGTTCCTAATTTATGTAATCTTGATATTAGTAGGTAGGTGTAATAGTGCGATGTGTGCGGTATAGGCAAATGTAGCTATCAAATGCCTATATCGTTCACATGCTAATATCATTTTGTATATAACCTGGGATGGATTGTTACATCAACGAAAAAGTATAAGAGAAAGGCTTGGGGGTCAGTTGGAGACACACACACGGAGGCAGAGCTGAGAGACTGAGCTAGAATTCTAGAGCGGGTTTGCTAAGAATATCCGGAAGAGTTTTCTGTAGCGAGGGGTAGTATTGGCTGAGGGGATGATCTGATCTCGGAGCCAAGAGTCAGCAAGAGACAGAGGAGCAACAATCAGGAGCAGCGCAGAGGAGTAGGGGCAGTAGCAGCAGTTGCGCAACGCAGAGGGCTTCAGCCGCTACGCAGCAGCTGCGCAACGCAGAGGGCTTTAGCCGCTACGCAGGCCCAGAAAGGGCAGCGCTGAGCAGCAAGAAGCCCTCTAGGGTTATGGAGCCCTCTCCAGGCCAGCGCAGAGGCACATAGAGGCTAGCAGGGTTGACGCAGGGGCTTCAGGGGCAGCGCTAGGGTTTCTAGAGGCAGAATTTGGCTGAGTCTTGTAAATCCCATTTGAGGGTGTGGATCAGTGAAAGTTCAGTTTCCAGAATAGCAGGTTAGCTGCAGATCTATTTTTTTCTTTGTTGGGTTAACCAGTAAGGTGCCCAGATTTGCTGTACTCAGATTCTACTTAATAATAATAAACCCTCATATCTGCTGCACCGGTTTTCTTGGATTTGGTTTTTTCGGGGACAATTGTCTGAAAAATCTATCACTTTGTTGAATGAGCGTAATCTTCAGTAAATGATCTATATGTGTGTAGGTTGTTAGTTGTGTTTACTTCGATATTTTCTTAATATTTTTTGGAAATAACTTGTATAATTTAATCACGAGTAGGAGAAGTAAACCAAGATACTGCAGTAGGATTTCTGTATTACTGTATTCAGAAAATTTCACATGGTATCAGAGCGATTGCAAGTCAAGCTGAATCTCCAACAAAATCAGCTGAAGCCATATTTTCTGCAGGGTAGTTGAAGCAGTAGATTCGGAAAGGGCAGCTCAAGAGCAGGAGGACGCATTCCCAGAAAGGGCTACGCAGTCTCATCTGGGTGACGCAAACACAACGCATCACCCTCCAGAGGGACGCAGGAGCAGCCTGCGCTGCGCTAGTCTGCTCACGCAAAGGCCAGCTAGAGGGACGCAATCCAGTTATTTTTCTGTTGCGGAGCAGTATTGCCGAGATCTGAAAGCAGTGCTTCAGATCTTCAGCAGTCGCTGGTGTGGTGGAAATTTTGCTGGTGCAGAATTGTGCCTAGCTAAGTCGACAAAGAGCGGGAGGAAGACAACCACTCAACAAATCTGAGCCAAACAGATCTGAGATTCGCTCAAGAGGGTGATCAGAGAGAACTGTCTGATTGTTTTGGCTAAAGATTTCCAGGAGGGAAATCAGTTGATAGAGGGAGTAACTACTATAGAGGGTTTCTAATCGCCAAGAAACCCAGATCCAACATTTCTGTTGAGTCTTTCAACAGAAAGAGGGAGAAGGGTACAGTTCCATCAGATTTGAGCTAGATGGCTTCTCATGGGCTGAGAGATCAGGACAGGTTGGACGGTGTGTCCAACTTTGTCATCTGGAGAGCCAGGATACTGATAGTCGTGGATGAGTACAACATCAAGAACCATGTGGAGAATGTCCTAGCTGAGCCTGCAAATCTGATTCTCTGAAGAAGTTTAATGAAAATCAAGTGTAGGCTAAGTGTTTTATTATGGACGGGGTAAAAGATCACATCGTGCCACACATTGCCGGAAAGATGACGACAAATGAGATGTGGACCGCCTCGGAGACGATGTATCAGGGAAGCTCCGTTCAACGAAAGATGCTTCTAGAGAATCAGATGAGGTTGTTCCAAATGCAAAAGGGTGAGGAGATCGATCCCTTCCTTTTTCGACTTCAGACTATCTGGGATCAACTGATTGCCATGGGTGCAACTTCGGATGAAGGGCTCTTGGTAAGGACTGCCCTAAATGTAGTCACCGAGGAGTGGAAACATTACTATCCTGGGCGGACATGTGGGCAATCCTCCGTCAAGAGGAGATCAGGAGAATCACTAAGAGGCAGAACAGTAGCAACGGAACTGTCAAGGTGAAGAAAGAAGAGGAAGGTGATGCAGCGCTTGCATCGAAGGAACGAAGGCAGCAAGGGAGGAAGAAGAGGCCTATCCAAGGCTCGGTGCTTTAACTATGGCGAACTTGGACACTTCGCCAACACTTGTCCTAAGAAGAAGGACAAAGGAGCTTCTGATTCCAAGGATGCAGTAACAAAGGATGATGGGAGTGATGATGATGTAGCCATGAGTGCTCATGTGCCTCGTAAGTGGGGCGATATGGATTTGTAGAGTAGCTACAGATGGTGATGGCAGGATCCTTGAGTAAGCCCATCTCTTGGATCACATACGAGTAATGGGAGCCTGAAGACAGTAGTGGGACAAGTAGAGAAATGGATGCAGAAGTTCACAGTGAAACAAAGGGTAGTGTTGAGATGCTATAGAGGGAGCAACGCAGTACAAATGCAGCAACAACATAGAGGCTGATGGGACTTTAGCAGCACAGAGGTAGTGCTCACGCAGTGCAGAGCTGTAGTAGCGTAGTGGCTTCAGGAGGACAATGTAAAGCAACAGGTAAGGAAGTTTCAGTGATGGGATGCAGCCTGAATTATCTGTCAACAATTATGCAGGAGTCTTTCAGTTGCTTACTTCTCAGCAACTGAGTCGCAGTGCAACAGTTAGCAGTGGCAGTGTTATGGGTAGCATGATGCAACAATTGAGAGGGAGCTACAGTACAGATTGTGAGTGTCAGTGGTAGTGACACAGGCAGTAGTATAGAAAGCAACAACGCAGTGGATGGAGAGTAGCAGGCCAAGCATCAACAACGCAGAGATCAATAATGAGATCTTGTGATACATGCTGTGGATGTATTTCTAGAGCACACTCCGTGCTAAGAGGGTGTTGAGATTTTGAGCGTTGAGGTAGCATCGGGCGTGCTCTAGCCCTGAAATTTTGTGGAGGGGCTAAGACACACTTGAACTCCAAAACCCAGAAAGCATTTGGAGGAATTTCATATTATGTGTGAGATATTAAAATAATTAATTTTTTTAATGAGGACCCTAAGTCTAACTTAGGGAATTAGAAAAATTAAAGTGAATTAATTAAACACATGTGATGAAACGATCTAAGTGACACGGATCAAGCAGTCTTTTAATCTTAGCCGTCAATAAGAGATTAAATCACGACCGCTGATGTCTCAACGAAGAAGTATAAGAGAAAGGCTTGGGTGTCAGTCGGAGACACAAACACGGAGGCAGAGCTGAAAGACTGAGTTGGAATTCTAGGGCGGGATTGCTAAGAATTTCTGGAAGATTTTTTTGCAGCGAAGGGTAGTATTGGCTAAGGGGATGATCTAATCCCGGAGCCAAGAGTCAACAAGAGGTAGAGGAGAAGCAATCAGGAGTAGCGCAGAGGAGCAGGGGCAGCAGTAGCAACTACACAGCAGCTACGCAGCGCAAAGGGCTTCCGTCGCTACGCAGGCCTAGAAAGGGCATCGTTGAGTAGCAGGAGGCCCTCCAGGGTTACGCAAAGGCCATCCAGGACAGCATAGGGACTGTGTCACCCAATCTGGGGTTAGGCAACCCTCTCCAGGCCAACGCAAAAGCTAGCAGGATTGACGCAGGGGCTTCAAGGGTAGCGTTGGGGTTTCTAGAGGTAGAATTTGGCTGAGTCTTGTAAATCCCATTTGAGGGTGTGGATCAGTCAAAGTTTCAGTCTCCAGAATAGCAGGTTAGCTGCAGATCTATTTTTTCTCTGTCGGGTTAACTAGTAAGTTGCCCAGATTTGCTGTACTCAGATTCTACTTAATAATAATAAACCCTCATATCTGTTGCACCGGTTTACCGCATTGGGTTTTTTCGAGGACAATTGTTCGAAAAATCTGTGTCACTTTGTTGAATGAGCATAATATTGTAAATGATCTGTATGTGTGTAGGCTGTTAGTTGCGTTTACTTCGGTATTTTTTGAATATTTTCTGGAAATAACTTGTATAATTTAATCACAAGTAGGAGAAGTAAACCAAGATACTGCAGTAGGATTTCTGTATTGCTGTATTAAGAAATTTTCACAGAGCCAAGGGGCACACTCCTAAGATGCTCCTTGAGCTAAGGAGCATGTTCCCAAGGTGCTCCCTAGATGCTTCTTGGGCACTTCTTGGATGCTCCCTAGGCGCTTGGACGCTCCTCTTGGTCATTTCAAAATTCTTAAAGTGAAAGTCTACTTAAATTTTTTACATTATCGTTAACTATTTTAATATGTTTGTGAAAATATGGAGAAAATATAATTTCATATCCGATTCAAAATTCAATAGACTTAACAATTTTCATGATTTTAGGATCGACATAATTGCAACATTTCATTGGATTCTATCATCTATGAGGGTATGTGATCAAAATTTAATAAAAAACGCTAAACCCTATATGTATCCTAGTGTTGGTGGTGTTGATTGTTGAACTCTTTTGTCACGGTGTTAGCAAAAATTTGTCCTTCACTCAAACAAAAATCATTGATCAAGCATGTTAATCTTTTTCTACCATATTTTAGGGCTTAGATTAGGTAGTTTCATCAAAATTGGGTGGTACTCACTAGTGTCCCTAGAGGATCAGGGTAGAGTTAAGGGCTAGACAAGAGGAAAAATACGAAGGATGATACTAATGATGAAGATCTTGGTACAAGCAATGGTTGAACATTGCTTGTCAAGGAGTGGTGGAACATGCACAACGATGCTAGCTCTACATCCACAACATTTGGCAACATGGGTGCTTTCGCAATTGGTGAACACTTCTTCTGTAGAGAGGTGTTTAGCAACTAGCTCAATTTATTGTTTTGGACATTTTAGTCTTCATATTTCGGTGTGTAGATGGCCTATTTTGTAAACATAACTATTTGGTCATGTTATTGTTGACAATTGCTAGATAACCTATTTCATTCTGTAATTGATAGAATCTAGATTCTAGATTGTTGATGCTTGAATGATTATTAATTAATGTACTATGGATGCCATTTCTTTCATCATTGATGTACACATATGCATGTTTTCATATATTCTGCAACCAATTTGGAATGCAAGTTGTGTTTTTTGAATATATATATATATATATATATAGAGAGAGAGAGAGAGAGAGAGATGCTTCACACTTGAGGATTTTTTGCAAAATAGTGCTCTTGCTCTCAAAAACACTATCGCTTCACTCTGACTCCGTGCAACCTTGTATGGTCATCTCGCTTTGACCTGTCCACTATTTTAGTGGGGCACTGTCCCATTGTAGGCTTTATGCCACATATTTTGAGGTTGACCACTACACATTGCAGATTTTGATGGGGTCGTCCCCTTATTCACGTTCTGGATATCGTTTTGATATCTTAGCACATCGAGTCATGGCAACAAATTGATTGGTTAACACCCCATTCCATGGATATACTATTTGTCAGTTGTTTTGAGGGAGGCATTCCACTATTGAAGGGTATATTACATACCCATTTATGCTATGGATGTGGAGATCCACCAATTGAGGATGTAGATATGCCACTTTGGGGTTTCATTGCATGCTTTGAAAATTTGGTGGGTTGACCCCTCACGCTAGAGGATCTAATTGTTTGCGCATGGTTTGATGGCTGCTACACCTTGGATACCACCATTTGAGGAGATACACATGCAATTTTGGGGTTTAATTGCATACTTTGAAGGGTTAGTTAGTGGTTTGACCACTCACATTAGGGGATCTTATTGTTTGCACATGGTTTTGGTGGTTGCTAGACTTTGGATACCATAATTGTAACTATTGTATGTTATCTTTAGAGGGATGTGCCACCTTCTTGGTCTTCACATGCCATGTTGATTCCGGTATTGAACATATTTTAATAGTGGAACAACTTGTAATGGAGAAATTAAGGGGGTGGCTATCATAGTCTATTGTTTCTCCCATACATGCTACCTTGGAGCATGAACTTGTTGCTATTTGGAGAGGACATCTCACTCTTGGAGGTCTCATCACACACTTGTTCATGCATCTTAATGAAGAGATATACCTTGAAGATGCCACATTGTGGCTTGAATTGGAGACTTGGTTCACATGTGGGCCACTCATAAAGGGTGCACATATGGATAGAGTTATTCATTATTCTTGGAGGTTGTTATATGTTTAAATTGTCATCTAAATGTTGTGCCCTACTTTATTGCTCTATTCTTGGGTGGTTACTAACTAACGCCATTGTTTTATTATTGTGGAATTTTCTCATGAGTTAGTTAGTTGAGAGCATTATTGTATTATTTTCCTTGGATATTTTATTGTTTCTTCTTGGAGGAGAACCAGGATCTCAACAACACATTGATACTTTTAGTAAGTAAATTGTTGAGAAGGCTATTTTATTGTTATCCTTGGATAACTAATGGATCTAGGAAAACAAATACTTCTTTATTGTTGAGGAGAAATATTGGAAACCTATATAAGGGTTTACTTGTCCATTTGATGTATGGTGGGATCTATTGGATGCTTTTGTAGGATACATGATATGCTTTGTGGGTGAGGAAATCTTCTAAATATTTAATGTTATTTCTCGTGGAAATATCTTGACATATGTTTATAGAGTAAGAATTTGGTAGGCTTTCTCCAGTTTCCATTATGCTATCTTTGGGGTGTTGTTTATGGATGCATTATTTCTCAGTGCATGATTAAATGCAATGTGCACATACATTTCATTTTGGGTAGTCATAATTTTCGTTAGTATTGGATGTTATCTGCTCTAATAATGCCCTTAGCTATAGTTCTGCAATTTGGAACAACAAGGAAAGGGTCTGTGTAAATTGAGTGCTTCAACGTCACTTGCCATCTTTCCCATTTTAGGGTATTCTCCCATGAACCTTGATTTGACCCCATTGCCCAATGATAAGACATCAGTCTCTAGTCCTCCCATTCACTTTATTTACTCAACTTAGAAAACTATGTTTCGTTGGAACCATCTTTCGGTTTCACCTTGGACTTTCTTGCACAAGTTCTAGCAATCATATTCTAGGAAAGCCCCCCTTTGAGCCAGAGAAGAGGCAACCTAAAGTGAAAAAGAGGGTTGGTGAGTTGACAGTGGCCTGCCTATTAGCTATACTAAAGCCTTGCTCGAGCTTTAGGACTTTATCTCAAGAATTGTGTGTTTGTGATAACAAGACCATAGTACATGTCCAAATTGCCTTCAAGGAAAAATGAAGTACAAAGCTGGAAACTGAGATAAGAGATTGGTGTTGTCATATGTCTGTACAAATGCTTGAAGCGAAAGTGGGGGGGGGGGGTAGGGGTTGATGATGTCATCATCCATCACCCTTACAGGGTCAATACTGTTGAAAATATGTAGCTGCAATCGGTATTTGAAGCCTACAAGTCAAAGGAAAATTAACTACTATTCTTGTTGTTCAAGTTGGCCACTGTGACCCCACCTCATGAAGGGGTTTGACCCTTGGTCAAAACCCACTTGATTGGACTTGTATATATTGACATTTGACCCTCTTCATTTGGACATCACATCAACAATTTGGATCTATTCAAGGACTTTTCTGTTCACACATTGAAGGAGAGAGAAGTTTGACAGGCAAATGCATTGACTTGGAGTTTTCTGGGCGCTTTGACTGAATCTTTGGTTGGCTGATTGAACTAAATTTGAAGGAAACTTTGATTGAATGTTTGACTGAATTTCTGGGCAGAAATACCTGTGTTGACCAACATTGACCACAAGTCAATTGAGGTAGATTGGCCAAAGTGAAAATTGACCTCTTTAACTGTAGTTGACTAGGAGTAGCAGAGGCTGAAATTTGGCATGTTGACCAGATTTGACTTTGAAAAGTGGTATGGTTATTTTGATTATGTTTGACTAGATATTCAGATGTTCAAATTGATTGAATTGGACAATTTCTCCTAGGAAAAGGTTGCTAGGTTTTTTTTTCTTGGCTTGGGGTTTTCCTAGGATAAATTTATGGTTGAAATTTTCTGAAGTCCTTGAAATTTTCTGCTGGGTTGAAATTGCTTAATGATCTGAAATGTGTTAAGAAGATAAATTGTATCATTGGAAGTAATTATACTGGCAGAAATTTGTGCTTGTATTAATTGCACTAAAAAATCAACAAATACATGATCTGATAATAATAAATATCCATTGAAAAAAATATTTGTTAGTGTTGGAAATACTGAGAGGGGGGTGAATCAATATTTCTTATCAATTAGTATATTTTTAACTTCACAGAGCATTAATTGTTATGAGCATCAGATAAATATAAACATTCATCAACACCATTCAACAATGCAGAATAATAAACACTGTAGACATAGATATTTTTAGGTGGAAACCCCTCGGACACAAAAACCAAAAACCACTGAACACTTCTTAATATTTATCATTCATTTTGTTCTTAATATTTATCTTTCAATAAAATGTACATCAAGCCTTCAGCTCCAACTGAAAGAGGCTCCAACTCCCTGATTTACAGGCTCCACCTTGAAGGACACGCTAACGCCCACCCTGAAGGACATGCTAACGCTCTGTTTATCAACTACAATTGGGAGGATGCTCCAATGCAATTGCGAGGACACTCCAATGCACTGGTTTACAGGCTCCATCCTTATGGATACTCCAACACCGTGTTTACCAACTACAACTGGATGAACTCCAACCTGACCTAGCACCATCCTGCCATCATAAAGTGTCCTCAGGCTCCAACCTGAAGGAGAGTCCACTCTCCTGCCTTGCACGACCTTGCGACCCTGATCAACAGATGAACCAGGTTTCATATATTTTTACACTGGATCCCCTTGTGCTCAATAGAATAAATAATCATTCAGTAGTCTGTTGGCTTTTGTCCTCCTGTAGTACTGACACAAAGTTGTCATCATATACAACTTCTTTTTATTCAACAATCAAACCCTAGTTGTCAATGCCAATGCTTAGCTTCTCAAATGTGACCAATACTTCCCGTCATATAAATATACCTGTTGCTCTGGCATCACAATCTTGCAAATGTTGTCATTGCTCTCATTGTTTACTTATGCCCACAAGCACAAACCTAGATGCCACCCTGTTGCAACAAAATCATGCAAGCCCTCTTTGCTGTCTCAAACCCTAACTACTCAGATCTTCAATATGTAAGTGAACAACGAAACCACCATCAACTCTGCAATGTCACTGTCACAACTATCAAACACTGTCATCAACGACTTCAACAAGCTATGGTCTCAATAATTCTTCTAGTTTTTAATTTGGATCAATAATGCTCTAAAAAATGCATAAAATGCATGATAATCTTAAACATTTGACAAAATGCTTCTTTCCGGGTGCATTATACAATTTGACAGGAAACCAATGTGGGTTCTACAAAATGAGCACTGGAATATGCTAATTACGTGACAAAATAAACTATTCCTAAAGGAAAACCAAACTAAGTAAATATTCAGACCTTACCATTGCATTTGATACAAACAATTTGTAAGGTTTATTTGGCTAAGCGATATATACCCATGTCCAGAGTTAAACCCACAACACAAATACGTTGGAGAACTGCTCCTCAACAGTATCGCACGATAAATCCACCCAGGTTTGATATGCTCCACATCGAGTAAATGGTAGTCAAGGACTGCACTGCTCAACGCTGATGTTTTGCACATAATTTTGAAATATAGATCGTTTATCAGTCGCACTAGAAATCACACTTTCACTCTCACGCGATTAACAAAAATTTCGGGAAGCGATTTTAATCAGAGCATAGTCAGCATTATAGGGTTACGTGGACTGATTATTCATCAACATGGCCGTCTTGGAATTTTTCCAACAGTACAATGTTTTATTTATTTCTTAATTGCTCGAACTGGCAAGGGAAATATATGCATGCTCTGTCCGAATGTCCATAGAAACAACCAACAGTGCCCTTAAACACTAATAATCGCACATTCTTTCGAATTGCTCAACGTACAAATGCAATAAAATTTGGATTAGCTCTCTAAGCTGATGAATTAAGCAAATCAAGTCTCGAACCAGATCATTGACCAAGATGCAAATCATTGCAAATTAACATCAAATAGTTTTTGAAATCCACCCATTGAGGTGTTTGATCTGGAGCTTGCATTGGCTCTGCTAAAAATAATGTCGCAACATAATCAGAGCATAGACGCCGGAGGATTAAGAGTCATGTAGATTGCTTCAGATATAACCTCAGAAATAAGGTTGTAGTAGCTTCAAAACAATTCAATCTCAGTGACCTTTTCTTCCGTTGAAGTGCGCAAATTTTTAGCCTCAGAATATGCTTATTACATCAGTGAAAACTATACCCAAAGAAAACAAATATAAATCTTAAACCGAGAACCCTTTTTCGACCTTCTGTTTCAGATGTACAAGATTACCTCGGCCACAGATCGTCTCAGAGATATCTGTTAGAATTTGATGCAAGGGCATTAGACTAAAAGAAAAATCCTTGTATTTTGTTAGAATTAGGGGCTTTGAGTCTTCAAGGGAGTTAGATTTTATGTAATGAATTGAGTGGGTTTTTAATTAATTCTAATTAAATATTGAGAGAAAATTGTAACCATTCTCGAATGATTAGAGAACAAGGGAATTTGATTAATTAGGAATGTGAAGAGATAGTTGAGATTTAGGAATGAATTTAGAATTAGTTTTAGCAATTCTAGGGATTTGGTCTAGATTTAGGATTTTGAGGATCTCAAGAGTTTTGTTGAGCCATTGAAGGAGCTGAATCGATTCATTTTCAAAATGTATAAATGTAAGCCTCAAAGGCATTAAGCATATAGATTTGGAGAGTGTGTGCGTGATTCAGTTTCAGGGCAAACAAGGGTTGTTCCTGTAAGCCTACGGGCAGTTAGACAGGGCCATTTGATTTTGAAGATCTGGCCAAAGACAGAAAGGTTTTGTAATTTGATTTCACATGTATATATATGAATGAATTGCCTCAGAATAATGTGTGTATTGTTTGATTGAATTATAGGTTGTAAGTGTTCATAGTTTATGAACAGGGTGAGAGAGAATTTTGTGATAAGGGTTATATATATGTTTGAGAAGATTTGATAAATTATAATCGGGTCATCGATCTTTGAACAGATCGATGACACAATGATATTTTTATCAATGTTATGAACTCATTGTGTGAGTGAAACACAGGTCTGAAATCATTGTGGGGTTAATGCGTAAGCAGTGCATTGGTAATACCGTAGGGTTTTAGAGAACCTCGCCTTTTGAAATATCTAACTGCAGATATCGTTGGAAGGATCGATGAATGGGTTCGATGGACAGTCGAATGGTGGAGCGGTATTGTGAGCCAATGAAAAATTAAAACAGAGAGGCGGATTCATGAATGGTGTGGACCAGAAGCAACACTAAAGCAGAGCTATGAAATAGAATGGAAGCGCATAGGCCTTTAATTAAAGAGCGGATTTGCATTAGTTGAAGGGCCGGAATTAGAAGCAACCGAGTAGCTGCTGGGGTTAATGAAACCGTGGAATCGAATGGGAATTCGATAGCACAGAAAATTCAATGGTTCGTTGAGCAAAGAAGAAGCGGAACATTGAGCAAAGAAGAAGTCGGAACCGTGAAAGGTGGGTGAAAATCCAACTCAACAGTTTCGCATAAGACTTCAAATGGTAAGTTGATTTGCAAATTCAAACGCGATAGCATTAGATGGTGGACATGTGGCGTTAAGTGGTATTTAAATACTACTTTTATTGCATGACTTTTGTTGGTTAAAGCTCGAAGCCTTATGGAGTGCGATGATCGTCGGATGTGTGCACAACTTGGTTTTGGAATGCGATGAAAGATTGTCTGTTGGATCATAAATGAACGTGCCAGTTGAATATGCGGGTAAGTTAACGTGGAACAAGATATTTATTTATGATTAGTGACTTGGTTTTAGACCAAAGTATGGTTATATCATATTTCAGGTCCAAATGTATAAATGAAATATGATTTATCGACGAAGAAGGATGAGTTATAAAGTATTACTTTATAACATAAGAGTTCGCATAAGTAAAATGACATGCTGTGAGCGGATGTCATGGGTTAATGTAAAATAGAACTTTTGATAAGGTGGCCTAAGTGCATCAACACTGGTTTGATATATGGGTTTTAACCATAGGTCCGATAGAAGGAAAGACGCCGCTTATAAATGTTACTTTGATTGAAGTTGATTTGGTTTTAAATGTGAAGAGCAATTGATAAGCGTTGTATGGTTTTAAACCATTAATTGACCAGATTTGCAAAAAAGTGCTTTCACATATTTTTAGAGTTCGCCAAGTTTGAGTATAAATTTAAGTTGTTTGGCAATGATTTGGATCAGACATTTTTATATGCTTTGAGAATAGAGATTATGGGTTTGGCAGGGGTGACCTGCTATCAAGTGGTATCAGAGCAGGAAGGCTCTTTTTGAAAATTAAATTAATTTTTTGGAATGCATGTGTGCTGAAAGCAATGAGGGAAATTTGGAATTTAAATCTGTTTGATAGTAATTGCAAGATTTGAAATAAGTATACAATGAAGGTTGATAATTCAGATTTCCAAAATCTAAATTTGAAGGCAAATGTACTTTGAAGATTGCCCAGTTATGTTTTGAAATATGTGAACACAGGTATGATGGTGATGGCAAAACAGGAAAAGAGATTTGATTTGGAATCTGATAGGACAACATGCAGTGCAGCAAAGTATTGGAGAATTTGCAGAAGCAATTGGAAATGGATGTTGAACAAACCATGAAGGTGAGGAATTTTGATTTTGTTTGAGAATTTTGTTTGCAAATGCAGAGTGCAAGCAATTGAGGAGCATCTCAGCAAGAAGATCACAACTTTGAAAAGCAGTGATGAAGGAAGCCAGTGAAGCTTTCTAAAGAGAAAAAGGAGAGTGTGGCAGGACTTGGAGAAATTCCAACAGAGGTTGGATGAAAAGAGAACAGATGTGTTCTTGAGAGGGTGCAAAGGAGTGAAGCTTGAAGGAGCAGAGAGGAATGCTCAGAAGGTTCCTGAAGATAGAGGACTAGTGCTTGCCAAAAGACCAAGTCCAGAAAGAGGATTGGTGAGGTAAGTTGTAACAAGGAGGACTTGTTATTGCAGAGGTTTCAGTGCAGCCCGTGATGAATGAGTGAAAACTCATGAAGGAGAAGATGGCTACTGATAGTCATAGCAGAGATGGTAGAGGTTCGGAGAGAGGCCACAACAAAATGAAGATGAAGAAAGAGGATGCCAAGACAGATGGCATACAGAGATAGTTAAAGAAGGAAGAGTATGAGAAAGAGGTAGCTGAGATCAGGGAGAAGTTCAACAAATTGAAAATGATGATAGAGGAAGACCAGAGATGTGGTTTTCTTATAAGAAGGAAGATAAAGTGGCACAAGCTACAGATGAAGAACGAGCAGATGATAAATGCTCTGCTGAAGGAGAAATTACTCAGAATGATTGAGTATTTGGAGAAAGACTTGAAGACTGAAAATTCAAGTGAGACCAAGAGGTCGAATGACTTTACATCTGACAAATTTTGTATGTTTGCAGGAAGAACATGTGGAGAAGGACAAACTGCTGATATTGTCACAAAGGAAGAAAATGAGACAGCCAGATATTTTGAAAATGTCCATGCACAGTTGGAGAAAAGTTTTACTTTTCAATACATTGGAAGCAGAGGAAGTGTAACTTATGATGATGGCCAAAAGCTGGAAATTGAGAAATCAATTGGACAACTTGAAGAAATTGAAGAGAGGACCATTGAAGAATTTCTGAATTGTATAGAAGACTTGGAACAACAGGAAGATATGATGATTAAATCATCAAATGAGACCATGGGGTCTTATGGTTTTGAAACTGACAAGTTGTGTGTGAATGCAGGCATTGAAGAAGACAGTTCATATGATGAAACTGTATTCAGTAAAGCTGAATGTTGCCAAGCGAAGTATGATGATGATTATCTTTCAGAAGAAGATCAAATTGAATTACTGCAACAAAAGGAATTCATAAACTCCTTGTTTTGTGAAAGAAATTGGTTTAATGAAGATATGACAGTTATGTCTGATGATGATAAATTTGTTGTTAATAATGATAATGACATTGATTTTATTAAATGGCCAAATGAAGAGTGATGGACAGATAACTAAAATTATTGCAGAGATGGGAGATCAGAATTCTATTCTGATGAAAGGTGAAAAGGTAGTGACAGCAGGAAGCTTGACTTGTGATAAAGAGGAAGATAGCGAAGATTGTATAATTGTTTTCTCAGATGAGATGACAGATTTGTGGCACGAGTTAAGTATCCTAGAGCAGAGGATAGAAACACAGAAAAAAAGTGTTCAGATTGTAAAGGCAGAGTTGAATGGGAATGAAAAGGTTCATTTTTATGAACCAGTGCAAGGAGGCATCTTTGGGAAGGATGATGCAGAAGAGAGACTAGCTGACAGTCTCGAGAATTATTTGAAGGATTGGAATCAGCATACTGATGTGCTGATGATAGAGCAGTGGATTGAAGTGTTGCTGGAAGAAATGACAGAGCAGCAAATTGAGGTGTTGCCGGAGGAAATGTCAGAGCAGCAATTTGAAGTGTCGCTAGAGGAGGAAGAGACACAAAGATTTTATAATTTTGGTGTTTGTTTTGAAGCATTGCGTGCATCGATGAAGGATTCTAGCAATGCAAGTTTAGTCCAGGAGATTGCAGAGAGATGATGTGCGACCGCAATTTAAGTACTGCATCTAAAGAATTGTACAGTAGAATCAAGAAATTGTCAATCAGAAGAAGCTTTGAGTGGGAAACAAGAGGTGGTATGGATGATAGGGCAAATAAGGGCTCAGCAATTAAAGCAAGGTTTTAGTAAAGTGTATGTGAGTTCAGCAAGCAGAAGTAAGAGTTCAACAATCAAGAGGAAGCAGTATCCAGCAGTCAAAAGACATATTAGATGAAGAAATTGCATTGATACGAAGACTGATGGTGAGAGTGTCTGAGAAAAGGACAAAAATAAGAAACCAAAGAAGCAGCAGCAAAAAAAAAAAAAAAGTCACAGACTGTGGGAGCTTAGCAAGTGGAAAGATGCACCATAAAATATGGAAGCCTAGAGAAGTACAGAAGAAGAAGATTGCAACAGATGATCCAACAAAGTGTGGATCCGGTGAAGATAGAAGGACCAAAGCACATGATCAGGAGATCATGATTATTTTTAACCTTGGGAGTCTGATGCAGGGGCATTAGACTAAAAGAAAAATCCTTGTATTTTGTTAGACTTGGGGGTTTTGAGTCTTCAAGGGAGTTAGATTTTATGTAATGAATTGAGTGGGTTTTTAATTAATTCTAATTAAATATTGAGAGAAATTTGTAATCGTTCTCGAATGATTAGAGAACAAGGGAATTTGATTAATTAGGAATGTGAAGAGAGTTGAGGTTTAGGAATGAATTTATAATTATTTTCAGTAATTTTAGGGATTTGGTCTAGATTTAGGATTTTGAGGATCTCAAGAGTTTTGTTGAGTCATTGAAGGAGCTAAATCGATTCATTTTCAAAATGTATAAATGTAAGCCTCAAAGGCATTAAGCATATAGATCTGGAGAGTGTGTGCGTGATTCAGTTTCAGGGCAAAGAGGGGTTGTTCTTGTAAGCCTACGGGCAGTTAGACAGGGCCATTTGATTTTGAAGATCTGGCCAAAGACAAAAAGGTTTTGTAATTTGATTTCACATGTATATATATGAATGAATTGCCTCAGAATAATGTGTGTATTGTTCGCTTGAATTATAGGTTGTAAGTGTTCATAGTTTATGAACAGGGTGAGAGAGAATTCTGTGATAAGGGTTATATATATGTTTGAGAAGATTTGATAAATTATAATCGGGTCATCAATCTGTTAATCGGGTCATCGATCTTTGAACAGATTGATGATACAGTGATATTTATATCAATGTTATGAACTCATTGTGTGAGTGAAACACAGGTCTGAAATCATTGTGGGGTTAATGTATAAGCAGTGCATTGGTAATACCGTAGGGTTTTAGAGAACCTCGCCTTTTGAAATATCTAACTGCAGATATCGCTGGAAGGATCGATGAATGGGTTCAATGGACAGTCGAATGGTGGAGCGATACTGTGAGCCAATGACAAATTAAAACAGAGAGGCGGATTCATAAATGGTGTGGACCAGAAGCAACATTGAAGCAGAGCTATGAAATAGAATGGAAGCATATAGGCCTTTAATTAAAGAGCGGATTTGCATTAGTTGAAGGGCCGGAATTAGAAGCAACCGAGTAGGTGCTGGGGTTAATGAAACTGTGGAATCGAATGGGAATTCGATAGCACAAAAAATTCAATGGTTCGTTGAGCAAAGAAGTCGGAACTGTGAAAGGTGGGTGAAAATCCAACCCAGCAGTATCGCATAAGACTTCAAATGGTAAGCTGATTTGCAAATTCGAACGTGATAGCATTAGATGGTGGACATGTGGCGTTAAGTGGTATTTAAATACTACTTTTATCGCATGACTTTTGTTGGTTAAAGCCCGAAGCCTTATGGAGTGCGATGATCGTCGGATGTGTGCACAACTTGGTTTTGGAATGCGATGAAAGATTGTTCGTTGGATCATAAATGAACGTGCCAGTTGAATATGCCGATAAGTTAACGTGGAACCAGATATTTATTTATGATTAGTGACTTGGTTTTAGACCAAAGTATGGTTATATCATATTTTAGGTCCGAATGTATAAATGAAATATGATTTATCAGCGAAGAAGGATGGGTTATAAAGTATTACTTTATAACATAAGAGTTTGCATAAGTAAAATGACATGCTGTGAGCGAATGTCATGGGTTAATGTAAAATAGAACTTTTGATAAGGTGGCCTGAGTGCATCAAGACTGGTTTGATATATGGGTTTTAACCATAGGTCCGATAGAAGGAAAGCCGCTGCTTATAAATGTTACTTTGATTGAAGTTGAATTGGTTTTAAATGTGAAGAGCAATTGATATGCGTTGTATGCTTTTAAACCATTAATTGACCAGATTTGCAAAAAAGTGCTTTCACATATTTTTAGAGTTTGCCAAGTTTGAGTATAAATTTAAGTTGTTTGGCAATGATTTGGATCAGACATTTTTATATGCTTTGAGAATAGAGATTGTGGGTTTGGCAGGGGTGACCTGCTATCAGAATTGCTTGATGATCTAAGACGAGAGTCTATCCACCTTGATATAGATGTAGCTAGGGTCTTCAGGAAGCCAACTTGCCTTAAAATTGGAGTTAATAATTTTAATGAATTGTTTTATCCCCATAGGAAATCGACTTGTCCTAAAAATTTCCTAGCTTACCCATTAAACTTAATAGCTTTCTTCTAAGCCCATAAATCAATGACAAGTTGCCGAGTCACATATTTTGGGGTTTTGACCACATGATGGGGATGATTAACTTTGAATAAGCATATCTCTTAAACCGTGAAGCCTCTCGTGGCGAGCCACATACCACCAGAATCGGCTTGACAAAGGGCATCTAATTACGATGATCTTGATATCAAATTAACTAGTTTTTATCCTCAAAAAAGTCAACAAATGCAGGACGTCTAGGGTTTCCAACCATCTTTCCATTGGAGCTTCCAACTAATGCAATCCAGACAAATATTAAGAGCATTCAATAACAGACGTTGGCATCAATGACAACACCATTCAACAGTTAGAATGTTTGCATAACATTGATGAAAGTTTCTCGTCTCATATTTAGATGTTCAGTGGTTTTAAATCATTTTTGTGATTGTAGGCAGTATTTCACTATGATTGTTATTCTGCATCACCTGAATACTCTCCTATTCTAGTTTTCTGGTTGGTTTGGTAGTAACATTCTGTTATTTATTAAGCATTGAACTCAATGTTGCGAATATTTTGTTGTCAAACATGTTTTTGTGGGAACAGAAAGAAACTTATCAGCAACGTTGTGAAAAATATCAGAAAGTATTGGCAAACTTTAAATTTTTATTTATTTTTTCAAAATTTTAAACATCTAAAGCAACCCCTCCCTCTAGACCTTTTATTGGTGAATGTAATGATGAGTAACTCCTTTGTTCTCAATCCCTTGCTGTTCATTTTCTCAATTTCCTCATTTTGTTGTACTTGTTGCGCGGGGTCAATCATTAAGTTAGCATGTTGTTGCAAGTATTGTATCTCTCCTATATTTTCCATCACCATGCTGTGTTTTGCAGCTATGTCTTGGTATTTTCAAAATATCGCAATAAATTCAAAATTTTAAAAGTATTGCAATATATTGAGGTGATAATATCGCAACCTTTGAAATCTCACATTATATCATGATATTGGTGCTATAATCATGATATTTGCAATCCTGGTTGAACTATTAATAGTGGTTTCTTCGACATCCTTTTGTGGAGCTTCTTCTGGTTTCACTTTCTTTTATTAGTGGTATTATTTTACCCATAATATTTTACACTTAAATTAGTTTTGATAATGAAGATTGTTTCAGTATGAAAGCAATTACAATATAAATAAAATTAAATATTTAAACTGGGAAATAATAATTACAAGAGGATTTTAAAGGATCTTCACTATTGAGCATTGATTTATACAATCCATTTTATGAGTGGCAGCATGCAGGTTGATGAAAAAGAACCTTTTTTTGGCAATGGGGTCCCGCCTGTTCTCATAGTCGAGTCAAGGGGACATGCAATGCATGTCTTTATTAATCAGGAGTTTGTAGGTATGTACCAAGAGGCCTAGAGAAAGCAGGCTTCTACACATTTTAAATATGATTTTAAATTTCCATTCTGAAATTTTACTAGTAATAAGTACTGAATCAAAGTGAAGTACAATTGATTTTCTTTTATTGCAAAACCGCATTAGTTCAATTGTCTGGTTTGCTTCGTATGGTCTGTCAGCAGTCTTTTCCACTCAAGAATTTTTCATTCTCTGATGAAATCAAGACAGATTACTTTCCATGGAATATGATATGATATAGATTTGAAAGTTAATCAACACTTGTTGTCATTCCTCTACAATCAATGCTACATACCAAGTATTTAAGTTCATACTTTCTAAGCAAACTTGCAGTGATCCCTGATATTTGATATAGGTAGTCAAAGACCAAGCATGTATATATTGATTGGGTTCTTTTTGTTTGTAAAGTTTGTATCGATTTTCCTACTAAGTTAAAAATAGGATTCGATTATTAGCTGAACTTGATCATCTGTGCTTTGCAAACATAAGGATTCTGCAATGATCTCCACCAAGTTGTTATTAAGGTTGGAATTATTCCGTAAATTTGTAGCTTGCATTCAGAGATAAAGGAAGCATGGGGTTCATTTCCATTAGCTGTATATGGAGGGAAATGTTGGAATGTGTTTTCAGTTTTTATGGGGAGGGTTATTGTCAATAACAATCTGTAAATTTCTTTAGAGAAATTTCACTTTTTCTCATGTAGAGAATGCTGTTTCGGAAATTTTCAAGGGTATGAAGCTAACATTTACATAAATACATTTGAAATATTGAGTAAATTTATCATCAATCTGTGGCTTGAATACTTCCAAAAGGCTAGTTATTTTATAGATCTCAATTCTGAAGTATTTTAGAATCTTTGTACATGCACAATCTGAATTTTGTAAACATAATGATCTATGCTAATACATGCACTTTGCTTATCTTCTATTTCAGGAAGTGCATCCGGGAATGGGGACAATATCAAATTCAAGTATGAAAAAGATATATCTTTGAAGGCCGGGAGAAATGACATTGCTCTTCTGAGCATGACAGTAGGCTTACAGGTAAAAGTCCTTTCTTTTGGCATCATAATTCTGAAGATTTATATGGTATAATCTCAAGAATATGAGTCTAGGCATGAGACTCCAGCTTCTTCACAGGATGCATATCAGCATTAACCCTTGGTTGTCTTCGTTTGCATGAGTTTTACCTGTGTAAAATGAGGAAAATGAGATGGAAAAAAGAACCCTTTCATGGCCTTAAAAAGAAATTGAAGATGATATACAAGAGGATTGGTAGGCAATCATTTAATGTGCATGGAGCAAAGTGTCCAATATTCCCTCTAGTCTTTACTTAATCTTGACACCTTTGCTAATTATGGGGTAAAATGGTTGGTAGTTGTTACCATCTGTATTTGCAACCTCAATAAGGTCTGGTTAAGGTGCTAAGTTGTAAGCACACAGGAGATGTACCCGCTGTCACTTCAGCAAAATCTCCTCTCACTTTAGGCCAACTCCTACAATGCCATGGGGGTTATCCTAATACCTAGATTGCTTTACCAACAAGTTAGTGAACTAGTGTCTAGACTCTAGAAACCCTTGATATGATGAAGGTTAAGAGTTAATTAATGAAAAATGCTAAATCAAACATATAATTTTAAAATCAATAATGCAGAAGATACAAACCAACACTTGAGAAAGAATAAAATACCTCAAATAGATACTACCTTTAATGTCACAAGTTGAGTTAAGGGTTCATACACCAAGTGAGATGGTTTCTCCTTGAATTCCTCTTGAATTTATGACCTAAAAGGGGACAAGCTTGTTGCTATTCCGTACTTCTAGCACCTGGAAATGATGAAAATCTGCAGAAAACACAAGTTTGGAGTGCCTTTCAAGCAATTGGGGAGTGGAAACACACTAGGATCAGGTATCGACAGGTGCTAATAGTAGGGCTATTAAATATGAATGAAATAACTTCCCAGCAACAGATTTATGCAATAAAATACAAAGGCATAACAATCTGAAATAATAATTGTATAAAATGGAGAAATAATCCCCCTAGGTGTTGAAATTTGGCAGCTCAGGGAGAATTTTCTTCCTTTGGGAAGCCCTCCTCATCCTCTGGAGACCTTTCTAGCCCTTGGAAGAATTTAATTTGCTCCAGGAAAAATAATATTTTTAATGTCAAACCCAAATCTACACAAAAGTATTTCTGCTCTTTCTAGTTCCTTTCTTTCAAATCCCTCTGATAGCTGGTTGGTAGATTTTGGGGCCTCTGGACACTTCACTGGTTATCGTGAAGTCCTCTCAAACCTGGTTGAGAGGGAGACAAATTTGAAGATCATTCTTGGTGACAATTCCACTTATCCGGTGAAGGGATTTGGTTCTGTTTCATTTCATTTGGATTATGGTGAAACTATACATCTATAAGATGTAATGTATGTGCCAAGATTGAAAAAGAATCTCGTGTCTATATTTGCCTTGGAGGACAAAGGAATGAAGGTTGGCTTTATAAATGGAAAGGTTCTTACTTGGCTTATGGATGCTTGCTTGAGTGATGCCTTCACTTTGGGATCAAGGATTGAAATCCTTTATAAAGTTAATGGAAGACCAATCCGAGCATTGGTTCATGATAGTAATCATCAATGTGAGTTGTGGCATCGAAGATTCGCTCACCTTCACTATGATGCCTTGCCGAAGGGGAAGAAAATGGTTTCTGGAATGCCTGAGGTCCAAGCAAATCATGATGGGGTTTGCCCGAGATGTGCAAGTGGAAAGAAGACAAGGCTACCATTCCCTTCTAGTAGAAGCAAGACAAATGGGATACTTCAACTCATACATTATGATCTATGTGGACCCATGCTGGTGAAATCTCTTGGTGGCTATCTATATTATATAATCTTTGTGGATGATTTCTCCTGTAAGACTTGGATATTCTACTTAAAGCGCAAGGACGAGGCATTTGATATGTTTAAGGACTTCAAGGCGCTATTAGAAAATCAAATAAGGAAAATGATCAAAGTCTTTAGTTCTGATAATGGAGGAGAATTCACTTCAAATGAGTTCATTGAATTTTGCAAGAAATTCAGAATCAAGAAGGAGACCATCGTTACATCCAACCTCGAGCGAAATGGAGTGGCTGAAAGGCAGAATAGGACCATCATGGAAGTTGCTCGAGCTTTGTTGCACGATCAAAAGTTGTTGAAATTTCTATGGGGTAAAGTTGCTAATACAACAATATATGTTCAAAATAGGACTCCTCATCAAGCCTTGGGTGACTGGATTCCTGAAGAAGTTTTCACATGTGTAAAGCCTGATGTTGGACATTTGAGGATATTTGGCTGCCTTGTCTACTTTCATATGCCAAAGGATAAGAGGAACAATTTGGAAGCTTATGGAAGGAATGGTGTGTTTGTTGGATATTGTGAAAATTCTAAAGCTTCTAGAATATATGTGCCTAGTAAAAGGAAAATAGAGTTTAGTAGGGATGTGAAATTTGATGAAGATGCTGCCCTTGGGAAAGCAAGGGACACTCCTCCCCCTGCCAATGTTGAGAAGAAGGATGATGCCATGGATATTCTAGAAGGCTCTTCTGTGCCTGGGCCCGAGTCTGATCTTGCTGATGATCCCATGGAACCCATGGACCCCTTGGATCCCCCTTTGTGTGATCCTCTTGCCAAGAATAGACCACTATGACTTTGAGATACCTTACAAGATGCTGAGAAACATGTTGTTGCTAGAGGGACCTTCTGTGAAAGCAAAAAGCCATACCAATATCAGGGATATGTTGTGGTTATGAGCAACATCATACAAGTTGAACCACACACCTTTGAATAAGTGAAAGAACATGTATGGAAATATGCTATGGTCGAGGAATATGAATCCATCATGAAGAATGATGTGTGGGGAGTGGTTCCAAGGCTCGAAAGGAAGTTTGTTGTGACTTCTAAATGGCTGTACATGATCATGCATGGAGTGGATGGAAGTATCGAGCAATATAAGGCAAGGTTCATGGCTAGAGGTTTCTCCCAAAAAAAGGGAGAGGATGATGATGACATTTTTACACCAGTTGCTTGCTACACTACCATTTGGTCTATTGTTGCTTTAAATGCTAGCTAGGGATGGACTCTTCACCAGATGGATGTGAAGACCACATTTCTACGTGGCATTCTTTAGGAAGAAGTATATGTTGAGCAACCATAGGGATTTGAAGTACATGACAGGAAGAATCATGTGCGCAGGTTGAAGAAAACACTCTATGGATTGAAGCAAGCTCCCAAGGCTTGGTATTCTTGCATTGATAGCTACTTGATGAAGCTTGGATTTACAAGAAGCAATGCTAACCCGAACTTCTACTTCAAAGTTGTCCAAGGTATGCCCCTAATTTTGGTATTGTATGTTGAGGAGTTATTCTTGACAGGTGGAGAGAATCTTATTCTCGAGTGCAAGAGGGAGCTAGCCTCTTAGTTTGAAATGGAATACCTTGGATTGATGCACTACTTCCTAGGCTTAGAGGTGTGGCAAAGACATGGTGGGATTTTCCTTTCGTAAGGGAAATTTGTTGTGAAATTGCTGGAAAGATTTGGTATGGTGGAATGTAAGTCCATGGCCACATCAATGGAGATGAACTTCAAGAAGTTACGTGGAGAAGTTGTGGGACCTGATTTGACAAATCCCACTGAGTACAGACAATTGATTGGGGCACTAATGTTCCTTGTGAACACTCGTCCAAACATATGTTTTGCAGTTAAAACTCTGAGTCAATTTATGATCGAGCCTCTACATGCACACTGGGTCACTGCTAAGCATGTGCCGAGATACTTACATAGGACTATCAATCTTGGATTGAGATATACTGCTGCAGATGTGGGACTACATGGATACATTGATGTTGTTTGGGATGGAAATGTTATTGACAAGAAGAGCACATTAGGGTGTTGTTTTAGCCTGGGGTTTGCCATGATATCTTAGATGAGCAGGGAACAAAAGTCCGTTGCTCTTAGAATGATTGAGGTTGAGTATATTTCTCCTAGCATGGCTAGCTGTGAGGCAGTATGGTTGAGGAAGCTCTTTGGAGAGCTCTTTGAGTAGGTTCAGGATACGATAGTGATATATTGCGACAACAAGAGTCAGATTTGACTGGTAGAGAATCCCGTGTTACATGACAAGTCCAAGCACATTGAGATTAGTTATCACTACATCTGAGATATGGTGCAAAGAGGAGCCGTAATACTCCATCACGTTTCGAATGATGAGAAGATCGCTGATATTCTTACCAAGGCTTTGCCGAAAGGGAATTTCTTGGTCTTCAAAGAGCAGCTTGGAGTGGTGGATGTGACCCTCCCAGGAAAGGATCACGACTGGTTGAGAACATTGAGCTATGCTCTTCCCCCTTGTGTGAGCTCCTAGGGAGAGGAATTGAGCAAGAGTGTTCTTGGGATTGAGGGAACTATGGACAATAGGATGTGCGATCCTTATCATTTATGACAAGTTGGGTATCTTGCCTATTATAATTGTAGGGTGTACGTGATCCTTATCATTTATGACAAGTTGGGTATCCTCCTCTACCATCTATTTGGGAGGTGATAGAGTATACCCCAATATCCATCCTACCCACACGCTGGGGTTGTCAAGATTGCCACCCATCTAGCCAATGGGTGAGGAAAGACTTGGGAGTACGTGATCCTTATCTCTGCTAAATTGGGTATCCTCCCGAAGTTAAAGTATGTAGGTGTTCTACCACTTGATTCTTGAGGGTCAATGTGGGAAGATCGATAAGCAATTGGATGTGTGATCCTTCTTACTCATGACAAGTTGGGTATCCTGCCTATTGTCATTGGATATAGGGTGGTGGGTTTATCTCTCCTATGATGATTCTTCTTCTTTATATTCAAGAGTGTTCAACATAGGAGCAAAGAGGAGCAAAGATGAGCAGAGTTGAGATACAATATGATACAATGACCATGATTACGAGATATTCGATATGAGATTTATGATGCTGTCGGAAATTCCTCCCTAGCTGTGACGACGTGTTGAAATTTGGCTACTCAGGGAAAAATTCCCTCCTTTGGGAAGCCCTAGTCATCCTCTGGAGACCCTTCTAGCCCTTGGAAGAATTTAATTTGCTCAAGGAAAAATATTATTTTTCATGTGAAACCCATATCTACACAAAAGTACAAGACGGTATGCACAAGGAAATTTGTCCTCCTCCACCACATATAAATAGACCACATGTCACATCACTTGGAGGCATCTCATCACTCATCCATTCATCTTCTATTGGTTCGACTACTTCTGAAAATCGCAGATTCGAGCTCACATGTGCGAATAAGAGAGAGAGAATCTATTGACTATGTTGACATTTTGTTTTGGGCCTTTAACCATAATTGACATTTGGTGTTTGGACTTGGTTTGAACTTCTTTAACTTGGGATTTTGAATATGTTTGGAAGGCTGAGGTGATTGCTGCTTTGATTGAGATTTTCTAGAGCATCTTTGACCACTGTTGACTGCATTTCCAAGCTAGGGTTTTCGTAGGGCAAAGTTTAACTTTGACCATAATTTTATGAGCAGATTATGGCACTGTTTTGACCGATTTTGACTAAAGGAAGGAGGCCGAGTTCATTGCCGCCTTGACCAAATTTTTTTGGGCACTTTGACCATTGATTGTTGACTGGTTAGGGCAGGGTTGACTGTTGTTGCCTTTGACTAGAATTTGCAGATTTGACTTTTGGCCAAATTTTACGTTTGGGCTCATATTTGATTGGATATTGGATGGTTGGTTTGGATAGTCAAGGCCTTGATCTTTGACTTGTTATTGATGTACTTAGACTATGAATCTCTGTGTTGAACATTTGATGACAACATAATAGAAGAAGAATTTGGAAGTGCTTTCCCCCTTGTGGGGTTTTTCCTTGGTCTTTGACCAAACCACCATGTCTCTATTGTTCTTGGCTGTCTTCTATTGTCCATTTGGTTCATTGTTCTATCTACAATTGCTTATTGTTGTCGAAAGATTGAAATTTGATTGCTAATTGAAGAAGAATTGTTATAAGTGATCGTGTTAAGCATAGAACACTGAAAAATTAACACTAGGGTCAAGCCCAAATTTTTTCCCAATCAAAATATGACACTTCCAGTTCTTTGGGAAGTTGAGAATACTTCTAATGGTTAGATCTCACCTTGTTCTCTTCAAACCCTGCTAGGGCTTCACAAATCCTTGTAGAAGATGGCTATAATTTATTTAGAGATTTGAGAACGCCTTTTAAAACCTTCAGTAAATGATGTTAAAGCAAAAATAGTCCACAAAGAAAGGGCTGATTACCTCTTGGGCCTTTAGATGTTGCTAGAGAAGAACAAAACTCAAGACATCTACCTTGGAATGAGACTATTTTTGGTTTTATTTTTTTATTTTTTATTTATCTTGTGGGTTCTTTTATTTTATGTTTTTCTATTTTTATGGATTTTTCAATAATATAAATAAAAAGACGAGAACTTGAATTTGGTAAACAAGTGGTTGGTTGTTTAATTAGGGCTTAAGTGCCTTATCTCCACTAGGGCAATTGGGGTCAATATGAATGCCCTCATAAGTTGGTTAATCAATGTTTGTTGATGATGGAAAGAAGGTAGAACACTAGAACTTAAAATACCTTCTTGTCTAATCAAGATGGGTTATGAACGACAAGCCATACTAGAAGGCGTCCCTCCAAGGGAAATCCTTCAACCATAAGATCAACTATAGAATGAAATAAATCAAAACCCTTATTGAGTAACCTCTAGGGTATGTTCCAATAAGGAGACTTAATGCTTACCTCACAACAACAAGAGAGAAGCGTGAGAAATTACCCTAGATGTCTCCCTCCAAGTGACAAAGTTATCCTTTAGTGGATTAACTTTGATAACCTTAGTATGTTGAAATTCTATGGCCGATGTAGTAGAATACAATTTTTTGCTAGATAATTACTTCATAATGATTTTCAAACAATGTTTTAATGCCATTGCTATCATTGAATAATTATATAAATATCAATAATAAATGCAACAAAAACAATCAAGATCTTAGAAAGACAACCATGCACAATAGAGACAATAATTTTACCCTGGGAGAAAACCCAACAGTCATTTCTTAAGGAGAAATTGGCTTTCAACAAGGTTGACAAATCATAATTTTTTTCTAGAAATTTCTGTGAATATCCAAGTCAAAATACTAGTCAAAATTGGTCAAAACACCTACAAGTCAAATGCTGGTCAAACCAGTCAATCTGATCGGAAGTTAATGCTGGCTAATGACCTCGTCAAATTTGTTTGTGGTCAATGTTTGGCCTTGCGGTCAACTCTCGGCTTGCGGTCAAACTTGTGGTCTGCGATCAACAATCTGCACGAGTGGCTGCGGTCAACCCTCTGGTCAATTCGCACATGTGGTCAACTTTTGACCATGGTCAAATCTCAATCAAACAAAGGCGATCAACATTAGTCAAAGAAAATTGGTCAAACAATCAATGTCTCACATGTGCAGCCTCTAGATGTTGGTCAAACTTAGCTATATTGCAGTCAACTCTTCTCACACGTGCCGCCAGAACAAGAGAGATAGAAGATGATAAAGATTATCTCCAACAAATTTCTCCTTAGATGAATTTTTCCTCCACTTAGAAAAGATCAATGAGCTTGCTATGTTGATTGATTTGCCTCTCACATGTCTGTCTATTTATATAGAGCTCTAATGTTGAGTAGACACATATAGAGGTGGCTCGTCAGCCCCTTGCTTGTGGAGCCTACATGAAAACTCAACATTAGACTAGAATTGTTAACCCTACTAATGGGTAAAACCCCCATTAGATAAGTAATTCAAACCCACTCTATAAAATAAATCACTTCAGCCTGGAGCTAGCAATGTGAATATCGTGGGCCATTAACCCCCAACCAAATAAGAATGGCCCCATTAGTAAATGTATTAGTCTTCCTAGTCAAATCAGCATGATCCCATGGGAGAAAGTTTGTCCCTGGACCATTCACCCCTAGCCAAATCAACATGGTCCCATGGGTGAATGTATCATTCTCCCACTAGTGAAATCAACATGACCCCGTTGTTGAAAAGTGTAAATTTTCGTAGATGTTCTATGCTTGATGCAACTTTACTTTTATACCCACAATCACATAAACAAGAAAGTAAAATGCTGATAGAATATATGAATAGATCGACGGAAAACAAGCCAAAAATATACTTAACTTGATCAACAAAATATATGTGTTGTGGTGTGTTATGATGGTCAACAGGATGCTTCAACCAGCAAAGTCTCTTCACGGTCAACCAACTAGAATGTGTCACACAACCCTCTCGGACAGCTCTACAACGGTCAACCCAAAGTCAACAAAATTCAATGTTGTCCAGTCAACGGTCAACGTAAAACAACAACAACAAAAAGTCGACGCAACCAAGTCAAAGTCAACGTCCAACATCGATTTTGGTCCCAGAAAATGTGGACTGCAGAAATCAGAATTTTGGGAGAGTTTGAGGTCATGTTGACCAAAGTCAATGTTGGTCAAAGCTACGCTGAAACCCTAGATCAAAACAGAAAACCCTAGCTGCGATTAAATCAACTTAGAGGTCCGAAACCTCTATAGGACTCAAAGGAGTCTCTTACCAACCCGATGTTGGTTTAACTAACCCGAAGTCAGTTGGAAGTCCGAAACCTCACTAGACTTGATCCCAGATCAAGTGGTTAGACACGTGCCATCCTAGACATAGAGAGTACGGCAATCTCCGATGCGTCCATCGGTCTTTGCTACTGGTCTCTAGCTTTTCCCACCTCATTGGCCAAATGAGAGGTACTTCCCATGAGTCTGGGACTCCATGGGTAGGATGCATACGGGGCGCAGATCAAAGAGAGGTGAACCAACTCAATATCGTAACGGTGGGGCAGAAGCACACCAACAAGGTTCGGCAAGCCTAGCCCTGTGGTTGCTTATAGCTCCAAGAAGCTATCCCCAAAGCCCCCTGGAGCTCCCAGAGCTCATCGTCCAACAGGACCCTCAGAATAGGGTCGTTCCATGATTCTCATGGAAGGTTAGGAACTTGACCTTCCCCAAGGGCTTTGGGAGAATATCCGCGACCTACTCATCAGTTCCTATATGATCGAGCCTTACGACGCCTCGCTGTACCATATCTCGGATAAAGTGGTACCTGATATCAATATGCTTGGATTGATCGTGGAACACAGGATTCTCTGATAAACGAATCTCACTCTGGTTATCACAAAGGATAACGGTGGTATCTAGCACATGCCCAAACAACTCATTGAAGAGCTTTCGCAACCAAACTGCTTCACAACAGGCCATACTTGTTGCAATGTATTCGGCCTCAGCGGTGCTCAAAGCCACCGACTTCTGCTTCCTGCTCATCTAAGATATTGAAGTAGACCCAATTGTGAAGCAACATCTAGATGTGCTCTTGCGATCCACCACACTGTCAACCCAATCGACATCCGTATATCCATGGAGTGTCATGCTCCCGACAGTGTATCTCAGCCCATGGTTTATCGTGCCTCGAAGATATCTCAACAGATTCTTGGCACCAACCTAGTGAATGTGATGAGGATCAACCATGTGTTGACTCAAAGTGTTCACTACAAAACATACGTCTGGACGGGTGTTCACTAAGAACATCAGGGCCCCTACGAGTTGACAATACTCGGTAGGATTTGCTAGCACGGGCCCAGTAGCGTTGCCACTCAACTTCTTAAAATTGAGCTCCATCGGTGTCGACACGGACTTATAGTCCACCATTCCAAATCTTTCCAGCAGCTTCACAATATATTTTCCTTGAGAAAGGAAAAATCTCGACAAGCCTCTACCAGACCTCTAGGCCTAGGAAGTAATGCATCAGTGCTAGGTCCTTCATCTCGAATTCAGAAGCGAGCTCCCTCTTACACTGATGGATGAGAGGGTCAGCACCTGTCGGGAAGAGATCGTCCACATAGAGCACCAAAATGAGAGGCTTTTCTCTATCAACCTTGAAGTAAAGGTTTGGATCAAACTACGAGTGAAGCCCAGCTTCATCAAGTAGCTATCTATCCTCTCGTACCAAGCCCTGGGGGCTTGCTTCAACCCATAGAGGGCTTTCTTCAACCTGCATACATGGGTGTCTCTATCCTGGACTTCGAATCCTAGAGGTTGCTCCACATACGCCTCTTCCTTTATCGCACCATGCAGAAAGGTGCTTTCCACATCCATCTGATGAAGATTCCATCCTTGCGTAGCAGTAAGGGATATGATAGATCAGATGGTGGTATATCGGGTGCCATAGGTGCAAATATATCATCATAGTCTATGCCTTCCTTTTGAGAGAAGCCTCGGGCAAGGAATCTTGCCTTGAACTTTTCAGCACTACCATCACATCCATGCTTGATCTTATAGAGCCATTTTGAGGTGACAACAACTTTGTCCTCTGGTCTTGGAACCACGTCCCAGACATCATTCTTCATAATGGACTCGTACTCTTCGTGCCTAGCATCCTTCCAGACTTGATGCTTTACGACTTCTTCAAAAGATCCAGGCTCAGATTGTATGATTGCTCTCATGGTTGCTAGATACCCTTGTTATCTATTTGATTTCTTACTTTCATGGAATGTCCCCCTTGGGCCCATATGTCTCTCGGCATCTTTGAGAGTATCCTGGAACCATGATGGTCTTCTCTTCATGGAAGGAGGTGGATCAATGGGGTCCATCGATCCATCAACGTCGGGCATCATCTCATCCTTTGGTTCTTCCTAATTTCTAGACCTTACTTCATGATCTTCCTCAGAGCTCGGAAGATTGATTACTTTCCTGAGGGAAGCATCTTCATCAAAGGTAACATCGTGGCATATGTCCAATTCTCTTTGACCAGGCACATAGACTCTTTAAGCCTTCGAAGTTTCATTGTAGCCCACAAACATTCCCTTCTTCCCAGAAGCATCCAGCTTGCTCCTCTTCTCTTTCGGCACATGAAAATAAATGAGACAACCAAAACTCTAAAATGAGAGATGTTAGGTTTCTTACCAGAGAAAACCTCTTCGGGAGTTTTGGAGTCCAGAGCGGAATGCGGGCATCGAATTTGTATGTACACAACAGTGTTCGCAGCTACTCCCCACAAAAACTTCGGAAGACCTTGGTCACATAGCATGGCACGGGCAACTTCCACAATGGTCCTGTTCTTTCTTTCAGCAACACCATTTTTCTCAGGAGTATATACGGTTGTGGTCTCCCTCTTGATGCCAGCTTCTCCGCAAAAGTTATTGAACTCGTTTGTCTCATATTTAGTGCCATTATCAGTCCTCAATATCTTGATCTTCTTCCTTGTTTGATTTTTCACCAAGGATTTGAAAGTACGAAACCACATGAAAGCCTCATTCTTCTTCTTCAAGAAGTATATCTAGGTCTTACGAGAGAGGTCATCTATAAACGTCATATAATAGGAACATCCTCCCAAGGATGTCACAGGCAACATACCAGACAAATCAGAATGTATCAATTACAAGACATCAGATATCTTTGTGACACTTGAGGGGAAAGGTCCCCTTCTATGCTTTCCTTCGGCACAACCCTGACATACACCTTCATGATCATTTTTGAATTCAGGCATCCCTGTCACCACCTTCCTTGCTTCGAGAAGGGCTTTGTAATGAAGGTGTCCAAACCTCCGGTGCCATAGTTCAGTTTGACGGATAGTATCACATGTTATAGCTCCCAATGGACTTCCTCCAACCTAGTAGAGTGTATCAACTCTAAACCCAATTGTGATAGCTTCCTTGAAACTCTTCTTCTAGATGCGTACCTTCGCATCGACGAATGCCACATTGAAACCTTTGTCTTCCATGGCCGGAATAGACACAAGGTTCTTCTTCAAATCAGGTACATATAGTACATCTTGCAAACAGAGGACTTGACCTTGAGATAAGTGGAGGGTCACAGTCCTTGCCCCTTTCACGAGATATGTGGCATTATCTCCAAGGATAATTTTCAGATTAGTATCCTTCTCAACCAAATCAGAAAGTGCTTCCTTAAACCCAGTGAGGTGCCTTGAGGCACCACTATCAATCAACCAGACATCCATAGTGTCGGGTGGAGATGCAGCAGAGAGGGCAGATACAAGAATGAATTCATTTCTTTTATCATCAACAACATTTGATTCCTCATACCTGGAGTTTCTTGACCTTTTGAAAGGTTGCCCATTTCCATTGCGACCAGAGGGAGCCTTCCTCTTTCCTTTGAACGTGTTGTTCCCTTGATTGCCATTCTTGTTGTTGTTGTCATCATCCACAGGAGAATCCTTCTTATTAGGGCATTCTCTCGCATAGTGGATGGTCTTGTTACATGTGTAACATCTTCCTTTCTTTCCTTGGGCCCCTGCTCTTCCATGGTTCCTTGGACCACCATTGTTCTTCTTCGCACGAGCGGTGAAGGCAACATTGCCTTCATTTTCATATTCCATCATTCTTGTTTCCTCTTGAGTGCATCTCGACAATACCTCATCAAAATCAGGAATCACATTGTTATTGAGAATGGCAGTAATGAATACATGCCATTCGGATCAGACCTCCAAGTGCGTTGAGAACCATTTCTCGATTAGCTATTGTTTCCCCAATGGCCATAAGATTATTCTTGATTTCAGTCAACTTCAGAAAATAAGATTGAGTGGTTTCATCCCTCCCTTTCTTAAGATTCTTCAATTGGTTCTTAAAGTAAGGAACTTGATTTGCATTGTTGGCTCTGAACATATTGACCAACTTATCCTACATCTCCTTGGATGTGCGTAGCTCAGAGGTGTAGGCAATCAGACTCTTATGGATAGAATCCCAGATGATCAACTTTTCTTTGATTTCCCCTTTCTTATACTTTGACATGGTGGCAACAGGTGCAAATGATGGAGGCTCTTGGATTTTACCCTGCACATAATCCATGACATCTTGGTCTTCCAACATTAAATCCAAAGATGTTCTATGCTTGATGCAACTTTACTTTTATACCCGCAATCACATAAACAAGAAAGTAAAATGCTAATAGAACATACCAATAGATCGATGGAAGACAAGCCAAAAATATACTTAACTTGATTAGCAAAATATATGTGTTGTGGTGCGCTACAACAGTCAAGAGAATGCTTCAACCAACAAAGTCTCTTCATGGTGAGCCAACTAGAATGTGTCACACAACCCTCTCGGACAGCTCTACGACGGTCAACCCAAAGTCAACAAAAGTCAACGCTGTCTAGTCAACGATCAATGCAAAACAGCAACAACAAAAAGTCAATGCAACCAAGTCAAAGTCAACGTCTAGCCTCGATTTTTGTGCCAGAAAATGTAGACTGTAGAAATCGGAATTTTGGGAGAGTTTGAGGTCAAGTTGACCAAGCATTGACCAAAGTCAATGCTGGTCAAAGTTGCGCTGAAACCCTAGATCATAACATATAGCCCTAGCTGCGATTTCCCACATGTGAGAGAAGAAGAGCCTCCAAGATGATGATCGAACCAATCAGATGCAGAGAGAGAATGTGTGATGAGTGATTGTGAAAATGACATCCAACGTTGATCTATATATATCCATCAGTGAGGGTGTGTGACACATCTGTTGGGGCTCCAAGCCTACATTACAATTCTGGCCAACCTTGTACATAAGTGAAATTAATTCAAAATAAATGTTCTGCTCATTGGATCAAGATGATATTTAGATCGATCTTGCACCTCTCCGAAAGAGGAATCCAATAAAAATATTGGTATCTTCATCTGAGCATCACAACATGGAGTTTGGACCTAGTTGTCCAAAATTAACAAAAAGTGTAACTAGGTTCGGTCTTCATAATGACGTGTAATTGTGACTTGTACAAATGATGTAATAAAATTATTTTGTAAGCCTTGCTTCATGGGTTTCATGAGCAAGTGATTTTAGAACTTTAGGATTTATCATTTAAGTCAAAGAGTTGATCTATATATATCCATCAGTGAGGGTGTGTGACACATCTGTTGGGGCTCCAAGCCTACATTACAATTCTGGCCGACCTTGCACATAAGTGGAATTAATTCAAAATAAATGTTCTGCTCATTGGATCAAGATGATCTTTAGATCGATCTTGCACCTCTCCGAAAGAGGAATCCAATAAAAATATTGGTATCTTCATCCGAGCATCACAACATGGAGTTTGGACCTAGTTGTCCAAAATTAACAAAAAGTGTAACTAGGTTCGGTCTTCATAATGACGTGTAATTGTGACTTGTACAAATGATGTAATAAAATTATTTTGTAAGCCTTGCTTCATGGGTTTCATGAGCAAGTGATTTTAGAACTTTAGGATTTATCATTTAAGTCAAAGAATTAATGTCATGGATGAAGAGCTCTTCTTGAGCATGTGTCATTGTATATGAGTCAATATAAAGTGTCCAGATAGCCCTCCAAAGATAAGCACTACTCTCCTCTTGATGTCAGCCTCAAAGATGCACATCATAATCATGTCGGCTCAGCTCATATAAAGACACAACTATTCACTAGTTCATGTCGGCCTATTTTACTGAGGAAAACTACCATATATACCCATGTGGACTAAACATAAAACACAAGACAGGCAATTCAAATTCTCTCTGAATTTTTCAGTGGGAAATCGCAGTTCGGTGACATAGTGAGAACTTTGCATATCTCTGAGATTCGGTGATAATGAACAATGAACAAAAGTCGTACGTCTCTGTGATCCAGATGTGAGAGCAGAACTCGGTCTAGGATATAGAGGTAGAGTTTGGGTATCTAGGGAATTCAGATCCCTCTACAGTTTGTATTGCAGTGGCAGTGAAGAAGATGAGATAGTTCGTAGTGCATCGCAGTCATACATTTCGGTGCTATGAAGCTCATGAAAGCAAGAAGAAGATCTTGAAGATAGTGATGGGAATGTCTTGATAAGACAATGATGTGAAGACAATGTCTTGATGCAAAGAATGTCAAAGCAAAGGAAGAATCAAGAAGAAGAAAAGACAGTGGAGTGGCTAATAGCTCAAGGGTCTTGGTCTTGGTATTCATCAGTTGGATTCTCTATACGAAGAATTTGTGTGGGTTTTCCTCTCAAAGAGTGAGAGGTTTTGGCCCTGCCTCATAGCCTATATGCTGTGTCTCTTGTCTATTTTATGTTCATGCATTGGTTACTGTTTGATGAAGATGAACACTAATAATATAACATCAAGAAGATCCTAATTTGAATAAGTAAAAATACATTCACAAGCAATCACTAATGAAGAGAAATCTCCTAACGCAAATGCCCTAGATTTCTCAACATGGTATCAGAGCTCAGGTGCTAAAGTTAAAGGAAGGGCATCTAATCAAAGAGACACTCAGGGATCGAGTTTCAAGAAAGGCATCAAAGCAAGTCGAAGGTTATAAAAACAAAGGATGAAGATCTACATTGAAGAATCAAACCCTAGATCAAGGAGGCGGTCTACAACAACAAAAGTTTTGGATCCTATAAAAAGACCACAAAGATCCTCATCAAGTTATCTACAAAGCAAGGTAGCTCGAAGTACTTTAAGTTGTAGATTACATCATCTTGGAAAGGATAGTGATGAATTCAGACTCTTTGCACAATTACACAACATTTCGAATCTCTGTGTTGATGGATAGTTTCAGATGTCATATCACAGTATACAGTTCAGACTAAACAGAAGTGAAAGCGAGGGTTTGTGTAGAGGAAAGTTTGGATCTCCACAGTGAAAGAAGTTTTGATATAACTTCGGCTAGATGATGTATAAAAGCCACAGTTTGGTTATGTGAAGGAGATGCCTTTAAGAGAAGTATTACAGTGTCTTGCTAATGCTGCAGAAAGGATAGTTTGGTGTTAAGACAGTAATATAGTGCCATTTCAAGTGTGTCAACAGTTCGTTGCTATCATATTATGCTCAGAAAGGGAATGAATCCAATGCGTAAGAAGAACTGAAAGGAAGAAGGAGAAGATAATCAACATAGCTAGATCGAAAGGCATTAAAAAAAAAGAGTAATCTCCTCTCACTAAAGAAGGGTTCTTCATTTAGAAAGAAGATCATCCAAAAGGGAGCACTAATACATCTTCTTCAAAGTGATCAAGTTGAAGATTTCATCTTCACTTGTCAAGTAAGTATCTTTCATTCTATAATCAAATTTGGTAAAATGACTTCGTGTTTGCAAGGAGATCTATAAGTTGGTTGGGTCATCGAAATTCTTTGCATGGAAAAAGGAGGATAGATATAGTCCTCGAAGGAAGTGAAGTCATTGATCATATCTATGGAAAGGTCTCTGAAGGTCAAGCATTATCTGAAAAGGGATCAAAGGACTTGAAGGATTCTTATGAAATCAGTCAAAGGTCCCCTCATCCCTATGTAGCAGGATTGGAGACATCAAAGAGATATATGATAAGATGGAAAAATTGTTCTCTGAAGATAAAGGTGGTCATATCACTTAGATCTGAGCTACTCAAAATTGAAGGCATCTAAGGATGAAGGTATATCTTTATAAGATCTCTATTGTAAGATCTGGGATGAGATAATCATCATTGTTTTAAATAAACAAGGTAACAAATGTCCATGGGATAAGAAAGTTACCTCGTTCGACAACTTGTGGTTTCTATGCTAGATAGAAGAAGACAAGTTTGTGAAAATTCTGCTATACGGAATCCTACTGCAGCAATTGATTAAATTTCTTCTATTTGTTTAATTGAAAAAATTATTTAACGTATGTTACTGTAAATATCAAAATAAAATACACAACAATCTTCACAATAAAAATGCAAGGAAAAATACTAGCACAAGTATACACACATTAACACCGTTATTTTTGGACAATTGTCCTCGGAAAATCCCAATGCGGGAAAATCAATGTAGCAGCTGAGGGTTTGTATATTATGCAGTAATTTTATGAGTACAAATCTATGATTGTCGAATCTGACAAATCATACAGAGAAATCTGACAAGAAAAATCTCGTGAGACAAATCTCACTTTGTCACAGGAATCCGACACTGACCTGCACCTGAAATGAGCTGCTCTGCACTGTGTTTGCGCAGTGACTGCGTCACCCACGTAGTCTCTGCGTCACAACTAAAGCTGCTCTTTGTCTCTGTGTTGGATCTCTCTACTAGCTAGAAACTGGGATCTACCGGTCTCTAGAAACTCCCTCCGGGAACTAGCATCGAACCTTTGCTGTCTCCTCAACAGAAAAATGCACTTCCTCTGCAGCTTTGCATAGTCCCTACATAGCCTCTGCGTCACTGGCTCTGCGCAGCTGTCTGTGGCTTCTATTGCCACCTATGCTATGCACTCTCCAGATCAGGAATTCTTCCACCTGGAAATCATCCTCTTCCCTCTCTGTGAGAATCCTCTCGATCGATCTTCTCCCTTAGCATTGCTCACTAAAGAATTTCGATCTTTGGATTCTTTCTTCGTCTCGATGTGTTTTCCAAATTACCCACCAAATCCTTCTTATAATCTTCTCATTGAGACTTCAACGACCGAGATTAAATCGTTAATCAACGACTAAGATTAAACTGACTATATCTTCGTCAACTCTAGAAGATTCATACACTGTCTTAATTAATATTGATTAATTATTTTAATTTCCTAAGTTTCGTAAAACATGATCTGAGTGGAATTTTCCAAATCGCTTTCTGGGTTCTTTGGAATACATGTGCCTAAGCCTTCCTACAAATTTTGACTTAGAGCACATCCGATGCTACCACAAATCAACAATCCATCTTAGCGAGGAATGTGCTCTAGCAATACAACCATCTGAAGTACTGCTCTGATTATACAACATCTCCCGCTATGCTGCTGATGTCTGACACTATTGCCTATCAGCACTACGCTGGTGCTAACCCTGCTTATTGCTGCCAACTACTACTGCGCTGCAACTTTCTGATATCTGCTGTTGCTGTAAATGAGGACCCGTCTGCTACTGAAATAGGTTCTCAACCATACCCATTTGCTCCCTAAACTGAATGAATTTAGCTCTTTTGAAAGCCTTTGTGAGTACATTTGCTACCTGATCTCTGGTGGGGACATATTGCAGCTGTACTACCCCATGTTGAAAACAGTGTTGGATAAAATGACATCTGATATCTGTGTTTGGACCGACCATGAAATAATGGATTCTCAGAGAGCTTGATACAACTCTGATTGTCACAGTAAGCACTAGTCGGTTCCATCCTCTTCCTGAACAAGCTCACAACAAGCTTCCTAAACCATATGGCTTCGCAAGTTGCTGTGCTAGCTGCCATATACTCTGCTTCGTCTGAGCTCAGTGCTACCAACTTCTGCATCCTACTGCTCCAAGAGATAATTCCCAATCCAACATTGAAATAGTACCCGAAGGTACTCTTTCGGTCTGCTGAACTTCTTGCCCAATTTGCATCTATAAACCCGCTCAATCAGACATCATCTCCTTGGGTGTATTTCAACTCGTATTCGACTGTTCCACACACCTCTAAGAATGTGCCTAACTGCTACCCAATGTACCATTTTCGGTTCCACCATGAACTGACTAAGGGTGTTGACAGCAAAACAAATGTTTGGCCTGGTGTTGACCAGATACATGAGTGACCCAATGAGCTGTCTGTACAAGGTGGGGTCCAGTTCTTTGTCCCCTAATGCATCTATTTTCTTCTAGTTGGTTATCATAGGCATTGCCATGGACGGTGGACCGAAAATCCTGCATTTTGAACCTCTTCAGAATTTCTGTGGCACATCTTCCTTGCCCTAGGAAGATCTCTCCATTCTTTTGCCACACTTCCAATCCTAGGAAATAATGCATCAACCCCAAATCCTTCATGTCGAATTCTGCTTCAATATTCTTCTTGCAGTCCTTTATGAGCCTAGATGATCCTGTAAGAAACAAATCTTCTACATATAATACCAGAATTAGAGGCTCATTCTCCACCATTAAATAGTAGAGATTGGGATCTGCATCACTCTTGATGAATCCCAATTGCTGCAAGTAGTTATCAATCCGACTATACCAAGGTCTGGGTGCCTGCTTGGGCCCATACAGGGCTTTCATCAATCTGCATTCATGAGTTTTCTTCTCATGGGTTTCGAAGCCTTCATGTTGTTCTATGTACACCCCCTCTTCTATCACCCCATTCAAGAATGCTGTCTTAACATCCATTTGGTGAATCTCCTATCCCATCTGAGCTACTAGGGATATAACAGATCTGATGGGGGTGTATCTGGCTATCGGGGCGAAGGTCTCCTCATAATCAATTCCTTCTTTCTGTGCACACCCCTTTGCTACGAACCTGGCCTTGTACTTCTCCACGCTACCATATGCAACGTACTTGATCTTGTAGATCCATCTTGATCCTACAATTGATCTATCCTCAGATCTAGGCACAACTTCCCAGACATCATTTGTCATGATAGAACTGTACTATTCTACCATGGCATCCACCCATACTTGGTGCTGTACGACTTTCTGAAAAGTGGAGGGTTCTTCTACCTATGCTACCAATGCTTGGTACCTATCAGGTTGTCTACGCCGCCTTTTCTCGGTTTTGGGAGCTCCAATGAACTCCTCTGCGTCCCTCAATGTTTGTTGTGCCTCTCTAATGGTTCTACCACTGGTGGTAGGAGGTTATCTCAATTCCTCCTCTCATTCTTGCTGTTCCATCAATCGAGAACTGCCAGAATCTTCTCCTCCCGAGGAAATGCTAGTACTAGTTATTGTACTCGATCCTGGTGTCTGTTCTCCTGCATGTTCTCCCTGCTGCCCCTACTGCTGTTGGAGTAAAGGAACTTCTGCTAACTGATCCTCTGTCGCATCTCACGAGATTTCCTGAAAGCTCTATCTTCCATGAACTTAGCATCTTGTCTCACTACAATTTTCCTGTTGCTAGGAATGTAGATTCTGTATGCTTTTGAGGTCTCGTTATATCCTACGAGATACCCCTTTTTTGGAGTCTGATCAAGTTTACTTCTCTTCTCATGTGGTACGTGACAATATGCTAGACTTCCGAATATCCGAAGGTGACCTACTTCCGGTTTCCTCCTTGTGAAAACTCCTTCGGGCATTTTCTTCCCCAATTCTATGTGAGGAGTTCTATTTTGGATATACATAACTGTGTTACATGCCTCTGCCCATAAGAATCTAGGAAGGTCTAGGTCAGATAACATAGCTTTTGTTGCCCCAACAATAGTTCTGTTCTTCCGCTCAGCTACACCATGCTATTGTGGATTGTATGGAGTTGTGCACTCTCTCTTGATGCCCTCCTTTGCGTAGAAATATGTGAAGTCTCTGTCCGTATATTCTCCTCCGTTATCTGAGCACAACACCTATATTTTCTTCTCTGTCATGTTCTCCACGAGAGCTTTAAACTCTCTGAACCAATCAAAGACCTCATCCTTGGTCTTTAGGAAGTAGATCTGGTTTTCCTGGAGTAATGATCAATGAAGGTGACAAAGTATCACCACCGTTGAGAGCTCTAGTGGACATTGGGCCACAAATGTCTGAGTGTATCAATCCTAATACGCCTTCATCTTGGTTATCACTTTTGGGAAAAGCTGCCTTAACGTACTTTCCTAGTACGCATCCTCTGCATACGTCATCATGCTCTGTACTGAGGACTTGTACACCAATAACAGTCTCTTTGAGCATCCTCAATGCTCCATGGTGCAGATGTCCCATTCTCCTATGCCATAGTTCATTAAGATTTCTCTCGCCATCAAGATTGTTGCCTATCAGTGCCATTGGAGACTCGAGTTGCAATCTGTATAGTCTATTGCTTTGAGTTCCAATTTTCCTTGTCTTCTTCTAGCTTGGATGCTTGACGTATACCTTCTTTCCAATGAAGTATACATCGTATCCCTTGTCCTATAACTGGGACACTGAAATTAGATTCATTCCTAGCCCTGGCACATGCAGCACATTAGTGGCTCTGAATGCTGGTTCTTGCTTCTGTCTGAAACACTATGGTGCCTCTCCCTGATGGAGTGCATTTTGTTTTGTTTCCCATAGTGATCTGGAAGTCCATCTGCTCTTCCTGATAGCTCAAGAAATATTCTCGTACTCCAATCATGTGAGCTGAAGCCCCACTATCAATGTACAAAACACTTGTAGATGCTGAACTTGACAAACATGCGAAATCTTCTTCCAATCCAGAAGACAATTTAGAGACACCTAAATTTTCCATACTTATCTATGGTATTTTCCCTTCGAATTCTGACGCTTTTGCAGTCCAGCAAAAATTGCGTCCCTCCTAAAGATTGCTCTATGCTGAACCTGCTGCGTAACTCCCTCTATGACTGGCAAATTTCGATCCATAAATCTTTCTTTCTGTTGATTCACTCAGAGAGAGATTTTCCACGAAAATTTGTCCTCCTAGACTAGACTGCGTAATCCTTTAGGGAATCTGATTTACTGCCTGTGCAGTCTCCTGACCTCCCTCTTTTGTTCAACATTGCTTCTTCTGGATCTGTTTTCTTTGCTCTAATACCATGTGAAAATTTTGCTATCTAGAATCCTATTATAGCAACTGATTAAATTTCTTCTATTTGTTTAACTGAACAAATTATTTAATGTATCCTATGGTAAATATCGAAATAAAATACACTGTAGTCTTCACAATAAAAATTCAAGGAAAAATACTAGCACAAGTATACACACATTAACACCATTTTTGGACAATTGTCCCTGAAAAAACCAATGCGGGAAAACTAGTGCAGCAACTGAGGCTTTGTATATTTGCAATAATTTTCTGAGTACAAATTTATGATTGTCAAATTTGACAAATCATACCGAGAAATCTGAGAAGCGAAATCTTGTGAGATAAATCTCACTCTGTCACAGGAATCCGACACTGATCTGCACCTTAAACGAGCTACGCTGCGCTGTCACAACTGAAGTTGCTCTCTGTCTCTATGCTGGATCTCTCTGCTGGCTGGAAACTGGGATCTACTGGTCTCTAGAAACTCTCTCCAGGAACTGGCACTGACACTCTGCTGTCTCCTCAATAGAAAAACAAACTCCCTTTGCAACTCTGTGTAGTCCCAGTGTAGCCTCTGTGTCACTAGCTTTGCGCAACTATCTGTGGCTTCTACTGCCTCCTCTGTGATACACTCCCCAGACCAGGAATTCTTTCACGTGGAAATTATCCTTGCCTCTCTCTCTGAGAATCCTCTCGATCGATCTTCTTATTGATTTGTGGTAGCATCGGAAATGCTCTAAGCCCCAAATTTTTTGGAGAGGCTTAGACACTAGTATTCCGAAGAACCCAGAAACCGTTTGTGAAAATTCCACTCGGATCTTGTTTTATTGTACAAATTAATTATTTTAATGGAGACCCTAAGTCTAACTTACGGAAATTAAATAATTAAAAAGTATTGATAAAACAGAGTGAGAATGATCTAGAAAACAAAGATTAATTCATGTTATTATCTTAGCCGTTGATTGGAGATCTAATCTCGATTGTTGATTTCTCAACGAGAAGACTATAAAGGAAGGCTTGAGGGTCATTTGGAAAGACACACCGAGTGAATCTAGAGATCGAATTCTTCTGACGGAGCAAGTGCTTGGGCAAAGATCAGATCTATAAGTGATTCAGTGCAGCAAGGGGCAGAGGCAGTTATTTGTCGAAGTATCTTCTTTGGGACCAAGAGTACATAGCAGAGAGGCATCAAAGACAACAGAGAAAGCAATGGAACCACTAGGAGAGGTCATGCAGTCCCCAGAAGGGGTGATGCAAGGACCGCGCATTGTTTCCAAGGGATAGTTCAAGATTTTGCTGGAGATCGGGGTTTTTGAGCCACGAGGGTTGAAACTTGATTTTTCGAGAGTCAGATCGATTCAGAGAGGAGGTGATGCAGTCCACAACCATCCCCATGCAGGCCTATGCATCTACTGCGCAGAGGCAGCATAGAGGGAGCTGGGGTTTCGCTAGTTCAGATTCGGATTAGCCGGAACTTGCAGTGTGAGGTGAAACTCACTATAATTTTGCCTGCCGTGATTTCTCTGTACTGGATAGCCAACAAGGCATCCAAAGATTGTATTCAGAAAACTGTTGCTTAATAATACAAACCCTTAGATCTGCTGCACCGGTTTTCCCGCATTGGGTTTTTCCGGGGACTTAGTCCAAAATAAAGGTGTCCCATGTGTGATTGATTTCTTGCTCAGTTTCCTTGTTTCATAATTATATTTAATCAAGTGTAGGTTGCTTCAGTAGTTTAGTTCAATAATTCATGAAGCATTCTAGAATTTGAATTAATTCTGTAAATGTAATTTACATAATAGGAGAAGTAAACTAAGATAGTTGCAGTAGGATTCCTAAGATTGTCAATCCTAGGAATTTTCACATGGTATCAGAGGATTTGATGTGAAACAGGAAGAGCAGCTCTGAGCACTGAAGTGAATGCCGAATTGCTGTAGCAGCAGCATATCGAATCCCCAGAGGGTAGGACTTTCTCTGAGTGAGTCGACAGAGAGGTAGGGCTTCCAGTTCAAGATTTTGCCGAGGCAGAGAGCAGCGTAGAGCCTTCACGCAGCTCCTGAGGGATGCAATTTTTTTGTGGGCAGTTGCTAGGCAGAGCAGCGTCAGAAGAAAAAAAAACACATAGTGGGGAATTCTTCCTCAGTGAGGTCCTAGTCGAGGAATTCAACATTTTTCCATCTGAGCAGCAGATCCGGGCAGTAGATCTACGAGCTTCACAAAGAGTGCGTAATCCTACCTAGTGTTGCGCAGAGGGGGAAGAAGAGGGATCAGTTCGACAATTTTTCGATTGAGATGACATCTCATGCTCTTAGAGATTAGAACCGGTTGGAGGGTTCCTCCAACTACGTAATATGGAAGGAAAGGATCCAATTCATTTTGGATGAATATGATCATCTGATCTCATGACACTCGTGGTGAATGTGGTTGCTGTACCATCAGATTTGGATCAACTTAAGAAGTACAGGTCCGATATGGAAAAGGCCAAGGGGATGATCCTTGATGGTGTCAAGGTGTAATATTCCTAATTAGCACCGCTAATTGGAATATTTGATTTTTGTATAGTTTTGCCGCCTATAGTTAATTAATAAATAAAAGTGAGAAAGAGGGGTCAATTCACTTTAATAAAATAAAGTACTTCCTAGTAGGAGCAACGTTGTGACTTAAAGAGAAGCCTTGGGGGTCCACACCACGTATGAGGGAGGCCTCACGTAGGCTCTAGAAGCTTCTGCGCAGGCCCATGAGGAGCACGTGGGAGAGAGAGGGACCATGTAGGGTTTTGAGGAGGGCCAGCGTTATAAAAGGAGGGAGAGCTATCTCATTTGGGCATTATTGATATTGTTGATGATATTGAGCTAGACTTCTGTCTACTTAAGCACGCTGGCTGTTTAGTCGGTCTGCAGCACTGTTTAGTGCGACTGAGTGTCTCCGGTCAGAGATCTCACCCTTGGCCCCGGGGGACTTCGAGTGCCTGCTCGGGCAAGGTTTTTCTTCAGTCTTTAGCAGGAGATTTGCAGGTGTTTTGTTGGGAGTTTTGCTGAGGAGCTGAGCTTCATTGGGTGACCGCGCAATCCTTGGAGGGAGGACGCAGTTTGAGTTGGAGCTGTTCAGTGGTAGAGATTTCTGCAGGAGATTCAGGCCTATTCCGGTGTGGAGGTTCAGCGTTTATCATTTGGTGAGTTTCCTGAGGAGTTGTGGCCCCATTTCAGTCTATTTCAGTTGGTGTCTGCGCTGGTCCTGGAGGGACAGCGTTTTTCTAGGAGGGTTTCTGGGGGTGATTTTCGGAGGTGGTCCGTTTTGTATATGGTTTCTGGGTTTTGTCCGGGGTGGTGAGTTCAGGTGGTCTGCCGATTTTCAGCGCATTCCGGCAAGGGGATCAGCCCCTAGCTTCAGTTCATTCCAGCAGCAGCAGTTTACGACAGTTTCTTCCAGCAGCTGGGATGCAGTTTCTGTAGCAGTCGTTTCCTGTTTTTCTGAGAGGGTTCTTCACTTGCCTTGAGCAAGGATAGGTGCATTTATTCTGATTATCCATTGTATCTCATTATATTCTCAGATTAATAAAATGGCTTAGCATTTCCGGTATTTTTATGTGTATTTGCTTTATGTTCTATTTTCGGCATTTCCTATATTGTCGTATGCTTGTATTGCTGTCGATTTCCCATTCGGGATATTACACAAGGATCACATAGTCTCTCATGTAACTGCCAAGAACACCGCCAGGGAGATGTGGGAGGCCTTGTCCTTGCTGTATGAAGGAACTTCCAAGCAGCTGAAGATGTACTTGGAGCAGAAGCTTAGGATGATCCAGGTGTAGAAAGGGGAGCACATTGCTTTGTTCCTTACGAGACTTCAGGAGATTCAAGACCAGTTGGCAGTTGTGGGATCCACCACATCTTCGGCAACTATTGTGAGGCTAGCCCTTAATGCAGTCATAGAGGAGTGGCAAGTTTTTGTCCAAAGCATTTTGGGCAAGGCTACGCTTCCTAGTTGGGAGCAGATGTGGTTAGCGCTTCAGGAGGAAGAACTGAGGAGAGATCTAGTCAAGTGCAAGCTTGATGGTAGCAACATGAGCGGATCGAAGAATTCTGAGGAGGAGAATGTAGCCCTCGCATTGAAAGGGCAGCAAGGGCAACAGAGAAAAAAGAGAGATGTCTTGAAGGTGAAATGCTTCAGATGTGGTGAGATGGGCCACTTTGCATCACAGTGTCCTTTGAAGAAAAAGGACAAAGATGAGAAGCACGATCCAAAAGTTGCAATCGCAAAGATCGAGTAGGATGAGTTCACCAGGAGTGCACATGCTTCTCTAGATGAGAAGTGGGGTGATATTGAACTGTAGTTCACTTTGAACTTCAGTTGGGTAGGATCCTTGAGGAGCCCACCTCATGGATCATTACCTTTCTACAGAAGCCCATATTTGTAGTAGCAGGATAGAGAAGTCTTTAGCGGGAGCCGAGGAGTGATGTAGCGACAATTGCAGTAGGTAGTAGCGCCTACTTCTGGAGCAACCCAAAGCAGAGCAGCAGCAGCGTAGCAGTAGCAGCATAGTGCACAGAAGTGCAACGCAGTGTTGCGCAGCAACAACGCAGTGCATCAGAGGGACAACACAGTAGTTATCAGCAGTCAGAGTCTCCAGTACCTAGGTGCATCCACTGAACACTTGTTCAGCCTTTGGGTGATTTTAGTTGCTTCTCTCAGCAGATGAGTTGCAGTACAGATGCAATGTTAGCAACATAGTAGATGCAACACTTGAGAGGGAGCTGTAATACAGATGCAGTAGTGGCAGTGTCATGGGCAACAATATAGTTGCAGCAACAACGCAGAGGTTGGTGGGCAGCTTGTTAGACATCAGCAACGCAGAGGATGTTTCAGGGTCCGAGCATTATGCAACAGGGATATTGTTAGAGCACTTTCCTCGCTAAGAGGGAGTGTTGATTTTTGGTAGCATCGGAAGTGGTCTAAGCCCCAAATTTTGTGGAGAGGCTTAAACATTGGTATTCCAAAGAACCCAGAACTGTTTGTGAAAATTCCACTCAGATCATATTTTATTGTAAAAATTAATTATTTTAATGGGACCCTAAGTCTAACTTAGGGAAATTAAATAATTAAAAGGTATTAATAAAACAACGTGAGAATGATCTAGAAAACAAAGATCAAGTCATGTTATAATCTTAGTTGTTGATTAGAGATCTAATCTTGGCTGTTGATTTCTCAACGAGAAGACTATAAAAGAAGGCTTGAGGGTCATTTGGAAGACACACCGAGTGAATCTAGAGATCGAATTCTTCTGACGGAGCAAGTGCTCGGACGAAGATAAGATCTAAGTGATTCAGTGTAGTGAGGGGCAAAGGCAGTTATTGGTTGGAGGATCTTCTCCGGGACCAAGAGTACATAACAGAGAGGCAACAAAGACGACAGAGGAAGCAGTGCAACCACTAGGAGAGGTGACGCAGTTCCCAGAAGGGGTGAAGTAGGAGGGACTGTGCAATGTTTCTAAGAGACGATCCGAGATTTTGCTGGAGATCGGGGTTTCTGAGTTGGGAGTGTTGAAACTTGATTTTCCGAGAGGCAGATCGATTCAGAGAGGAGGTGACACAGTCCATAACCATCCCCACACATGCCTACACATCTACTGCATAGAGGCAGCGCAAAGGGAGCCAAGGTTTCGCCAGTTCAGATCCAGATCAGTTGGGACTTGTAGTGTGAGGTAAACCTCACTATAATTTTGTTTATCATTATTTCTCTGTACTGGATAGCCAGTAAGGCATCCAAAGATTGTATCAAAAAAACTTCTGCTTAATAATACAAAGCCTCAAATCCGTTGTACCAGTTTTCCCGCATTGGGCTTTTCTGGGGACTTAGTCCAAAATAAAGGTGTCCTATGTGTGATTGATTTCTTGCTCAGTTTCCTTGTTGCGGAATCATATTTAATTAAGTGTAGGTTGCTTCAGTAGTTTACTTCAATAATTCATGATGCATTCTGAATTAATTCTGTAAATGTAATTTACATAATAGGAGAAGTAAACTCAGATAGTTGCAGTAGGATTCCTAAGATTGTCAGATCTAGGAATTTTCACACTTCTCCTGAGCACTGCTCACTAAAGAATTTCGATCTCTGGATTCTTTCTCCGTCTCGATGTGTTTTCCAAATGCCCCACCAAGTCCTTCTTATAATCTTCTCATTGAGACTTCAACGACCGAAATTAAATCGCTAATCAACGACTAAGATTAAACTGACTTGATTTTTGTCTTCTCTAGAAGATTCACACTCTGTTTAATTAATATCCATTAGTTATTTTAATTTCCTAAGTTTAGACTTCGGTTCCCATTAAAAATAATTAATTATTTTCATAAAACATGATCTGAGTGGAATTTCGCAAAATGCTTTCTGGGTTCTTTGGAATACATGTGCCTAAGCCTTCTTGCAAATTTTGAGACTTAGAGCACATTCGATGCAACCACAAATCAACAAAGTTGAGGGAAAAAGTGTTGAAGGTTAAAGGACTCAACATTTGTAGGAAGGAAAGGGGAGTTTAGAAAATTTGGTCCTCAGAAAAGAAGGAAGAGAATCACTAAGATTCAATGCTATAGAAAAGCTATGGACATTACATAAAGGAAGCTCATATCACCGGAAAGATGGAGGATGCTGAAGAAAAGTAGTCCAAGGAAAGAGGGAGTAAGAGATCTCTACTATGATTGAGATAGTCTCCCTCACAAAAGGTCTTGTCGTAGCTCCTAAATCTTTTATAGGATATGGCTACAATAAGATGCATTTTGGCATCATGGAAGCATTAGAAACAAGAGCTTGTGCCATCACCATAGGGAATCATGAAAGACAGAACAAAATCTATGGCAGTGAAATTTGAAGGATATAGCTCTTGGGAACCTCATTGGAAGGAAGAAGTCATCTAGGTCAAGGCTCATCCTACATCAAGTCAAGAAGGAAACATCTGCTGGATAGAGATATGCAAGATCCTCAAGATTCTTGGATGGAATCTTCATTGGAAGATTCACCGCTCCAGAGAGGAAGCAGGTGTTTCATCAGGAGCTCCAACTTGTGGAATTCTTGGGATGATGGTATGATGGCATAAGAGATGAATCAAATCAAGGGGTTGAAGGTCTTTTTCACTCAAGGAAGCTGCTAAAAGAAGCCTAAATGACCTCAAGGTAAATGAGGTATGTATGCCTGTATTTAATATTATAATGTCATGTCGTATGGTTGCAGGTAACATGGATCACTACTTCTATCTTGAGAAGCATGATCAAAAGAAAGGAATCTTCTCCTATGAAAGGTTGTCGGAAGGCATGGTTCACACTAGATGAAATCAACATAATATGTCCTCATATGAAGTATGAGGTGGTTGACTACAATTAAGGAACTCTGATTAGAAGCTCCTGAGAATGGAATGTGTGAAGAAAGGAAGGAAGAGATCATAATATATGCAACCATGGTAAAGACAATCGACATCCAAAAAACCAAGAAGACTTGACTAGGAAATCTCCCAGAAAGATATGAAGACTCTGGTGGAAGTCTGAAAAGGATAGAGACCCTTGGCAATGGATATCTTTGGGAGATGTGTCAACATGTATGCAGGATGTTGATACCTATAGGAAGATGTCATGATGAAAGACCATGACAAAGGTAAGTCTTATTTAAGTGTTCATTTCTTATTTTGAACAACATTTGGATGGGCTTATGCATGGCTGCCAAAGGGAAGAACTGTGAATGACTTCCAAGAGGACCATATAGAAGGATGCAAGATCCTTCTGTAAATATGGCATGAAGAAAGCAGCATGGCATGAAGTAAGGCCAGATGTAGACTAATGTATCACTTTCCATTGAAAGAAATAATGACATGACTAACTCATGAATGAAAGTGATGGATGGTTTGTGCCCTATGAAGAAGTCCCAAACGATGAAGACTCCCTAATAAAGAAGAAATTCATGACATCGAAGGAAGGATTTCTTCAAGCAGCTAGTTGTCCCATTATCTCCACCTAAGGAGCTGTTAAGGGGGAGCTTGTGATCAAGTTTCTTACTTGGAAGAAACTTGGAAATTCCTAAGCCAAGAGGGAGCTTAGATACATTCCTGGTATAGGAATGAGTACATTCCTTTGTTGGAATATATCATCCTTAATTGAGAGGGAGAGATAGACATGTCATTCTTGTCTTCATTTGAGAAGACATAATGAAGGATTAGGTAATCATCTGGCATCCGATAATCTTTGAGGATGAGATAGGGCATCCAAGATAAGAGTAGTCATAGAGGAACAATATTCTTTGAGGATTGGGAATCCAAGATAAGAATAATCCTGGTGGAATACATCCAGAGAACCTGGGTAGGGTATGTTCCAGGAGAGACAATGATTAAGGTGTCTATAAATCATTGGTCTCGCCAGCATTGAACTCAAGATCTCGTGGAGAGATGGAGTTGTTAGTCAATGCCTTGCTATGTGACAATGCTAGTTGATATGATGCCATACAGATGGGTTACCAATTTGATTCTTCTTATGAAATTCTTCAAATTGAGAATTGTTGAGATTTTGTGTATTTGGGATAGCATTGGTTGTGCTCTAAGTCCCAAATTTTGAGGAAGGAATAGAGTTCACCTAATCTACAAGACCCAGAAATGGATTTGGGAAATTTCATCTGGTTTAGGAGATATTAAATTAATTAATTATTTTAAAGTATTTCCTAAGTTAAAACTTAGGAAAATAAAATAATTAAAGTGAATTTAATTAAACATGTGATGAAATTGTCTTAAGTCACACGGATCAAGCTTTCTTTTAATCTTAGCCATTGATTCAAGGTCTGATCATGGCTGTTGATTTGTCAACGAGAAAAATATAGAGGAAAGGCTTGGGGTCATTTGTAAAGACACATGGAGGCAGAGCACTGAAGCTAAGTTGAGGTTCTAGGGTGGGGTTGCTAAGAATACTCAAAAGTGCTTCAGCTGCAGAGAGGGGAATTTAGACCAAGGGGATGATCTGATCCCAAGGTCTAGAATACACAAGAGGCAGAGAAGAGATCAACTCAAGGACAACGCATAGGAAGGTAGCAGTAGGGACAACATATTTTTCAGGAAACCCTTCAGGGGTTGCGCAGAGACCCTTAGGGGCAGCGCAGTGACTATGTCACCCATTCTAGGGTAACATCGTCCCTTCCAGGAGCAACGCTGAGGGTTTGGAGGCCATCCAAGGCTGACGTAGAGGATTTCAGGGCTTTCAGAGGCTGACGCAGAGCCTTTCAGGGGCAACACTGGTGTTTCTAGGCCTAGATCTGGCTGAGTTCTGTAAATCCTGTTTGAGAGTGTGGATTAGTTAGTATTTGTGGCCCTAGATCAGCCAGTGAGCAGTAGATCTAGAGTTTTCTCTGTCGGGTTTTCTAGATCTGGAACCCAGAGTTGTGTATTCAGAAATATTCTTAATAATAGAACCCTTCAGCAGCCAGACACTGGTTTTCCCACATTGGGTTTTTTCGAGGACAATTTGTCCAGAAATAACTGTGTCACTTTGTCAATGTGTGCATGTGCTTATTCTAGATCTGAATTAGTAGAGATTTGTTATGTGTTTTGCTTTGATGTTAACTTGAATTTATTGAGTTGATAACTTATAATTAACAGTAATAATTTTTGCATAAGGATTCAAAAATTTCTACTAGAATGACCAAGTACCATTATGAATACCTCCCTAGTTAAGAGGGAGTGTTGAAAAGTGTAATTAGGTTCGGTCTTCATAATGACATGTAATTGTGACTTGTATAAATGATGTAATAAAATTATTCGTGAGAAAGTGATTTTAGAACTTTAGGATTTATCATTTAAGCCAAAGATTTAATGTCATGTATGAAGAGCTCTTCTTGAGCATGTGTCATTGTATATGAGTAAATATAAAGTGTTTAGATAACACTCCAAAGATAAGCACTGCTCTCCTCTTGATGTCAGCCTCAAAGATGCACGCCATACTCATGTCGGCTCAGCTCATATAAAGACACAACTATTCACTAGTTCATGTCGGCCTGTTTCACTGTGGCAAACTACTATATATACCCATGTGGACTTTGTATAAAACACAAGATAGACAGTTCAGATTCTCTTTGAGTTTTTTGGTGGGAACTCACAGTTTGGTGACATAGTGAGAACTTCGCATATCTTTGAGATTTCAGTGATAATGAATAGTGAACAAAAGTCGAACATATCTATGATTCGAATATGAGAGCATAACTCATTCTAGGATACAGAGGCGGAGTTTGGGTATCTATGGAATTCGGATCCCTCTACAGTTCGTATTGCAGTGGTAGCGAAGAAGATGAGACAGTTCGTAGTGCATCACAGTCATACATTTCAGTGCTATGAAGGTCATGAAAGCGAGAAGAAGATCTTGAAGATAGTGATGAGAATGTCTTGATAAGACAGTGATGCGAAGACAATATCTTGATGCAAAGAAGGTTGAAGCAAAGGAAGAATCAAGAAGAAGAAAAGACAGTGTCTTTGTCTTGGAGTGGCTAATAGGTCAAGGGTCTTGGTCTTGGTATTCGTCAATTGGAATCTCTATAAGAAGAATTTGTGCGGGTTTTCCTCTCAAAGAGTGAGAGGTTTTGGCCCTGGATCATAGCCTATATGCTATGTCTCTTGTCTATTTTATGTTCATGCATTGGTTACTGTTTGATGAAGAAGAACACTAATAATCTAACATCAAGAAGATCCTAATTTGAATAAGTAAAAATACATTCACAAGTAGTCACTAATGAAGAGAAATCTCCTAATGCAAATGCCCTAGATTTCTCAACACCCATGGGAGAATGTCTGCTTGATGCAAAAACATCAGCATAGTACTCTTGAATTAACACAACATTACCTTTAAATATATGTAGAATAACTAAGAAAAAGAGACTTCAAAGTTGACACCAAAGCTTCATGAAAATATAACTTTATGGAAAAAATGACGTCAATAATTCATGATGATTTGGGAGGAGAGTGAGCTCTCTATTATAGAAAAGGCTCTCAACGTCTTTCCCCCTTTTTCTTAATAGAAAATGTCTAAGAACCTCAAAAAAGGTTGAATTTTCATTCACAATAGACTTGGAGACTGAGTGATTACAAAGATTTGACTTTACATTGTTTAAAGCTTGCTAAAAGAGGTGAAGTCCCCTTGGGAGAGGCTCGACTTGCTTGGAGGTTTGATTTAAGCTAGTAGTCCAACATTCCTCTTCAAAATGGGTTAGATTAGCTTGGAATAATTTTAGAAAGGAAAGAAAGGCTCAGCGACCACTTAGGATGCTCAATGTTGACTTGGGAAACCTTTGACTCCTAACGGCTAGATAAAAGGTGGATGACCCCTTGATTTGGTCCAAAATTAGTGTGCTTTCATGATTTAGGGCTTGATTTGCTTGCTTCTACTTTGATCTTGGTCCATAGGAGTGTTCTTCGCTTGATGTAATCTTTTTCTTTGCTCATAAGGTGTGCCAAGTTACTATTTTTAACCCTCTGGGATACCCCAAGAAAAGTCAACCCCCTTTAGTGATGAAATGATGCTTGAAAAGGAACTTTGAAGAACATGTTTTGGGTGCTTTGACTTGGAGATGACTTGGCTTGTCCCAAAGAATATAATAGACTTCTTTGCTTGCCTTGGTGAATGTGAAATGTTGCCTCGTGGATTGCAAAATCATCGTGAATTGTGATACTGCCATGAAGAATGATAGCCATGGCCAAAGAGGTGAGCTTATGTAAGAGAAATGGTCCATGCAAGGAAAAATAGATAAGTGCATTACGAGAATAACAAGACGAGTGTTTCCACCCTTACATAGTGTGATCACCTTTAGAAGGTTAATACAACATGTGTTCCTTTAAGCCATGTGTTATAATAGATCCACTTCCATGATGCTTGAATACCAACCCATGAGATAAGAATGTTCATTAAGGCAGGGAATTTCCACCCACTAAGGGGTAGTTAGCAAAGCCATAAAACCAAGTACCATGGAGCTAAAACTAAGAAGACTAGTCATGACCATCCACCCAATGGGACACTTTTATACTTCATACCACATGGCTTACAGGACCATAGATTGCACAAATGACGTGGTTCTTTGTTAAAATTTTTGGGTTACCCTTGTTGAAAGAAGGGTAACATGAGCCACTTGTCTGATCATAGTCCCCTTCTTACTCATAGGCAACCTTTGCATATTTTTATATTAGCCACCTTTATTTAGTATGCCATGCTTACATGAAAGGTATTGAGTTCAAACTTAGGTTGGTTGAATGGGATTACAATGGCAATATTTTGATTTTATATGACCTATATAAACAATATGATCATATTATCCATTATAATTTGTTGCAACTCTTGAATTTGTGAGTCACCAATGCTAGAGTTCTCTTCTAGATGCGTGTCTTTTATTACGAATTCAAATGTCTATCTTTTAGTAGGTATTTGATGTTGTGTGCTTGCCTTGTGAGCATTCCTAAAGGATCTCTATTTGTCTCATTGTTATGAAAAGGCTGTTCATTATAAGGACATGCGTCCCTACATAGAATCTTGTGTTGATGTTTATAGCTCAGGCAGGTATTTTTGCATAGGCCTAAGTCTCTAGGTATGCAGAAGTCACCTAAAGTCTCCTTAGGACACTTGCTCAAGTATTGAGTAAGTTGCTATTGTAACTTAGCCTAAGTTTAACTTTGGAAAAGCAGATAATTAATTATGTTTGCTATTGAGGAAAGAAATTTATGAAAAGTAAAGTATTTACTTTAGTGATCATGTTTTAATCTCAACTATTGATGTCAAGTGAGGCAAGATTTAATATCGACCATTTGTCACTTTGGAGATTAGTGTTAGACTTTCAGAACCCAGCACTCGGTATTTGGTTCCTAGCAATTAATTACTGAATGAATACACAACCAGATTCCTAACACAAAATATAGTGGAAGCAAAAATTACTTGATCTGAATTACACACATAAGCATATTTTTTCCCAATCAATAGTTCTTCATTAATAAATTAATCACAAAACTTATTTGGTCTCTTGTACTAGGGATAATGGCCCAACTAAGAAAATACAATACTGATCACCAGCCTCACTGCTCTCTCTCGTACCCAACACACGCTCACTGAGAATCCTCTCTCAATCTTGTTCTATTGTTGTATCTTAGCACCTCACATTAGGCTTAGTTTATAACTTTTCTAAGTTAAGATTGATGGCCGAAATTAACTCGTCAAGTTAACTGAAGATAAGTGACATTACTTTAGTTAACTATCCCATCTTTAAATTTCTCTACTTTAACTCAAGTACAAGTCATAAATTTAGCTTGCCTTACATGCACATCACATCAACATGTGTGCAACTCACTTGCACACTCTGCATGTCGAATGCAAGCTCTTAACGAGGAAAATCAAGGTACTTCTAGTCAAGACACAAGACTAGAAGTACCTTCCGAGCTACAAGGCTCAACACTCCGTCTTAGTGAGGGAGGTAGTTTTAGAAGAACCTTCTCCACCCGAATTTGTCTCCAAGCCCATTTCCATATATGTACCTGCTCCCTTTGATAATGAAGCCTGTCTTGCTACCTGATCTGAACCCTGAGCTGGGAACTGTCATATCCAAACATGCTCCTAGTATCCTTCTCCTGAGCATCCATTAATGCCATATCATACCAGTTGAGGCTCTTGACAACACCTGAAGTATCACTCTTCCTCGCCACCTACTCCCTCTTGGCAGCTGACAGTGATCCTGTATCCAAGATCCCCTCGAATATACCCACAGGTTGTTGGAACAACCTGTATAACTTCCCTTGTTTGATGCAAGCACTACAATTGATTCCAAGGTCTTTCCATCTGAATCTAGAAGCACTTGTCCATCCTGGAACAAAACTCTATATCCATCATCCTCCAAGGCTGATACTAAGAGCACGTATACCATCAAACTTGGAACAAATAACATCCCTGTCACCTCCAGAAATCCTCTTCACTCTAGTTGGAATCTGACACATCCAACCCCCTTCATTGCATGCATGGTACTAGTCTCACTAAACACATTGCAGTCCGAGTCTGTTTATGAACTATTGCGGAACACTGACCTCATCCCCGTCATGTGATTGGACGTTCTATTGTCCACTAGCCATAACCTTGTGCTAAGTCCTAGCATGGCTGTGGTTCTGTCTCGATCCTTTGAGACACCCATAAATTTTGTCGCCAATCCCTCGATTGGCATGGTCTCCCTTTAAGGTTTGACCTCCATCAATCCTGCTTATTGTTGGTATTGTCTTTCATACCTATTGTTGGCTACTACTGGCTCTGCTAACAACTGCTGGTCCATGCCTGTCATAGCAGATCCCCTTCCCAACGACTCTTGCTATCCATTGCATATCACAGTTTCTCCAATCATGCCCAGCATGGCACCCTGCTTGAGCCTGTTGCCCACTGCCCAAACTTATACCCACTCCCCAGACCTTCCAACACATTTCCCGAGGCTGCATGGAGCCTCTTGCTGCCAGCTTGGATATTGTGTGTGCTGCCTGGAGCCTCTTGCTCCATGCCTACACACTTTAGAAGTTTAGTAGCAATGATTTTTTTTCTTCTTCCACGACACAATGTCCTTGTCAGCTCCCTCTTGCATTTCTCTACGCGTTTGCAGGCCCAATTTGTAGCCATCTCTTGTTGCATCCCTACGTGTTTGTGGGTTTCTTAGCGTCTTCCTTCACAATCATTGACACTACAAGTGAGCAGTGCTCAGAGGAGAATTCGATCTAAGTGATTCCAGTGTAGTGAGGGGTAAGGATAGCTTCCGAAGAGAGATTTTCTCATCCAACGAATCATCAACAAAGAGAGGCAGAGAGTGATCCAACAATGCTCACTCAGAGGCTGGCGCAAGGCCACGCAGAGGCAACACAAATGGTGAGAAAGAGTTTGAGATTTTGCAGAAGAATCAGTTTCAGAAGCCTAGAACTGGGGTGTGAGACCGGGAGGCTGAGAGCAGTTATTTCGGGCTATAGATCGATCACCTAGCTGGGTGACGCAGTGCCTAGAGAGGCTGACGCAGGGATTGCACTTGGCCTGCCAGGGGCACTTCATCCAGTGAATGGATCGGCTGGGATTTTTTCAGTGATTGAGGGAGGTAAAACTCACAATATTTCTGCCAACATTTCTCTCTTTGTAACTGAATTACCTTCGTGGTATTCAGAGATGTATTCAGAATTTGCTACTGTTTAATGAAGTCAAACCCTCAGATCTGCTGCATCGGTTTTCCTGCATTGGGTTTTTCCAGGGACTTTCGTCAAAAAATAACAGTGTCCTATGTGTATATTTTTCTTTGCTCAGTTTCCTTGTTTTAGAATCATAAGTAATTAAGTGTAGGTTGCTTCAATATTTCATGAAGAAATCTGAAATAATTTTGTAATGTAATTTACAAATAGGAGAAGTAAATTCAGCTGGTTGCAGTAGGATTCTGGAGATCATTTCGATCTAGGAATTTTCACATGCCTTGCAACTTGTATGCACTTTCGCTCTTTGATCTATGCTTTTAACTCATTTTCCCAAGTTGTAATTAGGCACTTGGTCTTGGGGTTTTCCTTCATATTTCTTTCTCACACCATTCTTTATTATAATATACCACATCCATTTGTTTTTATTAAGCTAACTTGTCAATAAATCAACTTGTGCTTCTACTCTATAGTTTGAAGCCTTAAACAATCCTATCTTTTAGGAAAGCCCTCCTTCAATTGGAGAAGAGCCAACTAAAAGTGAGAGGAAGAGTTGTTGTGGTTATGATGGTAGCCCTTTCGAGTTGCACATGACTAGACTCTTGATGCTTGGGGGTGCTAGATTTTGCTATAACACTGTTACCACTCAAACCAACAGGGGACCTAAAGGGGTTCCTAACAGGGCAACTGCTAGACTAAGGGCAACAATGGAGGCTTAGCCCACTGTCACCGTGGCTAAGACTCAATGCTCTTTACGGACTTTCATCGATGGGAGGAGTCCCAGTAGTGTAGGAATCACTTGTAAAGTATATGTCAATGGATAGGTGGAAAGTGACCATGGAAACCCTTTCCCTAGGATGGAGTGAAGAATGAAGCTTGCTTGCTTTTCAAGCAAGGGACTTGGTCCACTAGGGGTAAGGAATGAGGAATGGAAGGTTGACAGAGAAGGAATGAGCTTATAGACGAGGTTCTCAATCCCTATAATCCTTGGGAAACTTGGATTCCCAAATGGTCCTTGACAAATAATCAATATTGAGAAGTGGGACCACACGGGGCCAAGTGGACCTAGCCTAGGCTCGGGGATGGAATACAACAACCAATGTGCTCCTATCCTAGACAAGGTGAAAGGAAAGGACCAAACAAGAATATTCACTTCAAAAGATTGAACTAGCCTTAGGGATGCCTGGGCAAGATTCGATCTTAGAGCTAGGGCTTGAGGTTCCCGGAGATTGCACCGTTAGAATGACCTCAAATTTGAAGGAGAGGGAGGGGACACACTAGCGCAATAGACTATAGGAGATCGACATTTTTCCTTGGGTCAATTCCCGGGAAATTGATGCCCTAGGTGACCTTTGAGGGCTAGACTTGGAAAAAGGGTAAAAAAGGTAAAAAAGGTGAAAAGGATGACCACCCTGCTAGGGATCAATGCCTAATCAACTTGGGGATATGGAGTCAAGGATAATGATGAGTAATAACTTGGATTCTTGATCAAGGTGGCCTAGAAAGTCAACTTCATCCAATGCTGAGGGAAAGAAAAGAAAAGTGACCTTCAAACATTTATACTTTAAAGCAAACGATGCAAGCTTATCAAGATAAATAATCTCTAGGACATTTCTGTCATATAACATTGGCCCATACATTAAATTAGCTAAAATTTGCTTAATTCCACATTTCAATCATGCAACAACTAGCCCTAATTTAGTAGTATGCAGGGACAAGAATAAAAACGTTAAAATTTACTTACAACATTATAGAGTATATCCAACCAACATTTCGTTTGCAAGACAAGAAAAATAGCCCAAATACATACATCAAAATTCATCCATCTCCAAAAATGTCCACCAAGGGAAAAAATGTGAAGTTCTCTATGATTAGAGAGATCCCAAGTCAAGTGATGATATAAATGAATGTATCTAACATCAATATATAGCCTCATAAGGAGTTCGAATTAGCCCATTGGCCTGTATTAGCCCCTAATGGTAAAATAATGTGCAAATAAAACCCCTATTGGTGACAAGCCCACCAAACTAGCTCAAAATCGAAAAAATAAGCCTCACAGGGGGCCAAATAATAATATATACATGTCTTGGGGCCCTCCGAAGGCCTGATAATGTTCTGAAGTGGCATAATGAGGAATAAATTCCTTGAAATATGATGGACAAGGGGGTGGACCCTTGTTCTCCAAGTAGTAGACCTGTGGTGCTCCCAGTGGGTGTGGGGGCACACAAATGACCCCATGGGTTTCCATATGAATCAAAGATGCCTGTAAATCCTCTACAAGGGCCCGAGTGATGGAATGAATGTTGACATGACATTGTACAAGTCTTGGGACAACTGCCAAGAGTGTGGGGCTCCTGTGGGGACTGTTGGGCATAGTGTACCAAGCACATCACCATCATCCCAAAAGTGGATCGCTAGTAGTCCCTGAACATCAATGAGGATCTGTGGAGTGTTGTCTGTTGCTATGGAGGCCCATGGCTCTCTATGCATGTTGAGATTTTGTGTATTTGTGGTAGCATCAGTTGTGCTCTAACTCCCAAATTTTGTGGAGGGACTAGAGTACACTTGATCTATAGGACCCAGAAATGGATTTGGGAAATTTCAAGTTGTGTTCAAGTTATTCAAATAATTAATTATTTTTAATCGATTTCCTAAGTCTGACTTAGGAAAATAAAATAATTAAAGTGAATTAATTAACACGTGCTGAAATTGTCTTAAGTCACATGGATCAAGCAGTCTTTTAATCTCAGCTGTTGATGGATGATTTATTCTCGATCGTTGAAGGGTTAGTTGAAGACACACAATTTTTGTAGAACTGAGGAATAGATCTGGAATTCTAGGGTGGGTTTGTTAAGAATTTCCAGTGGAATTTCCTGTAGTGAGGGGTAGTATTGGCCAAGGGAATGTTCTGATTCCGAGGCCAAGAGACAGCAAGAGGCAAGAGGAGCAGCTCAAGGATAGTGCAGAGAGGCTTCAAAGCCACGTAGAGCAGCGGGGACAGCGCAGAGGCAACACATAGGCCGCTAAGGCCACGCTGGGCTGATGCTAGCCAAGTAGAGGCAACGCAGGGGCAGCGTAGACCCTCCTAGGGTGATGTAGGCCCTCTTAGAGCCATGCGGAGGCTGACCCAGTCCTGCTAGGGCAACGCTGGGGCTTCAAAAGCAGCGCTGAGGGTTTCTAGGGTCAGATTTGGGCCGAGTCCTGTAAATCCTGTTTGAGGGTGTGGATCAGTGAGATATTTGGCACTAGATCTTCAGGTTAGCTGCAGATTTTATAACTTTTATTCTCTATCATGTTTTCTAAGGTTGGAACCCAGATTTGCTGTACTCAGAGCTACTTAATAATAAACCCTCATATCTGCTAAATTGGTTTTCCCGCTTTGGGTTTTTCCGGGGACTTATGTCCAAAAATCCATGTCTCACTTTGTTGTATCTGTGAATTATTTAATAAATGATCTGCATGTGTAGGCTATAGTTGTGTTTATTTTCGGTATTTTCTGAATCTAATTTTTGGGAATAACTAGTATAATCAAGTAGGAGGAAATAAACCAATACACTGCCGTAGAATTTTCACAATGCACACCGTATGTGTGCCAATGTGGCTCTCTGGGGGTTTGTGAAAATTCCTAGATCTAAACATATCTAATAAATCCCATTGCAACCAACCGAATTAATTCTTTTATTATGTAATTTACTTTACACAATTATTTCTGAATCATACATGAAACACTGAAGCAATCACTGAAGCAACTTACACTACAATACTTATGATTCTGAAACAAGGAAACTGAACAGGGAAATTATTCACACATATGACACCTTTATTTTGGACTAAGTCCCCGAAAAAACCCAATGCGGGAAAACCAGTGCAACAGATCTGAGGATTTTATTATTAAGCAGTAGCAATGTCTGAATACATCTCTGAATACCCCTAGGGTATTTCAGTTACAGAGAGAAATATCGGCAGAAGAATTTGTGAGGATTTAACAATTAGACAACTCAAACTTCGTCCGACAACTGGAAGTCGATCTGCTACCCAGATATGTATTGTGTATAACTCACACAACCTTCTCTGGCAATCTCGTACGATCATCCCTGCAGCGCTGCAACAATATGAAAAATCAAAACTGGAGAAGGAAATGATCTCGCCAAAATGTTGAATGCCTCCTCTCTCCTTTGCGTAGTTGCTGACTGGCTCTACGCACTCCCTGCTGGAGTAAGTAGATCCACGGTCGGTTACTGCTGCTCTGCAGTGAGAAATCGAATTCCTTGGCTCAGAATTGTCCAAGGAAGAAATTCCCTCAGTGTCATGCAATCCATTGGCTGCCATCTCTGTCGAAAATTGTTGAATCTGCTCCCTCTTCCTCCCTACTGCGCAGTCCCTGGTAGGCTTATGCACTCCCTTATGAAGTTTTTAAGTTCAACTACTCCTCTACTGCTCAGCAACTGAGAAAAACTGACTTCCTCGGCTAGGAAATCACTAAGGAAAAATTCCCTCAATATGTGCTCTTGACTCCTTTTGACGTTGTTCTGCCCCAACAATAACTTCAAAAAACTGCGTCCCTTTGTCTTCTGCGTGGGGGCTCTGCGCTGCTCCCTCTGCCTCGACAAGATCTCGATCTGGAAGCCCTTTCTCTCTATCGACTCACTCAGAGAGAGACCGCCACGAAAATCTTAGCCCTCCTGGCTAGAACTGTGCAATCCTTCAATGGACTGTTCTGTGCACTGCAACAAAAACGACCTTTACTTCAGAAATGTAATATCCCCAAATTAGCAGTCAGCTAATTGGGATATTAATTTCAATAAAATTTTGCTTTTCCTAAGTTTGACAGGAAATAAAGGGGTGAGGGGACCCATGAATAAAACATTAGATTAAAAGCACTTTCCTAAAAGTCACTCGAGCACATATTTACTTGATAGTGTGGGGTCCAGGAGGGTGAAGTGGCAGCGTGAGGGAAGAGGTAGTGTGGGCCCGTGACAACGCAGTGAGAGAGGGACAACGTGAGCCAAGAGGGACATCACAGTTTGGTGGGGCCCAGATGAGAGAAAGACTCTCAAAGCATAAAAAGGGGAAGAGGCTCCTCATTCTCTCATTCTTTTATGCATCTCTAATTCCTGTCTTTTGACATTGAGCATGATTTTGCTGTTGAGCAAAGTCTTCAAGTGTTGTTCAGCACACCAGGTGTCTTCGAGCGGAGATTCCAACCTCAGCCTCGGGGGACTTCGAGTGCCTGCTCGGGTGAGGAGTTCTATCCATCGTTTTGTAGAAGGGAGCCATAGCATCTTTAGCCAGGATTACACATTTTCTTGGATAGTGCAGTCTCTTAGAGGGATCACGTAGTTTGTGGTAGAGGCAGTTCCGGGGAGTGAGGAGTTATTAGGGATTTCAGCCCGTGGTTAGTGTGGAGGGACCAACCCTTCACTATTCATCATTTTGACACAGGAGGAGGCCACCATTTTCAGAGGATCATTCAGAACCAGTGTATTTCACTGGGATAACGTTATTTCCCAAGGAGGATCAAATTTCGGGGTCAGCCATTCCAGAATTCCTTTCTGGGATTTTCTGGGTTGTTGGAGGAGAGCCCATTCCCAAAGTTTCACATTTTTCTGAGCAGGGGAACAACCCCAAAGAGCTATCCCATTTCAGCAGTAGCAACAGTACGACAACAACATCAACAACATTCAGAGATTACTCAGTCATTGGTTGAGCAGCCATTCAGTGAGCATTTCTGAGAGTATTTCTAGCTTGCCTTGTGCAAGCCAAGGTGCCATTATTCTAATCACCTTTGTACTCATTATCATCCTTCAGTTATATAATAAAATGGCTCTGTGTTTCTCCATATTTGCATTATTTGTGTGATGTCTTTATATTTTCCGTAGATGCTTGTTTATGTTGCTTTGTATTATTGTTTATTTCTATTCAGAATATTACAGTGGTATCAGAGCTTCATTCTTGGCTCAGCCATGGGGATCTTTTTCTATGAACAAAGAGGGTAGGTAGAATCTTACCCACCAAAGGCAGTAGAGGTGGAAAATATGGGAAGTCAAAGAGAAAAGGTGAAGAAACTTTTGGTAACATTTTTAAGGCCCTAAATGATTTAGCCAAAGGACAGAAGGGAATGTTGGAAAGACTCAAACAACAGAATAAGAATGAGAGCATCCATCAGGAATCCCTAGTTGGGGAGACTTCGACGGTTTCACAACAGTGTGACCACCCTTTACCAGCCACTCACCCACCAGTCTTCAGTAGGCCAACTAGGATCATTATGCCTGCATTCTTACCTCTAGTACTGAGTGAGAAAGGTAGGCGGCATGATCATATACCCATGGGAGATTATTTCCGCGAATGGCAGTCCATGGGGGAAAACTTCAGAGCGGATTTGTCCTTAAGAGATTACTGTCATCTCGGGCAGGATGAAGAAGGAAGGAATAGTGGGGGGTCTAGCACGCAGAGTTCAGAGTTGCAGCGTACCATTGGGAGGACACCTTTTCCCACGTATGATGGATCCACTGATTGCACGGCTCGGGATCGGGTGGAAAAGTTGGATACCTCTTTCCAGCTTGATCGAATAACGGAGGGGGAAGCCATCAAAATGGCTACCTCGCACTTGGAGGATGAGGGCACACAGGATTGTAGGGAGCTTGTGTATACACCTAGTGTGACACAGGACTCACCCTTGTTGGAGACCTCCTTGACGGTGTCAGTTGATATCTTAGTGGAGAGAGTAGAGCCATCCATTCAGGTGATGACCAGAGTCGTGTCCGAGTCTTCGGGTGGTAGTAGCACGCGACAGATGGGTGAGGTGCCAGGAGATGTATCCACCTTTGATGAGGCACTAGGAGATAGAGGTATTGGACGATGGTCGCACACAACGGTGTCAGCGGCTTCAAGCCGACCTTCTAGTTTTGAAAGGGAAGGCCACAACAGTACGAGAGGCTATTTTGTTGCAGAACATGGAGTCGGAGGGCATGAGAGTGGTTTGTGCCAAGTCAGCGACCAAGTTGGCCCACATTGGGGAACAAATGGATTCCCTAATGGTACAACTAGAGGGCACATTGGAGCATCATAGTAGCCCCCTTCAGGCATACATAGATGGGGCTAGCAGTACTGTTGGGTCACCTTTGGCCATTGTAGAAAGAGAGACGGAGCTACCTAGTCAGATCTCATGCGTTGACTTGGATAACAGGATGAGACGACCTGAGTTGCACAGGGTGCAACATCTGCACGTCAGGGTTGCTCTAGGTGTAGGAGTTCACACATTCGATCCCTCTCTTGGGGTTGGATGGCGAGAGATTCTAAGTTGGTACCCAGTGGAGTGGGTTATGGAGATTGTGATGCACCGCGGTGTAGATCAGCAGGAGCCGGAAGCCCCGACTGGCATTGGGATCCGGGTGGGACTACCCATCACTTCCCAGGTATGCTAGTTGACTACGACCTGGAAGGTACATTTGACCTAGTAGTTGAGCGTACACATTCACTAGGGGAGTTTCAACCAGTACTAGTGTCCAACCAGTTTAGGTACAGACTTCTTGAGTTTTCTTGGTATGAGGCTTGTACACAGGATCATGGGATTATCAACATACTCTGGTAGGAGTTTGACAGAGAAGGGGGCGTTGGTAGGGCACCAGACAGTGCCTTGTATGGAGCTGGGGATTCTTCGCGTTTGTGTGGGGCACAAAGGACACGGAGGAGCAGAGCAAGATTGGCATCGCTACTAGTACCTAGGGAGATTCACTTCTTGGGTCCCTCACAAAGGAATTGGAAAGGAGATCCATTCATTGGAGAGTATGGCGATGCGGCAGTGGAGGTGATGGTACCGATTGAGCATAGGCCAACACATATGGATACAACCTTAGGCCATCACACCATGGGACATGTAGGAGCATTCGTCATTGGGCAATGGTCTGTAGATGGGCATGGAGATGCATGGGGGTGTGTTGTAGTATGTCAGACTACATTGTGGAGTAGGAGTGATTCCCATTGCACTGAGTACATGCGGGGAGTGACAAGTGCAGTGACGCAAGATGGACACATGACGATACAGGACAATATAGCTATTACCGGGGGTGTCCACTGGTGTACAGGGGCAGGTTGCGGTGTACAGTGGCAGGTCAAGGATTGCAGTGATACTTGGTGGTATGCAGTGACACATGATGCGGAGCAGTGGGCTCTTGGAGCATTGCCTTCAAAGAGACATATGGACAGGGGTAGTAGGTGTACCATGGGATGCAACTCACCTAGGATCGATGAGGATCTTGTTGAGCATGCAGAGATGCCCTGTTTAATGGAGACAGGGCTACGAGCGTGTTATCAACAGATCCGAGGCAGAGAGAATGTCACTAAGAGGATTATTCTTGAGCATTTAGGTAGACTCTTGGTCACACCCTTTGGGACATACCTACCCATCATCCTCCAACGTTGCTTATGGTCGCGGAGTGTTTGGTTGGTACCCCTTGATACTCTCCATTTAGGCAGCAGGGCATGGGAGGCTCACCCTAGACAATTGGATGAGGTACCGCGTGTCATGAGCTGGGAGGAGACTCTCCAGTTGAGACACTTGGTAGGTGCATGAGTTGACAGATCTGGGCTTAGGGATGGCGTGGTTGATTTCCAAGGTAGTAGATGTTCCACCCATGGGCTCACATTTGAGGGAGGGTGGATGAGATATTTCGTCTTCGGGAGGGTACCCAGACTCCGAGCAATATCCAGGTGTATCAGTAGGAGTTGGGATAGCGGGTATCACAATGTGGTCTGGCAAGAGCAAGGCAAGTACACATGCGTGGGATAGACTCCTAATACTTGGGGTCCACCCAGGGGATACATACAGGGGTCAGAGATGAGGGCAAGATGGGTTCTAGCAAGTAGCAGTGCTACGCGGCGACATCCCGTGGGGAGTGGGAGTTGTGAGCAGACGGTGATCCAATCCATCTTGGGATTGACACAGGGGAGAGCACTGAGACCTCCATTGCATGGCGAGGAAGACTTATTATGTTGTTGCTCAAGGTCACGATCGACAGTGGAGGGGTAGATATCAGCATCATGGAGATGCCCGAGTAGGATGAGCTTTTTCTTCAGAGATTTTTCACAAGGCCCCAGGAGAGAGGGATATAGTTTGCGCATGATGGGGGGCATCTCATAGTCAGAGTGGCACAACGACAACATGGTGGCACCTCTACGAGATTAGTAGGGGACCCGAGCATTACAGCTCTATGCAACTCGATAACCTCTAGGGTGAGTTGTATATTGCATGGGGAGATCATGTAGATCTTCCATTGGGCTTTAGCGAGTCATTGATGGAGTGGGGGACTTCATTAGTATGGCAGGATGGTGAGTGGATCAGGTGGAGCTTCATGTTGGATAGGACGGTTTGGGATCCTGGCATTGAGAGATCCCTTCATATCATGGCGATGCAGGGGACAGGGAAGATTCAGTGGCGCATCTGGGACCCAGGCACATTTTGCAGTGACAGTGGGCAACATCAACTAGAGAGGAGGCTTATATGGGCATTGCTTGAGGACAAGCAATTTTTGGTGGGGAGGACTGTAATATCCCCAAATTAGCAGTCAACTAATTGGGATATTAATTTCAATAAAACTTTTGCTTTTCCTAAGTTTGACAGGAAATAAAGGGGTGAGGGGACCCATGAATAAAACATTAGATTAGAAGCACTTTCCTAAAAGTCACTTGAGCACATATTTACTTGACAGTGTGGGGTCCAGGAGGGTGAAGTGACAACGTGAGGGAAGAGGCAGCGTGGGCAGTGTGGGCCCATGGCAACGCAGTGAGAGAGGGACAACGTGGGCCAAGAGGGACATCACAATTTGGTGGGGCCCGGATGAGAGCAAGGCTCTCAAAGCATAAAAAGGGGAAGAGGCTCCTCATTCTCTCATTCTTTTATGCATCTCTAATTCCTGTCTTTTGACATTGAGCACGATTTTGTTGTTGAGCAAAGTCTGCAAGTGCTGTTCAGCACACCGGGTGTCTCCGAGTGGAGATCCCAACCTCACCCCGGGGAACTTCGAGTGCCTGCTCGGGTGAGGAGTTCTATCCATGGTTTTGCAGGAGGGAGCCATAGCATCTTCAACCAGGATTACACATTTTCTTGGATAGTGCAGTCTCTTGGAGGGACCACGCAGTTTGTGGTAGAGGCAGTTTCGGGGAGTGAGGAGTTATCAGCGATTTCAGCCCATGGTTAGTGTGGAGAGACCAACCCTTCACTATTCATCATTTTGACACAGGAGGAGGCCACCATTTTTAGAGGATCATTCAGGGCCAGCGTATTTCACTGGGATAGCGTTATTTCCCGAGGGTCAAATTCGAGGGTCAACCATTTTGGAATTCCTTTTTGGGCTTTTCTAGGTTATTGGAGGAGAGCCCATTCCCAGAGTTTCACATTTATCTGAGCAGGGGAATAGCCCCAAAGAGCTATCCCATTTAGCAGTAGCAGCAGTACGACAACAACAACATTCAGAGATTACACAGTCCTTGGTTGAGCAACCATTCAGTGAGCATTTCTGAGAGTATTTCCAGCTTGCCTTGTGCAAGCCAAGGTGCCATCATTCTGATCACCTTTGTACTCATTATCATCCTTTAGTTATATAATAAAATGGCTCAACATTTCCCCATATTTGCATTATTTGTGTGATGTCTCTATATTTTCCATAGATGCTTGTTTATGTTGCTTTGTATTACTGTTTATTTCTATTCAAAATATTATAAGAAATCAGATGCATCCTTCCTGTTTCACATCAATGCTCTGATACCATGTGAAAATTACTAGATCTAAACAGATCTAATGAATCCTACTACAACCAACCGATCTACTTCTTATATTATGTAATTTACTTTACACAATTATTTCTGAATCATACATGAAATACTGAAGCAATCACTGAAGCAACCTACACTACAATACTCATGATTCTGAAAAAAGGAAATTGAACAGGAAAATCATTCACACATATAACACCTTTATTTTGGACTAAGTCCCTGGAAAAACCCAATGCGGGAAAACTGATGCAACATATCTGAGGGTTTTATTATTAAGCAGTAGAAATGTCTGAATACATCTCTGAATACCCCTAGGGTAATTCAGTTACAAAGAGAAATACTGGCAGAAGAATTTGTGAGGATTTACCTCACTCAATCACTGAATTTCCGGCTGATCCGGATGAAGAAAAACCTGCCTTGGGGAGACTCTGCATAGCCTCTACGCAGTCCTAGCGTTGCAAGTTGCAGCCTCTGCATCACCCCCTTCCAGGCTCAGCGTTCAGCCCTACCCAAGTCGTTTTGCCTCTGTGGACCCTAAGGAACAGCCTCCCGGTGTCACTTTTCGGATTCTGACCTCCACCAACAAAATTTTGAAAACCCTTCCTCTGCCTCTGCGCTGCTTTTGCGTGAGCCTTACGCAGTGATTGCGTAAGCCCTTCTTTCTTCAGCGTTGGCTTGGTTAGATCACTTCTGCGTCTCTCTGACTAATGCTTCTTCGACTGAGAAAATCTCTTCCTCTCATGATGCTATCTTTGCCCCTCACTGCTCAGATCTCTTGCTCGAATTTCTTAGCAAACCACAACCCAGAAATTTCGAACTCTAGATCAATTCGGTGTCTCGGTGTGTTTTCCAAATGCCCATCAAGATCCTTCTTATAATCTCTCGTCGACATATCAACGGCCAATATTAAAACATAATCAAAGGCTAAGATTAACTAGAAGTTGATTCGTGTCGTTATCTAGAAGATTCACACCCGATCTAATTAATACACTTTAATTAATCACATTTCCTAAGTTTAGACTTAGGAATACATTAAAAAATGATTAATTATTTTAATTAAATCCTTTCTGAGTGGAATTTCTCAAAACACTTTTTGGATATTGTGGAATGCACGTGTCTTAGCTTCTCTCCAAAATCTTGAGGCTAGAGCACATCCGATGCTACAAAAAACAACAAGGATCCTATATATGGAGACCAAACCCAAATGGAAACCATCTACAATCCTGCGTAAAATCCAATGTGCCCCTAGGCTTCTAGTACAACCAATCATTAGAATAATCTTGTAAAAGAGCTTACAAATCATGAATAACAAAATGGACACTTCACAATGGCATGCCCTTTTGCAGAGGGCTTTGGCATGTGCGTGTGTCTCCATATTCCAAAGGTGGTTAGCCATGTACCATGTTAAATGGTTTCGACCCTTGAAGGGGATCATAGGTCCTTGGTACATCCTTTGAATGGGGGGTGACAAGTGACAAATAAGTGAAACAGAGTAGGGAATGAGAGGGGCAATCTTGGGCCGCATATCGGGGCATAGGGGTAGCCAGATAAGGGGAAGCCCACACCAAGGTATATAATGTGTAGGAGGGGGAAATCGTGGTACATGAGGTGTGCCGACCTTGATTTTTCCACCCTTCTTTTTATGCCTTTTGCCTTTTATGAATTTTCTTTAATTAACTGCTCGGGGCTCAAGGGTAAGAGCATGAGGTGTCAGATATAACAATGATTACCCCTTTTAAGGTAGGGTGGTTCATTGCCCTCCAGGGGTTGACACAATCATGGGTTCCTATATGTCAAAGGAGGCTCTTCTAGGGCCTATGGAACCAGGGTGATGGCCATGGGTAAGGGGCAGAGCTCATGCATTGGCTTTTGCCCACATGCTAATTATTTTTTGTCCCGACCATATTTTGCATTTTGTGGTACAATTTCTTGTTAAGTGTGGCCAATTATGCTTTTTTCTTTTTCTTTAGCTGCTTCAACCTTCGGGACATCATTCCTGGCCTGACCCTAGGTGGGGGCAAGGGGATAAAGAGGTTGGCCCTATGTGGACCCTGATGGAATAAATGATGAATGGGAGTATGATGAGTGGAAGGGGAGTAAAATATGTAGATAAATGAGAGGGACCACGCACCCAAAGTCGGGGTTTCCCAAGTAGTACCACCCTAGAACCAAATGGTCAATAAAAGAGATCCCAAGGGACTAAGATGCAGGGGTAACATCCAAAAGAGATCAAGGGGACAGTAGCACAGACGAAGCCCACCTTTCATGTGTTATGTACTTTGACCTGATTAGGGAGGTTATCCCTGTGTCAAGTACATAGGCCAGATTAGGAAGAATGGTTCGGTGAACTGACATTCTTCTTGTGTCATTGTATAGTGACCTAATTAGGGCTGTAGTCCTTGTGTCACTTTGACTTGAATTAGTAAGAATGGTTTGATGGACAAACATTTTCTTGTGTCATTGTATAGTGACCTGATTAGGGTTGTAGTCCCTGTGTCACTTTGACCTGTATAGGAAAATGTTCCGGCAAAGGACAAGCATTCTCTCTGTGTCATTGTATAGTGACCTGATTAGGGATGTTGTTCCTGTGTCACTTTGACCTAGATTAGGGAGAATGGACCTAGAAGCTGTAGCCTCCCAGCATCATGCTCTGATCTCTTTCTAGAGAGAGCTTGTTTATCTTTGATACGGCCTATGGTGTTTCACCTAGACTATGTCCATAGTTGTTTGATGGTGAAACATGATTATGTTGATGTTGGTGATTGTGTTATTGATGATGATGCTTATCTTAATCTTGATCTTTCCTTAGTGAATTTTTAAACATGAGATTATCTTGACAGTCATTATGAATACCTCCCTAGCTAAGACAGAGTGTTGAATTTTGTAGGTGTGGTCAGTTTTCATGTTATGTTGATATACTTGTTCATGTAAAGCATGCTCTTCATGCTCATAAGAAAATAAATTTTGTATTTATCAAAAGGACAAAACTTTAAATTTTTGAATATTGGTTTTGGCTCCCAAGTGTTCCAGTTGGCCCTCTCTCTCCTGCAAGTCGGCTCAGCTAGCATTGGCACCCATTCGACCTCATAATTGGCTATAAATAAGAGACTTTCGTCCTCCTCAAAGGGTGCAACTCATCTATGCATAAATCAAGACATTTCTGGGCATACAAATCAATTTAAGGAGCAGATCAAACTTGAAGAAGTCTTTTGGAAGAGCGAATTATTTCTGTGGTCTATCTCTGTTCTAGAAGGATGAAACTCTTGTGACTCGTACCGTGTGCAAGGAATTGGATCCTGTGATGTATGACCTGTGCAAGTGAGCTGAATTCTGTGCCATATAAGTCTGTGGTTCGTTTCTCTGAGAGAGGTCCAAATTCTGTGATATATTACCTGTGCAAGCAGGCCGAATCTGTGGTTCTTATCTATGACGGAGATCTGAACTCCCGTGGTTGATATTTGTGACAGAGATCCGAACTTCTGTGGTTGATATTTGTGTCAGTGGTCCGAACTTCTGTGGTCTGCACTTGTGACAGAGGGCCGGAATTTCTGAGTTACATCTCTGTGGAGAAGAGAGTTAAGTCTTCTATGTAATCTCTGTGCGTACAATCTGTTTGAGGAGGGCTGACTTGGACACTTGGTGAAGCTGGTTAGTTTGTCCATAACTTTTACTTTGATATCTCTTGTTGAATTGGTTCTCTAAGGAAAGAAGTTGCTGGGTTTTACCCCAAGTGGATTTTCCTAGGGTAATCATTGTGTTGGTATTGTGCACTGTGATCTCTGCCTTTTTACTCTTGTATGATTGATCTTCTGAAGTACAGTTGCTTGATGAAAAAGTTGTAATTGTTAAAAGAACTTTATATATAATCACAAGTAATTATCAATGCTCAGAAGTGAATACATTGCCCTAGGATTTTTAACATTGTAAAGTAAAAAGGATACTTCTAGCTTTATTCTAGAAAATTAGTATTGCATTATCCATCGTGGTTCATGTTATCTGCTGCAAGGCTAGACTTGAGCAAATGACTAATTTTCATATTGTAATGTCATTACCTGGTTAGTTTGAAAGTAGTTATTTTTTCAGAAGACATCATATTTATCAATTTCTTACATCTATTGTTGGTTCCTGTTGTTTGTAGAATGGTGGACCACATTATGATTTTGTGGGAGCAGGCATCTCAACAGTCAAATTTGAAGGCTTTCGAAATGGAACCATAGACTTATCATCAAATGCTTGGACATATGAGGTACTATTTTGCATTACCAATGCAGTGTGGCTTTCAAGCTGTGGTTATGTAACAAGTTGGTTTTGTATTAAACATAGGTGTAAAGCGTGTGCAAGTCTGTTATTGGCAAAAATATCTCATTTATAAATTCCTTTTTTTAGTAAACATCTCATTTTGATTGCATGCTTTAAAAAGTTACAACTTCAATTTTATTCCAAGCTTTTCCTGAGCCTTTGATTTCATTTTTCAACTTCACGTGGTGGTCCTTGTCTCTTATTTTAATCTTCTTGGTTTTCTATACCAATTTCTCTGTTTTCCTTTTCAGTTATTGAAATTTCATGGTTATGCAGGTCTTTGATGGCTGGTAATTGTTTTTTCTATTATCTTTCTGGCACCTGTATAAAAAAAGCCATTGCTAGTATCTCTTAGCTGTTTCTGATTTCATTATTATTATAGGATATTGTTGATTAACAATTGCCAATGGGTTGCGTATTTGAATTTTTTCTGCTCTTTTAATTTTACTTTATTCACTGTTTCCCTGTAATAGATCTTCCTCATAGTTTTATTAAGTTTCGTCCATGCATATATTTCCAAATGTTAGTACTCAAAGTATTATCTGCAAGTCAAAAGTATTTCCTAATCTTGTCTTTCGTTCTAAATATTACATATTACTGGCTTTATTTCGATTAATTTTAAATCCAGACCTTGATTTTATCTAATACATACATTCCTACATAGATAGTTTTCTTTTCCCAAAGTAAGCTTAGTTATGTATGGAACTGACCTAGATCAGCTCCAGTTTATTCTAGTCACTTGATGGGTAAAAAATTCTAATAAATATCAGTGGCTTATGTCGACAAATCCAATTGAATTAGCTGACTGGTGGCTTTATTATTGGATTAAGTGATGCATATTTGCTAGACTAAATTACCCATACTTGATTGTGGGATTCCATTTTAGATTCTCTCAAATATTGATGATCCCATGATGTTTTTCATTTTATTCTTGGATTGCTAATTACAGTTTTCTAGTGGGGTAGAGCCTGGAGGCCTTGACTTTCCCTTCTATTCTAATCTCATTTTTTGTGTCTTTCTGCAACTTGGGCAATGTACATTACATATTCATTCTCAATCAATGACCCCTTTTAATTATTTAAGGCATTCTTCCTGAGAGTTTTCCTATGCTTTTTTCCATACAATATGAAATGTTTATACTCACAGGATGATCGGCAAACGAAGGATATATTTTCAGTCTTTCCTTCTATTGCAAATATTACTGCCTTTATTTACACCCGTTCTGCAGTGCAAGTCTTAAGATTTTTTTTTTGTCTTTCAGGGGTTTCATAATTTTTTTTCCATGGTATAAAGTTTAAATACATAGTTTAACCTGTAAGATTTAAGTACAAAATGAACTCAACATTCTAGGTTTAATATTCCAAGTCTGTAGTACTTGATATGAATACACGAAACATTTGCCAACTTTGTGAAGGCTCACAACATAAAGTGAAACTCGATTTACATATTTAGCAATGCTTTCAGAGTTCAGACATTGTAAGATTACTCTGGGGGAGTTCTTTCCTTGCTCAATCATGCATATTATTTTGCAGTGTGCCTCAGAGCTGCTATTGCTTCTGGAAGATTTTGAACCAAATTATTTTCTGTAGTTTTTAAAGGTCACACTAATAGTTTTCCATAAACAGTCTATTATATTTCACATTGATTATAACCAAGTGACCTTTCACAATGCTTTTGCCTGTTTCTGCAGATTGGGCTGAAAGGTGAAAACCTGACTCTTTACCTAGAGAGTGGAACTGCAAATGCACAATGGGAAAAAGCTGCTAGTCCTCCAAAGAATCAATCTTTGATTTGGTACAAGGTATTATTCACTATCCTCTACTGTCACAAAAGAATGATGGCATTAAGGAGAGATGCATTTTGTTTAACAAGAAATTAGAACAAGGTCATTATAGTGAGAAGGAGAAGAAATTATTTTCATGTCAATAAATAGCCAATAACAGTTACAAGTGAAATTGTGAAATCTGTTGTAACTGTTCTGGCCAGAAATCAACAACTCTATTTTAAATACCAGCAAAGTAGAGACGACAAATCTGAGAGCAATAACCATAAAAAAATTGATAAAATTCTGATCTTGCAATGGCAATGTGTTACGTACCTTTGTAACAAATAACTTTTTAGTAATTGATGCGGTGCTGTTTTGTTATAGCACATGAGATAATGTAAATAGACCTTACATTGAATAGCCATGTAATAACACTTACATATTTATACAAGTATATTACAGGTCCTCCCTTGTTAAAAAGATTTGACCTTGGAATTAGTAAAGATGGGTGTTTATGTTGAAGTGTCTTGTTCTTCCAAGATGCATACTCATCTGGTAAAGGTCTTTGATGATATAGTCTTACTATTCTCCTGGGTTGAGGAAATAAGATAACATGACCTTCATAGGAAATAAAATATCCTTGGTTGGATATTTTTGGCAGTGTTTGCTGATTCGATTCTCAAATCGACAAATTAAGCTTCTTTAATTACCACTCAGGGCAGTATTGAAAGACTTATTGAGACAGGCGAGTTAGCTAATCAATGCATCTGCTCTTGTGATTAGGATGAGGATAATACATCCTTGTAACTTCATGATCTTGATTCTAGGATACTCCCATTTCCTTTTAATTTGCATATTCAAACCTTCATCATATACCTGTTTTGTCACTTAGCAAGGTTTCATCAGTAGTGACATTTTGATATTTAGTTTCGATCTATTATATAAATGTGTTTCTATTCATGAGTCAAGGTCCTTGACATTTTCCTCACGATGAGACATAGGATGATAGGAAAATTCAATTAAATACAATGCAATAATCTAATAATGAGTTGGGTTTCATTTGCCAAGCAATTAACAAGACCTTATTTCCCGACCTTGCAAGATTAAACAACTGTGTTATATGCTAGACTTATGGGTGAAATACCGGGTATGAACCACATATATGGGACTTCGTAAGTGCAAGATTCTTTCCTGAATGCAAATGCATGCCTCGCTTGGACATTATCGGTTTTCGGAATTATGACACTTTGACATGTGCAATTCTTTGGTCGCTAGAAATTGCAATGTTACAATACTTGATAACTTATTGGATTGTAATAATAAATCAAGTAGGATTATCAAAACAGTTTTAAGTTCAAAATAGCCTATGACTACAATCACCCTAATTACAACAGCCTATCACTAAAATTTCAATCTTTTAATATTTAATCCAGTCAGCAGATCCCCCATGGCTGCCCGGTGATACTTCAATACATTAGTGAAAGACATCTATGCAGAATAATAATAATCACCCATGACTATTGCTGCTGAGAGGGAGACTCAGGTAGGTTGTTAATTATAGGATAGGCACTTAGAGACCTAAAAAAAACAGATGCTTACTACCCCATGGATTGCTTTCTCTGGATAACTGCTTTACAACCAACCAACCCACCCACACTACTTTCAACCAAAAATTATATGCTTGTTGGTTTTTTGTGAGACACTTGGCTACGCTTCAAGCCCTATGCACAAGTGCATAAGAACTTGTTAACTCAAATGCGTGTGGGCATAAGAACTTGTTACTCTAAAAAACAAAATCCAGGGTAATGCTCCTCTCTGCATACGGTATAGAAACTTAGAAATAAGACATTACACATATCAAATTACAGCTGCATTGAATATGCCAGAATAATTGGAGATGCGGCAACCTTGGCAATCATTGGAGCTCAAGAATGCAGCAATCTTGGAGCACTGATAATATCTCTTCTTAGAGTGAGAAATACAAAGACTAATACTCCATTACAAAGGTTTGTGTAATTATATCTAACTGCTACTGCCTTGGAAATTATGGATGAGGTATTTAAGTGTAACTGAAGGGCCGAAGAAAGTGACATTGGTTGTTTCCCCTTTCCTTTGCATACTGGTGAAAGAAGTGTTTCAGATGCACCTTCCAGTTCCTCTGCTCCGCCTGCTAAAGAACACACACTCACGTAACTATGAACAGGTGGGTGACAAGAAGGGGACCCTGAGATCTGGAAAGAACGATGATAAGACCAAAACATCCATCTTGAAAACAAGAACAAAAATATCTGGGAGAGAATTATCTAATCATTTTCAAAAAAAAAAAATCACTGGTCCTTTCTTTGTCCCTATGTTGCATGGGGACCCCCCTCACAAAAAAAGAACCCCCACATACTCTGCATCCCCACATTCTGGGTACTTTTAAACCCTTAGGAAACGTCCCCAAACTGCTGGGCACTTCATTTGGGACTTGTTGGCTGTCCCCAAGATGTTCTGGACAGATTTCAGAGACGTTCCAGAGATTTCAAGGATTTTCTGGGCTGATTTCAAGGATTTTTTCAATTTTGTGCAGATTTCAGGGATAATCCACGCATATAGCTTCAATTTTGACAATCATGGACATTGATGATTGAACAATATGACCATTTTTTCCATCCATTATTTTTGTAATGCACTGAATCTAATTTTTTTTGTACAAGTTGCAGCTCAGAAAATGGTTTTTATATGATGGGTTTCAATTTGGACTTCTAGTGATTTAGATATTCTACTTTCAACAGCAAAATTACAAGAAGCAACCTCCATGTCAAGAAAACTTAAAATGCAACATTTTAAAAGGCTAATACTTGTGGTTATTGCTCTTGTTTTTTCTATTTTTCCAGATCATATCAGCTTTTACATATTATACGTGAGTTTTGAGGAGTCATTCAAGTTCTCAATGCTTCCACCAACCCAACCTCAAGCATTGTGAAAACAATCAGATAGTAGTGGCTTGGATTGAGTACTAAATGTTTAAATAAATTCAATCCCCTTCTTAATCTGAAATAAGAATTTAATCTCTTTACAAAACCAAAGTATTTTATAGTGGGTTTTAACACATCTGTAAAAGTTTGCTTATTGAGAAGGGAATGTCGTTTATGTTTAACATAGTCATCATTAACGAGAAATATGAGGACAAAAATACTGCTATAAAGATAGTTCTCTGTCTGATACATCCTTCATGGACCTTATTACAAATTGAAAGTAGTTACAATTAAGTTTCCTAAAGCTAAAGCTCATGTCTGGTGGCCAATAATGGAATGTCAATGCTTTTTTTAATTGCTCGAAATTTTTCATAATTTGCAAGTGAAAGGGTTGTGCATAATACTATAAGGCATAGCTTGTTATCCTTACAAGCTTGAAACAACTACAAATTCATAATAGTGAATTATGAATATATATATATATATATATATCTCTGTCCCCAACCCGCCATCCCTTAAAAAATTTGGGGGTACGCTCTAGCCGTTCTGGGGACTTGTACTCCCGTCCCCGTTGTTCCCCGTACCCAAAACCGGTGCAACATAGCTTTGTCCCTTTATGTAATACATCCATCCAGATTCCCTTCGGCATTCTCTTCCCTAGTTATGGGAGTATACATAATCACAACTGTGTATATGATACAGTTTCTATATGTCGCTTATATAATTCGCGATGTTTCACCTTAAGCTTAATTAAATTAATATACTTCATAATTGCTGCGACTTTGTGAGGTCACAATTGTTAATGGTGGCAACACCTCTTCTTTCTGGGCATGAATCTTACCCTGGTACTGTCCCTAGAGCACTGGAGTACTGCAATTGAAGCCACACAGATGGGTTTGCCTATCCAGCATATAGAAGCACCTGGCCAGCCCACTGTGGAATACAGTGTACCAATAGATCCTCATGTTCTGATTGGTCAGGTGGGTTAGGTTCTTCCGAGGACACAGGTCAATTTGGAGACCCCTCAATAGCTTTGGCATATGGTGTAACCATGGAACCACAATCCATACCTGGACTCCGACTAGTCAGAATCATGCCTTGCAAGTGCTGCTTTCTGTTTTGCTGTTTAGCCCAAACCCAGAGAGATGCATAAAACTGCCTGTACATTTTGCTGACTCAACAAAATGACATCACACCTGTACTGATTTTTCAAACGGTAATGTTTTTTATGGAGGGAAGTGATTTTTTACTGTTGTAGTAATTCCTCTCGTCAGACTTCTGATTCTTGTCTGCCTGCTGCCTTTATTATCTTTGTTGTTCGTGCATTTCTTCTCTTATATTTCAGCTTAGTTGCAGAGTATGAGTGTTTGACAAGCTTGGATTGTGCAATTCATAGGGCACAGGAGACTGCATTCACACTTGTGTCTTATCTATTTATTTTGTTATTTTGCTGATTGAAAGAATTCAGTCTGGACTCTCTTTCAACTTTATGTCACTGTCAAGGTAGGTTCTCCATTAATTGTTTTAATATGCTTTTTTGATGGGTTTCCTCATAACAGACTTAAACACTGATTGTTCTCTAATAGACTATAGTTATCCCAATGCTGTTTTCTTCTCGGTTCTTTCCATTTTAAGCACTTATCAGCTACCATCCAGGAAAATTTTGGTGTCCTGGAGGCTAAGTCACCACGTTCGTGTTCGTGTTCCAGTTCGACGACCTTGAAATTCGAATAAAGTTCGGCACCTAAAATTTTATGATCAATTTTAAGCAGGCTGAAAAATAAATGTGACATTCATCTTTACGATTCTATTGTAATTTGTATGTACTTTGGGCATATCTCAAAGCATCTAAAAATTTATGACATGTAAAAAAATTTGCATGTCAATTTTCAAAGTCCATAATGCACTGGCACATTGCAAACACATAGGATTACTGCTCAAACATTTAAATCATTTCCACACATAAATCATGAAAGTTAGTGTCAAATTCCAATAAAGAACCAACTGCCATACATAGTAAATAAGGTGAGAAATTCATCATAGACATTGACACCCATATCAAATTCAACAAAACCATGGGCCATATCAGATTTCATATATTGAAAAACAATCTGATAAAAAAGTATTCAAAATATATAAACTTAAAAGTTTAAAGTAGCTTGGTAGTTTTAGAAAATTGTTCATGCAAAAAGTAAACTAGAAGTCCAAAACGGGAACACAAGTTTTATTCTTGATGTTCCCGTGGCCCACTTGTTACATCAAAAAGTTCTATATCATCAAGAGCAGTAGGGGCTGTGAATCTGCTAGATGCTTTAGCATCATAATCATCACTCAATTCCCTATCAATGTCACTATCAATGTAAAAATCAGCATCATCCGTTGATGCATTAGGAATAGAATTGATCCACAGAGTAGAGGAATTGGATGACTCTTTAGCCACTTTTTTCAAAGCCATCTGCAAGTTACTACGAACATAAACAAGATCCTCTAATCTTCCAGATAACAATCTATTTCTTTTCTTGGAATGAATGTGGTCAAAGGAACTCCAATTCCTTTCACACATTGATGCACTTGATCCCTGGATTAAGATACGAATTGCAAAATTTTGCAATTCTAGTGCCCCTGATCCATAAAATTCCCACCACACTGCTGGATCACTTATGCTCTTGTCATACTTTTTCCAAATAACCCTTCTTCTAACTTGTATGCCCTCAAGTGACATATGACCAAACCTGCAATTGTTGGATCTTGATTTAGCTTCTCAAAAGCCTGGATAAGTCCATTCATGACTTCTTCATCCCTATGTCTTGGTAACCCAAACAATCTAGGGTCCAAATAGCACGTTGCTGCATGTAATGGACTATGCATCATCTTCCATCTTTGATCAATTACCTCCCATATCTCCTGGTAAACAACGTCCACATTATTAAAAGCACTTGCAATGGTCTCTTAGCAACGATCAATGCTTTCATAAACAAAACCCATACAAGGTTTGTCACCATCAACCATGCGGAGCACATTAACAATTGGGCCACATATTTTTAAAACCTTGTTTGCATTTTCCCAAAAGCCATTATTGAGCACTATTTGTTCAAAATTTTTCCCCTTAGTTCCTTTTGAAAGGGGAGATATCTCCCACTAAGTATTTGCAAAAACAACTCTTTAGGCTTGCTTTTTCCTCAACAACTCTTTTCAAAGTAATATAAAAAGTGGCAAACCTTGTATCACAAGGCCTCAACAACAGTTTAGATGCATTCTTCCTATATATGATCAAAGTGAGATGATGATTGATGATGAAGTTTGCAATTGTTTTGGCTTTTCGAATTGTCTCATTAACCCAAGAAAATTTGGCTAAATCATGCAACATTAAATCCAAGCAGTGAGCTGCACAAGGGGTCCAATAAATTTGATTATAATTTTCCATAATCATCTTCCCTGCACCAATGCAATTTGATGCATTATCTGTAATAACATGGACCACATTTTTCTCCCCAATCTCTTGAATTGCTTTATCCAAAATTCCAAAAATAAATTATGATGTCTTCACTCGATCCATTTCATTAACCACCTTCAAGAAAAGTACCCCTTGAGGACTATAAACAAGCACATTGATCAATGGGCAATGACACAAATCTGACCAACCATCACTCAAAATTGTGCATCATGTATGCTTCAAAGATTCTTTAATTTGAACCAACTTTTCTGTCACTCTGTCTTTTGTTCTCTTTAGCAAAGTGGTCCCTAAAACTTCAAATCTGGGAGGAACATAGCCCTTCCCAAAATCAATGGCCTTTTTAATTGCATTTTTAAAATATGGACTCTTGGCCACATTAAAGGGAATTTCACATGCATAAAAGAATTCTGCAACAACATCATCAACTTCTTGTCTCTCCACAGGTTTCTAGAATTGATTTAATGTTTTGGTTTCACCTTTTTTTGCTGGAGTAAAACTTGATCCACCAATGGTTGAGATTGAATTATAATGGTGTTTGAGGAAGTCATGGCAGTTTCCCTCTCAATTCACTGCCTCTTATTCTCCCTTTTCTCCTTTTCCATCCTTGAAGTGAAATAGTCTTTCTCCACTATGGTTTTTTGTTCCTCTGAGGTCTTAGTGCAACCTTCAACACCACCTCCACTTCCATTGCTAACACTGAGAAGGTGATCCACTGCTCTAGTTAAAGAGCTAGTGAATTGATGTCTACACAACTAACACAAAAGATTTTTCCCTTCCTTTTTGACAAAATTCCTTGCTACAACAGTGGATTTTGGAGGTGCCATTGAAATTTGAATGTTCTGTTTGTTAAAGTGAAGCTTGAAATTTCTGCAGTTTAATTATTTTAAATTTACATTTGAATTAGTTTTAATTTTTTTGCAAAATGAATTCTTTTGTACACTGTAATTTAGTTTTATTTTATATATTGTGTTTAGAGTTTGGACTGTACGTTCAAGTTCGCATTTTAATTCGGGTTTGAATTCGACGAACATGTTTGATGAAGTTCAAGTTCGAGTTCGCCATTAAGTTCGACAAACAAAATTGATAATGTTCGAAATTGTTTGAAGTTCGACGAATTTCGAATCCCAAGTATAAAATTCTCCAAACCCGGTGACAATTTAGCCTAGAGGGATGAAGGAATAGGTTGACTTCCTCCTACACAATGGAAACAGTTGTAAAGAATGAGTCTCTGATACCAATTTTAATAACCTGGCATAATAAATGTACTTTTTTTCATGAAATGCAAATTCCAGGGAAACCCAAAGGCACTTCCTCTCATTCAGAAGATAATACCTAGGCTAAACCAGATTCAGTAGGGCTTAAGGCCTATACAACAACATGGTCATCAAGGGCTAATATGTTACTTGTCGGAATTGATCTTGGGTGGGGAGGATAATAATCCTTTATCACCCAGGCTAGACCCAATTGACATCATAATAACTGTATCTACACAAATTGTACAAGATATATTTATAATAAATGTATAATAGTTGATAATGTTATGTTTTATAATAACATGTCACATTATATGTTATGTCTTTTGTATATAGCTGACATGTAATTATATTTAACCAGCCTAGATTCATCTTAACTCCAGATCTACCAAGTGTCGAGAGGGATCAAAGCTCCATTCACTCTAAAAGAGGTTTGTACCTTAAAAGATTTGATCCCTCTCGTGTTAGTTTTTGTAGCATCGGATGTGTTTTAGGGACGAGATTAGAGTACATGTATTCTCCAAAACCCAGAAATCGTTTCTGGAAATTCCACATAGAGACTACCTAATTAGATTAACTAGTCAATTTTTAAATATTTCCTAAGTATAAATTTAGGGAATATGATTAATTAATCAAAATTAATTAAGTCATGGTGTGAATGTTCTAGAAAATCACATGGATCGATTTCTAGTTAATCCTAGCCATCGATTAAGAGTTAATCTTGGTTGTTGAAGTCTCAATGAAGGATTATAAGTAGTTGATGGGGCTTGGAGAAGACACACCAAATCAGTTGAGCATTCGATTTTGTTGAGAAATCAATTTCTAGAGTAGCAGTTGTGTGTTGCTGGAAGTGATTCAGTGAGATAAAGCAGTGACAGAGGGGCAGAGATAGTGAAGTCGGAGAAAGATTTCCAGATCCGGCGAGTACATTTGCAAAGAGGCAAAGAGTGCCACAGTGAGGCAACGCAGAGCCCTTTAGAGGAAAATTCCGTTTTGCTGGGGAGAAGGCGAGATTCAGTGCGAGACGCTGGACAGAGGTTCCATAGGTTGAGAGAATCAATTTCCCAGACAACAACTGACAAGACAGTGAGAGGTGGCGTTCCGAGCTGGAGGGACACAGTGACTGCGTAGAGTGACGAAGACACTGCGCAAATGCAGTTGGGGACGACTCAATTTCGAATTGAGGTTAGTGTTGGATTCATATGCGGAGTGAGGAATTTTCTCACTAGTTATTTTTGCTAGTTTTTCTTTGTTTGGATTGCCAGTTTGGGCATCCATAGAGTGTACTAAGATTTCACTACTACATAATAATAAAACCCTCAGCCGCTACACCGGTTTTCCAGAGTCAGGTTTTTCGGGGGACATTGGTCCAAAAATAACGGTGTAATTTTGTGTGTGTGTGCATATATTTTCTTCCAGCATTTTATTTCTTCCGTAATTTATTTGTGAAGGTTGCAATGTATTTAATTCGATATTTGCCTTAGGAAACAATAGATAAATTGTTGAGTAAATTAACAATTAGAAGAATTAACATCAGTGGTTGCAATAGGATTTGGGTAACCGAATTTTCACATGGTATCAGAGCGCAGATGATTAGCTAGAGAGCTCAGTAGCAGAAGAAGAGAGCAATTTCACTACTTTGCGTGAGAAGCTGTTTGAAACCCCATAGTGCAGCACAGTCACCTTGGCCAAGAGGTCAATTTCTTGAGGAAAAAATCGATTTCTCTAAGAGAGTGACAGAGAAATTGGATTTCTCTAGATCGAGGGATTCCAGAAGCAGAGGGAGCAACCAATATTTTTTCTTGCAGACCAGATCTCCATTTGGATGCAATAGTTTTGCAATAGTTTTCCAAAGCAGAACTAGTGTTGGGAAGAAGAAGAGCACACATCGAGGGAAAATTTTCCTCATGGAACTTCTAGTCTTAGAAGTTCGATTTCCCTTGCAAATCAGCAGTGGTTTTGGGCTGAGTTTCTCACTCCAACAGGGAGTGTGTATCGTTGAGCAACATCTAAGTAGAAGGGAGGAGGAGATTTTCGGCATATTTCGTTGAGATGGCTACAATCGGGCTTCGGGATCAGGACAAGTTGGATGGATCCTCCAACTATGTGATCTGGAAGGCAAGGATTTCCTTCCTTCTAGATAAATATGATCTAAAAGCATATATCAATAACGTGGTAACTATCCCCACGGATGCAGATAAGCTTAAGCAGTACAAGAAGGAGATGGCGAAGGCAAAGAGATTGATCCTCGATGGAGTTCAGGATCATGTAGTTTCACACATAGCGGCCCTAGGAACGACCAAAGAGATGTGGGACTCTCTTTCCATGCTATACCAGGAATCTTCTGAGTAGCAGAAGATGTACTTAGAAGAAAAGCTTAGGCATACCCGTATGCAGAAGGGGGAGCTCATAGATCCTTTCCTTACCAGGATTCAACAGATCTGAGATGAGCTGGGAGCTGTAGGGCTAGCACGTCAACCCACAGAGCTAGTGCGAGTAGCACTCAACTTTGTCTCTGAGGAGTGGCAGGGGTTTTTCCAAAGTATTTTGGGTAGAGAAACCTTGCCAGGATGGGACAGGATGTGGGAAGACTTGTAGCAGAAGGAGTTGAGGCGAGATCTGATGAAGAGCACCATTAGTGGCAGCAACAACAGCAGTGGATCAAAGGAGGTAAAGGAAGAGGAGAATGTGGCCCTCGCATCGAAGGGTCCCAGTCAAGGACAGGGGGAGCATAGGAAGAAGAAGGACTTGTCAAAGGTCAAGTGTTTTAGGTGTGGCGAGCTAGGCCACTACAGTGCTCAGTGTCATCTCAAGAAGAAGGACAGGGTCCCAGTCAAGGACGAGGGGAGCGTAGGAAGAAGAAGGACATGTCGAAGGTCAAGTGTTTCAGGTTTGGCAAGCTAGGCCACTACAGTTCTCAGTGTCCTCTCAAGAAGAAGGACAAAGAGAAGCAAGACCAATAGGCAGCTTCAGCTGAGATCGATAGGTTGTCCTCCAGGCTGGAGGAAGATTTTGCCATGATTGCAGACATCCCTCCAGGAGTGAGGTGGGGTGACTTGGTTTTGTAGCCCCAAAGAGCTACAAACCTCTTGAATCAGTACATTGATATGGGAGTCCACAATTTTCAGTAGCAGGATGGACCAGTGGTAGTTGATGCAGTTAGATGCCAGAGTGACAGATGTAGTGGCTAGTAGCGGTCAAATACTGGGCAATGCAGTGCAAAGTTAGCAACAATGCAATTGGCACAATGTAGAGTCATAAACAGTGCAAAGGCTTTAGTAACAGCGCATAGACTAGTAGCAGTCAAGACTCGGGTGACAGATGCATCACACTGAACACAGATGGTTCAGTATTTTGGATAGTTCTCAGTTGCAACAACAACAAATGAGAGGGAGTTGTAGATGTTGCAGTAGCAACAGCAACAACGAAGTTGCAGTGCAGATGCAATGTTGGCAGTAGTTCAACAGAGTCAACAACACATATCAAAGTTGCGCAGTGGTTGGTGGGCAGCAATAGCCAGACATCAGTAGCGTGACAGGAGATGGTGCAGAGATAATGTATTATGGCAGCAGTTGCAATACTAGAACACATTCCTTGCTAAAAGGGAGTGTTAGTTTTTGTAGCATCGAATGTGTTCTAGCCACGAGATTTGGTAGAGAGGCTAGAATACATGTATTCTCCAAAACCCAGAAATCGTTTATGGAAATTCCACCTAGAGATGACTTAATTAGATTAATTAGTCATTTTTTAAATATTTCCTAAGTATAAACTTAGGGAATATGATTAATTAATCAAAATTAATTGAGTCATAGTGTGAATGTTCTAGAAAGTCACATGGATCGATTTCTAGTTAATCCTAGCCATTGATTAAGAGTTAATCGTTGCCTTTGAAGTCTCAATGAAGGATTATAAGAAGAAGTCGACGGGGCTTGGAGAAGACGCACCAAATCAGTTGAGCAGTTGATTTTGCTGAGAAATTGATTTCTAGAGTAGGAGCTTTGTGTTGCCGAAAGAGATTCAGTGAGATCGAAGCAATTTGAGAGGGGCAGAGATAGTGAAGTCAGAGGAAGATTTCCAGATCCGGCGAGTACATTTGCAAAAAGGCAGAGAGTGCCACAATGAGGCAGTGTAGTGCCCTCTAGAGGTAAATTTCGTTTTGCTAGGAAGAAGGCGAGATTTAGTGCCAAAAGTTGGACAGAGGTTTCAGAGGTCGGGAGAATCAGTTTCCCAGGAAACAACAGTGAAGATAGTGGGAGGTGACGTTGTTCCGAGCTGGGGGGACGCAGTGACTGCGTAGAGTGAAGCAGAGACTGCACAAAGGTAGTTGGGGACGACTCAATTTCGAGCTGAGGTCAGTGTCAGATTCGTTTGTGGAGTGAGGAATTTCTCGCTAGTTATTTTTGCTAGTTTTTCTCTGTTTGGATTGCCAGTTTGGGCATCCATAGTTTGTACTCAGATTTCACTACTGCATAATAATAAAACCCTTAGCTACTGCACTAGTTTTCCCGAGTTGAGTTTTTCCAGGGACATTGGTCCAAAAATAACAATGTAATTTTGTGCGTGTGCATATATTTTCTTCCAACGTTATATTTCTTCCACAGTTTATTTGTGAAGGTTGCAGTGTATTTAAATTGATATTTTCCGTAGGAAACATCAGATAAATTGTTGAGTAAAATAACAATTAGAAGAATTAATATCAATTGCTGCAATAAGATTCGGGTGACCGAATTTTCACGTCTTGGTGCTTGGTAGATCCAAAGTTAAGATAGATCTAGGCTGGTAATATATATATATATATATATATATATATATATATATATATATATATATCTTCTTACATAAGGATACCATTAGCAAAACCATTGGTTGTCAAAATCTGGAGCCCAAAAACTGCCAACGGTAAATTGGCTTATTTTACCTCAATTTTATTTTAGTTATTATTATTATTATTATTTTTATTTTGATTTTATTTTAGCTATTATTATTTTTTATTTTAATTTAATTTTTGTTTTTATATAGTTTGACTGTGTCAAAATGTTTACATAATAGAACAGGACAGGACATGGCATTACAACTCTTCTACATTGGGTTGGAGAGCACCTCTCGGTGCAAAAAATATCTTATTTATTATTGATGTTATTTAATATTTATACATTTAGTATTATCTTATTAGGTATATTACACTGTAAATCAATGACACTAGAAAATCCTGAACAATTGTCTAAACTGAATAATGTAGCTCTAATTGCAATGAAACACTCCTTAGCTGCTCCATAACTTAAGGTAACAAGAACATAAATCTGATGTCCTTTAGCCAGAAATCAGATGGGCATGGAATCTCATACATTGGTGAATAAAGAGATAAGCGTTGAAAATTGAATTGTAGATACTTAAATGTTCTAGCCTTATTCATGCACAAACGAGAAAAAGACAAGGATGGCTAGCATGAATGTATGCCTACTCAAAAAGTAAGAGGAAGGTGATGACTAAGGCATGTGTTGTCTGCACAACTCGTGGATCCCCACCATTAGCGACAGTTGCATATCCAGCTAAAACCTCCCAGTGGAAATCATCTTGCAAAGGTCACTGCCAAATATTTCTAATCCATCCAACACAAGTAGATTACTTGCATAGGAATTAACTGCATTACCATATAGTCATGGATACCTGATAACAATCCTCAATGCCTTAGAGCCCATCACAGAACAAGAGTAAGAAAGTTGGGATTATTCACAAAAGACACATCTTAATGTTTGAAAACACTCTAGAAGTTCATTGTAGATCTAATTGCTTTGCCCCATCTTAAGCTCTAAGACAAGCTATCCTAGGGTGAGGTAAGGATCACTGGAGATCTATCGGGGAAAGTTTGAACTCTGAGTTAGTGCTCTTGCTCTCACTTTTATCCAAAAGAATGTCCTTTAAACAATTTTGGTGGGGTAGGATATTTTTAGGAATTTATAGTGAAGTCGATATCCTGAATAGGAAAATAAATTATAGTTTTAGATGCTGTTGAAGCAGGATCAAGAAAGTTCAAAAGTAGGATTTATTATATCAAGGCATAGGAAAGTTGTTAGACAAGGAGAGCACCTTCAAGACTTCGAAATTGAAGATCGATATTGAAAATGACAATTTGTAGCGTAGGGCGTTGTGAACCCTGACATTGCAGGCGATGTGTAAGATCTTGTATCAAGTCCATGAGAGTTCTATTTCAAGTTATATTGACACACATAAATGATAAAACATATATACACAAAGAAAAATGTTTTACAGAAGCTCTACCTTATATTAGAGGTTGTATATATTTCTCAAACAATCGATGAAGGTAATGCAAATTGTGCTCTGCATTATATAGACACGACTTCAACCTTGGTTATGCATAATATGCATTAGAGTAGGAATTTTGTCAGAGGAAAACGACAGAAATGTATTTTTCATTGGGAAATTCAGTGATCCTTGTTTTTAAACCGTTGCTTCTGCTGCATTAATAACATATATTCTGAAATGATAGAATGCTCGGATTATGGTAGTGATCTTCCAAGTAGTGAGAGTGAAATTTGGCTTTGTATGTTGAAACTAACTGATAATATACCTGATGCTAGTGTTCTAGTTTCATGCCAGGCCCTAGATCATGCTTTAGGATAGTTTGAGGCTTCATGAGTCTTTTGCTCACTGTTTTATTATGGCATTCTTTTTCCAGTTAAAAGCTTTGCTTCATTTTGAGTCCATTGTGGATAATATATACTTTGATTATTGGTAATCTGTCTCACAAGATTGTTTGTTCTTTGAAACATGGTAAACATTTCTATCTTTTCATCTATTGCTACTGTTCCTTTATTCATGTAGGATTTATTCAATGCAATAAACACTATTTTCACTGAAAACAGATTGCACGAAAAGCAGCCATCTAGTGGGAGTTCATTTCAATATTTTGAATAGACAATGTTTTTCTTTCTGGGCCGTGTCACATGATCAATTGAAATGCCATGTTGCAACTTTATAATAAAATTGTTTCCATGGGTGAACTACCTTTGTAAGCTCTTTCTTGTACCATAGCATTTAAGAAAGAGAGGTACACCGTGCAATGGAATGAATTCATAAATGAGGCTAAGGCATTACCATGATTTTAGTGCGCATTCTGTTCTGATTCAATTACTTATCTTTGCAGGCAAGAATAGATGCTCCCCCTGGAAATGATCCTGTAGCATTGGATATGTTAAGTATGGGAAAAGGCCAAGCTTGGATAAATGGTCGGATGATTGGAAGATACTGGCCTTTAGCTAGCTCCCCTTTTGCCGGCTGCCCAAGTGAATGTAACTATAGAGGGAAATTCCTTCCGAATAAATGCAGTACAGATTGTGGAAAGCCTACGCAGAGATGGTAAGTAATTTTGATCAATTTCAGCTTTCAATGTTTTGTTTTGTTGATATCTCAATTAACAATGTGTTTTTCCATTTTTTCCACCAACGGTCTCATGTATTGTAAATAAATAAAACTTCATATATATAGTTAGAAACTTGACACGCGATATTGTAAATAAATAAAACTTCATATATATAGTTAGAAACTTGACACGCGATCTGTGAGATGTTGACTGAAAAGGTAATGAAATGTCGTTTAAACTTTAAACCTCTATATTTGGATATAACCCTATTGGAATTTTGAATCACTTTCATTAAAGCAAGTTATGCTTTTCTTTTGTTTTATTATGTGCTTGCTGTTTCTTTATTTGGGACTACCAATCTGATTCTGACAACAGTAACCTACTACAAACAATAAAACCCTTGTTTTCTTACAGGTATCATGTGCCAAGGTCTTGGTTAAAGTCCACAGACAATTTACTTGTGATATTTGATGATAAGGGCGGTGATCCTACTCAAATCAGATTTGTTACAAGAAAGGTAACTAGTGTTTGCGGGATCATTTCAGAGGAACATCCTTTGCCTGTTAAGCATTGGCAGAAAACAAGTACTGAGAGTGTAGAGCTAGAAAATACGGGCAAACCAAGTGTTCATCTTCAGTGTCCAGAGGGAAGTCAAATTTCATATATCAAGTTTGCAAGCTTTGGCTCTCCTCAAGGATCATGTGGAGCTTTCCAAAAGGGTAGTTGTCATGGAATTCAGTCTTCATCTATAGTAGAAAAGGTAACTTCTAACTTCATTTGCTTATTATAAAGCATTACTCGTTAGGGTTTAAAGTTTGTGCTCATAATAAATATGCTTACAAATTTCTTTTCCATTTTATCAAATTCAAGTTGATGCCTCTTTCATGTTGATCTGGTGAAGGTCGGGGCTCTAACAGGCACCCGTGCCCTTGCCATGGCTTTGGAGATCCACACAGCTCACTTCTGATTTTTGATGAATTTGTGATGCTGGGTGTTTCAGGAATGCGTTGGACAGAAATTTTGCTCTATAATGCTTTCAGTAGAGAAATTTGGAGAAGACCCATGTCCCGGTACATCCAAGAGTTTAGCAGTGGAAGCTCTCTGCAGTTGATACAATTTTTTTTTCCTCAATCCAATCAATGGGAAACTTCAGTAGAGTGTAATTTTCCTCGGTGGAAGGTCTCTACAGTTGATATAATTTTTTCCCCCTCAATCCAATCAATGAGAACCTTAAGTAGAGTGCAATTTTCCTATTCAGTTGATTGATTAATTCATCAATCATTTCTCCTATTCGAATGTGAACTAAATTATTGAGTCCATGATCAAATTGATCACCTCAATTTTCGTCTTGCCTAATCCGCTGCTATCAATACATCCTTATATTGGAGGAATGCTGCTCCTAATCTCGGTTCAGCTTGCTTTCCAAAAATGAAGTCAAAGAAAGAACATCTAATTATTATTTTTTTTCAACGCCAAAGGGTTAAGAAAAGTTTTCGAGGGTAGCAATGCCATCTAACTATATATATTAATTACATAATTGGCGCCAGAAGAAAAAGGGCACAGAATTGATATCTTATTTTAAAGATCTCAAACTTGAAAATGTTGGCAAACAAGAAGCTGTTGGAACAGTTGCCTAATCCTCTGCTATCAATACATCCTTATATTGGTGGAATGCTGCTCCTAATCTCGGTTCAGCTTGCTTTCCAAAAATGAAGTCAAAGAAAGAACATCTAATTCATTTTTTTTTTCAACGCCAAAGGGTTAAGAAAAGTTTTCGAGGGTAGCAATGCCATCTAACTATATATATTAATTACATAATTGGCGCCAGTAGAAAAAGGGCACAGAATTGATATCTTATTTTAAATATCTCGAACTTGAAAATGTTGGCAAACAAGAAGCTGTTGGAACAGTTGCCTAATCCTCTGCTATCAATACATCCTTATATTGGAGGAATGCTGCTCCTAATCTCGGTTCAGCTTGCTTTCCAAAAATGAAGTCAAAGAAAGAACATCTAATTAATTTTTTTTTTCAACGCCAAAGGGTTAAGAAAAGTTTTCGAGGATTGCAATGCCATCTAACTATATATATTAATTACATAATTGGCGCCAGTAGAAAAAGGGCACAGAATTGATATCTTATTTTAAAGATCTCGAACTTGAAAATGTTGGCAAACAAGAAGCTGTTGGAACAGTTGCCTAATCCTCTGCTATCAATACATCCTTATATTGGAGGAATGCTGCTCCTAATCTCGGTTCAGCTTTGCTTTCCAAAAATGAAGTCAAAGAAAGAACATCTAATTATTATTTTTTCAACGGCAAGGGTTAAGAAAAGTTTTCGAGGGTAGCAATGCCATCTAACTAATATATTAATTACATAATTGGCGCCAGTAGAAAAAGGGCACAGAGTTGATATCTTATTTTAAAGATCTCGAACTTGAAAATGTTGGCAAACAAGAAGCTGTTGGAACAGTTGCCTAATCTTCTGCTATCAATACATCCTTATATTGGAGGAATGCTGCTCCTAATCTCGGTTCAGCTTGCTTTCCAAAAATGAAGTCAAAGAAAGAACATCTATTTTTTATTTTTATTTTTTTTTCAACCCACAAGGGTTAAGAAAAGTTTTCGAGGGTAGAAATGCCAACTAACTATATATATTAATTACATAATTGGCGCCAGTAGAAAAAGGGCACAGAATTGATATCTTATTTTAAAGATCTCGAACTTGAAAAAGGGCACAGAATTGATATCTTATTTTAAAGATCTCGAACTTGAAAATGTTGGCAAACAAAAAGCTGTTGGAACAGTTTCGATGCATACTTCAATGGCATTCTCAATCATCGGAAGCTTGTACAGAACAGCCCGACTGCCATTAAAATTTCGCGCCCCCAAATGTACTCGGCTACATGGAACCGAGGATGTAAGTAGTCCGAGGGCATAAATAAATGGTAACTTCATTAAAAACAAAACAAAGATCTTGGATTCCAAGAAGCATGGCAAAAACCCACATTTTGTGTTAAATTATTATTTTATCAAAATGCAAAGTGATACCGTATGGTAAAATTAATGGGAAAAAATGAAATATTTTACTAGGGATGTCATTAAAAAAACAGTTTATATTTATTTTAAATGTGGTTTTATGAAGTATTAAGAGGAATCAAATATCTTGAGAAGCATAAAGTGAAATCAAATTTTTTGAAGTGTAAATATTTTTTAAAAGAGGAATCAGATTTCTTGAGAACATAATCAAATTTTTTGAAGTATAAATATTTTCTCAAATTTTCCATTTAAAAAGAAATTTGCATTTCTAGAAATTTGATTTTCTAGAGACTTAATACATCCAGATTTAAAATGAATCCAGACTAAATTATCTAAAATATAGTAACTTTGTTTTACATTTAAATTCTTCTTCATTTACTTCTCCTTTCCTATAATGAATTACAATTTGCAAATTTGGTTGTAATTAAATTATACATCTGTAATATGCATTCATATTTCTAATAATAATCTAAATATAATTCATAATGTAATCATTAAGCAGAGATTGGATTTTTATATATCTTAAATACTTATTATTTTTTAATTTGATAAACTTTATTAAATTTAACTGGGATATAATTTACTTCACACAAAAAGATCTTAACTATGATATTAATTTACATAATTATATATATGAAATATTTATAAATTTTAGCTTAGATAAAATTTACTTCACACAAATATTTTAACTATCATATATATTTATGTGACTTATATATTAGAAATACTTATTGTTTTTTACTTCACTAAAATTTAACACTCAAAAACATTTTTAACTATCATATCAATTTACTAATTCATATACTTGAAATACCAATTATTTTTTCCTTTGATAAAATTTACCTTACACAAACATGTTTTAGCTATAATGTCAATTTACGTAATGTTTGGAGGCAACATTTTGGTTTTGTAAGTATTCCAATTTCATGCAAATTTTCAGGCCTAAGAGTTGGTGTTTATTCAGTTTTTGGGAAATAATCCTATATGACATCATTTTTTTTTTATGTAATGTGCTCAACTAGAATGAGGAATAAGGTGTTGCTAAGTTTTATAGCTAAGTGAGTGTGTTGTTCCAATGTGAAGCCACACTTCTATGTGATTATTATAGGTTATAGATTATATAGTTTAAGGATTTTTAAAGAACAACCATACCTTAATTCAATATTTTGGCACAACTAAACTAATTTTACACTTTGTTTTTTTAAATTTTTTCCAAGCTTTATTTCCTTTTGTGATACATAATGTTATTGTGTATATGAGGTTGTTGTTAAAAAAACTTAATTGAACCAACATATTCAATATTATAATTAATTGTTCATTACTTAGTGGACATATAGTTTTTAATTCTTTTTTAATGTAACATTATGTGACGTCTTCCTCATATATTGTGTTGTAGAGTGTTCAATTATATAAAGAATTATATTAAAATTTCTTAACACTAAATTAAACTACCTCAAAAACTTGCATAAGTAGAAAAAAAACCCAAAATATAAAGAAATATAAAATTATATATTTTTAACAATAAGATGAAAGTTTCTATAACCTACACATATTTTTGGGATAGTAATTTGTATATTTAACTATTACAATATTTAATAGAAATATTTAAAAAGAATAAAAGATAAAGCAAATGTCCACGGGGTCTTGGATAGATGGTGATTGGGTACCTTGTTAAGTCCCTCCTAGATGTTAAGTCACCGGTTCAATTCTATGCCCTATTCAGGTGTTTGTTATGAACATGACCATGATGTAGCCTCACCTTTGCGGAACTTAAAAAAAAAAGAGATAAAGCTAAAAAGTTGTAAACATATATGAATATATTGAATAAATTCTAAAAAAACAAGGAAATGAGTTAAGGAAAATAAAAAATGGAATTATTCAACTTTTGCATGTTTGATATTTCTCTAAAATTATTTTAATTGGAGGAGTGACAAAATTCTTCTTCATACCATCTAAAGACCTTTAGCGATAACATAGTCTTAAAGATTCAAATTGATATTTTAAGAAATTAACTAGAAAAAGGTGGATAAACTAGAAAAGTTTTTATCTTGGAGAAAGGGTTTGAAAAAAAGAACAATTGACCATAACCTCAACTACTTATCAAATCGCATGGCTATCGTTTTACCATTAACTCTCTTGGTCCCTTTGTGCATGAATGACTTGAGTCCAAGTTTTAGAGATGCTTCCTTTGAGCCAATGTTGAACAAGCCCTTGTTACTTCCAAAGTGTATTTTTCTATGTAAGCTAGGTAGATATATTGTATTAGATCAAAAATAAAAAAGAGAGTTACATGAAATATGTCTTTTATGTGCATTGGTCTGCCACTGGGGAACTAGCCTAGTCATGTAGCATAATTGTTTTAGCCCACTGAAACATTAGAACTAAAATAAAAGCTATAAGGATATTGAGTACACAATATACTACAACTTGAAATACCTATGATAGTACTCTTTCTGTTAATTGATAGTTCAAATTTTTTATAAAACATAACAACATAATTTGTTAACATGACTACTATCCACCTGGATGCAGATAGGTGGACCAATGTCTTCCTCTGAATTTGAGAACTCTAGATTTTCCAATGCTCAAGCCATCTTCATCACCTTGATATTCGATTTTTTTACTTGTTTATGAGCTTCATCTAAGCAAAGCATAATTTCTTATTGTTATTTCGAGCATTAAACTAAAATGTTCCCCATAATAGTCTTTAATTGTTAGTAGATTTTTGTTGTTCGCATACATTTAGTGTTCTTGGTCCTTCTGGTGCTTGTGTTTGGTATCCAATTACCAACCTACTCCAATAGTTTTTCATTGGAGATGAATTTGCATACTATTCTTGCTTCTCTTTCAACGTTTTCAATCTCTTGCTAGATTGCTGGAGGCGTGTTGTTTTTGTGAGATTTTAGCAAAATTATGAGCCTTGGAAGTGGAAGGATTTGCCTCATAACTATGACCTAGCTTGTGCGTAGCTTTTCTGCCTCTAGGCATGATTCTTGACTGATAAAACCACAGGTGGCTAAGAAAAGAAGGGGAAGGGAGGGTCCTCTAACTACAAAGAAGATGGAAGCAAAGAAGAGGATAGATGGAACTAGAAAAAGTTAAGAGGCAACAACATAAATCAATAACATGAGCCTGAAGAACCTAATCATGAGCGACCAAACCCAACACACCACAATAGTTCCAACGAACACTAAGAAGCCTACATAATCAACGAGTTAAGGACACCCCAATTCTGCTAGCTTAGGAGAGAGATAAAGGGGATTGAAAAAGAGAGAGGAGTAAACAGATATAACAAAAAAAATTTGAATAAAAGGAACATAGTAGAGACCTAAGCATAATATCAAACTTGAGGCTTAGAACTTTATGCACAATGAGAGGGAAAGCTATACTAAAAAGGCTAAAAAGGGGAATACTAGAGAGCAGTGGCCCGAAAAGAGAAAAATCCTAGAAAAGTAAACAAGAACAAAGCAACGAATTCCAAAAGTGACGTTTGAACCCAGAAGAGCCTTGAAAGGAAAGGGATAAAACTAAATGCCTCATTGATTATAAATTTATGAAACAAACCACTACAAGGAAACAATAACTGAAAAGGAAAAAACACTTGGTATAAAATTAGAGTTTTCGTTGTAAACACGATGAGATGAATGAGTCCATGTTAAGATTGTAGCTTAGATAGGTGTCTCTGCATAGGCCTTGTGTCCAAGCATGCGTAAGATATCTTGAAAATTTACTTATTTTGATGCTTTTTTAATTCTTCGTAAGTCCAAACTTCGGAAAAGCATGATAATCAATTTAATTAGTTATTATTGGCTTTGAAACTAAGATTTCCAAAGCTTATAAATTTCATAATTAATATTTCCATTTGGAAAAATCAAAGAAAGTGATAAGATCAAATTTGTGCCTTCGATATTTCTTTGAAAATGTCAAGGAGTGATAAGGTTATGAAAGAAATTATAAATTGTTGGAATGAGGGGGCGAAGGAAAGATTAGAGCTCACATCGAGTGAGAGAGAAGAGGGCCAATTTGGGGGAGAAGAATGAAGGTCGGACAACTGAGAGAAGGGGTTTCCTTATTCAAAGGAGGGGCTGCGTTCAGGCCGTACTGAGAAACAAGAGAGGGGTCGAACCCTAGGCTATGTTTACAAGAGAGAGAGGCTAAGTGTTGGGCCCGAGTTTCTTGTTGGAGGAGAGGTTAAACCTCAGACTGAGATTTGTTGAAGAAAAGGGAGCGTAGTCTACTGGAGAGAGGCCATACATCAAGTCGTACCATTGCAGAGGAGAGATGAGTGATTTTTGTGGTTTTTCTTGGTTGTATATTCTTTGAATCTACTGCTATAATGATTTCCTGAGCATTTTCTCCGAAGCCTAATACAATCTCTCTTTGCTAGTTTTTCCCCACATTGGGGTTTTCCAAGGTAAAAGTTGTGTAAAAAGTTTATGTGCTTGGATTTCTTGTTTCTGTTATGCATAGTTTAGTAGAAGCTTAGTGGTGTTAATTGTGCATAGATTTTATATTTGAGTTTTATGGAGTTTCAATAAAAATAATTGGGTATTAATTTTTTTACTGACAAATTAATCATTTTGTTGGGCTTAGAGAAAATTAATAATCCAACCTCCTCATGCCGTCGAGCAACTAACACTCGATGTGCCTTAATCAAAATCAACATCTTACCATATAACATGCCCAACTTCTACCATGATATGCTTGTACATATGCATCATGTTAACCTGCAAGATCCTTCGAAGTCTGTGAATTGTAGTCTCCCCCCTGCAATAGCTTTGATTGCTTGGGTTAATTGCTATGGCCACAACAACAAAATGTGAAGGGTGATGCATCTTGTTTAAATTCCAATTGTATTGAGTCATCAAATCCATATTGCCTATGATTTCATATACCATTTAATACAATCAATTGTGTCATAGAGCACCCACCGTGGGGGTTACTTCCATAATGTTGATGCACACACACATTTATCATTTAGGGAAGTTGGTAATTTTTACAATGGGCTCCATAAATCTACTTCTGCGTTCTTTTCTTTTTTTTTCAATCTGAGACTTCTGCGATTTGTTTTATGTTGAGAATTTGTTTATGGATCCATCACATTGTTTTTTGTTATTTTATCGATGTTTCGAACCAACATATGTGGTTTGCCATCAATATGAATGAATTATATAAATGTATGATCTAGACAAAAGGTGACATATAATTAGCCTAAGGAGGAATGATGAGGGAAACCGACAAACAAAAGTCCTATAGAATGATAAGGGGGAAGCCGACAAAGAACTTTAAAACTATAAAAAGAAAAACAATATATATTTTTTTTTTTTTGTATTAAAATATTAATTAATAATATTGATATTAAAATATTACGTTTTAAATATTAATATTAATATTAAAATATAAAGTAATATTACTACGTGTAAAGTAATTATTATAAAGTATACAATATTAGTGTTATTAAAGTAAAGTAATTATAAAATAATGTAATCGTTAATATAATGTATTAAATACAATATGCATGTGTTAGTGTTATGTATAAAGTGATTATTAATATAAAGTAGTTCTATATTCTTATCTTGGCTATTTGTGAACATCAATAAAAGTTCATTTTTCATTTTTTTTTTTTTTTTGGCACAACCTTCATCCCCTTTTGGTTGGAAATACTTCAAAAATTTATGTGTCCTTGAAGGCTTGTTTCTGCCCCTTGCATTTTTTCTTTGTTTTACACCTCATTGCAAGTTTCTTTTGATGTGGGTTGTGTGGCCCCTTATATAGTGTTGGATTCCTTTGATCCTTTGTCATTGGGGTTGTTGGACTTGCATTTTATTACCTTCATATATGTAACTACAACTTCTTTCGACTTAGTTGTTCTGACCTAGACTAATGCCTAGACAAACATCTCTAGATCAAACTCACTTCTAATGATTATCTCAAATTGGCTTGATTGTTTTTAGATGGGAGATTTACCTTGTGTAGTTAATTTGCAAGGTCATTATTGTTGGAGAATGTAACTAGATTCGGTCTTCCTAATGACCTTTGTAAAACATTACATTGTATATTTTGTATAAAAAGAAAAAGAACTTTATTTATTTGTCAAAGCATGGGTTTCATGCTCAAGTTTAGGTCAAAGCATGTTCTTCATGCTTCTAGGGTCTTCTAAGGTTTTTGTCATGTATTATAGTCCTATTTGGACTCATTGTAACAAAAGAAAATATTTATTTTGAGTCAAGAAAAGCCATTTTATCCTTCAAGACCAATTCGATCTAGTCAAGATGATGTCGGCCTTAGGAGGAATATTCGAACCCTCAAGGAGGCTATAAATAAGAGGAATTTGACTCATTTGGAGTAACACATCGTCACAAGTTTGATTTGCAATAGCGAAGAGGGAAGAAGAGTTGAGAGGATGACAAAAAGAAGAAGTCGTCGAAGGTGAAGGAAGATCTCTTGGGAATACATATTTTTTGTCCATAAGAAAGAAGTTTCCTAAGGTTTCTATGAAGCTTCCAGTTGTAGGGGGTCGAAGGTTTAGGGCCAAGTTTATGAAGTGAAGCTGCGGGGCCAAAATTCTAGCATGAATCTACTAGGTCGAAGTTCTCAAGCTGCTTTGAAAATATCTCGCTGGTGGGATGACTTGGTGCACGGGAGGATTATGGGCTTTGGTCTTTGGGTCTTGGAAGTCTCATTTTGAACATATTCTATAAGAAGAGAAGCATTATTTCTGGGTTTTCCCCTTGGAGGGGTTTTTTCTTGGCTTGGAGCCTATATCTTTTGTATTTTGTCTGTTTGTGATCTTCAATATTTTGATATTTTCTTGATGAACAAGAACTAAAATAAGTAATAAAAGGCCAACTAACATCACAAGTAATTATCAAGAAAGGAAATTCAATCATAATATACAATATTCTTGATTTTCCAACATGGTTTCAAAGCTAAGGTACAAGAAGGAGTCTGAAGGTCACATCTTAGTTGGCACTCTTCCTATGGAAAGGATTATGAAAAAGGGTTTCAAGTGTCTTGGGAACCTTGCTATGAATATCAAAGAAATGTTTTTGAAGATCATCTCCAAGCTAGTAAAAGAAGTAATGCGTGGAAGTTTCTTCTTTGCTCTCTCAAGCACTTTGAAGGATGATAAAGTATGGGTTAGAGATAGTGGAGCCTCAAAACATAAGGTATGTGAATGTAGTCAACTCCAGACTTTATCAAAAGGAACCTCCTCTCATTCAGTCGAACTTTGAGACAAGAAGAGCTATCCAGTAAAGGGAATTGGATCTACCTCCTTGGGTCTAGAAACCGGTGGGAGAATTCACCTCAATAATATTCTATATGTTCCAGGTTTGAAGAAAAAATTACTTTATATTTCTTGTCTATAAGATAAAGGTGATAGAACTGCTTTTGTTGATGGAAAAGTTTTGGTTTGGGGAAAGGACTCCAGTATTGATCATGCAAAGATAATTCGGATTTGTTAGGGAACTTTGTATAGGTTACTTACTCCTCTCCCTCAAGCCCTAGTTCACTTAGATGTGAGTCCTTCTGAACTATGGAATAAAAGATATGGACCCCTTCACTACAAATTTTTTCCATCTGTAAATCAAATGGTCAATGGCATCCCAAAATTAAAGGAAGAACATGAATGAATCTATAAGGGATGTGCTCTAGGAAAGAATGTAAAGAATCCCTTTGTAAGAAGTGATAATAGATCAAAGGAAATCTTGGATCTCATACACTATGATGTGTGTGGTCCTATGGAAGTAAATTCTCTTGGAGGTCATCAATATTATGTGACATTCATTGATGATTTCTCAAGGAAAACATGGTTATACCTCCTCAAGAACAAAGATGACATTTTCGAGAAGCTTCAAGAATTCAAGAATGAAGTACAAAATCTAACAGAAAGAAAGATCAAGACCCTAAGGTCTGACAATGGTGGAGAATATACCTACAAAGAGCTTATAACATTTTGCAAGGAAGCAGGGATTAAGAGGGAGCTATTTTTTCCTTATAATCCTCAACAAAATGGTGTAGCTAAAAGAAATAATAGAAAAATTGAAGAATGTGTCAAGGCCATGCTACATGATCAAGATCTCCCTCAATTCTTATGGGGAGAAGCATGTGTAGCAACTGTCTACTTGCAAAATCAAAGTCCTCATAAGATTCTCAACAAAATGACTCCAGAAGAAGCATTTATAGGAAAGAAGCCTTGTGTGGATCATTTTTGAATATTTGTATGTCCTCTTTATATACACATTCCAAAGGACAAGAGGAAGAAGTTGGATCCTACTAGTATGAAAGACATCTTCGTTGTCTATAGTGCTTCATCTAAGGCATACAAAATATACATTAAAGAGGATTTTCGTATTGAAGTAAGTTGGGATGTCATTTTTAATGAAAATGTGGCTTACAAGAGATCCAAAGATATCCTAGTTGATTTTGATGAAGAAGAGATACCCATGTTTGAGGAAATCTCAAGGGACAACAATGGATAAGATCCTACATCAACTCAAGAAGATGTTGAAGGTCCTAGTCACCCTGTGCAACAAGTAATTGTTCCTAAAATTCGTAAGAGGCCTGCTTGGTCGAGGAAAATGATACAAGAAGAAGGACACACAAAAAAAGGGACCTTTAGAGAAAGTAAAATACCGAAGAGGTATTCTATTTATGTAGCCTATATGACTAAGCTCATTGAAGTTAAACTCTGCTCCTATGAAGATGGAACTAAATGTTTCTAGTGGAGGAATGCAATGCATGAAGAATACCACTTAGTTATGAAGAATGATGTCTAGGGAATTGTTCCTAGACCAAGTGACAAATCTATAGTCACTTCCAAATGGATATATAAGATAAGATAAATGGATTATGAAGAGACCTTTGCTCCTACAACCAGATATACAACAATTAGATCACTTGTTTCTTTAGCTTCTACTATGGGATAGAACATCCATCAAATGGATGTTAAAACAACTTTTATGAATGGGACCATTGATGAAGAGGTTTACATCGAACAACCTTAAGGATTTTAATTCAATCAGAGGGAGACACATGTATGCATATCAAAGAACACTCTATATGGCTTAAAACAAACACCTATAGCTTGCTATGATATGATGGATGCATACCTATTGATAGTTGGATTTTCCAAGAACATTGCAAACCCTAACCTCAATATCAAAGTGGTTAAGGATGAACTAATCATCATTTTGTTATATGTGGATGATCTAATTGTTACAATTGTGGAACAATGAATTCAGGAATGAAAGAAGAAATTAACATTCAAATTTGACATGAAGGATATTTGGATTATGCATTACTATCTGTGATTAGAAGTTTGGCAAAAATCAGGTGAAATATATCTTAGTCAAGGAAAATATGTGATCAAGATTCTACAAAAAATTGACATGATGGATAGCAAGACAATGATAACCCCCATGATTACTAATCCAAATAAGTTGAGGAGTTCATATTCTAGTCCGATGGATCCTTCTTACAATAGACAATTGATTGGCTCCTTGATGTATTTAGTAAATACTAGAATTGGCATTTGTTTTGCAGTAAATGTACTCTATCAATTTCAGATGGAGCCAAGGCATGACCATTGGACATCAGGAAACCACATCTTGAGATATCTATGTGGAACAATTCATCACTTCCTTTGATATGATGGTAATGAAATCCATCTCATATGATATACAAATTCTGATTGGGGTGGAAGTGAGATAGATGGAAGCAACACTATAGGTGGATGCTTTAGTTTAGGAGCCTCCATGATCTCATGGATGATCAAGAAGCATGATACTGTTGATTTGAGTAGTGTTGAAGCTGCGTACATGGATGCAAGTGAAGTTTGCAGCGAAGTTATTTGGCTCAGGAAGTTTCTATTAGATTTATTTGAAAGAAAAATTAGCCCTACATGTATACATTGTGAAAACAAAAGATGCACAAATTTGACAGAGGACTTAATGTTTCATGCAAGGATAAAGCATATAAATAATAAGTACCACTACATCAGAAGTCTGGTACGAGATGGGGTCGTGAAGCTACACTATATTCCTACAGATGAACATATAGCTGATATTCTACTTGAGAAGCAAGCTTGGTTTGGTAGAAATATCTTCCTTGATTGAGAGAGAGTGATGATGAACACTATATTCTTCTCTTTGTGTGTCATGCACTAGACCAGGACTAACAACCATAAGTCTTAGTGAAGGCCATAAAGAAAGAATGGGGTCCGAAGGATTGGATAAGCATTTGGCATTGACATCGTCTTGAGGATTATAAAATCCAAGATAGAAGTAAGCCTATAGATCGATGCTCTTTGAGGATGAGGTAGGGCATCCAAGATAAGAGTAGTAGAAGAGGATTGTTATTAATGTAGGTGATGCAGGAGCATCAAGCACCTAGCCATCAATGTGACATCTTGGTCACATGTTGTGGCTAGTTAGAATATATTAGACTTAGAAACAATTTAAATAATATATTTATTTAAATTTGTTATTTATTTTTAGAGAATTGTTAGTTTGTTTTCTATTTAATTAGATTAGGCATAATAATAGAATTGGTTTCTTTCCCTGCATGGAATACAACCAAAATAGGGATAAATGCTAAATAATAGGGAGGTATTAGTTTGTTGAGAAACTCTAGAAGAAATCTATTCTGAGAAGAATAGTTTCTCATATTTGTATAAATTAGAGAAGCTAGAGGTGTGAAGTGTGTGTGTGTGAGAGAGAATCTGAATTATTTATTGGAATTGCTGAGGGGCAGCTAATGCTTATTCGCCCATGCAACATTCTGTTGATTAGAATTTTAGCTCATTCATTCATTTCTGTATAAGATCGATTTCTGTGTGTATTGTGTATGTATCTGACACATTGCAGGTAGCAGGCGCAAGGATGGAATTATGACAGCGTTTTTTTGGGTTACAAATCGTAGTATTGTTGTACGGGCCTGTAATCACTTGAAGGAGCGCCGGAGGAGAACAAAACTCTGCGTAAGCCTGGAACATCCTCGAGAGAAGAACGCTGCGTGAGCTTGGTTCATATAATGAAGAACTGCAACTGCGTTTCATTATAAAGACCGTGGTGATAAGATGAGCCGATGTTGAATGGCATATTCGGAAAACCCAAGGTAATCTTAACATCTACAAATTTGGAAGATTTACCTGAAGAAATTCAAAGTTTATTGAATGATTTTGCTGATATTATTGTGGATGAGCTACCAAATGAGTTGCCACCTATCAGGAGTATTAGCCACCATATTGATCTAATCCGAGGAGCTAGTTTGCCGAATAAAGCAGCCTACATGTTAACACCACAGGAGAATGCCGAAATTGGAAGACTAAGTCCAAGAGTTGATGGACAAAGGATTGATCAGAGAGAGCCTTAGTCCATGTGCTATACCAACAATACTCAGTCCAAAGAAAGGAGGCGAATGGCGTATGTGCACAGATTCTAGAGCTATAAATAAAATCACCATCAGGTATCGTTTTCCTCTACCTTGAATGGATAATTTAATGGACTGTTTGAGTGGGTCAAGTTATTTTTCTAAGATAGACTTGAAGAGTGGGTATCACCAGATAAGAATAAGAGAAGGGGATGAATGGAAAACTGCATTCAAGACAAATAGTGGCTTGTATGAATAGTTAGTAATGCCCTTTGGACTTACTAACGCACCTAGTACTTTCATGAGATTGATGAACAATGTTTTGAAAGAGTATATAGGTAAATTTGTGATTGTTTACCTCGATGATATACTTATCTTCAGTCGAAATAAGGAAGAGCATCTAGAACATCTTAAATTAGTCCTAAGAACCTTGCAACAAGAGAAATTGTTAATAAATTTGAAGAAGTGCAGCTTTATGAAGGAAGAACTGATTTATTTGGGTTTTGTAGTTTCTAAGGAAGGGCTGAAAATGGATCCAGAAAAAATTCAAGCAATTGTAAATTGGCCAACTCCTAGAAACACATTTGAGGTAAGAAACTTCCATGGGTTGGCAAGTTTTTATCGAAAATTTATTCGAAGTTTTAGTCAAATTTGTGCACCCATCATCGAAACAATCAGGGTTACTAAACAACCATTCAAATGGACAGAGGAAACAAATCAAAATTTTAAATTGTTAAAGAGGAAGATTACTGAGAAACCAATCTTGGCTTTACCAAATTTTGAAAAAGTTTTTCAAGTTGAAACTGATGCTAGTGGAATTGCAATCGGAGCAGTTCTAAGTCAGGAACAGAAACCCATAGCATACTTTAGTGAAAAACTAAATGAAGCTAAACAGAAATATTCATCATATGACAAAGAATTTTATGCTGTCGTCCATGCCTTAAAGAAGTGGAGACATTATTTATTGCCAAAAGAGTTTGTGTTATATTCTGATAATCACGCATTACAGTTTATAAACAACCAACCAAAATTGAATCAAAGACATGCTAAATGGGTACAATATTTACAAAGCTTCACTTTTGTAATCAAACATACAAGTGGGAAATTGAACAAAGTTGCTGATGCTTTAAGTAGGGTGAATTTGATCATGCAAGAATTGCAGGTTGGTGTTGTGGGATTTGAAGAAATGGTTGACATGTATAAAGATGATGCAGAGTTTAAAGATGTTTATGCAGCAGTGGAAAATCCAGCAATCCACAACAAAAGCCAGTGGTTGGATTATTCCATTCAAGGGAGATTACTATTCAAAAGTAATAAGTTGTGTATTCCAAAATGCTCTATGAGGGAAAATATAATCAAGGAGAAGCACAGTGGAGGTCTGTCTGGACATTTCGGACAAGACAAAACTTTCACCCAGGTAAATACTTTTTATTATTGGCTAAAGATGCAAACTGATGTTAAACGGTTTGTGGAAAAGTATAGGATTTTTCAGCATGCTAAGGGAAAGAGCCAAAATATAGGATTGTATCAGCCGTTACCAATACCCGACCGACCATGGGATGCAGTTAGTATGGATTTTATTTTGGGTTTACCAAAAACTCAAAGAGGGAATGATTCTATTTATGTTATTGTGGATAGATTTTCTAAAATGGCTCATTTTATTGTATGCAGGAAAACAAGTGATGCAACACATATCGCTAATCTATTCTTTTCAGAAATTGTGAGATTGCATGGATTGCCTGTGAGTATTGTCTCTGACAGGGATACCAAGTTTGTGGGACATTTTTGGAGAACTCTGTGGAAGAAACTAGGTACCAACCTTAGTTTCAGTTCAACATATCATCCTCAAACGGATGCGCAGACCAAGGTCGTGAATAGAAGTCTGGGAAACATACTGAGGAGCCTGGTGTACAACAATCCCAAACAGTGGGATTTAGCCCTTGCTCAGTCAGAGTTTTCTTATAACGACACTCTGAATCGAAGTACTGGTATGAGTCCATTCCAAATTGTTTTTGGAATGCATCCAAGAGGTGTGTATGAACTCAGAGACTTAGGAAAACAAGAAGGAAGGAGCGCAAAGGCTGAAGAATTTGCAGAACAGATGCAGGGATTACAGGAAGAGGTAAAGAGCAGATTGCAGGTAAGCAGCACCAAGTACAAGCAAAGAGTAGATGTGAAAAGGCAAGAAAGTAATTCCAAGTAGGTGATTTAGTCATGGTCTATTTGAGAAAGGAAATATTTCCTGTTAAAACACATAACAAGTTGAAACTCAAGAAGATAGGACCATGTAAAATCATAAAGAAATTTTCTTCAAATGCATATGAAGTTAATCTGCCAACATGAATTGGAATATCCCCTATATTTAACATTGCAGACTTGTATCTATACCGAGAGCCAGAAGAAGAACTACCAGGAGACACGACAGTAGGAGAAAGCCCAATCGTGACTTGGGAAGAGCAGATGCCCAAAGCAGAGAAGAAAGAGGTAGAAGCTATTTTGGATAAACGAGAGTCAAAGAAAACACGTCATCAAACTTATTATCAGTATTTGATCAAATGGAAAGGACAACCAGCAGAAGACGCCAGTTGGATGACTACAGTAGAGCTGCAAAAGTTGGGAATCGATCCTAAAGAGCTATAAGATCACTTTCTTCCCTGGGAGTCTGATGCAGGAGCATCAAGCACCTAGCCAGCAATGTGACATCTTGGTCACATGTTGTGGCTAGTTAGAATATATTAGACTTAGAAATAATTTAAATAATATATTTATTTAAATTTGTTATTTATTTTTAGAGAATTGTTAGTTTGTTTTCTATTTAATTAGATTAGGCATAATAATAGAATTGGTTTCTTTCCCTGCGTGGAATAGAACCAAAATAGGGATAAATGCTAAATAATAGGGAGGTATTAGTTTGTTGAGAAACTCTAGAAGAAATCTATTCTGAGAAGAATAGTTTCTCATATTTGTATAAATTAGAGAAGCTGGAGGTGTGAAGTGTGTGTGTGAGAGAGAGAATCTGAATTATTTATTGGAATTGCTGAGGGGTAGCTAATGCTTATTCACCCATGAAATATTCTGTTGATTAAAATTTTAGCTCATTCATTTATTTCTGTATAAGATCGATTTCTGTGTGTATTGTGTATGTATCTGACACATTGCAGGTAGCAGGTGCAAGGATGGAATTATGACAACGTTTTTTTTGGGTTACAAATCGTAGTATTGTTGTACAGGCCTGCAGTTACTTGAAGGAGAGCCGGAGGAGAACAAAACTCTGCGTAAGCCTGGAACATCCTCGAGAGAAGAACGTTGTGTGAGCTTGGTTCATATAATGAAGAACTGCAACTGCGTTTCATTATAAAGACCGTGGTGATAAGATGAGCCGATGTTGAATGGCATTCAGTCAGCGTAATGACCAGTGTTAAACAGTGGCACGAATTGTCAGATGCAGCAAAGGTAACGCGTGGTTCAAGATTTGTTAATGACTGTGTTTGATTGTACGCTGAGTAGAGAAATCGATATAAATATCTAGCCATTGATTCTTTGCTGTGGTAATTGATCCAAGTTTGGATTCTTTGCTGTGGTAATCGATATAAGTTTGGGTTCTTTGCTGTGGAAATCGATATGAAGTTGGGTTGTCTACCTGATGGTCGATTGTGTATAACACAGAATTTATGGTTATGTCCATCGATTCTTCAATTCCAATGAATGTATATGCAGTTGCTCACTTAAAAAAAAAAAAAAAACGTTCAAGTTGCTTCTAAGTGGAATTTGTATTAAGTTGATCCAATAAAAAAATCACTTTTTTAAATGGATGTAAAGATGCATACCAAAGAGAAAATGTAACTTACTTTCAATCAGTTAAGGCAGTGATTCTGGGATCTATAAAAAAAGGGAACCTTTTGTTAATAATTGCATCTTCTTTAAGAGTAGGAAAATTCTAATTTTCCTATATCAGTAGGATTGAAAATCCAAGATAAGAATAGTCCTAAAAGGACATAATTGGTGAACATCTAGATGGGGTATCCTCCTTTAGAGGTAGTGTCATATCTCACGTAAATCCTCCTAGCATGATGCTTTAATATAAGTTGAACTTGTCAAGTTAAGGCCTTGTTGACAATGTTGGTTGTAATAAAGATGCTTGAAAGATGGCTTATCAATCCAACTCTTTTTATGAGAATACTTCAAGTTTGGTATTCCTTGTACCATATGATGGGATTATGAATACCTCCCTAGTGAAGAGGGAACATTAGAGAATGTAACTAGATTCGGTCTTCATAATGAACTTTGTAAAACATGACATTGTATATTTTGTATAAAAAGAAAAAGAAAAATAATTTTATTTATTTATCAAAGAATGGGTTTCATGCTCAAGTCTAGGTCAAAGCATGTTCGCCATGCTTCTAGGGTCTTCTAGGATTTTTTTCATGTATTATAGTCCCATTTGAACTCATTGTAACAAAAGAAAATATTTATTTTGATTCGAGAAAAACCATTTTATCCTTCAAGAAGAGAAGTATTCTTTCTGGGTTTTCCCCTTGGAGTGGTTTTGCCCTATCTTGGAGCCTATATCTTGTGTACTTTGTCTCTTTGTGATCTTTATTGTTTTGAAAATTTCTTGATGAACAAGAACTAAAAGAAGTGATAAAATATCAACTAACATCACAAGTAATTAACAAGAAGGGAAAGTCAATCATAATATACAAGATTATTGGTTTTCCAACAATTACCTTATGAAAATGGGATTTAAGTTTCTTGAAGTGGATATTAGAGTCTATGAGATATGTTCTTAGGACATCCCATGTTTTAAAGTTGTCTCAATGGGTTATCCTTTTACCATTTTCAACTAAAAAATAAGATTGTGTTGCAATTTTGTAAATTGGGTTTGGTTCCATGGTGATGTGGTTGTCTTTGAAACCTTGGCACCTAGACTTCAAGCTTGCTACACTTTCTTTTAATACCCTACCCATCTGACAAAGTTGTTGAATCACCCAATACTCCCTTGGGATGAAGAAACTAACTAAAACATCATTGGTCACTTCAATAAATTTATCTCGTGAGTACCATGTTTGAGAATGGAGTGTTTACATTTTTGCCACACCATGTATCAAGATGGAGATATCAATAGAAATCTAAAATAAATAAACATAAATATTGAAAAATTTACTTGGAAACAAAAATTGGATTTTAAAATCGTGTATTTACACTCTTGCAATGTGTATGATAACTCATCCTCTTCTTGCTCAACATAGAGCCCAATAAGCCACAAAAAATAGAAAAGGGGATTCTTTGAGAAAAAGAGGCCTAAAAAGAATTTTTCATAGAAGATACATGGAAGGAAAGGGAAATGTGAATTTTCCTAATATCGGCTACTGGTTAATAATTACGTAGCAGATTCCTTGCTGTGAAATGTAGATTTACTAAATATAAGACACTACTAGGATTTTAACACGTAAACAAAAGATAACAATGGAAGGAAACTAATACACCAATCTCGAACATGTGCACATATATTTCTAGTTTCATTAATAATAATTTACAACATATTGGGCTCCCTTCATGGGATAATGGACCTATGAAGAAAAATACAAATGCAACTGTTATGCTCCTTGTGCCTTCAAATGATAAGAAACCAATAATTACAATAGTATTTGAGGATGAAACCTCCTTTTACAATAAATATAATGAAAAAAGAAAATATTCGATAATCCTAAGACTACGTCTCCTTAGTATATATATAGGAGACAAAGGGTACAATTATAATAAAATGGGACCATGGGAGGTTCTAGCCTACATAAAAATATAACAATAGAATTGTAATTCCTTAATATATAGGGTTTAATAAGGGTTCTTTAGGTTAACATGGAGCTTACATAGGGTTTAACATGCCCCCCCCCCTCCAAAGAAGTGTTTTCCTCAACACTTGAAATCTGTGGGTGTTTTTGCATGAACAACTCATCTTCCTATGTTGTTTCTTTCACTAGTAGGTTCTTCCATTTGATGAGGTACTCGATAATTGCATGATTTATCTGCTGCTTAGTCCTTGTTTCCAAAATCATTTTTGGTTCTAGTATTATTTTAACTTTTTCATTAATCTCTGGAAGAATAGTTTGGACTAGGATCTTATCACCGATTACCTTCTTTAAGTAAGAAACATGGAAGATTGAACATACACGTGAAGATGGAGTTAGCTCCAATTTTTAAGCTATACATCCAATCCTCTGCAACACCTTATAGGGGCCATAATACCTCAAAGCCAATTTATTTTTCTTCTTTTGTTGCTTGAGGGGCATATGTTTATATTGTTGTAGTTTCACAAATATCTAATCCCCCACTTCAAATTCCCTTTCACTGAGATGTTGATTTGCTTGTTTCATCCTATTTTGTGCCATAACCAAGTTTTCCTTAAACAATTTGAGAACCTATTGTTGGTGTTGTATGTGGTCCTCTACTACTTAAACCTTTATAGTACCTTTCAAGGGTGATGTGATGGAAGGAGGATGATATCCATAAAGTGCCTTAAATGGTGACATTTTTTATGAAGTCTAGAAGGATGTGTTGTACTGCCATTCTACCAAGGGAAATCATTTGACCCATTGTGTCTGTTTAACATATGCAAAGAAACATATATATCATTATAAACATTTATTCACACTCATTTTTTTGATCAGATTGAGGATGATGATATGAGTTGTGAGCCAATTGAGTGCCTAAACATGAAAATGATTTACTCCAAAAATTTCTAGTGAAAATTGGATCTCTGTCACTTACAATAATAATTGGTATTCCATGTAGCTTTTGTATTGTTTCCATGAATTCTTTTGTGATAATACTTTCTTTAAAAGGATGAGAAAGATAAAAAAGTGAGCATACTTTGTCATTCAATATGCCACTACCATAATGACACTTTTTCCTTCAGGTTTAGGTAAACCTATAATAAAATCCATTGAAACTTCTTTCCCAATGCTAGCTTGGTATGGCTAATGGATGAAGGAGCCTTGGAGTTTTGATAGTCTCTCCTTTATTTTGTTGGCATATCAAACCTTTTTGCCACAAATTTTCGCACATATGCTTTGATACCTTCCCCAAAAAAAGATATCTTGATCCTATGGTATGTATTCAGGAACCTTGAATGTCCTCCTATAGAAGAAGCGTGTAATTCCAATATAGCCTTTTGTTTGAGTTAATAATTTTTACATAAGTATAATTGATCTTGATATCATAACAAATCAGTTTCCCATGTAAATTTTTCTACTACATTAGGGTCCTCTTGTAGTTGTTGAATGGCCTTGCATATCCTCTCATCTTGCTACCATTATATCCTTGCTTCTTCCTCCTAGGTAGACTGTGGAATAGAAATAGCACATAATACCATTTGTATCTTCATCTTTCCTTGCGAGTGCATCTTCCACAATATTTCCCTTTTTGAAGATAATTTCAAAGTTATAACCCAACATTGTGACCCATTTTTGTTGCTATTCTAAAGATAATTTTTTCTCCAAGAAGTACTTCAGACTATCATGATATTTTTTTACTTTGAAGTGTCTTCTTATTTGGCATGGATGCCATTTCTTAATTGCATATAGTATGACTAAAATTTCTTTTTTCATAGATGGGCATAAGTTATTTCCCTTAAGTTCGCTACTTTCAAAGGAAAGGGGCCTTCCTTCTGGAATCAAAACTGCACCAATGCCATGAACTGAGGCATCACACTCCACAATGAATATTTTTGTGAAGTGAGGTGTCACTGAGACGAGAGTTGTACACATATCCTATTTAAGTTCTTCAAATGCTTTGGTTGCTTATTAAGCCCAAGAAAATGCTTACTTGTTCAATAATTTTGTTAGAGGTGTTGCTATTTAGCCATAATTCTTGACAAAATTGTGGTAACCACCAAGCCTAAGAATCCTATGATTTTATTTAAGGTATTAAGGATTTCCATTCCCTCATAGCTTTGATTTTGTTACGATACACTTTGACACCATCATGTGATACAATTTGACCCAAATATTCCTCTTCTTGAACTCAAAAGACATACTTGGAAGGCTTTGCATATAGTTGTTTCTCTTCCAATAGTGTTAAGACCCTGTCAACATGGTTTACATTCTCTTCCAAATATATGTTGTAAATTAGTATGTCATCAAAAAATACTAGCACAAATTTTGCAAGGAGGTTTTTAAAAATAGAATTCATCAAGATTTGAAATGTTGAATGTGCATTTGTAAGTCCAAATGGCATGATAAAAAACTCTTAATGACCTTGATGTGTTCTAAAGGTTTTATTGGGAATTTATTCTTACCTCATTATGTTTTGATGATATCCAGAATGAAGATCCAACTTAGTGAAAAAAATTTCTCTATGAATTCATCTAAAATTTCATCAATGACAAGAATAAGAAATTTATCTATGATTTCCATTATGTTGAGTTGTATGTAGTCTGAACACATATGCCATGAACCATACTTTTTTATAACCAACACCACTGGTCAAGAGAAAGCACTCTGGTTGGGTTGAATGATGCCTGCTTCTAACATTTATTGAACCATACACTCAATATCACTCATTTGTCCATGTGGATATCTGTAAGGCCTAATTTTCTGTGTTACACTTTTAGATTGCATTAGGGGAATTTTGAGGTCTAAAATGGGCCTCCTAAGGAAATTATAAAATAATAGTGGAAATAATAAAATAATATTTGATTATATCATCAAATTTTAGAGGGAAAAAAGAAAAAACTACTTTTTCAACTCGTATTTTCAACTTATCTCCCAAAGTTTTTACTTAAATTTCGAGCGGGAGTACACGTTAAAAAAAATTAATTCTTCATCGAAAGAGTACCCATGTTGCATACTTTCGATGGGCCTTGCTACACGAAAAATGAGAAATACATGAAAAACTCGATTGGAATTATGTTTTTTCATGTATTTCTTATTTTTCGTGTAGCACAGTCCATCGAAAGTATGCAACATGGGTACTCCTTGGATGAGGAATTAAATTTATCATCCAATGAGTACTCTCGCTCGAAATTTGAGTAAAAACTTTGGGAGATAAGTTGAAAATACGAGTTGAAAAAGTAATTTTATTATTTTATTATTTTTTAATATTTTTGCCCTTTCCTTAAAAAATGGTGAATCATCCCCCATGGTTGACATCATCATCTTGAATCCTATTTGTTCTTATAAAGTTTATTTTGGTTGTACATTTTTCTTAGGAGGCCCATTTTAGACCTCAAAATTCCCCTAATGAAAATGTTCATGATTTGAGATAGGTGGAATACCCTTTGGAATTTATCAAAATACCTTAGCATGATTATTGATAACTTTTTGAAGATCCACTAGAGTAGATGATATAGCTGTTTGAACATCTAATGAACACAAATGTGCAACTATATGTTGGTGTCCTTTTTTAGAAATTTTGTCATGCTATTAGAGCTTAACACCTTACTGAGTTTCTCTTGGATACCTCTAAGCTCAATTTCCTTTCCTTCTAAGAAAAACCTTATGCAATGATCTTGGAAATTAAGGGCCATTGTTCCCAATTATTGTAACCATTGGACCCCTAATACAATATCACCATCACCCATTTGGATTGAAATCATGTAACTAACCAATAAATAGTCCCCCATATTAAGCTTAATATTATTGCACTTCCCTTAACATTTTATGGTACCTCCATCTACAATCATTACTTGAAATCTTGGTGTTGGATATAAAAAGAAATTAAAAAGTTTTACCAATTTGTAATTGATTAAGTTATGGGTATTACTCGACTCCATCAATATTATTACCCTTTTATTTTTTATATAATCTTATATCTTGAGTATTTATGGAGTACTAATGCCAACTAATGCATGACAAGAGATTTTTGTAGTCTCTTTTAAATATATATCTTGCAAAGTTTTCACTTCTTGATCTTCTTGATCTTCTTGGTCTATGTAGAATAATTTATTCTCATTTCATTTGTGCCCGTTATTTTCACAGTTGAAACTGTATTCCCCTTTCTCTTCTTTCATCCATTTGTTGAGGATTCAACCTTGTCAATTTAGGAAAGAGAGGATTATTTTCTCTATAGTTATCAGTGACCAATTTTCTAGTGGCCATATTTTTACTTTCAACTTATATTTCCATACTGAAAGCATGCTCTTGAGATTCAAGTTCAAAAAGGCACACCTCATGTTGGATGCTTTCCTTTAAAGTTCCCATAAATAGGTCTAACCAGTTACCCTATGAAATATTCTTTACTCTAAGACTCAACTTTTGGAATTGTTGAATGTGCTCTGTAACTAGATATTTTTTATAGAAAACTAACTCATTATCCTCGAAGAGACCATAAAACTTTCTGATATAATAAGACCCATTTTTACTCGCAAATCGTAAGAGGATGGTCATTTTTTAGGAAGGAGAAGTTTTCCTCCAATTCCAGATCAATTGTTATTAGAGCAGGTTCTGACCAAGTTGCAGGTATTAGAAATAAGTTGGAAAGTCTCCAAGAGCTAGAGGATAATGAACTTGTCCCTTTCAATGGATAATGTTGAATTGAGAAAATTACTTGAAGGTGTTGAAGAGGAGAAGAGGCACACGCGCCTTCAATTGTAGCATGTGCTTGAGGAACAATTTGGTGAGATTTCCACTCTAGAAGAAGCAAAGAATACCTCCAAAGTGAAGCCAATATGTGGGCATGGTCCAAAGACATGTTATGGACCCTATGTGAAGAATGATGCTTGTGATTTTTGTCAGCATCTCAAAGATTCTCATTATATGTCTGTTCGTAAAATTGGGTGGCTTGAGCCATCTTCAAATTTGTCATCAACATCTGGAGCAGAAAATATGGGTGGAAAATCCAAGGAGGTAATCAACATATCTAGTTCAAATCCTTTATTTTATGTTAATGACACATATTTTGCAGCATTTGAACAACATACTAAAGGAATTGGTATGAATTTGCTAGCTCAGATGGGTTATGAAGGAGGAGGCCTCAAAATCAATGGTCAATGAACCACTAATCCTATCATGGTGAAAGAGAGACCAAGATGTCAAGGATTAGGATACGGTCATAGAGAGTTTGGAGAGTGTTATAAACTTTTTTAGGAAAATAAATCATCACATAATGATATATATCACACCAAGATGGTAGTGATAATGTCAATTTGTCTCCCAAGAGAGATGAATGCTTCAAAGGACTTTGCATGTCGTCGTCCAGTCCACATGTCAAATTTACAGCCCAAGGGACAGGTATAAATGTCATGGGAATTTTCCAAATTTTGGTAATTTTGATTATTTTTGGGACATGTATCCTTACACTTTTTGTGATGCAGTATACCATTGTGTGGCTAAATGTGAGAAAAGCAAGGTGATGGTCAAAATAATGGACCAAATTCTTGGCAATAAGAATGAAGAACCTCCATCAATTTTGAATACTTCCTTGTCGATTGGCAAGCGAAAATACTTTTGTACCCATTGTAACATGAATGGGCATGGGAATGAAAGGTGTTGGAAACTTCGGCTAGAAATTCTTCCCAAGAAGGATAAATAGGTTATGCAAACCAATTCGAGGAAATAAATAGGTGGCAAAGAGGATACTGGCATAGTTCCTAAGGCACATTCAAAGCATAATAGATGCAAAAAGAGAACCCATAAGCCTAGGAGAGGAAAATATTGGGTAGACTGTTTATATAGTTTGTTGCTTTGTAAATTGTAAATAATTGTTGTTCATTACCTGTTTTGGGTACTTTGTAAAGTGAAAACAAGAATAATCACTTGTTTGCAATAAGTATGTTATTCTTTGACATGAATGTTCTCTTGGCTTGTTAATGATTCCAAGTGTTAGAGGAATTTTTGGGATGAACATGTATGTGTCGTCCAATATGTATATAGTTGCGTCATGTACTCATGGATACAAGTGATCAATATGAATCTTGTTTTGAATGTAATATTTGATAAATATTGTACAAGAAATGACTATGCTTTTATGGACAAAGCCAAATGTGCCATTGAATAATGCAGCTAGATTATTTTTGTGTACAAGCACAATTTGAGGAAAATAAAGCAAGGTTGAATCGGTGTATGGAAAGCATTGAATTGCTTTTGATTTCCAACATGGAAAGTCAAGTTTGTCTTCAACAAGGGAACTTATATATGAAGTTTTTTGAGCCATGAAAGATGGGTTTGGAAAGAATGTTCAGATTCCATCCATTGATGTTTTTGTTCCTGCATGGTTTTAAGAATTGTGGCTCGATTCTTGACAGGAATGTAAAGTCTTCGCACAGAGGATAGGTGGAGAACCTTGATTGGACCTTGAAGGCACCAATTGAAAATAGAGCATTAAGGAGTGAGATTTGGAAATTTTTGAGTTTTTTTCCTCATTTTGTTTACTAGGAGAAGATAAAATTCTACAGTCCAAAAGTTCCTAGTTGGAAGGTACGATCTGGAGATTAATTTTTTTCTCAAAAATTAAAGCTCCCATAATCTTTCAAAACTAACGTCAAGTAATACTGTTCATCGTTCTGATTCCAATGACACTTGAATCGCCTCAATCCGATGTCTTATGACAAAGTTATGACGTTTTGAAGTTTTTTGTCGACAAAAAAAAAATTGTAGGTGGGATGCTAACTGGGCAGTCCGTACTGCTGATGTCATGATGATGTCAGCATGCCATTGGGCATATGAGACCAACCACAACTCGCCATGCTTCTGGATCTTACATGCACATGTGGTCGAATTTGATTGGTTTTTTTTATGTTTGGTGGCCCAATGGGGAGTTTCCACATGGCCCAACCAAAGAATGCCACGTGGCATCTCCATATAGGATAGAATTTTGTTTATGGGATTGGAAACCTTGGCAGGAATCAAAAATAAAAATTCTAGTGCTCTACCAACTTTCTTACACGGTGGGTGTTAGTCCATATGTTCTCCGCATGAATTTAACTTGTATGCAGAGATGCATTTGGGAGAGGGGTCGGGAAGTGAGCCTCGACCCCCGCTTGTATACAACCTCCAAAGGACTTGGCACCACTGCAAACATAGGGTGTAGTTTGTTGGGGACTAGCCCTAGTCACAGGGAAGTCCATAGAACCTTGGCATAGACGGAGTGGAGGGCTCGAGGACCAACCCCAGCCCTTGGTCACAGGACCGCCCACAGGACTAAGAGCAAATGTTGGAGAGGTGCTAGGCAAAGGGCGTGAGATGTAGACCCTAGCCCAGGGTCTTGTTGTAAGCCATATGAATGAGCGTGCAAAGGGAAGGTGAAGCACTAAAGGGGCTTAACCCTTGGTCACAAGCTATACCACATGAAATTACGCACAATCGTTGGGTGTCAACAGAGAGGGGCATGGATCTAGCCCCAACCCCTGGTGCTACGGGCACCATGGGACCTGCTTGGAGTCGAGTCCGATGGGGGAGACAGTTAAGGGCCGAACCCAAGTCACATGATCGTCATGAAATGTCCGGCTGAAGAATTGAGGCCTAGTATGGCAGGGGCAGGAGGTTAACCCCAGCCCCTGACCACATCATCCCACATGACCACTAGCCTGACGAATCAGGTGCCAAAGCTGACGGAGGCGGACCATTGGCCCAACCCTCAGTATTATGGCATCCATGTGGCCCTGGTTTAGCACATTAGGGTTATTGGGTGAATTAAAGAAGTGGCATAATGCATAGGATGTGGGTGAATTTGTCGCCTTCCAAGCAGATAAAATGGCGAAAATGTCGCTCTCTTTGTAGGTTCATCCAATTTGGGGACGAATAATAGAAGAAACTTGGGAGAGCATTAACTTAATGATTTTTTGGCATTTTTGAGCCCAAGAAGAGCCCATATAGGGGTTTTTAGACATTCTGAATCCAATGGAAGCCTCTGTTCATTGATTGGAGCACTTCTGGAAGGAAATTTTGTAGGTTTGAGTCTATGGGTGCTAGAGACAATAAGTTGTTTGGAGAAGTTTTGAAGGATATTTTAGCATGGAGAGGACCTTGTAGGGGTTTTATAGCCTTGATATAGTATTTGCAACAATTGTGACATCTATAGTGCAACTCATGTTTTTTTTTCTCATTATTTATTTTTTAGGATAGCTCTCTTTTAGTACTTCAATGTGGAATTTGTGTACTTGTTATGCTCATTTTCATATGGAGTACAGGGTCTTGATTTGAAATACCTTTTCTTGTTGACTATTTCATGGTTGAATGTAGGTTTTTATGATTTTTAGAGTGATATTTATTTGCAGGATAATGTTTCCTTGAAGGGGAAACTAGCCACTCATTTTTCAACACATTTCATGTACTCTTTTATTATTGGAATCTATGGTGTGGTCTAGTTGTATTAGCAGGCCCATAAATGTAGCCTAGGAGGGGTGAAATTTGTCACCAAATTCTATTTTGTCTCTCTTCTTGGTTTCCTTTATGAGTTAAATGATGATATGTTGCTTGTTTAAAGTTCACATGAAAACTAACTCTATCCTTAAAGAGACCATAAAAATTGTTGATATAATAAGACCCATTTTTACTTGAAAAGTATTAGAGGAAAGTCAGTTTTTAGGAAGGAGAATTTTTCCTCCAATTCCATATCATACACTCCTCAAATTTTCCCCCCACGTCAAGGATTGGTGGGAAACCTACTGTGAGAAGACAGACGAGAGTGAACCCTCACTATTTTCAGTTGCACCCATTTGAAATTATTTCTGGGACGCCGTCAAGGAATAATAATACCCTGTCATGAGATATGAGGATAAATACGTAAGGTGGACCACGTTGTGGTATGGAACGGACCAAGACGTGCCAAAGTTCACAAATATTTTTCATACCCTTTGCACAATTTTGGTATCAAGGATTCTAAGTGACATTTGGTACTCAAGTACCACGATTTTCTACACAAGTACATCCAGGACGAGATGGAGTTCCTAGACATCTGCTTGCTCGACATTGCCTATCGATACACTTTCAAGATCGAGAAAAAATTTAAATAGAAGAAGTGAGTCTTTGGATCTGTGAATCTGAAGTCAGGGAAAGGCGCCCCCAAACCGTAGAACAAAGGACAAAGACAATGCGGGGTGACCGAGGACAACCTGGCGAAGCCACAAGCAAATAAAAACACCATGAAGATAAAGAAGTACATATGAAAATGGTGCGAGTTCCATAAGGTCTCCACTCACAAAAAAAGTGAGTGTTGGGCTCATCATTCAATGGTCGTCAAGTTGAAGGCTTCCAAATCAGATGCATATTCTCGCTCTGAGTCAGACCTGACAAGGGGAATGACAAAGGGAAACAGATTATTGATGTAGAGCCCAGTGCCGTTGTTGCCACCATAAGTATCCAAAATGATGAGCTCGAAGATCCAGAGGAGGTGGAGTGTCTCTGTTGTAGTTCATTGTTGACATCAGGAGCCAAAATAACCTTATTTCAGCATAGGTCATGAAGCAACTGGGCCTACCAGCCACAACACAGATGTAGTCGTACACCATTGGGTGGCTTCACCAAGGATGAGATCTCCACGTCATCCATCAATGCCTCCTTCCCTACAACATAAATCCCTTCATAGGTGAGGTACTGTGTGAAGTTTCTCCTCTTGAAGTTTGTGATGTAATATTAGGCCAACCATACTTGTGGAAGCGACATGTTGTTTATGAGTATAGGCTTCAAATTGTTATTATTACTTTAGGAAATACATTGTACAAGATACTGGAGGTAGCATCGTATACCACCATCTCTTTGATTACTGAGAAGCAATTCAATAAGATAATTTCTTAGATCGAGAAATTTTTTTTCCTTATGATTTTCCGTAGGAGAAAGAATAATATTGTGGCCATGACCTCTAGACAGGGCTCCTCTGCAAGATAGTCACAGATGGACAAGGTCGTTGAGGAGTACAGGGGCATCTTCAGCTCACCCACAGGGGTACCTCTACACTGTTAGGTCAAGCACTCCATCGATCTCAACCCGGGCTTGCCTCTACCTATTGGAACAATAGTTAGATGATCTAATCTGGAGAACGATGAAATCAAGATTTAGATTCAGGATTTGTTGCATAAAGGGCACATTAGGCCAAGTTCATCACCCTGTGGGAGCCCGATCATGTTGGTACAGAAGAAGGATGAAACTTGGAGACTCTGTATTGACTATCGGGCGTTGAAAATGATCACTGTCTAGAATAGGTATCCAATCTATCAGACCCTCCCTAGCAGCAGACTACCTTCAAATCCAAGGAGGGCCTTTTTGAATGGCTAGTCATGTCTTCCGTCTTGACGAATTCCCTCGTAGGCTAATGGACGACATCTTGCGACCCTTTACCAACTCATTTGTGGTGGTGTATTTGGATGACATATTCATCTTTAAAAAAAGCTAGGAATAGCACCTCCATCATATTTGACAGGTCCTCCAAACCCTGCAACAACATAATTTGTGTGCCAATTTGGAGAAATGCACTTTTGGTATGACCCAGATTCAATATCTGGGGCATATCATTGATGAGTTGGGTATACATGTGGACCCAACCAAGATACAAGTCATTCTAGATTGGCTAGCCCCAAACACTCTAACATACCTCTGCAAATTTATGGGTCTTGCCAATTTCTACCGTAGGTTCATGTTGGGGTTCTCTCATATCACTTGGTCTTTGAGTCAATTCACCAAGGGAGGACCAAAAGAAAATTTCTTTTGCTCTGAATCCCAACATAAGGCATTTTTCGAGTTGAAGCATCACCTCTGCTCTGCTCCAATTATCACATTACCCCACTTGCAACAACCATTTGATATTGAGATAGATGCCTCCAACTATGTTATTGGTGTAGTTCTTACTCAAAAAGGGCATGCAATGGCATATCTCTATGATATAATTTCATGCATAGTCCTAAATTATCGCACCTATGAAAAAAAGATGTATTCCATTGTGCATGCCTGCCGACAATGGAAGCATTACATTCTGGGGAAGGAAACGAGCATCCACACAAACCACAAACCCCTGTAGTTCATATAGACACAAGGGAAGTTGCAGAACGATCGCCATACAAAATGGTCCACATATCTGCAACAATTCAATTTGAACTTTAAGTACAAGAAGGGTAGCACCAACAATGTTTCAAACTACCTTAGCTGACCACCAGTCATGGCACTGACCACAATGGTCGACTCTTGTGGGCATGAGACTTTAGGGTGGCCACATATTTACAAGAGCAATCTAGAATTTAGCAACACATACCAGATGCTCCTGAAAGGCAAACACATTCCAAATTTTCACCTCCAAGAGGGATTGCTATGGCACTTGAGACACCTCTATGTTCCTTAAAGTGAGCATGCCAATATGATTTTGGAGGCACACTATAGTTGGGTCAATGGAAATTTTGGGGTAGAGAAAACATTGGATGTGTTGTAGAAGTATTTTTATTGACCGAACCTTTGACATAATGTTGGGAAGTAGATAAAATATTGCACTATCTGTGTTAGAAAATTGTATATTACAGAGCAATGCAACACATAAAATATGTGGAAACACAAACACAAAAAATATGTAAAACGAGAGAGACACAGATATACATGGTTCACCGAATTTGGGCTACATCCACCCCGAACAGCCAATCCTTCTTTTCTATTATCTAGAAAAATGAAGAGACACAACCTACAATAGATCCATTGTAATATCCTTTGTTCTCTCTCACAGTCTCCCTATCTGTTTCTCGCTCTGAGAATACACATACAATACATAGGTGCAATAAAACACCCTCATACAAAACGAGGGGTTGCCTTCTAGGGAGAAAAACCATAAAATAAACATAGCTTCTACCAGCATATCATCCACCTAATGAATGTCCCAAATTGACTAGAAATTACTATACTTTTACAAGGCAATTTTACATCTCAGCGCCCTGGACCCCCCAAGCAACGTTCAATTACTCGTGGAGTTTCTGCCTTGTTAATAACAGGGGTCCAACGCTGTGATACAAAATAAAGAAGATAATCAATCTCCAAACCCAACAATCTCCCAGTTGGAAATTGATTGTAGTAACTCCTCTGCTGCTTCATTTACTGGACAATTACTCCACTTTGGACCTAGTTGTTTCTCATTTTCATCATCATACTTGAAGACCAATTGAAACTGAGCATAATCTCAGTTTGTCCCTGGTTACAACTTTTGTTAGCATATTTGCAGGATTCTGGCTAGTGTGTATCTTTTCTAGCTTCAACTATCCATCTTCCAATACTGACCATATGAAATGGTACTTGAGTTGTATGTGTTTAGTTCTGGAATGAAATTCCGAGTTCTTGGCAAGGTGAATGGCACTTTGGCTGTCACTGTATAACATGCCCATCTCATGCTTCTTACCCAATTCATCCATAAACCTTTGTAACAAAATCATTTCTTTACTAGCCTCTGTAGCAACAACATACTCTACTTCTGTTGTTGAAAGTGCAACAACACTGTGGATTTATGAAACCCAAATAATAGTTGTTCCACCTACAGTAAATACATACCTGTAGTGCTCCTCCTGTTATCTCTATCACCTTCCATATCTACATCAACATATCCCTGTAGAGAAATGTTTGAACCACCAAAGCATAATGATTGATTTGTGGTACCTCTCAAATATCTGAGAATCCATTTCACTACCATCCAATGTTCTTTTCCTAGATTTTTCATGTACCTACTTACAACTCCCATTGCATGTGCAATATCAGGCCTTGTGAAGACCATTGCATACATTAAGCTTCCAACTGATGATGCATATAAAACTTTAGACATATAATCCATTTCTTCTTGGGTCTTGGGGCACATCTCCTTACTAAGTTTTAAATGGCTAGCAAAAGGTGTACTAACTGGTTTTTCATTCTGCATATTAAATATTTTCAACACATTTTGTATGTACTCATTCTGAGACAATGTTAATTTGTGATTTTTCCTGTCTCTAGTTATTCTCATACCAAGGAATTGTTTTGCGGCTCCCAAATCCTTCATTGGAAATGAATTTTCCAATTTTATTTTGAGCACATTTATTTCCTGCATGTTAGACCCTGCAACAAGCATGCCATCTACATACATTAAAAATATAATATAGTTGCTATCATTTTTCTTTTACAGATAAACACAATGATCAGAGTGACATCTAGTATAACCTTGTTCAGACATAAACCTGTCAAATTTTAGATACCAATGCCTTGGATCCTGTTTTAAGCCATACAAGCTCTTCTTTAACCTGCACACTATTTTTTCCTTCCCTTTGACCTCATATCCATGTGGTTGTTGCATATAGATCTCTTCCTCCAAATATCCATTGAGAAATGTTGTCTTTACATCTAACTGTTCAAGATGCAAATCTTCCACTACTACAATATTTAAAATAGTTTTGATTGAATTCATCTTAACAATACGAAAAAATATTTCATCAAAATAAATTCCTTTCTTCTGTGCAAACCCCTTCAACACAAGTCTAGTTTTGTACCTCTATTTTCCTCCATATTTTCCCTTCAGCTTGTAAACCCATTTATTCTGCAATGTTGTTTTACTTGCAGGCAACCTGACTAAGTCCCAATTCTGGTTATGTATTAAGGAGTCCATCTCTTCTTTCATGGCTAGCTCCCACTTCTTCCTAGTTTCGACCTACATTTCTTCTTCATAACATTCGGGTTCACCAGAATCAATCAACGATAAATAATATAATGAAGGAGAGTATCGTTCAGGGGGTCTACTTATCCTGGTAGATCTTCTGACACCACTTTCAAGTGTTTGAGGTGCATGTTGCTGTTGAGGTGGTTTTTGTTATTGTGGCTGTTGATTATTATTATTTCCAGGCACCTTTACTTTTTTTGTGATCTCATCAAGAACTGTGTATTCTTTGTTTTCTTTTTCCTGTTTCTTTTCATGCAACTGATTCTTATACAAGACCTTTTCATTGAATATTACATGTCTGCTCCTAATAATTTTGTGATTTTCATAATCATATAAGCGATAACCAAAATCATTAACACCTTCTCCAATAAAGGTACATTTCTTTGATTTTGCCTCAAGCTTTGTTCTATTTTCTTTATTAATATGGACAAAGGCATCATAACCAAAAGGTTTTAAAAAAGAGTAGTTTACCTTTTTACCTGCCCATGCCTCCTTTGGAATACCACCATCCAAGGAACTTGAAGGCCATATTTTTATTAGATAAACAACAATAGCTACAAATACGTACCAAAATATTTTTAAAAATCTGACATGCAATCTCCATGCCTTGCACGCTCTATGATTGTTACATTTTCATCTTTCGACACACCATTTTTCTTGTGGTGTTCTTGGAACTGTCTTCTCTCTATGAATTCCATGCTCTGAATAGTACCTATCAAACTCTTTGCTGCAATATTCACCTTCATTTTCTGATCTTAGATATTTCAACTTCTTTCCTGTCTCAATCTCAACCAAAGATTTCCATTTCTTGAAAGTATCAAATACATCAGATTTATTCTGAATAAAATAAATCCAAGTTTTCCTAGTTGCATCATCAATAAAACTAACATAATAACGAGAGCCACCGAGAGATGATACCTGAGTAGGTGATCTGAAATGGTCTGGATAACTTGTATGTATTTCAAGAAGCTACCACTCATTTTAAATTAAAATGATCTAGCTTGTACTTGACAATTTTGTGGAATTATTTACTTGAAAGTGGTGTATGAATTTTACGTTATGTGTCTTAAATTCATTTTTTCTTGCTGTAATTTAACATGTATGACAGCAGCATAATGCAGCAAATAATCATTCAACACAACAACAATTTTAATCTAGGATTTCACCTGAAATCTCGTGGGCTACGTCTCCTTTGAGCTTTGTCATCATGACTCAACTCTTTGGGATTATGGTAAGTTTTTTTTTTAAAAGTAAATAATTAATTCCAATGAATACAAAAATGATCCAAAGGACTGAAAATACCATAAATATCCCTCAATTAGTTGTCCAAACTCTGAAAAACAGCTTTAGGCTTTTGTTGACATGATTCCTTTTGTCGGTGCACTAAGATACTCTGAGCTTCCAAATGGCACAAACTCCCTCAGAATTATGTTTCTATCACTAAAACCACTACTTTTGTATCCAACACACATCACACATCAAATACCAATTGATAAATTTCTCAAATTGAGCACTGCAATCCCAAAATAGGCTATCCTCCACGGTTTACCCAGGGCTGCACAAAACTTCAAATCAGCTTCTCGAGCTGTAGAAGTTCTCAAAATTTTCTGAAACCACTTCCATTGGTTCCAAAATTTCTGAAATATCCAATTTATACTATTTTTTCATAAAACACTGCCTCCGGCTGCTCCGGTTTTGCCTCAATCACCAATCGGCACCCCCTGGCACTAGGGTCAAGGAAGACTTATCTGCTGAGTTTTCGACCTCTAGAAGTCTTCAAAAATTTCTGAAACCTCTGTAAATATATTTAGAATGATTTTTTCAGCCAATAATGATCATTGGTTCACTGCAAATGGTCTCAGACAACTCTTTCTAAGCCCTGCACTGCTGTTGGCCAAAGATGACACTAATGACCCCTGGAACTTTACTGAAGCTTTTTGGCCTTCAAACGTTCTCTACAGGCTCTGAAAACCATTTCATCATATTCATAACATCTGAATTATCCAATTTAGACTATTGGAACTTTGGAAAAGGACTCTAACTCCCCTGGTTAGGCCTCAAACTGAATTTGTCTCATGGTGGCCTCAATGGCTCCTTCATCTTCCCTGAAGAAAAATATATTGAATATCACCTTCATTCAACCTGAAACCTGTCCCAAAGTTCTCAAGAGGTTTAAGAGACCCAAAATTGACTAAAATTGCATCCAATTTGGTTCAATAATGAGGAAGTTATGGCCTCCCAAAGAAAACTTTACAATGTCACAAAAAAAAACTCCACTAAATGTGGAGGACTGAAGTTAACTGCAGTTAGGTTGGCCAATTCCGCCAAATATAGCGTGCCACCATAAATTCCACCAACTTAAGAAACTGGATTAGTTTAACTTAAATTAAGGATTAAGGGCGGTTAATCCTGTTTTAACAACAAAACACATTTTGCGCTAATGAATGCAGATTAGTGGTTAAGCCATGTTTTAGTGGTTAATTAAACCACATTAACAGATTTCCTCCATTGCTATTAGCGCTTGGTTTTCGGAGCCTGGTCGTATGGAGGGTTGGGCTAGCCCCTTTTGGTTTTCCGCCATTTCATTTTTTAAAGTTTAAATATAAACCGTTGCCTATAAGAGTTAAGCAACATGGTCTAGGCGGATTGGTAGAGCGCATGTGCTGGCAGGCGAGAGACCATGGTTCGATTCCCGCAGAGTCATAAAAAATTTTATAACACCAATTTTTCCACACCCTGGGGCCATGTGGCGGCCTCCAGGCTTGCCATGTGGCACCCTCAGATTGGTCTAGAAAACCAAAAGTCAACCAATCCTCGAATAACAAGCTGCCACTTGTCAGCATTTGATAAGCTTGAATGGAATATTACAGGGAATATTATAGGGAATATTCCAAGGAATATTCTAGGAATATTCCTAGGAATATTCTTTTTTAAAATTTTCCAAATCCATAAAAGTCAAACTTGGTCAACTGAAAAATGGAGTTTATTGGAAACTTCAAACCTTCATAACTTTCACATACGATGTCAGTTTTGAGAACTATTCATGGCGCCAGAATTGCAGGAATGAGACCTTTCTGGTCATTCAGGTTCAAAAATATTTCGAGCACTTTGAATTTTGAGCTATCATTTTGGTCCATGATCCAGTTCTGATTGGAAGTTCCCAATACATCGCACAAGTTCTAATTTTTCGCTCTTATTTTCTTTCCCAAATCTAAGAAATATGAATCTATTCTGTTTTCCATAAATACAATTATCACAAACATCCAAATCAATATTCTTCAAACCCGACAAAAAATTTCTTGAGTGAAGAATCTTCATCCCTTTCTCATTCATGTGTCCGAGCCTATGATGCCATAATGTTGCATCTGCTCCTTTGGAAGTTAAAGCATTAACATAGTTAGAAATACCATTGCATAAATACAATGTACCAACCTTTTCTCCTTTTTCTATTACCAGGGCTCCTTTGGTGACCTTCCAAGTTTTATCTGTGAAATTTGTTACACAACCTTTACCGCCTAACGGCCCTATTGAAATTAGATTTTTCTTCAGATCTGGAACATGCCTTACCTCCTTTAATAACCATTGGTTTCCATTCTGCTATTTTACAAGAACTTTACACATTCCAACAATTTTACAGGGTTTATCATCACCCAAACGAACTTGTCCAAAATCTCCTTGAACATAGTCATGAAAATATTTCTTATCAGGTGTGGCATGGAATGAAGACCCCTGAATCTACCACCCAGGAATCACTGACATTTTATAAAGAAAGAATCAAAGAATCTTGTTACACATTACCTGTCACATTTGCTTCATGATTGTTTTCTTGCTGTGAGTCTCCTTCTTTTCCCTTTCGAGATCTACAATCTTTCTTCAAGTGCCCTTTCTTTCCACATTTCCAGCACACTATCCCCGATTTGGACTTGGACATGCCTTTCCTTGATTTACTGCGATATCCTGAGCTCTTTCCTCTTTCCATTTTTCTTCCCCTAGTCTCTGCACTCAAAGCATTACCCAATGTCTCACTAGAGCTTTTCCATCGCATTTCCTCGCTAAGGATAGCACCAACAACATCATCAAACTTTAAATTACTAGATCTAGAGACAGAGTTACTAATGGCCATAACTAAACCATTCCAACTTTCTGGCAATGAGCACAAAAATAACAGAGCCCTAACTTCATCATCAAATTTTACCCCTATAGAACTTAACTGACTGGTAACCGTATTAAAATCATTTAAATGGTCTGCAACATATCCACCTTCCAACATCTGCATATTAGATAAACATTTCATAATAAATACCTTGTTTGAGGCCGAGGGTTTTTCATATAGTTTCGCCAATTACTTAATCAAACCTTCTGTTGTTGTTTCCTTCGAAATATTGAAGGCTACCGACACCGGGAGGCACAACCGTACTATTCCAAGTGCCTTTCTATTGAGAATATCCCATTCTGCGTCTTTCATAGTCGTCGACTTCTTTTTTTTCTGCTCAATGGTAGGTACAGATCTTTCTGATACAAATAATATTCCATCTGAATATTCCCCAACGGGAAGTTTTGGTCGTTAAATTTCTTGACCCTAAACTTACCATATTCCGCCATTGATCCCACTCGAACCAGGAACCCTTCTTTCCTGCGAGTTTATCAGCCAAATAGACCTTCGACTCTGATAATAGTTGTTAGAAAAATATATATTACAGAGCAATGAAACACATAAAATATGCGGAAACACAAACACATAAAACATATAAAACTAGAGAGACACAAATATACGTGGTTGACCCAATTTGGGCTACGTCCACCCCGAACAACCAGTCCTTCCTTTCTATTATCCAACAAAATGAAGAGACACAACCTACAAAAAATCTGTTTTAATATCCTCTATTATCTCTCATAGTCTCCCTATCCGTTTCTCGCTCTGAGAATACACATACAATACACAACCACAATACAATACCCTCAGACAAAACGAGGGGTTTCCTTCTAGGGTGAAAAACCCTAAACTAAACATAACTTCTACCATGAGATCATCTGCCTAATGAATGGCCCAAATTGACTAGAAATTACTATACTTTTACAAGGCAATTTTACATCTGTTTTTAGCTTCGGGGGCACTGCCCCTGAAACCCCTTCATTGTATATATCAGTTTGATATTCCTGCAAGTGTGAAGTGGAAAATCATTGGAGTTTGGAGCACGAAGTGAAGGCCATGGAGCTTCATTGAGTTTCTACTATTTCAAGTTAAGTTTGCACAAAGAGTAAGTTCAATTTTGAGTCATTGTTTTAGTCAAGTTCAGTCAAATTTCAGTTAGTTTGTGTCATTGAGTTGTCAGTAGTCAGTCTTGCATTTCAGTTTGAGTTATTTTTTTGACCGTATTGGCCCAATGGAAGAGGCATTGATCTGAAAAATTTAGATATATGTCGTTCTTGACACATCTTTCAGAGTTTCCATTACCAATAAGGCCAATGTTAGTGTCAGAATATGCATTTTGCCATCAATGATCAAAATCACTCGTTTCATTTTCATTTTAGGTGTCCCACTCTGAAATTTTTATATCATTCCATTAGGTCATGCTAAAAATTGTCTCACTGATGGTAGTCCTACTCAATAAAACTTCACCCTCCCTCGAAAAACTCACATTTTTTGGCTCACCTTCATGTCTTGCTGAGAATAATAACACTTTTGAAAAGCTCATTTCACCATGTCTTATCTCAGTCAAAGTCAATCATGGAAGCCAGGTCATTCAAGGTCCCATTAGGTCATTAGGTTTTATTTTTGAAGGTCCAAAAATACACATTTCATCCCAATAAAGTCAGAAAAATGTGTGAGAGTGACTTAATAAACATTTTATTTTCATCTACAGAAGATTATCAGCATGTAAACATGATATTTTTAAGTTTGTAATTTTGTTTTTTTATGATTTTCATATCAAAATGTCATTTTGATATGAAAACAGATATGTAATTTATTTTTAGTTTCCTATGTAATTTTATGTTTTCTATATGTAATAATTTCAATCCCTAGCTGCCAACTCAAACATACATGCCGAACTAAAAGAGAGAAGTGACAAACTCCAACATCTCCATCCTGCAAGAGAGAAAAGTCAGATGAAAGGGTAATCAACAAATGGTTCAGAAAAGTGAAAAAAGACATTAAAAAAGTGGGTTTTAAATTTAAATTCAAATTCACTTTGATATTTATGACTAAAGACATCAAATCATATTCATTTTCCTCTTTTTAAGATCAATCCATCTCTCCAACAACCAAAAAATTCGAAATTCTGAGCATAATTGGCAAAGGAACAGAAGCGAGGGTGCAAATATCCTGAAAAGAGGGCGAAGCTACGTTCTGGAGGGCGCAAATCAGTTCTGGATGGTGCAAATGTGCAGACAGGGTGCAAATGTGCAGACAGGGTGCAAATCACTTGAACAGGGTGCAAATATCTTGAAAAGAGGGCGCAAATACGTTGCTGATGGCGAAAATGACCAACAATATTACCAAACCATTCAAATGACCAAAAACTGACTTCCAAAGCTTCTCCACTCAGTCAAATACCTCTAGAAATCCAGTAAGAGGAATTTGTCATCAAACTCACCTCCTTTGGTTATATATGTTCAAGTTTGCAATTAAAGTTATAATTTGGTGCTTTTCTTGAGGTGAAACCCTATTTTTTCTCCATTGCACCCATAATTCCCAAAATTCCACTTCCCTTACACTCCATACCATCCCTACAATCTTAAAATTCATTCCCTAAACCCTGTTATCATAAAAACCATCCCCAAGTTACTAACCTAAAACCCTAAGTCCTAGGTGCTATTCTAGACCTAGGCTCCTAAATCCCTATTCCCCATATCCCTAAACATTACTCCCTATCCACTTCCCATATCACATATCCCTATCAGTGTAATGTTCCCAATTAGCCATAGCTACTTGGAACATTGTAATTACTCCATTTTTGAAATAAGAGGTAAGAAACACAATAAAATCTATCCCAGTGTGAAAAGGGACTGAGGTAGGAGGATAAAATAAAGCCTCTTAAGTGTGAAGAGGAGCAAAATCAAGGAGCTAGCTATAGTTGACCAAGTCAACCAACACTGTCAAAAGGGAGGGAAAGCCACTAGGGCAACACAATTTTGAAGGAGAAAGCTTCTTAAGGAAGCTACATCACCATTGTGTGGGGCTCGGGGTGGAGAAGCTCACTTGGAATAAAAAGGAAGGGATAGCAGCAAGGGAATTCATTCATTCATACTTCTTATTTCAGTCTTGTGACTGATTGTAATCTTCAGCTATTTAGCCGGAGTTGCAGCACTGTTTACTACAAGGGTTCTCATGCAGGAGTTCTAGTTCCATGTTGTTGCAAATTGATTTGGAGATTCAAGGAGGAGGTCTTGAGTTCCATTATCATTAGATATCTTGAGGAAGCCATCCTCTAACCTTGACAGAGCAGTCACTCTCAGTGAGTGCATTATTTCTGTAGTAGCTACAGTAGCCGGGGTTAGATCTACTCATTTGAGCTTATTTCAGGAGAGGGGGAGGTGATTTCCACTCCAGGAGTTCTATTGAGGAAGGTCTTGAGCCTATTTTTGTATTGTGTATTCTTCTTTGAGAATATCATATATTTCTCAATACAGAGTTGCTGGGTACAGTGTTATTTTCTGCAGTGCTGTATATTGTGTTGTTATTTTGCTGGAAATCCTTGCCGGGAGGTCCCAATATGTTTGTAAAAGAGGTCAATCCTCTCATTTCTGATCTTATAATGAATGAAAGCTCTAGATACATGTTATTCCATCTATTTCTGTAGTTTACATAATAATAATAACTTGTTGCTGCCGCCGGCATTTCTATTTTATGATGTACTGGGGTTATAATTCCTTTTTCTACATTTGAGTTGGGGAGATCTGTTTATCATAGCTAGAGTTATTTTTTTTCTGATGCCATTCCATATTTAAGCCACATACAACATATTCTTGAGGATACAAGCCCTGGACTGCATTATTCTTGCACTAGTTTACTTATACAGCGTCCTCACTGGAGATATTGCTGAAATTCCTGAAAATGAATATTACAGTGGTATCAGAGCTCTGCTCTTGGCTCAACTTGTGGGGGGGAGATTTCTCTTCAGCATGGAGAAGGAATACATCTCTAGGATTGTACTTCAAACCCTGCAGAACATTTCAATGGATCTCAAGGAGATAAGGAGGGTTCTCTAGGAGAATATTTTGAAGAATATGAGCTCCAGTCTCAAAGGTTCAAGGAGCACCTGAGCTTTCAGGAGTTTTTCCGAATCAAGGATGGAAGGAGGAATGATTCTCATCAAAGGGAAGGTAACTTGATGCAGGTATCAGCCCTACAGTGCAGTATGGTGGGGTTCTTCTTGCCCACATTTGATGGGACACCTAAGCACACAACAAAGGCATGGGTAGAGAAGTTGGACACATACTTCCAGCTTCACAAGGTTTCTGAAATGGAAGCTATCAAGATAGCTGAATTGCATCTAGAAGGGGAGGCCCAAGACTGGTGGTTTCATGGATTGACCACACTTGGGCATCATCATATCACTTCATACTCAACTTTCACCATGAATCTAGTGGAGAGATTTGATCCAAGGGATTCGGAAGCCCACTTTTCCAAGATAACCAAACTCAAGCAAGAGGGAGATATTGAGGATTATATTGCTGAGTATTTGCAGCTTTCAGTGATGGTCTCCAACCTCACTATGAGCAGGAAGGTATGCATGTTTTTGAATGGGATGGTTGAGCCATTACAAGGGTTGGTCAAGTCTACAAAACCAACTACACTCCTTGAAGCTGTGGAGAAAGCTAGAGATATACAACACATCTTGCCCAGGGTAAGGACCATTTTATAGCAGAAAACCCATTCAAGGCCAAGGGAGATAATACCTGTTCAGGAATTGAAGGAGAAATGTGTTATAGGGGAAGCACATCCTATCAAGACCTTCTTTAAGAAGGATGCCAGCGCTGTACAACCCATAGAATAATTTTCTCCAAGAGGAGGAGCTGTTGCAGCATTAAGAGGGGTTCCAAAATATCTAACCTTGAGAGCAAGAGGCACCATCATGGGGCAAAGAGTTTCTGTATTGATAGATAGTGGAGCCACTCACAATTTTATTGATTCATAGCTGGTACACAAGAGAGGAATTCCCGTGGAGGAGTTTGAGGGATTTTCAGTTTTGGTCCCCGGAGCCATGACTTTACAATGTGCCAAGTATGTTCTAGCGCTAACCATTACTATGGGTACCTATACTTTGATAGACCACTTCTTTGTGGTAGATATTCCAGACACCAATGTCATATTGGGAGTCTAATGGTTAGTCACTCTTGGGAGAGTTACCACTAATTGGAGAACGCTGGAGATGGAATGGACTAGAGGAGAGGATGGCCAAAAACAAAAGATCAAGGGTATGAACACATATCCTCCTCAGGTTGTTTCAACACATAGGCTGGAGGCAGATATGCACAGAGGAGACATTGCATGGGTAGTGGAGCTACATGTATCCGAGGTGAAGAGCAAGGACACACCGGTGCATCCAGATGTTCAATCCCTTTTGGACTAGTATTCTACAGTATTTGGAGATATCCCACCAGGGAGACCTCCTGACCGAGGGTTTGAACACACCATTGAGTTGGAACAAGGGGTAAAAGTAGTGATTACCACTCCTTATAGACATCCCAAGGCCTATAGGGATGATATTTAAAAAGCTATCCAATAGCTGCTAGCATTAGGGCACATCTAGCCTAGTACTAGTCCTTTTTCTTCCTCGGTGGTTTTGGTAAATAATAAAGATGGCACAATGAGGATGTGCATCAATTATAGGGCCTTAAAAAAGAAGAATTTGAAGAACCGATACCCTATACCCAGGATTGATGAACTCATGGATGGGCTGAGGGGATCCGAATATTTCTCCAAGATTGATTTGAGGTCCGGGTACCATCAAATCAAGGTGAGGGAACAAGATATCCCCAAGACAACGTTCAGGTGTCACTATGGGCATTTTGAGTTTCTGGTAATGCCCTTTGGATTGACTAATGCTCCAACAACTTTCCAATCCTGTATGAATGATATCTTCCAGGGTCATTTGCAGAAGTTTGTATTGGTCTTCTTTGATGATATTCTGATCTACAACCGCACATGGGAGGAGCACTTGTAGCATCTTGAGACAGTCTTACATATCCTCAAGGAGCAGCAATTCTATGCCAAGCTCTCCAAATGTGAATTTTGCCTTACAAAGATGTTGTATTTGGGGCATATCATAGGGATGGATGGAGTAAGGGTACATGAGGAGAAGATTCAAGCTATTAGAGATTGGCCTGAACCTAGGAATGTGATAGAGCTCAGAGGGTTTGTGGGCATATGCACATATTACCAGAAGTTTGTGAAAGGATTCTCACAACTAGTAGCACCACTTATAGACTTGACAAAGAAGGGGGCTTTCCAGTGGACACCCATAGCACAAAGGGATTTTGATAAGCTCAAAGAGGTAATGAGTAGTTGTCCTATTTTGGTTTTACCTGAATTTTCTCAACCTTTTTTGTTAGGATGTGATGCATTAGGTGAAGGTATTGGGGTAGTCTTGATGCAAGGGGGGCATCCTATAGCCTTTGAGATCAGAAAGTTGCTCCCTCATTAGAAGCTATACCCCATCTATGATAAAGAAATTTTGGCTATTATGCATGCATTAGCCAAATTCCGGAAATATTTGGTGGGGAATAAGTTCAAGGTGAAGATTGATCACAACAGCCTTAGATTATTTCTTGAACAAAGGCAACTTCAGGAAAGACAACAGAAGTGGGTGAGAAAAATCCAGACCTATGACTTTGACATAGAATATGTCAAGGGGAAGAGCAATACAGTAGCTGATGCACTTTCCAGGAGGCCTACAGCACTGTCCATGAGGGGCATGGACACAGATTGGAAGGCTCAACTTTTAGTTGAGTACTCCAAAGATGACTTTGCATGCGGGATACTTGATGGGGTGGTACCGGATGAGAGATTTAAAGTGATGGATGAGGTTATCTATTACAAGGATTGGATCTACTTGGCTAAGAATTCTAAGCTCAAGGAGAAGATCTTAGTAGCCTCACATGATTCCCCACTTTCCGGGCATCAAATTTTCGCAAAAACTTACAGATCTATCAGGGAGAGATTCTCATGGAAGGGTCTCAAGGAGGATGTGCTTCGGCATGTCAAGGAATGTACCACTTGCCAACAAAATAAGGGAGAACACACTTATCCTACTGGGTTGTTACAACCACTACCTATTCCGGATGGGAAGTGGGAAAGCATCTCTATGGACTTCATCACCGGCTTACTGACAGTGCAGGGTAAGGACTGTATCTATGTTTTTGTTGATAGACTAACAAAGTATGCTCATTTCTTTGCCATATCTTCGCATTATACTGCTTCACAGGTAGCTAAACTCTTCTTCAGAGATGTATTTAGACTCCATGGTCTCCCTAGGACCATAGTGAGTGATCGGGACAGTCGCTTCATGGGTGGATTTTGGCAGGAACTTTTCCAATTAGTGGGAACTGATTTGACCCCCAGCACCAGTTATCACCCCCAAAATGATGGGCAGACTGAGATAGTGAACAAGTGGTTAGAAGGCTACTTGAGAAACTATGTGGCCAGGCAGCAGAAAGCTTGGTTGCGGTGGCTCCACTTGGGGGAGTATTGTTACAACACTACTCACCATATCTCTATTGGCATGACACCATTCCAAGCCTTGTATGGATATGAGGCACTTTCATTTGGCGATGTTATGTTTGGGGCAAGTAAAGCTCCAAGGGCAAGATATTGGATTCAAGAGAACCAGGACATACTCAGGGCCCTCAAAGATAACATTGCCATTGCTCAGAACCAGCAGAAGATGTTTGCAGACCGTGGTCAGATAGAGAGAGAGTTTGAGGTGGGGGATCTTGTCTACCTATGCCTTCAGCCTTACAAAAAATCCACACTCAAGGTGAAGGGGGCTGAAAAGCTCAAAACATGTTTCTATGGGCCATACAAGGTGAACAGATGTGTTGGTAAGGTAGCTTATGAGCTGGAGCTTCCTAAGGGGAGCAAGATCCCCAATATCTTCCATGTATCTTGCCTCAAGAAGGCCATTGGGAGGAAGTTGAGAAACAGAGTCATCAAAGAATATCTAATTCGATGGAGGAATCTACCAGATGAGGATGCCACTTGGGAGGGGGAGAAGATCTTGCAGCATCCTTCTCTACTGTTGCTTGTGGGCAAGCAACTTTTGAGCGGGGAGGACTGTAATGTTCCCAATTAGCCATAGCTACTTGGAACATTATAATTACTCCATTTTTGAAATAAGAGGTAAGAAACACAATAAAATATATCCCAGTGTGAAAAGGGATTGAGGTAAGAGGATAAAATAAAGCCTCTTGAGTGTGAAGAGGAGCAAAAGCAAGGAGCTAGCTATAGTTGACCAAGTCAACCAGCGCTGTCAAAAGGGAGGGAAAGCCACTAGGGTAGCGCAGTTTTGAAGGAGAAAGCTTCTCAAGGTAGCTACATCACCATTGTGTGGGGCCCGGGGTGGAGAAGCTCACTTGGAATAAAAAGGAAGGGATAGCAGCAAGGGAATTCATTCATTCATACTTCTTGTTTCAGTCTTGTGAATTATTGCAATCTTCAGCTGTTTAACCGGAGTTGCATCACTGTTTAGCGCAAGGGTTATCATGCAGGAATTCTAGTTCCATGTTGTTGCAGATTGATTGGGAGATTTAAGGAGGAGGTCTTGAGTTCTATTCTCATCATATATCTTGAGGAAGCCATCCTCTAACCTTGACAGCATAGTCACTCTCAGTGAGTGCGTTATTTCTGCAGTAACTGCAGTAGCTGGGGTTAGATCTACTCATTTGAGCTTATTTCGGAGAGGGGAGGTGATTTCTGCACTCAGGGTTCTATTGAGGAAGGTCTTGAGCCTATTTTTTGTGTGTATTCTTCTTTGAGCATGTACTCGATATTTCCCAATATAGAGTTGTCAAGTACAATCTTGGTTTTCCTCGTTAAAGGTCGTATATTGTGTTGTTATTTTGGGTTGAAATCCTTGCTTCGGGAGGTCCAATTGTTGTGGTCCCGTGATTTGGCTAATTGGCAAGCCAAATGATAGTGTAACATCAAACCAAGCTTTGGAGCCCAAGGACCTAGCCTTCCTGGACTCAGAGAAGGCTCTCTCTATATGTATAAGGGATGTCTGTGTGTTTACTTATTATGTTCTGATTTTAGGCTAGTTATGAAGTAAGTTTTTTGGTTTTGGTTTTTTAAGTTGTGAGGGATGAAACTGATCAAAGATATAAAATAGGTAACAAGATGTTAGATTAACTGGGCTATGGGGTCAAAAGGTCAAGAAAGCTATTATATGACGATACAAGGTTGTTGAAGGGCCGATTTGATTCAAGGTAGAAAGGATCTTTGGGCAAAATGGAGTAAATGGACATCAAGTTTGTGAACAACAAAGAGTTTCAAGCATAACTAGTTTAATAGATAACATAAACATGGTAGGGCAAACCATTAATCATGCAAAATGTAACTATAAACTAATCAATACATAGAAACAAACATTCAAGCCATGCATAGAAGTATAAGACCCTCTAACTTTGGGAAATGGCTATCAGACTTTGGGGAAAACACTTAAGGAAGACAAAAAACTTAACTTACTATGCCGGAATGCCTAAACACAGTACTTCAAGTTATTGGGCACTTTGAACAACAAGATTTGCATAGTTTTAGGCAAAGGGCTAGATCGAAACTAGGCCTCCTTGGTTCAACAAGATGATAATCTAATCAATCAAAGAGAAATTTCATGGATGGAACTATAGCTAGCCATAGGTAAGCAGGGCGTACCGTAAGTCATACTTAGCATGTATAGAACTATGAATGAAACAAGCAACAATATCCTCAAGTTGTTAAAGAGCAGTTAAGAATTCTTTAATGCAACTAAGGAAGAAGAAAACATGAAAGCTATGAAGATTTAGGAAATTTGAGGTGCCTCCATGGGCATATCTCAAATTTTTTCTCTACCGATCTATAGCAAGCAAGAAACATGTATCATGAATGAAAACTAGAAGACAACAACAAAGCAAGAGACACTATACCATTCTACCAAGTCATGAAATCCATCAACAATCCTTCATCATTCATCCAAGAACATCCAAGAGGCAATCCAAAAGCATAACACAAGTATTTTCTTCCAAAGCTCATATGACCATATATTGCTTCTCTTCTCAAGTTCAGCCTTGTTTACAATGAGAGCCTTTGGAATATATAGGCTCAAGTGAGGAAAACCTCATGATTCAACTTGCATCCTCATTGGCCTAATCAAAATATCTAAACTTGTCCTTGAGGCTTTGCAAAGCCCAAGGCACAAAAATATCTCATAAAATATCTAAAAAATGCTAAAAATGGGAAATATATTGACTTTGCATCATTTTCCATGTGCAAAAATAGCTAAACGCACATTTGGAAAAAGCAGTTTTTAGAGGTTCAAAAATTACAAAAATATTCAAAATTTATATCAGCAAAAGGTCCCCTAACTTGCCGGAAACATTTGGCAGCCTTCCCGATGTCGAAACGAGGCTCATGATAGCTTGTTGGAAAGCTCTGAGTGTCTACTTTCCGGAACAACTGAAATTTTCCAGATCTGATGCCTGGAAGTCCTCCAAATCTGCACCTGTGTGTAAAAAACCAAAAAATTACATTCTGCTGATAGACCGGGCAGAGTGTGCAAAAAGCGAGCATTTTTCGCCATTTTGGGGGAGCAAATGATCTCCAAATGTCCTGAAAATCACTGAGGGTGTGCTCATGAAATTATGGCATCCAATGATACCATTCTCCTCCCTTGATGAATCCCCAAAATGAAATGGCGAATTTCATGAGTTTTGACCAAAAACTCAAAAATGCCAAAAAACCAAAAATTATCAAAAAGTGCCCAAAATCGGTGTGCATGACTCTCAAGGGTCCTCAGCAACACGCTCCGAAACTGAAGCCAAAATGTCAAGTGCTGATGTGCTTTTCTTCTCTTTCCGTGCCGGGCGCTTCCCTTTTGCCTCCTTTAGTTTCTCTTGAGTGGCCTTTAACTTGCGCCGGGCAAACTGATTTAGCTTTTGATAATGCTTTGTCATCCTCCTTTGCAGCTCTAAGTCTCTGTTGGCCTTCTCAAGCTTCATCTCCAAATGTTTATTGGCTCTTTCTAGCCATGCCTCCTTATTGTTTTCAATCTCTTGCTCAAGTAGTGCAGTGAGGAGAGTGGATTGAAGAAGGGCTTGTTCCTCTTCCCTTTGCTTTTCAAGGGCTCTTTTAAGCCCTATGGTTCTAGGCTTTTTTCGCCTAGGCTGGTCCTCTTCTTCATCCTCATCAAAATCACCTATGAGCTCTTCTATCCTTGCTTGGGCTTTGGCGGCCTCTTTCTTGTATTTGATTGCTCGTGTCTCATAAACAGCCATATGGACACTCATTTGCCTATTTTGGATCTCCAAAAAGTGATTGAAGTTCTTTGCCCAATGAAGGTCATTCTCCAATGCATCAATTTGGCCCTCTCTATGGATTAGAAGGTTTTCTAGAATCCGGGCCTCATTATCACTGTCATCACTTTGGATTGGGATGACAGCCAATGCACCTCCATGCTCTTGACTTTCTCCTACCTTGCATTTTCCTTTGCCTTGGAAGGTTATCCTTGCGCTCTTTCTTCTAGGCAAGTCAGTGAGAGGCTTCTTTGGCAACTTTCTTTTGCTTCGGAGAGTTCTTGTCACATTTGGAGCGACAACCTTGGGCACTCTCTTTCTTGTTGTCTTGGGCTTAGCCTTTTCGGGAGAGGAAGGCATGATTGCTTTGCCATTGTCATCTTGCTTGTCACCTTCTTGAATTTGCCTTTCCTCTTGAAGCTGCTGTGTATCTTGAGGAGGGTGTTGTGCATCATGATGAGGGTGCTGTTTGTCTTCTTTATGCTGTACCTGTTCCTCAACATCATGAAGCTGCTCAAACTGCTACCCCTGTTCACCAACATCATGCTGCTGCTGTGCTTCAATTTGCTGCTCATCTTGTGGTTCAAGCTGCTGCTCAAACTGCTGCCCAAACTGCTGCCCAAACTGTTGTCCTTCCTCACTGAATTGCTGCTGCTCAACACTCTTCTCTTCTTGCTCTTGTTGTTGTTCACTTGCATCACTGTCAGGTTGTTGCCCTCCATCACTTTCTTCCTGTTGTTCCTCATCTTTTTCTTCATGTTCATCTCCTTCCTCCTCTTGCTAGCCACTTCCCTCTCCTTCTCCATGCTCTCTTGACTGTTCTGTGGTGAATCTGAGCCTTCTAGGAGTAGGTCTGCTAGAGGAAGGCGAGGGGTGATGAGTAGGCGATGTGGGGGATGTATGGACTGGAGGGACAGTGGAGAAATCAGGGTGACTAATGAAAACATCCCAAGAAACCTCTTTCTTCTCCAGCTGGTGAAGGATGATGATTTTAATAAGAGAATGATGGAATAGAGAAGCTACTTGCTGTGATGGAGGCTTCTTCTGGACTGAGGAGGCCATTTTCTCAATGTTTTTGTACAAGAAGTAAGGAAGATTGAGCTGCTTGGTTCTAGTGAAGTGCATCAACAGTCGGATGTGGTATGCATAAACTCGGGAAAATCTCCCTTCACAAGTGAAATACTTCATTATGATCTTCATAAGAGGAGCATAGCTGGCAAGAAGATGAGAGAAAGGAAAAATAGCAGTGCATGCTTCTCTGTTCTCGGGCTTGATGAAGGGTTTGTAGTCATCCAAGTCTAAATAGGCTTACTTGAACCATTTTTCGCCAATGTATGGGATTTTAGTGGCCTTGGATACAGACCTCGGGGAGAACTTGAAATCAAGGCCTGCCACTTGGAAATGTTTGCCTTTGAACCTCAAGGCGCACAAGTGTGTTAAGGGCGAGAAAATTTTGACTTCTTGTACCCTCTGGCAGAAATCCAAACACCCCACCTCATGAAAATTGAAAAGGATAGATGGGTGTGCATTGAATTCCTCAGTAGAAATTGGCTCATATCTCTTGTGTAACCCACTTCTGCTATCTTGCTAGGAGGCATATTGACTTGGATGCGCTCCTGCAACAACAAAATGCTTCAAAGTTTTTGAAATGCCTTCTTCAAACCAAACTCTGTCTCAGCCTGTCAACTCACTGTTTGATTGAGCAACAATGTTCCCAAATGTATTGTGAAAAGCCCTCTTTCAATATGAGACCCCTGTTCTTTCAAAATGTTGTCTTTCTTCTGGTTATACAACTCAACAAATAAACTTGAAAAACAAAAAGACAGTCAATCAGGATACACAGTCAATAGTGATCTTTTTCTGTGTTTTGTGGTAAGGGTACCTTGCTCTTTGATGTTTTGAGGATATATGACACCCTTGCTTTTTAGAGGAATGCAAAACACAGTCTTTTAGTTCAAGACCTTCTTTTTCCTTGTAGGCAATTTACCAGCAGATCCAACAACATGAAGACAGTCAACCAAAAAAATGTATCTTACACAGTCAAAAGTTACTGTGTGAATGAGATAAAGTGGCAGAGTTTGAAATGTTTATAATGTGGTAACAAAGGCCTGTAGCACTCAACAATATAAACTCCCTTTCAAACAAAAAACTACCCTCTCTTTGCTTCACTGTTTCTCACACTAGTTTGACCCACACACCCTCCAACTATAAATGGTAGCCTTCTTACTGATTCCGCCTTATGGGACTGAAAGGCACAACACTGCTTTTTGTCCCTTTAATACACAGAGGACATTTTTGGAAGGTCACAAGTGTTTATCTAATGATCATTTAGACAAGTGACCCACTGTCCTCACCCTAAAGCACCTTATCTTTCTTTTCTGTTTTCAAGAATGCACATAGCTTGACAGATTTTGACTTTGTTTCATCACAGTTTTGAGGGTATTTGCAATGGCTATTCATACTAATGCAAATTCCACCTTTTGATGTTTTACTTCTAGCCTTATTATCAAAGCAAAATCTCGTTTTTACATATAATTCAAACAATGGTTTTCGACCCTTTCACATCACCTAGAAATTTTGAAAAACCGAGGGAGGCCTATAGAAATACCTCTAAAACTCGATGAAAGGCTTCTTGAGGAGCTTGAGCAGTTTTCACACGTGGTTTGGAGGCGTTAGAAACATTACAATTGTGCGCGACACTTTTACTGAGGAGAACGCCGCGCAGAATGGGCCATTGGTCACTGTCGGGCCTTTTGTGACCAAAGTCACAGGCGCGTCGTGCGCACCTACAGGCGCGCCGCGCAGCCTTGTGTCACAGTGCAAATTCACGCCTGAGCGCGCCGCGCAAACTTCGACTCTTGAAAACTCTGTTTTTCGTTCAAACCTTCTTCTCTGGTCTCAAGGGCAGCAAGAGGGATCCTTTGCTCGTTCTTTGAGGAGTTTGCACGTTTATTTTACAACGGTCTTTCGTCCCTTTAAAAACGAAAAAACCACAATACCTTTGATTGTGACTTGCAAGGGTTTTTTAAACTTTTTGCTCGTTGAAACAATCACCTTGTTGGCTTTTGACAACCCATGTTTTTAACTAATTTGGAAAAGAAAATGCATGTATTCAAAAGAGCTTAAATAGGCATTAACCCCTTTTTTCTTATAACATATTCGAAAAGCTACACTTTGCTCACTGTGCTTTCATATTTGAAAGGTATTTATATCTGCTTGTTTTGAAGGGAGACTGGCTCAAAGCCATCTTGCGCCTGTAGCTGTATGTCTTCAACTGCTGTTCCTTTCTGACTGTGGGTGAGACCTAGTCACGTTTGCCTGAGCTTTCACAGTGATTCATTTAAAAGAGAAACTCTGCCACTGTTGATTTTTTTAGTGCCCTTTTCACAATGTAACATTCGCCCAATAACACATTAATGAGTAATGAAGCGCTTTGCCATTTTGCAGGGAAACAGATTTACCCTTTGAACTTTAAACTAATATTGTTTGCTATGGATGCTTCAAAGATGATAAAGCCCTACTGTGAAGATGACTTGACTGCCAGGTGTCTATTAAGCTCATTTCTGACTGTGGATGAAAAGTGCAGTTGCATTTGCTCAGGCCCTTCCACCTTTGTCCATTTGAAAAGAGAATTTTCCTTACCCCTCCTCTCTTTACTCAAAATGTATTGATATGGTACCTCTGGCCCTTTAATAATGAACAGGTCTATATCTGTTTTGAAATCCTCTTCAGAATCTGAAAGTACGCCAAAAGTCCTTTTGTACTTTATGAACCTGTTTACTAGCTGCAGTACCTCTTGGGGAAATGAGCTCAGATTTTCTTTGTTAACTTATGAAAGTGATCTGAAAACCATCCTCTTACGAGTAGGGGGGTCAGTGTCCTTTGAAACATAATCACTATTATGTCTTTTCGCTTGTGCAATGACTCATCTTATCACCACTCTTCAAATTTTGTTTTGTTGGAGCTGCAGACTGTCTTTTGACATGAACCTTGCTAAGAGATGAGCTTGACCCATTGGATTGTAGTGGTACCCCTGCTTTCCTTTTGGTCTCTTTACCACTCATCTTTGATCAATCAGACCTTGAAATCAATTAATGCCCTGGCCCTTTGCTTATGAATGAAGGAGGCTCTTTACTTGGCGAAATGTCTGAAGGTGTTTGATAAGCATGCTTGACAAGGGTTCCTCTTATATATGATGGCAAGCAAACAAACTTTGACAAACACTACTGTTTTTACCTCTTCCTGCAATCATTACTTTGCTCCAGAAAACCCTAGTCAATGTGTTACTGCTTATTAAAAACAAACATGCCTTACAGTCAGTTTGCAACTCTTGAAGTCAGATTTTGGCCATCGCCCTCTACTTATAGATGAAGGAGGCGCTTTCAAACCCTTTGCTTATAGATGAAGGAGGTTCTTAGCCATTTCATATCATCAGCCTCTTGACAGTGTTGTTTTTCCTTTAACTGTCCTTTCAGGCTTTGAATGAGGTCGCAAGAATCTTGATGAGAAGCTCTT